>CM053034.1:60368922-61047945 GCA_028564925.1 Lithobates sylvaticus | reverse complement strand
GTAAGTAGCAAATTATTTAGTTTTTATCACTTAATTTGATAGAGATTATAGTAATATTATCATTTGTTTTTGATAGAGATTATAGTATTTGGATCACTATATATATTTATATATCTATATATATATTCACACTCTTCTAGGATAGATAACACTTGGTTAAGTGCTGTCTCTTTTTATTTACTTCTTTGATGTTGAGATTTCTCAATTAGACAGCAGATAGACAGGATTAATTAAGTATTATCGCCTCAGCGCGGTCTAATGCCCTGTACACGCGATAGGATTTTCCGACAACAAAATCCATGGGATTTTTTCCGACGGATGTTGGCTCAAACTTGTCTTGCATACACACGGTCACACAAAGTTGGTCGGAAATTCCGAACATCAAGAACGCGGTGACGTACAACACGTACGACGACCCGAGAAAAATGAAGTTCAATAGCCAGTGCTGCTCTTCTGCTTGATTCCGAGCATGCGTGGTGGTTTTAGTAAAGGCTGTACACTTAAAAGGGTTACAGCAGAACTATAGGCAAAACTTATTTTTTTTTATTTTGGATAGAGTAAGGAAGGGTTATATCCAGGAGATTCTTTTTTTTGTCATCTGTGTCATTTCTGAGATTTTCCTTTACTTCCTGTCCCATAGCCAAATAGGAAGTGAGGCAGAAGGTTTTTTATCTTAAAGTGATACTAAAGTCTCGTTTATATTTTCCGTTAAAAATAAAAAAACATGTTACACTTACCTGCTCTGTAGTGGTTTGGCACAGAGCAGCCCAGATCCTCCTCTTCTCGGTTCCCTCCTCCGTGCAGCAAACTCAGCTGGAAGTGGGAGCAGGTTCCTGTCAAAACCAGGTGCCTGCTTACCCCCAAATGGTGCCAAATGTGGCAGCGGAAGGGGGGAGGAGGCAGATAAGCGGAGCTTTCCCTTTTGGGTGGAGCTCTGCTTTAAGATTAAAAAAAAATCTGTGTGCAGCAGCCCCCCTCATACTTACCTGAGCCCCATCTCGATTCAGCAATGTTGCATAAGAGCCTCGGCTGTCCGGGACTCGCCCTTCTGACTGGCTGAGACACAGCAGCGGGCGCCATTGGCTACCGCTGCTGTCAAAGTCAGTGAGCCAAAGACAAGAGAGAGGGGGCAGGGCCGAGCCACAGCTCCATGTCTGAATGGACACACCAGAGCAGGGGCTTGGCTCGGGTGCTATGCTAAAAGTTTGCTATGGGGGCACCAGCAGGAGGGAGGGGCCAGGTGCACCAGCCAGGGAGGAGGATCTGGGCTGCTCTGTGCAAAACCACTGCACGGAGCAGGTAGGGATAACAACTTTGTTATTTTTAAAGAACAAAGAGTTTAAGGAAATTCCTTGGGGACCCCCAGGCAGTGATAGCACTAACGCCGTTAAAGTAAACGGCGTTACGTAACGCCGTTACTTTAGAGGGTAACGAGTAATCTAACTGATTACTCTTCCCCTCGCGGTAACGCCGTTCCCATTACTGGGGCGGCGTTACCGCAATTACCCGCCGCGATCGCGGAGCCGTCCGCGGCCTCGGCCTTAGGAAAGGCCGCGGCTTCGGCCTAGCTCCGGAGCGGCGGCCGACGGGTGCACCAAGATGGCCGCCGCTCCGGCCTAGCTCCGGAGCGGCGGCCATCTTGGTGCGCCCGTCGGCCGTTTACAATGTGATTGCTCCGTCAAATGACGGAGCGATCACTTTGTAAACAAACCGGCGTCAAGATGACGCTGGTCTCCCCTCTGTGTACAGATCTGTACAGTGGAGGGGAGAGATCGGATGGCAGCAGCCATCCCTCCATACCCTGCCACTACTCTGCAACACCCTGCTAATACTGCGCAATACTCTGCAACACCCTGCTAATACTGCGCAATACTCTGCAACACCCTGCTAATACTGCGCAATACTCTGCAACACCCTGCTAATACTGCGCAATACTCTGCAACACCCTGCCAATACTGCGCAATACTCTGCAACACCCTGCCAATACAGCGCAATACTCTGCAACACCCTGCCAATACTGCGCAATACTCTGCAACACCCTGCCAATACTGCGCAATACTCTGCAACACCCTGCCAATACTGCGCAATACTCTGCAACACCCTGCCAATACTGCGCAATACTCTGCAACACCCTGCCAATACTGCGCAATACTCTGCAACACCCTGCCAATACTCTGCAACACCCTGCCAAAACCGTGCAATACTCTGCCAATACTGCGCAATACTCTGCAACACCCTGCCAATACTGCGCAATACTCTGCAACACCCTGCCAATACTGCGCAATACTCTGCAACACCCTGCCAATACTGCGCAATACTCTGCAACACCCTGCCAGTGCCACTACTGCGCAATACTCTGCAACACCCTGCCAATACTGCGCAATACTCTGCAACACCCTGCCAATACTGCGCAATACTCTGCAACACCCTGCCAATACTGCGCAATACTCTGCAACACCCTGCCAATACTGCGCAATACTCTGCAACACCCTGCCAATACTGCGCAATACTCTGCAACACCCTGCCAATACTCTGCAACACCCTGCCAAAACCGCGCAATACTCTGCAACACCCTGCCAATACTGCGCAATACTCTGCAACACCCTGCCAATACTGCGCAATACTCTGCAACACCCTGCCAATACTGCGCAATACTCTGCAACACCCTGCCAATACTGCGCAATACTCTGCAACACCCTGCCAGTGCCACTACTGCGCAATACTCTGCAACACCCTGCCAATACTGCGCAATACTCTGCAACACCCTGCCAATACTGCGCAATACTCTGCAACACCCTGCCAATACTCTGCAACACCCTGCCAAAACCGCGCAATACTCTGCAACACCCTGCCAATACTGCGCAATACTCTGCAACACCCTGCCAATACTCTGCAACACCCTGCCAAAACCGCGCAATACTCTGCAACACCCTGCCAATACTGCGCAATACTCTGCAACACCCTGCAATACTGCGCAATACTCTGCAACACCCTGCCAATACTGCGCAATACTCTGCAACACCCTGCCAATACTGCGCAATACTCTGCAACACCCTGCCAGTGCCAATACTGCGCAATACTCTGCAACACCCTGCCATACCCCGCAACACCTGGCCATACCCCGCCACACTCTGCAATACGCGGTAATACCCAGCCATACTCGGCCATACCCTGCCATACTCGGCGATACCCAGCCATACTCGGCGATACCCAGCCGTACCCAGCTATACCCAGACAATATTACAGTTGGGGTGATGACGTGGATATTACAGTGGGGGCTTTATGGTGGTGGAATTTTCAAAGGTTTTTGCAAATTCAATTATTATTTGCTGATCCGAAAAATGATCCGATCCGTGACTCTGCAACGATCCGATCCGTGAGTTTGGGGGGGACAGATGTACAGGGGGGGAACAGATATATGTGTGTGGGGGGGGGGGACAGACGTGTAGTGGGGTACAGAGGGGGAACAGATATATGTGTGTGTGGGGGGGGGGGCAGACGTGTAGTGGGGTACAGAAGGGGAACAGATATATGTGTTGGGGGGGAAATAGACGTGCAGGGGGGAACGCGCCCCTTGCTTACAGTAATACTAGACCCGCCCCTAAGAATATTAAAAAAAAAAAAGTCAGTTACTTTGCTGAGTAACTAATTACTTTTCCAATGTAGTAACTGAGTTACTAACTCAATTACTTTTTTGGGAGAAGTAATTTGTAATGTAACTAATTACTTTTTTAAAGTAAGATGACCAACACTGCCCCCAGGTCACCAGAACTAGCGTCCACATAGGCCTAAAATGATTTTCTTTTACTTTCACTTTCACTGATAATGGTAAACAAATAAAGAGGGTGAATCTCCCAATGGGAATACAGACAGCAATAAAAAATGACAAGCATTCTAATCCCTCTGCACGCTGTCTAAAACTAAAAACTAAATTTTGCCTTTAGTTATACTTGTAAGAAAAAATTGTAATTACGTTGACATTTTAAAGTTTATATGAGATTGATTTGGTTTAGGTCTAATTTAATCTCAACAGTTTTTATGGGCTGGCATGAGAAAGGAGACCCCCACCAGTCAGAGATCAGGTACTGGCATTTTACACTTTCTAACCAGGATGTTTTTTAATAAGTAAAACAGCATATGGCAGAAGGAAAGAATATGCAACATGTGGATTGTTACAAGGAATATAAGGGGCTCTATAAGTGTGTGGCCTTTTAAAAAAAATTTTTTATATAAATGTAGTTTATGCTGCTAAAAAAATAAAAATAAATGATTTTACCCCAAGGGCACCTTCACTCAGGCAAGCAGGGGGCAAAGAAAAAAAAAAAGAAGGTTGAGCTGCGGTTTTACAGCACCTCAAAAGGTGATGTTGTACATATGCTGTAGCCACAATGCTTTGAATCATGGCCACAGTAAAAAATGATACTCCTTTCGAGTGAATGGAGACATGCAATATGCAATGCAAATGTTTGTGGTGTGGTGGTTAAGGCTTTAAAGGAGGTAAAACATATTACCGGTCAACCAGCCCGTTGAAAAGCAATCCACTGTGGCTCGTTTTTTCAGAGGGTGCAGCAAGGACTACTGCAGGTGTGAACGAGCGCTTACTTTGTTCTTTGTCTGCACTGTGTATATTCTGTATACTTTCTGAACTTCTTGTGGACACGGGTGCTCCAACTTCCATTTTACTGCGGTGATTACAGCAAAAAGTGGCAGTGTACTGTGTGTTAGCATGGCTTGTAGCCCATTATGGTGGAAACATCATCAACCTAGGAAAGCAAGAACCTTGCTAATTGAATTACCAAGTTTAAGCGTCATTAAAAGCAGGCATAATGAAGAAAAAAAAAAAATTCAGGAATGCATAGACATATGTGCAATAACAGATTTGGTTTGGATTTAGATACACTTGAAGTACAATTGAGTTTTTTTTATTAATGGCCATGCTGATATATTAAGCAGCTAATGAGCTATATACATACAGCATAATACATTATACTTTTCTGATCTGTTTTTTTTTTAAATAGATGAAACGCGGAAGGGAGAAAGAGGTTTAACCTTAAACTACGTAGAGGGTTCTTTACTGTAAGAGCGACAAGGATGTGGAATTCCCTTCCACAGGCGGTGGTCTCAGCGGGTAGCATCGATAGTTTCAAGAAACTATTAGATAAGCACCTGAACGACCACAACATACAGGGATATACAATGTAATACTGACATATAATCACACACATAGGTTGGACTTGATGGTCTTTTTTCAACCTCACCTACTATGTAATGAAAAGTTATCTATTGTTCCTAATGTACTGTATTGCTGAAGACATTAGTTTGGAGTAAACTGCTATTTTCAACAAACTGCATTCTAGCTGATACCATTGTGTGTTTTCCAAACAGGAGCCAAAAACGTTGCTTGGGTTAGAGTTCTTCATTAAAAACTGACACAGGTTAAGAAAGTTCTTATATATTTGGAAAACGTTATTTCAAAGTTTCACCTCTATCCTCCATATACTGTATGATTTCACTCCAAGCCTTTGATTTGTACGGTATATATTTCAGCATTGAAGCTATTGATGAAACCCTCAAATATATGTTAAAGATTATATGAATATGCTATCAGACAGTTATCACTTCCATGTGAATTGTCCATCTTCTCTTCTAAATATCTCAGGTCCTTGTTATTTTTCTGTGCAGGGGATGAACGGGGCACGTCTAACATCACGTAGCTTGTTCTCTGCTCTGATCCTTCACAAGGCTGAACATTTCCCAATCATGGAAAAATTATTCTTGGGGGTTTCAAGGAGGACACTTCAACCAAACACTTCATGAGACATGTAAGTCACGTAGAGAAAACCATCTTGGTCCCGGTGTGTAGTATATACCTCCAGCATGGTCATTGATAAACTGACCATTTGACGTTCATTGACCATCACACAAAGAGAGCAGGAGGGAGGCAGGGAGAGTCTGCTCCTGTAAAAAGAAAATTACTTTAGTACATATCATTTTAATTTTAGGGCCCAAAGTACCCAACATTCTTACACAAATGTGTTGAAGTACTAAAATATATATATTTTTTTAAATCTGAACTTCAACCTTACCTTCAGTCTTGCACAGTTGTACAGACTCTTCTGTCGTACAGAAATTACTCTGATTGCACACTGGGAGTTTCTCAAAGTGTGCATTAGAAGCTACAACCTGCCTCATTTCCTGGCTGGAAGATGTCCAGCATCATCTGGCTCTTTCTTCCTCGCCCTCACTGTCCTTGGCCTGCCCCTTTCATTCATAGGATTTCATTTATTTTAATCTGTATGCAAATGCAGTTTGCCAAGGAACATCCTCTCCTCCAGACTTTCATCCACCCATCAAGGCATTTTGAAAAATGCCTAAAGGATAAGTTCACCTTTTTAAAAAAAATAATAAATGCACATCTTTATGCAGGTAATAAAAATTTGCATTTAGTATTGTTTTTGTTGGGAGCCTGGAAAGCATTGCACTCACAATCAGCAGATCATGGGTGCAATGCAGGGCTCTTGCAGACTCTCTATACTGTGGTACGTGGTGTCATCCAGTTAATACCAGATTGTCTATTTTTTTCGTACTAGCAAAAATAGATAATTAAAAAAAAGTGTGCCCTAGTTAGTACAATTATGGCAGCATCATAGCATGTCCGCATACCATAGGTGTGCGCAGCCTTTTGCATTAGGGTGTGCACCCCAAAGCATATATATATATATATATATATATATATATATATATATATATATATATATATATATATATATATATACACAGTGCCTTGCGAAAGTATTCGGCCCCTTGAACTTTTCAACCTTTTGCCACATTTCAGGCTTCAAACATAAAGATATAAAATTTTAATTTTTTGTGAAGAATCACCAACAAGTGGGACACAATTGTGAAGTGGAACGAAATCTATTGGATACTTTAAACTTTTTTAGCAAATAAAAAACTGAAAAGTAGTGCATGCAAAATTATTCGGCCCCTTTACTTTCAGTGCAGCAAACTCACTCCAGAAGTTCAGCGAGGATCTCTGAATGATCCAATGTTGTCCTAAATGACTGATGGTGATACATAGAATCCACCTGTGTGTAATCAAGTCTCTGTATAAATGCACCTGCTCTGTGATAGTCTCAGGGTTCTGTTGAAAGCGCAGAGAGCATCATGAAGACCAAGGAACACACCAGGCAGGTCCGTAATACTGTTGTGGAGAAGTTTAAAGCCGGATTTGGATACAAAAAGATTTCCCAAGCTTTAAACATCCCAAGGAGCACTGTGCAAGCGATCATTTTGAAATGGAAGGAGTATCAGACCACTGCAAATCTACCAAGACCTGGCTGTCCCTCTAAACTTTCAGCTCAGACAAGGAGAAGACTGATCAGAGATGCAGCCAAGAGGCCCATGATCACTCTGGATGAACTGCAGAGAACTACAGCTGAGGTGGGAGAGTCTGTCCATAGGACAACAATCAGTCGTACACTGCACAAATCTGTCCTTTATAGAAGAGTGGCAGGAAAAAAGCCATTTCTCAAAGATATCCATAAAAAGTCTTGTCTAAAGTTTGCCACAAGCCACCTGGGAGACACACCAAACATGTGGAAGAAGGTGCTCTGGTCCGATGAAACCAAAATCAAACTTTTTGGCCACAATGCAAAACGATATGTTTGGCGTAAAAGCAACACAGCTCATCACCCTCAACACACCATCCCCACTGTCAAACATGGTGGTGGCAGAATCATGGTTTGGGCCTGCTTTTCTTCAGCAGGGACAGGGAAGATGGTTAAAATTGAGGGGAAGATGGATGCAGCCAAATACAGGACCATTCTGGATGAAAACCTGTTGGAGTCTGCAAAAGACCTGAAACTGGGACGGAGATTTATCTTCCAACAAGACAATGATCCCAAACATACAGCAAAATCTACAGAGGAATGGTTCACAAATAAACGTATCCAGGTGTTAGAATGGCCAAGTCAAAGTCCAGACCTGAATCCAATCGAGAATCTGTGGAAAGAGCTTAAAAATGCTGTTCACAAACGCTCTCCATCCAACCTCACTGAGCTCGAGCTGTTTTGCAAGGAAGAATGGGCAAGAATTTCAGTCTCTCGATGTGCAAAACTGATAGAGACATACCCCAAGCGACTTGCAGCTGTAATCGCAGCAAAAGGTGGCTCTACAAAGTATTAACACAAGGGGGCCGAATAATTTTGCACGCCCCACTTTTCATTTTTTTATTAGTTAAAAAAGTTTCAAAAATCCAATAGATTTTGTTCCACTTCACAATTGTGTCCCACTTGTTGGTGATTCTTCACAAAAAATTTAAATTTTATATCTTTATGTTTGAAGCCTGAAATGTGGCAAAAGGTTG
This sequence comes from Lithobates sylvaticus, assembly GCA_028564925.1. NCBI lineage: Eukaryota > Metazoa > Chordata > Amphibia > Anura > Ranidae > Lithobates > Lithobates sylvaticus. The sequence goes on along the minus strand of CM053034.1, from coordinate 61,039,577 downwards.
AAAAGTTCAAGGGGGCCGAATACTTTCGCAAGGCACTGTGTGTATATATATATATATATATATATATATATATATATATATATATATACACACACATACATACACACGGTTGGACATTCCGACGGATTTTGTCCAAAACTGGTGTTGCATACACACGAATGGACAAAGTTGGTGGAAAATCTGATAGTTCGGAAGGTGATAACGTTCGTTCATAAGACGGGACTACATACAGGCTAGTAGCCAATAGCTTTGGTCTCGTAATTTGATCTGAGCATGCGTGGCACTTTGTCTGATCGGAATTCACTACAAACTTTTGAATTTGTTGTCGGAAAATTTGAGATCCAGCTCTTAAACTTTGTTGGTCGGAACTTCAGACGGAAAATGTCCGATGGAGCCCACACAGGGTCGGATTTTCCGACAACATGGTCCGATCGGACATTGTCCTTCGGAATTTCCGACCGTTTGTACAAGGCATTAGAAATAAAAGGTAAAAAACATTTTAAAATGTGTTAAAACATGAACGGTGTCCGTAGTTTATTTTTATTATTATTAAATTTTTTTATAATTATGTACAATTTTTTCAGGAGACCTGTTGGGGTGCTTTTGTGAAATATCAGCAGGGGGAATCTGTACTGCATGGGGTGATTAGGGTGTGTCCAGGCACACCTGGCACAACCCCTGCGCACACCTATGCTGAATACATTACTGTCAAGGGTATTATGTACAGACACAAAAACAAATATTTGATTTTTCCTGTTATTAATGTGTCACTTTTGTTATTTGTACACCTCAATGGTCATTGCTCTTTTATCATTATACTTGTATTCCACTCCTGCTCACCTGATCATATCGACAAACTGTCCCATGGTGATTTCCGGGGGAACTAGGAATTTGATTTTCTGAAGTTGAGGCAGCAGTTTTTCACGACCACTTCTCTCCACTATAACCTGTAACAGAGACGTTTTTATGAAACTACTCTGGATTGGTGCAATATGCCAATATTCTCCCTCACATGCAACTGGATAATGACTGTATAATGATTATGAAAAATACTTGGACCTTGGTAATATTTGCCATAAAAAAAAAAAAATATATATATATATATATATATATATATATATATATATATATATATATATATATATATATATATATTATATAATATTTGACGATACCAAACTTACATCGCTAACACATTGGAGTAGGATTTTAAAAAAAAAAGTGAGTTATTTGAAAATCACAGTCCTGTGGCTGAAAATAAAGATCCTCATCCTTGTGCAAATTTTTATTACTGGAGTCTATTGTTTTAAACTAGGGATGTACTTAGCAAGATATTGTGCTTTGGGGTGTTGAAGATATTCCTGCTTGCACAATTATTTCATTATTAGCTTTAAAGCCATACATGGATCAAAATATGGCTGGTTCAGCAGGGACGGGCCCAATTTCAATCCATGTAAAGGCAGACTTTTTATGCAGAGGTTGATCTACCGATCGACTTCTGTACAACCAGCCTGTTGTAAAAGTTTTATATGATCAGCGCCGCCTTGAAAAAGTATTCATACTCCTTGAAAATTTCCACATTTTGTCATGTTACAACCAAAAACTTAAATGTATTTTAATGGGATTTTATGTGTTAGACCAACACAAAGTGGCACATAGTTGTGAAGTGGAAGGAAAATGATAAATGGCTTTCAATTTTTTTACAAATAAATATCTGAAAAGTGTTGGTTGCATTTGTATTCAGCTCCCTTTACTGTGATACTCCTAACTAAAATCTAGTGGAACAAATTGCCTTTAGAAGTCATCTAATTAGTAAATAGAGTCCACCTGTGTGTGATTGAATCCCAGTATAAATAGAGTTGTTCTGTGAAGCCCTCAGAGGTTTGTTAGAGAACCTTAGTGAACAAACAGCATCATGAAGGAAGACACCAAACAGGTCAGGGATAAAGTTGTGGAGAAGTTTAAAGCAGGGTTAGGTTATAAAAAAATATCCCAAGCTTTGGACATCTCACGGAGCACTGTTTAATCCATCATCCCAAAATGGAAAGAGTATGGCACAACTGCAAACCTACCAAGACATGGCCGTCCACCTAAACTGGCAGGGCGAGCAAGGAGAGCATTCATCAGAGAAGCAGCCAAGATGCCCATGGTAACTCTGGAGGAGCTGCAGAAATCCACAGCTCAGGTGGGAGAATCTCTCCACAGGACAACTATTAGTCGTGCACTCCACAAATCTGGCCTTTATGGAAGAGTGGCAAGAAGAAAGCCATTGTGGAAAGAAAGCCATGAGAAGTCCTGTTTGAAGTTTGCAAGAAGCCATGAGGGGGATACAGCAAACATGTGGAAGAAGGTGCTCTGGTCAGATGAGACCAAAATTTAACTTTTTGGCCTAAAAGCAAAATGCTACGTGTGGCAGAAAACTAACACTGCGCATCACTCTGAATACACCACCCCCACCGTGAAACATGGTGGTGACAGCGTCATGTTGTGGGGATGCTTTTCTTCAGCAGGGACAGGGAAGTTAGTCAGAGTTGATGAGAAGATGGGTGGAGCCAAATACAGGGCAATCTTAGAAGAAAACCTGTTTGTCTGCAAAAGACTTGATACTGGGGCCGAGATTCATCGTCCAGCAGGACAAAAACCCTAAACATACAGCCAGAGCTACAATGGAATGGTTTAGATCAAAGCACATTTATTTGTTAGAAAGTTCAGACCTAAATCCAATTTGAGAATCTGTGGCAAGACTTGAAAATTGCTGTTCATAGACGCTCTTCATCCAATCTGACAGAGCTTGAGCTATTTTGCAAAGAAGAATGGGCAAAAATGTCCCTCTAGATGTGCAAAGTTGGTAGAGACATCCCCAAAGATACATGCAGCTGCAATTGCAGTGAAAGGTGGTTCTACAAAGTATTGACTCAGGGGGGCTGAATACAAATGCACCCCACACTTTTCACATATTTATTTGTAAAAAAATGTAAAATCCATTTATCATTTTCTTTCCACTTCACAATTATGTGGCACTTTGTGTTGGTCTATCACATAAAATCCCAATAAAATACATTTACGTTTTTGGTTGTAACATGACAAAATGTGGAAAATGTCAAGGGGTATGAATACTTTTTCAAGGCATTGTATTCTGATGGAGGAGAAGTCGCCTCGCTGTTAGACTACAATACCTCAGTTGGAGTAATTCCTCAATCCACATTGTGTGTGTGGATGGGGGGAATCAAGTAATTATTTTCATTGAATGAAAAAAATGAATCATGTATGAGCTGCTTTAGTCTTGCAAACAGTAGTTAGAAGTGTTTTCAATGTCCAAGTTCCAGGAAAGAGTCAAAAAATGCCCTTTAATGGTCTTTTACTAGCTCTAAAGGTAAGGCAAGCCATAGATAAGATGATTTTCTTTCCTTCCACCATGGTTGGAAAGAAAAGAAAATTGATTCTCCGATCAACACAGTCAATGACTTCCTAGATAAGATTAAACATGTGCAATCTCAACACAAACAAATGCCAAACTAACATCTGGGAAGAGAGCTAACCACAAATCATCATTAACCCGCTCACAATTTATTTTTTTCGAAATTATCAATAAATGTGGCTAATCTCTTACCAACACAAAAAAAGACAATCAAAAAATAAATATCTAAGTCACCTAACTCTGCCCCTTCCAAGCTTGAAAATAATTAAAACTATTTTAAATTTAAATGGATAGAGGATCATATAAAAATATCTTGGAAACCAGGGGTCAGTTCACTAAGAGAGAAATACCACATTAATTTTTGCCTTCAAATAACTGATGTATTTGATGTATAAATTAGTCAATTTACAAAAAAAATAGATTTAAAAAAAAGGCACAAGGACCTTTTCCCTGCATTTGCCGCAGGTACAGCAGCCCATTCAAATGAATGGGCTTCTGTGCCCATGAAAACACAGGGATACCGCATAGATGTGAACCTGGCCTTAGGCCCTTTCCCTGCAGCGTAGGTACAGCACAGTGTACCTGTGTTTTTTGTGCACGTTACCCATGCTTTGCCATAGACTTTTATTAGATTGGGTGGTTTTGGTGCATTTTCTGAAATCACATCAAACCCCCCTGACAAGAACACACAGAAGTGTGTAGGTAGCACTCTCCCACCTTACAGCCGGTGTACACAGGGCCATCTTAATAGCATCATGGGCCCCTGGGCAAAGTAATGCACTGGGGCCCCTACCGGCCTGCCCCAATTAACCCACCTACTTTCAAGAATGAATGTATAACTAGTTAATAAAATTAAACATATATTTATTAGTACTTTCAATCAAATCCTTTTTAAACAAGTAGAAGGGTAAAATGTCATTCCAATTGTAGTTTTAGCCCAATGGCAGGCTGCTGCTGTCCCTGCAGCCCAGATTCTAGGATGCTACTCAGGACATGTCAATCCTGGGACAGCTTAGTAAAAAGCGTGACTGTCCTGGCAAATCTGGGACAGTTGGCAATTATGGTGTAATGCAAGAGTATCATGGGGCCTCCATGCACCTGGGGCCCCTGGGCAGTGCCCAGGTGTGCCCGTGCATTAAGATGGCCCTGGGTGTACAGCAGCGGAGAACGGAAGGCAACAAAGTACTGGACGGAGGGCAGCAGCGGGAGCTATCAAAGTTAACTTTTCATATTAAAAGCTGGTGATTGGTTGCTAGGAATGCCCGGTATTCCAGCAACCAACCAATCTCAACCAATTGAAAATTTGATGACATATTCTCAATTTTCCCCATCCTATAAAGCAGGAAAAAGAACTCAGTAAGGCATATGAACCGAAAAAGTTTTTTTGCTCACACAACAGTTAAAGCTCAATTTATGATTAAACAGATGTTCTAAAATGGCCAAAATAATGCGTAGATAGGGAGATTAAGCAAAAAAGTCTCTACACAAAAAATGGAAACCATCTCTTTAAGGCAAAGAGTGCTAGAAAATTAGAAATACAATGTAAGGGGTTTGTTGTTGTTGACAGCAGCTTTCTGATAGGTGCTTTGTGTTTTTCTTTTCTTGTATCTAGCCTGTTAGTTTGCCTATAATGGACAAAGTGGTGCTACTTCTTACCGGAATTTTGCAGGGGAATTTGCTCTTTACTCTGTTTACCTCATGGATTCGACTGTCTGCAAAAATAATAGATAAATATACATCGTATTAAAATGCTACAAAATTTTGACTACAAAATATATATTTGAGATTTTGACTAAAAAATATATATTTCAAATGCAAAACACCAATAGGCAATCATACTTGTGTACAAATAACCATGATCAGACCCTTCCAGTTTTGCCTTGTTTGCTTCACAATCCCCAGCACACTGGTCATGCCCTAAGGACTGAAAATATGTCTACTCTGCTTAGACAGATCACTAAACATGAAACAAACCAGCAAGATTTCACCGAAAGAAATGTATATACACCTGATACCTGTGATAAAGATTACAACTGGTACCAGACACAGATTAAAATTTGACCAGCTATTATTGATGCAATAAAAATCTATTTAAATTAAAATTTGACCAGCAAGGACCGTCTGAATTTTAATCCATGTATAGGCAGGGTGGTTGTATAGCAGGGTGGTTCAGTGCATTCTGATGGTGGGGGAAGTCTCCCGGCTGGAAGGCTCCAGAATACAAAGGCTAAGCGGAGGATTTCCCCATCCACAACCCGTTGGTTGAAGGAAAAAAAAAATGTATGGGCTGCTTTGGAGTATACAGGATAGGCATGGACTCCACTGTGGCACGAGTAATTTCTCAGTTGTTTAAGTTCCAGAACATGCACTAGAAAGACATTATTGGCTAAATGGAAGGCGGCAGTTCCCCCCACGTTTCAACAATGGAGAACTGTGGTAAACCAGGTGTTGCCTCTGTACAAATTGATTTATATGGGATGGAGCTGCCATTAAAAAAATTTACAAAACCTGGGGTACCTGGGTGTAAGCTAGAGGTCTAACTTTGTGATTGCTTTATGTAGTGGCTCTTTACCAGTGGATTGGGTTACAAGCTCCTGACCTCAACCCTATATGGACACCTGTAATAACCTTGACCTGTGCTTATTAAAAAAAGCTTTTTAGTGGGAGCTGGAATGGTATCTTGCTTCCTTCTCCATCTCCTGCTTTATTCTCCCCATTCCCTGTCCTCTCCCTGTCCTCTCCCAGTGACTAAGGGCCGGTTCACACTGGGAATTCCACAAAATCGCACTGTGCGTTCCCATGTGATGCAATTTCAGCCCATTCAAGTAGTGCATGCACTATTTTTGAAAATTCACTGCAACTGCATTGGATAGTACTTCTGTACCATGTGATCTGGTGTGAGCAAATTAACTGCTTTTACGACCTGCATTTGGGTTGTCATTAACTTAATATTGACTGCAGACCGCAACTGCCTTTTGAACAGCGTGCAGGAAATGGGCACAGAACACGGGTTTCCTGCACGTTCTGGTGTGAATCGGATCTTAGCCTTTCTATAGAGGCTTCCCTGTTATTTATGGAAGTATGATAACTCTGTCTTATGCCACACGTGTATCACCCAGACTTGTATGTATCAAATTATTTGTTATATAACCTGTACTTCTTCTATTTGCCGCATGGAACACTGTTCTCTATTGTAAAGCTTTTGTTAATAAAAGGTTTATGTTAAAAAACAAAAATTCCAGCACATGCTCCATTGTCTCCTGGGTTAGTGCAGTGTGGGTGCAGAAGGGTATTTATACATAATCACAAGGGCTGTAGGATAAAGAGTATCTCTAGACAGTGCTGGGACAAGGTCATCCAGCGCCCAGGGCAAAGATGCCAAACTGAGCCCCCCTTCCCTTAGGGTTAGGGTCAGGGCCCCCATCCCTGCAATAAACCATTGCGCCCAGGGCAGCCTCCTCTCCTGCCCACCCCTTGTTCCAGCCATGCTAGACATGTTGGAATACTTGGATCTCCAGCCACACTCATTTGTGTGGATGGAGAAATCTGTCTTTTCATTCATCGGGCTGGCTGAACAAAAAAAACTAACCATGTATGGCCAGATTTAATCTCAGGTTTCTACAACATACAATTTAAGAACTATGAACTCTTTGAAATTACACAGGAAGTGTGCACAGGACTCAGGACAGCTCTGAATTGCGGACATAATCAACTCCATTTTTTTTTTTTTTTTTTTTTGCATTTATCAAACAGATATAACAAAATCCTTCCAATGATACATTTAACAGACTAAAAGGGACCAAGTAAGAGAATTTCATTGTTAGTGTTTCCATACTGTACACTATAAAGTTTGCACAACATGGGGAATTTTGCATTAAAATGAATAAAGAAGTCTAATTTCTTATTGAATATTTAACGGAACTGCACATTGCACATGGATCATTCCCCGTCCTAAGAAAAGAGAGCTTACCCATGATCCAAGCTTTAATAATATAAAGGCTACAATAAAATTATAATATTAATAATCTTCCAGAAAGGAAACCAGAATAAAACCCATGCTCATTTTTTTAGACCCCATTACATACACCATCACATATCATTGTAGCTCTCCATACCTAGTCGTTTTCTTTGCTTGAAGGATAACAGGTTTAGTTCCAGGCTGGTGCTGCTCCCAAGTGGGGACATTTTCTCTGTGTGTGGCCCTCAGTCTCTCTATGTGTGGCCCTCAGTCTCTCTATGTGTGGCCCTCAGTCTCTCTATGTGTGGCTCTCCATCCACAGCCATCATCCTGCCTTTATAAGTAGTGAGCAGCTGAAACCAGTTACATCTGGCAGCTCACACCCTCCTTCTTGTTCCAGGAATGCCTAAATTGCCTTCTACATGCCTCACACCCAACTGTAGAACTGACCTCAGCAGTACCATCACTAGGGATTGATGCTCTCTGCACAATATTACTGAAAGTTCTGATCAGAAGACACATAGGCAGCAGAGGTTACACCTATATGTAAGAACTGGATGTTCTATATATAGGGTATTTAGAAGCCTTGTATTCTTTGGTCAGGAAAAATAGACTTGAAAAACAACAAAAAATTTGAGTACAGTAAAGATGAACTTTTTGAACCTTTTACATCTCTATGACTAATGTGACTTGTTTTAGACAAAATAATGCCTTGTGTACACTGAAGAGACAATTGGAGTAAAATAAGCCTATTGTTGGTGTCAGTGTGAGTAAAATAACCCCTACCATTAGTGCTAGATAAACACCAATGACGAGGCTTACTTTATCCCACTGACACTAATGACTGGACTTATTTTATCCCACTGACCCCAATGACGGAGCTTTTTTTATCCCACCAACACCAATGATGGGGCTTATTTTATCCCGCTGACACAATGGTGTGACTTATTTTATACCAGTGACACCATGATGGGGCTTATTTTCCTCCCACTGACAACAAAAGGGTTTATTTTTCTCCCACATCAATGACAGGGTTACTTTTTAGTGTCACTAACACCACATCTGTGGTAATAAAATTAGCCCCATTGCTGCTGTTAGTAGGATAAAACTCTATAATTTTTGCTCTCAGAACAATAGTAAACTTTATTACAGCACTACCCAAATATAAATATAAAAAAATAATAATTCTTACCATACAAGAAAAAAAAAGAAATTTCTAAACTAAGTGCAATAAATTAATACGAGGGTTCTGCACTTTTTTAACTCTAGTAAATATATAACACAAGTGTGGAAACTTTTTGAAGACCCCTTGTACATAAATAAATACACAGTGCCTTGAAAAATAATTTTGTTTATGTTGTTCATGTTTTATGCAGGGCTCGAGTCCTGCGGGAACGAGTGGGAACAGCGTGACAAGTGCCATGGGCGCCATGGGGGGAAGGGGCGGCAAAAAGCCTCCCTCCGCATGAAAAAAAAAAAAAAAACACCCATCCTCCCGGATTAATATAGCCCCCGGCGCCAGCCAGCCTGCTGGATCGCGGCGCCTGTGTTCTAGCAGATATCCGGCTGTTGAGCTCGGCTTAGGCTGAGGGAGCCTCTGTTAGCAGGGAGGGGCGGGGCAGGGAGTTCCACTGATGCCCCACCCCATGAAGTCTGTATGTGCCTTGGAGCACTGAGATCTCCTCTCCTGGACTACGAATATCCCCGCCCCTACCGATGTAAGCCCCGCCCCTACTGCAGAAAGCTCCGCCTCAGGACCTCTGAGAGCGGGAGGTGAGCCCGGCTGGCCAGGTAGGTCTTTCTGCCTATAGACTCACTGTTACTAAACCCTCCCTGACAAAGTTGTTAACCCCCCTGTATAGCTGTGCATTGCTGAAAGTTTAAATTTTAAAACTGGCTACTTGGTCATCTTCTGTAATCGCATTCGCAGTCTGGTCATCTCCTGTAGTATGTCGCATTCGCAATCTCTGCTCATCTCCTGTAGTATGTCGCATTTGCAGTCCGGTCACCTCCTGTAGCATGTCGCATTCGCAGTCTGGTTATCTCCTGTAGTATGTCGCATTTGCAGTCTGGTCATCTCCTGTAGCATGTCGCATTTGCAGTCTGGTCATCTCCTGTAGCATGTCGCATTCGCAATCTGGTCATCTCTTGTAGTATGTCGCATTTGCAGTCTGGTCATCTCCTGTAGCATGTCGCATTCGCAGTCTGGATATCTCCTGTAGTATGTCGCATTTGCAGTCTGGTCATCTCCTGTAGTATGTCGCATTCGCAATCTGGTCATCTCCTGTAGTATGTCGCATTCGCAATCTGGTCATCTCCTGTAGTATGTCACATTTGCAATCTGGTCATCTCCTGTAGTATGTCGCATTTGCAGTCTGGTCATCTCCTGTAGTATGTCGCATTTGCAGTCTGGTCATCTCCTGTAGTATGTCGCATTTGCAGTCTGGTCATCTCCTGTAGTATGTCGCATTTGCAGTCTGGTCATCTCCTGTAGTATGTCGCATTTGCAGTCTGGTCATCTCCTGTAGTATGTCGCATTTGCAGTCTGGTCATCTCCTGTAGTATGTCGCATTTGCAGTCACTGTATTTTCTGTGAAATATATATGCATATGAGCGTATCTTTTTTTTTTTTTTTTTGGTGGGGGAGTGGATCTTGGATGGGAGTTCCCACACTTTTTTTTCCCCAGGACTTGCTTGTAACACAGAGTTAGATTATATTGCTGTATGATATTGGGGTATTTTACATATGTGATATTAATACTGAGGGTTGGTGTAGCATGGCACAACTTAATATAAATCTACAGTTGGGTCGATATATATTTGGACACTGGCGCAATTTTCATACTTTTGGCTCTGTATGCCACCAGAAATAAATTAAAACGAAACAATCCAAATGAATTTGAAGTGCACACTTTCAGCTTTAAGTCAAGGGTTTGAACATTAATATCAAGTACATTTTGTTAAATATCAAGTACAAATTTTAAGAACTGTAACCATTTATATACACAGTCCCCCCCCCCCCCCATTTTCAGGGGCTCAAATGTAATTGGACAAATTAATATAATCATAAATAAAATCTTCTTTTTTAATATTTTGTTGAGAATTTTTTTGATGGACATTACCAAAGACTGGGTTTACTCCTTTCTGATGCTTTGCCAGGCTCTAACTGCAGCTGTCTTCAGTTGTTCTTTGTTTGTGGCATGGGCGTTTTTCAGGAGGGGGCATCATTTTAAGGGCACCCATGCTCTGACCCTTTTCGACAATGTCATTATCACATTATCACGGTCATAGACTGCAGATGTAGTACAGGTGATGGTCAGAGACTGCGGACATGGCCCAAGAGACTGTCGGAGACTGTGGACATGGCCCAAGAGACTGTCGGAGACTGCGGACATGGCCCAAGAGACTGTCGGAGACTGCGGACATGGCCCAAGAGACTGTCGGGGACTGCAGACATGGCCCAAGAGACTGACGGGGACTGCGGACATGGCCCAAGAGACTGACGGGGACTGCGGACATGGCCAAAGAGACTGTCGGGGACTGCGGACATGGCCCGAGAGACTGACGGGGACTGCGGACATGGCCCAAGAGACTGTCGGGGACTGCGGACATGGCCCAAGAGACTGCGGACATGGCCCAAGAGACTGTCAGAGACTGCGGACAGTCAGAGACTGCAGACATGGCACAAGAGACTGTAAGAGACTGCAGACATGGCACAAGAGACTGTAAGAGACTGCAGACATGGCACAAGAGCTGACCAGAGACTGCATACATGATCCAAGGGACTGTCAGAAACTGCATACATGAGGGGGGGGGGTGACAGAGAGAAACAGAGAGACAGAGGGGGGTGAGAGAGAGAGAGGGGGGTGAAAAAGACAGAGGGGGAGAGAGAAGGGTCATCACTCCTGATCCGATCCCAGGGGGGGGGGCACTTGCCCCCCCCCTTACCCCTACCTGCGGACGCCCATGGTTTGTGGGTCTTTCTGCCTTGTTTTTCCTCCAGCAAGTGAAATGCATGCTCAAATGGGTTGAGATCGGGTGATTGCAGATTATTCCACTTCTTTTTCTTCAAAAGCTCCTGGGTTGCTTTTGCGGCGTGTTTTGGATCATTGTCCATCTGTACTGTGTAGCGCCGTCCAATCAACTTTGCTGGATTTGGCTGAATCTGGGCTGACAGTATGTACACAGTATGTACTGTATGTACACTATAAACACTGCAGAATTCATCCGGTTGCTTCTGTCTTCTGTCACATCATCTATAAATACCAATTACCCAGTGCCACTGGAAGCCATGCATGCCTATGCCATCACACTGCCTCCACCATGTTTTACAGATGAAGTTGTGTGCTTTAGATCATGAGCTGTTCCAAGCCTTCTCCACACTTTTTTCTTCCCGTCACTCTGGTACAGATTAATCTTAAAGTGGTTGTAAACCCTTACAACACACTTTCACCTACAGGTAAGTCAAGATTAAGGCTTACCTGTAGGTGCTGTAAATATCTCCTAAACCTACATGGTTTATGAGATATTTACAATTCCTGTACAAGGATTCCTTCTGTATTCGGCGCATGCACACTTTAGAAGGGACACGGTGTGCCGTTTTCATTAAAGGACATGCCGTGACTGGCGGCTCCCAGTGACGTCACGCGACTCCGGCCAGTCACAGAGCCGGAGTCCACGACCCCGGAAAGAAGGTGGACGCTTCCAGTCGGCGAGGAAATCGGGGACATCGCAGGCTCCTGTGTCAGGTAAGTGACACATAATGGGCTACTATGCGATGCATAGTAGCCCATTATGCTTTGCCTTTGCAGGGAAACAAAGAGGAAGTAAACCCATCAGGGTTTACTTCCTCTTTAATTTCGACCATCCAAAGAATGCTTTTCCAGAACTGGTCTGGTTTTTTTAGATGTTTTTTGGCAAAGTCTAATCTGGCTTTTCTATTCTTCAGGCTTATGAATGGTTTGCGCCTTATGGTGAACCCTCTGTATTTGCTCTCGTGAAGTCTTCTATTGATTGTAGACTTTGACAATGATACGCCCACCTCCTGGAGAGTATACTTCACTTGTCTGCATGTTGTGAATGGGTTTTTATTTACCATAGAGAGGGTCCTGCGATCATCCACCACTGTTGTCTTCCGTGGACGTCCAGGCCTTTTTATGTTGCTGTACTCACCCGTGCGTTCTTCTTTACTCAGAAGGTACCAAACTGTAGATTTGGCTACTCCTAATGTTGCTGCTTATCTGTCTGATGGATTTGTTTCGTTTTTGAAGCCTTACAATGGCCTGATTCACTTGCATGGACAGCTCCTTTGAACACATGATGTAGGTTCACAGCAATAGATTCCAAATGCAAATACCACACTTAGAATCAACTCCAGACCTTTTACCTGCTTAATTGGTGAAGAAATAACAAATAAGTAGCCCAGACCTGGCCATGAAACAGCTTTTGATTCAATTGGCTATTCTTAAAAACTGTAATTCCTAAACCCTTCCTCCAATTTGAATGTACAGTACATACCCTCAAATTAAACCTGAGAGTGTGCACTTTCAGCTCATATCCATATTCTTTTTTAGCTTCGAGTGCTGCAGCTTATTTATTTATTTCATTTTTTGTTCTTTTTTGTTTTTTTGGTGAGCGCAAGGAATTGTTACTATATAAAAAATGCTGTAAAAATCAATCAAGGTGCAGCGCGTTTCATCTATACGGATGTCATATATAGGATTGTTCCTAGTGACATCTGGATAAATTAAACCAATGCATGGTTTATGGACTTAAAATTGATTTACTATATACAGTTGGGTTGATTTTGCACTTTTTTTTTTTTTTTTACTGCATTGCTTGTTGGATTGACTATTGATGGATGGATCTAATGCACCTTGTGGTGTACTTTCAGAAAGTGCACCACACACAAGCTACACTCATCAATCCATTCTCCCTCACCGCCTCTCTGCTGCAGGGGTTTGCCCTGAGTAGGCCCCAGTGTTGGCACTTACCTGGGTGGATGACATCACCCCAGGTAGCAAGGATAACTTGCCATGATTTGTGGCAGTGTTGAATTGTAAGTCTTGTTAACTTGCTGCACATTTTTACTGGCAAGTTGTACACTTGTAGAGCTCTTGAAGCACATGTTCTAGTTGACACTTTTCCAATTTGTTGCAAATTTGTGTGGCAAGTCTCTATGAAGAGAAAAGTTGCAGTGGTTAGTCTACAGCAAGAGCTCTGCAAGTCGCAGTGACCCCTTTGGTGGAATGACTATTGCACAACATAACTGAGCCAGCAGATTTGCAGAATGTTTGCAAATAAAGTTGACTTGGAGTCATGCAATGTGGACTTGCTGCAACTGTGCAACAAACTTGTGAAGCCTGGCAAGTCTAGCAAATCTTTTGAATTATCCTCTCAACCTGTAAATAAGGATCTAAAATAAAGTTTTAGGTTCTTGGAGTATGTTGGTGCATGTTGGGAGTATATTGGCATGCAGTGGAAGCTGCAAGTGGTAGTGGGGGGCACGAGGTCAACTTTTGCATCAGGGCCTACAAGCTTCAGGCTACCCCTCTGCAATCACCTGTCCATTTAAATCACCTGAAATTTAGGCAGCCAATCAGAAAACAGTTTTCAGTTTGAAATTTGACAGTTACAGATGCTATTATGTACAGATATGGAGCTGTGCCTTATAGGAAACATGTTAACCACTTGCTTGCCGAGATTATTTTGTAATTTTTTCAAATACATGTTAAAATCTGCATTTTTTGCTAGATTACTTAAACCCCCCCTAGAATGTTATATATTTTATGAAAGCAGAAGCCCTGGAGAATAAAATGAGAGCTCTTGCAATTTTTTATGTTACATAATATTTGCATGCGGAAAGGAGCTGCGCTAAAAATAGAAATATTACTAAAAATGTGGTGTGTAATATTGTGCTAATAGATTAAATATAAGTGAAAGTTGCCCGGAATGACTCGTGCATTTCACATGAAGTGTATCAGAAAAAGAGTGTGCGTGATAACAGCCTCTATTACTGTACTGTGAGTATAAAAGAGTGGATGAATAAACACCCGGCTGGGTTTTTCCAATTTGAGTGAAAGTTTAAAAGTGACTGCACCAAACTAAGTCACTACCAAGACGACTAAGTTATGATGTGAAAATAAAAAAAAGTGAGCAATATTACTGCCTATAGTTGTAAAGATTAATAAACAACTGACAGAGCATATAGTGACACATTAAACAACTCAACAGTAGGAAATGTGAACAAAAAATAATGAAAAAGTTTTTTTTGCTGTGCATATGCAATTAGTAAACCCCTATGCAGGAAACTAAGCAAACAAAAATCAGAAATGCAGAGACAGTAAATCCAAACACATGTATGCCAGTGAACGAAAATGCAAACACCCTCCAGAGTATCCAACATTTAAGCAGATGTCATGGCTGGCTAAATAGGTTGCCAGAAAAAAAGGGGTACTTGACACAGTGTATGAGTCCCGTATTGATAACAGTCTCTGTGACAACTCTGAATGTTTCGTGTAAAGCGTGACTTATACGGCACCACAGAAAAAAGTGTAGAGACCTCCACCATAGGCACACTTGTCTCCTTACCGGAACTGGATGGTCCCTTTTCAGGGGGACCGTTCACACAGGTGGCTTAACAACCCTAGCCAAGGGTAAACTGTGGCAAACACCCGAAATCCTGCCGACCTGGATGGCTCCTTTAGGGTATCTTTAAACTCAGGATCCTCCAAAGGTCTCCGCTCAGGGCCAGTCACAGTGGTTATCAACGTAGTGGAACCAAGGGAAATCAAAGAAAAGCTCCCATAGCATAAAATCCAAGGGTGTTTATTTATATAAAAACAGAAAAAACACTTACAGTGTAATGATCAGTATAGGCATGAAGCGAGCCGGCCGGTCTCGCGTAAACAGCCCGTGGTAACGGGATCACGTCGTGCTGCGGTGGCGTCAAGACGTAGCTCCTCCTCCCTACGCGTTTCGTCATCAAAGGACGTCGTCACGGGGCATGGGCTGCGTCATGACGCACCGCATTATATACAGGCACTAATCACCCAAGCCTCAATGTGAGTCCCGGACTTGGGAGCAGCGTCCGCCATTTTAGAAAAGGGAAAAACACTCCAATCCTCATATAGACTGAGGGAAAGATTGGTATTATGTTTATTACTATCAATATTGGAAAAATGAACTACGTCATCTCTAACTAGGAAGGAAAGCTCCTAGGGAATGCAAAATAAGTAAAAAATAAGTGAAAAATAAGAATAAAAAATATACCTTGCCAGGAATAAGTTTTTTAAAACATTTTCTGTGACATGGGCTGATGGACTTTAAAGAACTTCAAACCAATATGTGTTGTATTATCCCTCTTTAGGAAGAGGGAAGATATCTAATTTAAAGGGCCAGTACACAATGGTGGACGGAGTTCAATTGAAAATAACGAATTAAAAAATTGATAATTAAAAATTCAGACACTCTAATAGGGATTCTATATAGAGGGGTGAATGAGAAAAAAAATGAAAATAAAAAATTTCTTTCTCTATTCTGAATTTAACCGACCCCCTTAAAACATAAGATTAAGGTATAGATTATAAGAAATTGTAATGTAGTGGTTGCAAAAGTTTGCCACTAATTGGGTTGCATATGTAAGACTGATTCCTAAACCGGCTGACGTTTGGTGTAAGGAACGGCCAGAATGAGCTGTTCTGCTGTCGGAGATCCACATTGATTACCAAAATTATATAAATAAAATCACAGCCATATAAAATTCTACACATAACTCCAACACATTCTAATATGATATTGGGAGAGACATACATATTGATAGTAACAACCCTCATATATCTCCAGTAACCAATATGGAAAGATTAATGTACAAAGATAGTATATACATATAGTCTTAATGATATGTGAGCATCTTGGAGGGCAGGCCACTAGGAATTATCTATGAAGCAATTAATGTCGACATCGATGTTAAGTCCAAAGGGTATATAACTCTTGATTTTGTGGACCCATGACATTTCTAATTTGGAAATGCTATTAACCATATTGCTCCCTCGCCAGTGCGGTCTGAATTTGTCGATGCCCAAGAAAATGGTATTATTGGGATCTCTATTATGAACCCGAAGGTAGTGCTTGGACACTGAGTGCTTGGTAAAACCTCGACGTATATTGTTTATATGTTCATTCAGTCGGACCTGTAATGGTCTTTTAGTCCGGCCCACATACTGGAGCCCGCATGGGCATTGGAGCATATAGACCACTCCTACTGTGGAGCATGTGATGAACGGCTCTATGTCATAATGTTGGGAAGTGCAGGTGGAAACAAATGATGTGGTTCTTCTGGTTTTTATTGATTAATTGAGAAACCATCTGGTCAGAAACACGATTCATATCGCAATCCCTTTATCACCAGTTTTTCATGCCAACATGCCAAAGTCAAACATATTATTGGCAAACATTGGCACGTGTTACAAAGTGATAGAATACTGAGGACTATCCTCCCTGATAAACCCCAAGTTGTTTTCAGAGGAGCCCCCTCTCTGAAAGACAAGATAGCTCCCAATATTCTAAATCCCCCTGTCATTAAAAATGTTTTTTTTCCTATGCTCACAGGCTATCACCAATGTAGGCGCTGCCAAGTCTGTACGCTTAATAAGATAAAAACCAGAAGAACCACATCATTTGTTTCCACCTGCACTTCCCAACATTATGACATAGAGCCGTTCATCTGACAGGGAGATGCTCCCTCCTCCCCTTTCCTCCAATGAGAAAAGATGTTTACATGGTCTGTAACACGATCTGTGAATGGTCTGATCGGTCCCAGGATTCTCTCCTCCATTCACAGGCAGCGTAATCAATGAAGGGACTTTTCTCATTGAAGGAGAGGAAAAGAGGGGGCTTGTCTCCATCAGATCATCTTTTGGCTAGGTTCACATTTGTGGATGTAGCTCCCTGGTGTTTAGGCAGGGTTGCTAATAAATTTAGTTTGCCAGGTGGTAATTTTCCTGGTGAATTGATAGAAGATCAATTAATTCCCCTCTAATTCTGGAATTGCTGCACCCTTTCTCTTCTGTCACTAGGTGGCGCTATGGCTGGTAACATTAGAATGACAGGGGGCTTTGCAAGGTCAGAGTATGAATTGGTGGGGTGTCTCAGCCAATTGGCAGGGGTTTCTTTAATCCCTTGGCCTGCTGGGAGAGCCTATTTGTTTGGGTAGAGTCAGGTGATCGGGGTTCAGTGCCACCTGGACAGCTGTCTAGGTGGATGTGTGTTATGTCGCCCCGGGCTGTTAGGTCGGAAGCCTGAGGCCTATCCAGGAGCAGGAGAAGCCGCGTAGGGTTGGGACTGCAGGATTGGAGTCCAACCAAGTTGAGAAGGTTCAGCCGGATGGGGAACCAGTTTGGGGTCGGAGGTAGAAGGGAAGCTGTAACCACTAAGGGACCATCCATCTTACTACCGGAGACTACAGTTAGTAAGCTTAAGCAAGTACCAGAGCAGTCTTTGCATCAACCGGGGACAGTGAAGAAGTGGGAAAGCTTCAACAAGTGCCAAGCCAGGGACCCAGCAGGATAGCGGGGGTGATGCTTGAGGAGTATACAGCGAGATAGCTGTGGAAGAGCTCAGGGAATCCAGTGACGACTGGGATCTGGAAGTCTAGTGAGAGACTGGGAGCTCAGTGAGTGAAGATCTACAGTGAGATATTGTGAGATAAGAAACGGACTGTTCTGTGTTACCAAGAGTTACGTACAACTACCTTTTATTGACTGTTGCAAGATTAGTTACCCTAGAAGACAGCGGTCCTACCTATACAGAATTATTATCAGGTTGTAGGCCTTCCACTGTATAGCTGTCTACCTATAGATGTCTCAGAGTCTGCCAATTAGCATTGCATCTATTCAAGGGTGTCCTGGCCCTAACTCTCTCTCCCAGAGTTCTGTTAGGAGACAATAAATCTCTTGTTCGCAGTCAAAAAGTGACTGGTGCCCAGTATTTTTTCTTGCATCACACCCGCCATGCCTGGTAACCCACTTCACAAATAAGGATGTCAGCTCTCCCTGACTCTGGAGGTCACCATTAGGCCTTTAGGGGTCGTGGCCCTTGCTACATGCACAAAATCATTATTATTATTATTATACAGGATTTATACAGTGCTAACAATTTGCGTAGCGCTTTATAATGTAGAGAGCGGACAATACAATTACAATACAGTTCAATACAGAAGGGATGGGAGAGCGCTGCCCGTGGAGCTTACAATCTAAAGGGAGAGGGAGGTGGTGCAAAAGGTAATAGCTGTGGGGGATGAACTGATGGAGGTTGCTCGGGTATAGTTCTTAGGTGGAGGTGGGATAGGCTTTCCTGAATAAGTGAGTTTTCAGGGATCACCCAAAGGCTTTTAGGATAGTGGCTGACCGTACATACTGGGGCAGAGAACTCCAGAGGATGGGAGAGGCTCTGGAGAAGTCCTGGAGTCGAGCATTGGAGGAGGTAACAAGGGAGCTAGAGAGCAGGAAGTCTTAGGAGGAGAGAACAATTTGGGTGATATCTGCAGATGAGGTTGGTGATAATGTTGTGGATGGCCTTGCATGTTGTGGTCAGTTAAAAAGGTGTATTAGTCTAGCAGCAGCATTCATAATATCATATATGTTTCTGCAACGCACAAAAAAACATGCATCCCTTTTGCAGACCCCAACAAACCTTGCTAAAATGCTTGTTATCTCACCCCAAAATGCATTGTAGCAAAGTACTATGCGTTTTGGTGTGGCATGATTTAAAAAAAGTGCAATTCATTTGATGCATGAAATTAATGGGCTGCCCTAAATGTGGTGTTCAAAATCATGCAAAAATGTACATGCACCATTGCACCTTCAAAGGGATGAATGGAGCCGAAGGCCCCTTTCACACGGACGGTCCGTTCAGGTCCTCCTGTCAGTTTTTTAGGTGGACCTGAACGTACGCTCCATAGACCTCTATGGAGAGTCGGATGTCAGCGGTTACATGTCCGCTGACATCCGACCCGTTCCGATCCAAAAAAGTGTGACGGAGGAAAACCCTATTTTTCCATCCGTCTGCGGATTGAATTGGGTGACGACGGACTCTACAGTCCATCGTCATCAGATCCCCCATAGGGGAGAGCGGCGCTCTGACAGGTCCGTCCCTGCACAGAGTGTGCAGAGACATACCTGTCATCTTCCTGCTCAGCGGGGGATCGACGGAGCGATCCCCCGCTGTGCAGAGCGGGCTCCGTACACGGACACGTCTGTGTGAAAGAGCCCGAAGTGCTGTTGAGCTCAGAGATCTGAAGCTGTTAACCCCCATGACACTGGAAGATCAGGGCTAGAAAGAGGACAGGGCAGCCCTGTAGTAAAGTTCAGCAGCAGGAAGAGGCCCGGGCAGTCCTGCAGTGAAGATTTCTACAGAACCTGGCAGCCTGCACATCGTGGGGCATACGTCATTATAGGTAAGTGATGTAACTAAAGCTGTAGTGTAAAAAAATGTTGGGGGAGGGAGGAGAGTGGGAGGAGGGGAGAAGGTAGAGGCGAAAACATACGAATGTCAGGAAGAGGACAAGATGTCAGGAAACCATATGAAATCATATGTATATGGAAGTTAGGGGGAAGAAAGTCCCCCCCCTTTTTTGCTTTGTCTCTCTGTCTTTTCTCTTTTCCCTTTTTCCCCTCTCCCCTCTCCTTTTAGTGTTCTTATTGTCCCGCACCCCCCGTCCCCTCATCCGCTCATTGTTCTTCCCCACTTCCTCACTTAGGCCTGAGGGACAGATTGAGGTAATCCTCACCCTCGCCTCGACCTTCTACCCCTGTAATAGTTATCCCCTTCGGAAGAGTGGAGGGTTAGATCCTTTAAACAGGTCTTATATCAGTAAGCAGAGGGTAGTTTAGGGTGGAGACGGGGAGCGGGAGGAGGGGGGAGGAGGGTGGAGAGGAGGGGAGAAGGGGGAGTGGGAAGAGAGGGGGTAAGTGGAAAACATAACGAGGCAAGAAGGCAGAGGAAATAAAATAGGAGGACAGACGGGTGGGGGGAGGAGCAGAGCTCCCCATTAGATTCAGGTAAATCCCCCATTTAGGTTTGAACCCACAAGAACCAAGAATAGTGGTTCATAAGTGGGGATTTTCAATTTTTTTTCCTAAGGGATTTAGAGGGTGGGGAGGGAACAAGGGAGGGAAGGGGTTTAGAATTTTCTTTTTTTTTGTTGTTTTTTCTTTTTTTTTTTTTTTCTTTTTTGTGCCACTGTCTCTCGGCGAGAATGGAAGAGATAAAAGTGATTACTCTAAATGCGAAGGGACTAAATGTCCCGGAAAAAAGAAGGATGCTGCTTAATGAATTGAGAAGGTCTAAGACGGATGTGGCATTCGTGCAGGAGACCCACTTCAAAGTAGGGGGACTCCCCTTTTTACAGAATAGATTTTTTCCGTGTGCATACCATGCCCCCAATCAGAAAGCAAGATCTAAAGGTGTATCGGTCTTGATATCAAATCGGGTGCCATGGAGTCTTATGGGTAAAATTGAAGATATAAATGGTCGGTATCTCTTCTTAAAGGGCCACTCAGCAAATATAAAAGTAACTTTGGCCACAGTGTATGTGCCGAACGTACGTCAAGATGTCTTTTTGCGGAAAGTTTTATTAGAGCTGGAGGGGTTTGCGGAGGGAAAGTTAATCCTAGGGGGGGATTTGAATATCCCATTGGACCCTGGGGTGGACACCTCCTCTGGGAGTTCATCAATTCCAAGGGGCACTAGGAGGAATATTGTACAGAAGCTACAGGAACTGAGGCTAGTAGACGCATGGAGACTCCTTCATGGAGGAGAAAGAGATTATACTTTCTTTTCTAACCCCCACCAAGTATATTCGCGCATAGATTTATTTTTGATCCCACACCATTTGCTTTCTTCAGTACGGGAGATATCCATAGGAAGTATAACGTGGTCAGACCACGCCCCAGTAATGATGCGCCTCGCCGTGTCGTGCTCGGCCCCCTCCCCGGAGTGGCGGTGGCGATTAAATGAAAGTCTGCTGCAAAATCAGGAAATCAGAGAAGATGTAGCTAAGGAAATTAAAACATATTTCCAGATAAATGACACTCCGGGGGGTGACCCTGGCACGATATGGGAGGCGCATAAAGCAGTGATACGGGGGATCTTAATTAAACATGGATCCAGACTGAAGAAAGAGAGAGAAAAACAGATAAAAGGGTTGCTAGAAGAAATACAGGCGTTAGAACAACAGCATAAGAAGACACAGGCACCGCCGGTAGGGAGGGAACTGGCGCATTTGAGACGACAGGTTACGGATATCCTCCGGTATAAGGCAAAGGCAGCGATACAAGTAGGCAAAAAATCAACATATGAATTAGGAGACAAATGCAGTAAACTACTTGCCGGGAAATTGAAGGAAAGAAGTAGAACAACATATATACCTAAAATAAAAGGAGGGAAGGGACAAATAATTTCACTGCCAAGAGATATAGCCCAGAGGTTTGGTGAATATTACTCTTCCCTATATAATTTGAACCCGGCATTAGCACCCTCGACAAAGTTGGAGGAATACCTCAGTTCCGCAAGGTTGCCGCGACTAACATCGGAAATGCGGCAGAATTTAGAGAAACCTATTTCAAGTGAGGAGGTAAACATGGCGCTGAGAACAGTGAAAGCGGGGAAAGCCCCAGGACCTGATGGATTTTCAACACAGTATTATAAGGAATTCTTTGCAATTCTGGGTACCCAGATGACAAAGGTTTTTAATGCAGTGGGACACACCGCCGCATTCCGGCCGGAGACATTATTGGCACATATATCAGTGATACCAAAGGAGGGGAAAGACCCGGCAGAGTGCGGTAGTTATCGACCCATCTCAGTATTAAATGTCGATCTAAAACTTTTTACTAAGGTACTGGCCCTCCGATTACAAATCTTGCTCCCCCAGCTAGTAAACATGGACCAAGTAGGGTTTATCCCGACCCGTGAGGCGAGGGATAACACTATCAAGGTACTTAACTTGGTCCAATACGCAAATAAAACAAATACCCCATGTGTATTTCTAAGCACGGATGCAGAAAAAGCATTCGACAGAATAAATTGGAAATTTATGCTAGAGGTGCTTAAACACATGGGTATGGGAGACCATATGATAAAATGGATAGCCGGAGTATATACCAAACCTCAAGCAGCGGTTAAGGTGAACGGATTAATATCAAAATCTTTTGGGATTACAAATGGCACGCGCCAGGGGTGCCCGATGTCACCTTTATTGTTCGCCCTAACATTAGAGCCGCTACTCAATAAGATTCGACAAAACCCAGACATCCAAGGAGTAACGGTGGAGGAAAAGAACTATAAGGTCTCTGCGTATGCAGACGACCTGTTGTTTTCCATCTCGAAGCCACAAGTGTCACTTCCTAACCTGATGAAGGAATTTGAGATCTATGGAGAGCTATCAAACCTAAAAATTAATTATGCTAAATCGGAAGCGATGGGGGTGAGATTGACACCGTCAATACGAAACTCCATACAGCCAAATTTTAATTTTAAATGGGTATCTAAGACATTGAGTTATCTGGGCACCCATATACCATCTAATATAGGAAATACTTTTACAGTTAATTTCTTACCACTACTGAAAACTGTAAGGGCATTATTAGACAAGTGGCAGCACGGACTATATTCATGGTTCGGTCGCTGTAATACTATTAAAATGTGCATCTTGCCAAAATTCCTATATTTATTTCAGGCGCTGCCTATTGCCATCCCAAGAGATTTTTTCCGACAAATACAAGCTTTATTTACAAAATTTATATGGTCAAAGAAAAAACCGAGGCTTAGTAGAGGGCTTATGACGATGCCTAAGAGATACGGGGGAGTGGCGGTTCCCGATGTATTGGGGTATTATCAAGCGGCCCACTTAGGGAGAGTAGTGGATTGGAGTAGACATGAAGAATTCAAACAGTGGGTAGGTCTGGAGCAACGGCAGAGTGTAATACCCTTATACAGAGCACCTTGGTGTTATGCAGTGCTCCCATCCCCTCTTAAGCAACATCCTATTATAGGCCCCACACTTCGAATCGGCGCTAAGATATGTCGGGACCCCAGGTACTCCTCAGATAATTCGCCTTTGTACCCCATATTGGGTAATCCAAGCTTCCAACCGGGAATGGAAAAGGGAGCATTTAAAAAATTGGAGGAGAAGGGACTCTCTCAAGTATCGCACTTTATCTGCCGAGGGGGTTGGCCAATAATAATAGAATTGATGAAGAAAGGAGGACAATATGAGTTGAGTTTGTGGCAGGCGTTACAAGTAAACCATTTTTTGAGAACGCTGGGGCAACCAAAAAACTATCAACGCCAATTGACCAAATTCGAATTATACTGTGATGAAAAAGAACCACTCCACCGGGTGATTTCGAAGATG
Source organism: Lithobates sylvaticus (assembly GCA_028564925.1). Taxonomy (NCBI): domain Eukaryota; kingdom Metazoa; phylum Chordata; class Amphibia; order Anura; family Ranidae; genus Lithobates; species Lithobates sylvaticus. The sequence continues at coordinate 61,015,787 of CM053034.1, read as the reverse complement.
TATTCGCTTTTGAATACACCGAGGGAGGGGTTTATGATACCATCCATTAGTAAATGGGAAAGAGATTTGAATAAAACCTTTACTACAACTCAGCGCCAAAATATCATATATTGGGCACTGAACTCGTCAATTAATACGAGGACACAGGAATTAAATTATAAAATATTGACCCGATGGTATTATACCCCAACGAAGATGAATAAATTCTCGAGGGAAATCTCAGATAGGTGCTGGCGGTGCAGTAGAGAGGAAGGAACCATGCTACATATTTTTTGGGCCTGCCCGAAAGTGAGGGCATACTGGGAGGAAGTTCAGGAACTCTCCCAAAAACTTACCGATATTTTGGTGCCGGAAGATCCTGCCTTTTTTTTGCTCCATCTCTCAAAGATTCCAACAAAGGTATATAAAAGGTCTGTGCTTCGTCATTTGGTTAACGCGGCTAAGGCCTGTATTACTCTGCATTGGAGGGATACCAGACCGCCATCCATAGCAAGATGGTTAAATAAGGTTAGAGAGATTGGAGCTATGGAAGATTTGGTTTATTCGGCACAAAATAGGAAAGAACAATATGAGCAAACATGGGCAATATGGGACCGATTTGTACAGTCAGAGGAAGGAAAAAAAAAGATGGAAGAGAGAAGGGAGGAGTAAAGACGTGGGGGAGGGAAGAATGAGAGAAGATGAGAAGGGAGAAAGCAGAAAGAAGGTAAATAGGAAAGGAAAAAAAAAAAAAAAAGGGGGAAAAAGTTAGAATAATCACATCTCGCTGAGGGACAGGGGGACGGAAATGGAAAAAATGGAAATTTTTTATTTTATAGGGAGGGGTTTTTGGGGTTAGGGTTTTATAGGGGAATAAAGAAAAAGGGAAGAATAGAGAATAAGATAACTAATGTGCAAAATGGTACTTATTACCGGGGAGGTAAACATTAAGGACTTAAAGACGAAATAGGTCGGTAAAAAGATGGAAGTTCGCCAAACCAATATAGGTGATAAGTAAACATTAGTAAATAAATATGTGATTGTTGATGTGGAAATATGGTGTGAATATGTAATGTCTAGTACCTTTCGACAAAAATAAATAAAGAATTTAATAAAAAAAAAAAAAAAAAAATGTTTTTTAAGCTAAACTTCAGTTTTAGGACAAATGCCAGAAATAAAGCAGTTCAAGAGTTCTCATTTGACCAAAGAGTTCAAAACACAAGCCATGCTTCCTATGCTGGCTTAGTATGTTGGCTTGTATGCAGATAATGCATACATACACACACATATATATATATATATATATATATATATATATATATATATGTAGTGGGGTCGTACCCCTTTTACTGGAAAAGACTACATCCCCCATAATCCCCCAGGCTCCCGGGCTGTCTGTTTCCGCCCGAGAGGCTGCTGGGGGAGGTTATAAAAAGGAAGAGCGGACACCGCCTCTTCCTCTTGGGACACTTCCTCTTCTGAGGCCTGACAGGACTGGCCTGCCTCTGCTGACAGAGCTTGTGACGCGGAGACTACAGCCAGTGGAGACACCTGTGCGGACCGGAGCTGAAGGCCTGAAGCCTGGGCCTTGCAGCAGATGGAGTGAGACTCTCATACCTCAGAGTCAGCAGCAGCGGAGCGGAGACTCTTCCCTACAGACGATCGGTCGGAGCTGAGGACCGGAGCGCAGGGGCTGTGACTGAAGAGACCAGAGCCGCCATTAGAGGGACCGGAGCGGAGGACGGTACCCCAGGATTGGTGAGAGAGCCGGAAGGCTCATCCTGCATTGATACACACGTTTTATGCCTATTGAACTGCCTAGGCGCAATTTACCTCAGAGCAGCAATGTTACTTTCTGTGGATTACAAAGACACCATTTAAAGCTACATGTGCACCACCTCTACAGATTTATTGCCGGTGAAGAACACTGTACTAGTACAAGGACTGAGCTCTATTACTAGGGATCAGGCCTGGTCCGTTAGGTAGGCGCAGATAGATTTATTGCACCTCAGGGGTGCATAGCATGCGGTCGCCACACTTGGCGCTCCGTTTTCCCCATTGCTAGTTGATACATATATATGTACATGTTTAAGTGCATATTGCAGGGACCTGCTGAAGTATTGTAAGTCATATGTTTAAATGCATGTTGCTATTCTTTTTCCTTACTGCCAAAGTAAAGCCAGTTATTCTTATTTCAGCAGTCTGCTTGTGAGTTCATACCCATTACACTTAGAGTATAAGATATTTTTATGTGCATAGATACATACCCCTTGACTAACTGTGCCAGAGCGGGTAGAGTCAAATTGCCGGGGGTTGGTGGAGCTGTACTCAGGGACCCAAAACAAACCAGCGGCTCTCTTAACTGGGGGTAGCGCTACACGTGGGGGCTCGTAATCCGGGATCCTGAGTCAGCGGGAAAAGCCGCCAGAAGGTACCGGCATGGACCCAATAGAAGTGGGACGGTGGTCCGCAACATGGGCCGCTGACCCAGCCGCAGCAGCAGTCATTGAACTGCCAGGGATGTGGCAGAGAGAGGCAGTCAAGCAGCTCATAATGTCATTATCCCCATGCCAGAAGTCATGGATAATGGACATGAGAAATGATGCTGGGTATACATATGCCCTAATAGAGTGGCAGGAAGAGACTCCAGAGCAATTCAGGAGCCAAAGCATACAGGCACCGAATGGTCAGGCCTATCAAGTGCTGCATGCGCTGCCGCGCAAGGGAGAAGGTTCTCCTATGAAAGCCATTCTATCCCCAAAGAAGGAAGAGCAGAAGGGCGCGGAAAGTCCCGCACAGACTACTCTTAGTGCAGAACTGTGTGCTGTCCTAGGGGAGATTGTGACCCAGTGCAGAAGAGACCCGGGGATTACCCAATGTCGGGATACAGGAAACTCCGGATGTTTTCAGGGAGGACACCTGTACCCTCGGGAGAAGAGGGATTTGAAGAGTGGTTAGATGGTGCCACGCAGGCCCTAGAAGAATGGGAGGCCTCAGAAGGCAGAAAGAAGCAAAGGATTGTTGAGAGCCTAAAAGGACCTGCCTTAGAGGCCATACGCAATCTGAAGACAAGCAAAAAGGATTGCACTGCCCAGGACTACATAGACATCCTAGAAGGTGTGTTTGGTGGGACAGAAAAAGTCACAGAACTTACCTATCAACTGGAACACTGTTACCAGAAGACAGGGGAGAAGCTGTCAGAGTACATGGGACGCATAGACAAGATCCTGCATAGGATTATCCTGAAGAAGGGGATAGATCCAGGGAAGGTAGATGAAGCCCGTGCCCAGCAGGTGATGAGGGGAGCCCAACCCCTGGACCCTGTCGCACTAGTACTACGTACCCGGCAGGATGGGAAGAGCCTGGACTACCCTGATCTCATCCGAATGGTCAGAGAAGAAGAGGCCATGTTGGAAGAGAAGAGGGAAAAGCAGGTGATGGGGTCTACAAAGCTTCCAGTGGCCACGGTCAGGTCGGCCTTAACCCCTGAAAGAGACACAGAGGTAGATGCCCTGAAGTTGCAGATGTCCCAGATGATGGAGATACTGACGTCCCTAGTGGCGAAAGAGACGCCCAGTCCCAAGAAAGAAACAGGCAGGAAGGAAATGTTTCCAGCTGTTTCAGCGCCAGCATCCCCACCTGACTACGGTGAGATGATTTGCTTTAACTGTGGCGGAATTGGTCATATTGCAGCTGTATGTTCCAGTCCCAAGAAGAAGAAGGCAGAAAGCCGCCAACCGGCGGGAAACGCCAAAGGGCCCCGGTGAAGGAGTCAACCGGGTGCCCATCACCTTCAGTGAGCTCCAAGAAGCATAACAGGAAGAGAAAGCGAGGAGATCAAACCCCTAAAAAGGGGCCCAGGGATCCTCAACCAAGGTGCACTCCAGAGAAAGGGGACAAGACCCCTCCGAAGAGACACAGCACTCCCAAGCGAGAACTCTTCAAAGTGAGAGATAATAATGTCCCTCAACAGGTTCACACTCCCACTAAGAGGGAGAAAATTAATGCATACCAGGCTCAAGAAAGGAGCAAGCGCAAATCCAGTGAGAAGAAAAAGAGTCCACAGAAGAGGACAGCATCAACTCGGCCCTACCCAGAGGAGCTAGTTGGTCCATCTCCTACTGTACCTATCCAGGTGGAAGGAGTGTACACGAAAGCTCTCCTAGACACTGGAGCACAAGTGACCCTATTGTACAGGGACTTCTACGACAGATACCTGAGTCATCTGCCAATACAGAAGATAGAAGAGTTGGAGATAAGGGGATTGGGAACTCAGAGTTTCCCCTATGATGGCTACCTATCCATACGGCTGACGTTTGACCCATCCGTAGCTGGGAAGTCTGAAGTGTTCGACACCTTAGCAGTGGTGTGTCCCCGCCCACCAGGAACCAGCAAGACGTCCCTGATTATAGGGACAAACACGGACCTGGTCAGAAGACTTCTGACCCCCCTGGTGAAGAAGGAGAATCTTTCACCTCCCAAGATCCATCCCATGCTGAAGGCAGCCTACCAGCGGTTGGTCCTAGAGCAGAAGACCCCAAGTGAGGGGATAGGAAGGGTATGGAGGCTTGGAAAAGAAGGAGCAGTGTTACAGCCCGGAGAGGTGACCTGCATGAGAGCCACGGTGAAACTTACTTGGGAGCAGCCTGGCCCCTTTGTAATGTTGGAACCCGACCCAATGGAGGGTCACTCAGGTCTGGAGGTGATACCAGAAGTAATTTCACTGAAGGACCTGAAGAAGGCTAGAGGAAGAGTCCCTGTCAGTGTGAGGAACCCCACGGAACGGCCTGTGGAGATCCCTGCCAGGATGCTTCTGGGACAGGTGAGTCCTGCTGTCCCAGTTGGCTGGTCAGAAGTGAAGGGGACGGGTGAAGGAGAAGATGTTTGGAAGAAACTCTCCATGGAAAACCCAAACCTACCTGGAGCTTGGAAAGAGAGAGCCAAGGCCCAGCTGACCAGATGGGAGAAGATTTTCTCTAAAGATGAGTTTGATGTGGGGTGTGCGAGGAGTGCCACCCACCGAATCCGCATGCAAGAGGACAAGCCATTCAGAGAAAGAGTCAGGCGAGTCCCGCTAGCAGATCTGGAGGATCTGAGGGAGCAGCTTGCGGAATTGAAGAGGACGGGAGTGATTAGGGAGTCCAGAAGCCCCTATGCCTCCCCAATAGTGGTGGTCAGGAAGAAGAATGGGTCATTGAGGCTCTGCATTGACTACAGAACTCTCAACAGGAGGACCATTCCTGACCAGTACACCACGCCAAGGATAGAAGATGCCTTGCAGAGTTTATCTGGAGCTAAGTGGTTCAGTGTGATGGACCTCAAGAGTGGGTATTACCAAATCCCCATGCATCCAGAGGATAGAGAAAAGACTGCCTTCATAACCCCAGTGGGATTCTTTGAGTTCAACAGGATGCCCCAGGGCCTATCTGGAGCTCCTGCTACGTTTCAACGCCTAATGGAGAGGACAGTTGGAGACATGAACCTCATAGAAGTCCTTGTGTACCTGGACGATGTCATTGTCTTTGGAAAGACTTTGGAAGAACATGAAGCCAGATTGGAGAAAGTACTGAAGAGGCTCAGTGAAGAGGGACTCAAACTTTCTCCCGAGAAGTGTCGGTTCTATCAGTCTTCTGTGAACTATCTGGGACACATAGTGTCTGAAAAAGGAGTGGCTACAGACCCTGAGAAGTTGGAGGCAGTTACTTCGTGGCCAAGACCCACAACAGTTACAGAACTTCGGTCTTTCTTGGGGTTCTGCTCCTACTACCGCAGGTTTGTGGATGGGTTTGCCCGCATTGCAAAACCCCTAAACGAACTGCTGAAGACAGAAGGAGAGGAAGATGGATTGGGGCCTAGGAGGTCCGGTGAATCAGTCCAAGACCAATGGAACTCAAGGTGTGAAGAGGCTTTCAGAACCTTGAAGAGAAGTCTCACCACAGCCCCAGTTTTGGCCTACGCTGATCCCACTAGACCATATGAGCTACATGTTGATGCCAGCCATGAGGGCCTAGGTGGAGTACTCTACCAGGAGTATGAAGACCAGCTGCGACCAGTGGCTTATGTGAGCCGGAGCCTGACCCCCTCCGAGAAGAACTACCCCACCCACAAGTTGGAGTTCTTAGCCCTCAAATGGGCAGTAGTTGACAAACTGAGAGACTATTTGTATGGGGCCGAGTTTACTGTAAAGACAGATAACAACCCCTTGACCTATCTATTCACCACCGCCAAGCTGGATGCAACTGGACACAGATGGTTGGCGGCGTTGTCTGGATTCAATTTCAGCCTCAAGTACAGGCCAGGGGCTGGAAATAGGGATACAGATGCCCTGTCCCGAAGATCCCATGTCATGGACAGTGATTGGGAAGACTGGACTCAAGTGGCACCAGATGGAGTGCGAGCCCTTTGTCAGGGGGCTGAACTCCAAGCCAGAGGAGGATCCAGAGCTGAAGAGGTAGGAGTTACCACAGTGGGAGTCCCAAAGTGTTATTGTGGGGTAACTCAACTAGCAGTAGAGTGTCTACCGAAGCTGTCCAAGAAGGAGTTAAGGTGTGACCAATTGGAAGACCCCATGGGGAAATTGGTCCTGGAAGCCCTGGAAGACAAGAGTCCAGAGGGACTTCGCCTTCACCCTTCCAAAGAAGCTCGTCTACTGAGGAGAGAGTTGGACAAGTTACAGGTGCATCAGGGGGTAGTCTACCGAAGGGGCCCCTCTGATGACCCAGAAGACAAGTGGCAGTTGTTTCTCCCAGAGAAGCATCGAGAGACTGTGCTGATTGCCTTACATGACCAGCATGGTCACTTGGGAGCAGAGAGAACCTTCCAACTTGTCAGAGACCGGTTTTATTGGCCCTGCATGAGGGCCGAAGTGGAGGAGTATTGCCATTCCTGTGCAAGATGCATTCAGAGGAAGACTTTACCCCATCAAGCTGCCCCAATGGGCCACCTACAGAGTCAAGGCCCAATGGATCTGGTATGCATTGATTTTCTCTGCCTTGAACCCGATTTGAGCGGATTGGGAAATGTTCTGGTGGTAACCGACCATTTCACTCGTTATGCTCAGGCTTTCCCAACCAAGGACCAGAAGGCCTCTACAGTAGCCAAGGTACTTCTGGAGAAGTACTTTGTTCACTATGGACTGCCACAAAGAATCCATTCAGACCAAGGAAGGGACTTTGAGAGTCGCCTGATCAGGAAGCTACTAGATTCTCTGGGAGTAGAGAAGACTAGGACTACACCATATCACCCTCAAGGTGATGCCCAGCCTGAAAGGTTCAACAGGACTCTATTGAACATGTTGGGAACTCTAGAAACAGAGAAGAAGCAACACTGGAGTCAACACATTTCAGCTCTAGTGCATGCCTACAACTGCACCACAAGTGATGTGACAGGTTTCTCCCCTTACCGACTTATGTTTGGGAGAGAAGCAAGATTGCCAGTGGATTTGGCCTTCGGCATTTCTTTAGACCATGCCTCTGCTGCCTCCCACAAAGGATATGTGGACAGACTGAGGCACAGTCTGAAGATAGCTTATGAAAAAGCTCAAGCGGCCTCTGACCAGAGAGGGGCCCGAAATAAGAGGAACTTTGATTTGAAAGTTAGAGTACAGGACCTACAGCCTGGGGATTGTGTACTGTTACGAAACCTAGGGATCCCTGGAAAACACAAGATTGCTGATAGATGGAGATCAGAGCCATATATCATCTGTAGGAAACTTCCAGGATTGCCTGTCTACAAGTTGAAGCCAGAAGGAAGAGTGGGGCCTTTGAAGACCTGGCATAGGAATCACTTGCTCCCACTCACTGAAGCAGTCAGAATGCCTCCAGTAAGAGATGTACCTGAATCTGTTTCCATTCTGGATACCCTGAGGCCTGACACTAGGTCTCAAACATCCCAAGCTAGGGGTGGTGAGGACCCCCAACCTGAGGAAGAAAGAGGAGAACTTGAATGGCTATGGCCTTCCTCAACTCCAGGAAGTTCTGCCATAGATCTTCCACCCACTGAAGGTGTGGAAGATAGCACATTGAACCCAGAAGCCACAGAGTTTGTGCCATTCAGTGATGTGCCTGAGTGCTGGGAAGATATCCCTGGTCTCTACCCAGAAGAAGAAGTAGATGTTCCAGAACCAGAGATGTTGCCAGAATGTGTTCCTGAAGAAGGCCCAAGAGAACAGAGAGCTCGCAGAGTTGTGAAGCCTCCCAAGAAGTTAACTTACCCCAAGATGGGAGAAAGTTCAGAGGACTCTGTTACTACAGCAAGGAGAAGTGCTGAAAGCCCTGACCCATCCACTGTTCATTTGGTGGAGGGCAACCCCAGCTCACTCTCTGGCACAGTTAAACAGGTCGCCCACACTGAAGTGACCTGTAGACAGGACAGTTCCCCATCTTATGCCAATTGGTGGGAAGCTCCCCTGTCCAAATTATGTGAAAGTGTTGTTCCCGAGAAAGTTTGTAGTTTGAACACTGTCTTTGGGGACCAAAGATTCAAAGTGGGGGGAGTGTGTAGCGGGGTCGTACCCCTTTTACTGGAAAAGACTACATCCCCCATAATCCCCCAGGCTACCGGGCTGTCTGTTTCCGCCCGAGAGGCTGCTGGGGGAGGTTATAAAAAGGAAGAGCGGACACCGCCTCTTCCTCTTGGGACACTTCCTCTTCTGAGGCCTGACAGGACTGGCCTGCCTCTGCTGACAGAGCTTGTGACGCGGAGACTACAGCCAGTGGAGACACCTGTGCGGACCGGAGCTGAAGGCCTGAAGCCTGGGCCTTGCAGCAGATGGAGTGAGACTCTCATACCTCAGAGTCAGCAGCAGCGGAGCGGAGACTCTTCCCTACAGACGATCGGTCGGAGCTGAGGACCGGAGCGCAGGGGCTGTGACTGAAGAGACCAGAGCCGCCATTAGAGGGACCGGAGCGGAGGACGGTACCCCAGGATTGGTGAGAGAGCCGGAAGGCTCATCCTGCATTGATACACACGTTTTATGCCTATTGAACTGCCTAGGCGCAATTTACCTCAGAGCAGCAATGTTACTTTCTGTGGATTACAAAGACACCATTTAAAGCTACATGTGCACCACCTCTACAGATTTATTGCCGGTGAAGAACACTGTACTAGTACAAGGACTGAGCTCTATTACTAGGGATCAGGCCTGGTCCGTTAGGTAGGCGCAGATAGATTTATTGCACCTCAGGGGTGCATAGCATGCGGTCGCCACACTTGGCGCTCCGTTTTCCCCATTGCTAGTTGATACATATATGTGTACATGTTTAAGTGCATATTGCAGGGACCTGCTGAAGTATTGTAAGTCATATGTTTAAATGCATGTTGCTATTCTTTTTCCTTACTGCCAAAGTAAAGCCAGTTATTCTTATTTCAGCAGTCTGCTTGTGAGTTCATACCCATTACACTTAGAGTATAAGATATTTTTATGTGCATAGATACATACCCCTTGACTAACTGTGCCAGAGCGGGTAGGTTCAAATTGCCGGGGGTTGGTGGAGCTGTACTCAGGGACCCAAAACAAACCAGCGGCTCTCTTAACTGGGGGTAGCGCTACATATATATATATATATATATATATATATCATTTTTTTTTTTTTTTTTTTTTTAAACAACTTTTTTTATGTTGTTGTTGTTGTTATACATCTCCTTGTATAACTTTCTCTATTCCAGGGGGGAAAGGGTACAAAACCCACAAGCTTTATATTACAGGGGGTCCCCGGGTTACAAACAAGATAGGGACTGTAGGTTTGTTCTTAAGTTGAATCTGTTTGTAAGTCGGAACAGGTACATTTTTTAAGTGTAGCTCCAGCCAAAAAATCTATTTTTAAGTTTTTTAGATAACATAGAGAAGGGTTATCACCCCTGTAACATTTGTTTTGCTGTCTGTGCCCCTGTTCAGAAGATTTCACCTCACCTTCTGTCCCAATGACAATTGGATTTTGAAAATTTTGGGTTGTTAGGGAAGCATGGACTGGTGATAAAGCATCAGTGGAGACACCTTTTCCCCATATTAACTCTTACAGGAGTGAATTTCCCTTCCTAGGGGTGGATTTCCTCTCACTTCCTGTTGTCTCCCTCCGTTTGTAAGTAGGAGCCGTTTGTAAGTCGGATGTTTGTAAGTAGGGGACCCCCTGTAGTCTGAAATTATAAAGTCTTATGAACTCTGTCAGTTGAATGAGAAAAATCTTGCGGGTATAAGGCCTTTTTCCTTTGATGTAAACGGGGATCAGCTGTACATCGAAATGCAGTGTCCACAAATAGCCATCTTGGAAAGGTCCAGCCTCAGAGCAGTAAATAGACAGTGCAGAGCACAAAATGTGGTCAGCAACAGGTGCACTTTATTCAGCATAAAATAAGCATCATGACATTGACAATTTTGTAATATTTCCAGGTTTACCCTAAATGCGATGCGTTTGAGCTTTTACATTTTCTCTTGTAGTGTTTGCCCCCCAGGCTTGAGAAAGGGACGTGATGCCTGGGAACAAGTTAAAAAAAATCCTGGATCTTTCCCCCTCTTAATCTATCATGATGAGAGCTGTTGATTCCACTTTATCGATGCTGATATCCCTGATCTATGATAAATGTGGATTATTTTTTTTATGCTGAATATAGTGTACCTGTTTCTGACATAATTTTGCGTTCTTCTGTTTACGTTTACTGGGCTGTACTGTGACTGATAACTGCGATAGCCAATTACAGGCTGTCACAGCGATCAAGAGACCAACAGCCGATAGTGGGTATGTGTGTTAACAGATCACAGGCATTTGTCTAGAAAAGCCTAAATAACATTTTTAAAAATCTTGTTTTTTAACTGATGTTTGGTAAATGAATGCAAAGGGCTAGTGATTTTATGGATTCCTTTCCCAAGATGTAAATCTGTTCAGTTCGCCACTTGGTGGCACTGTACACACCCCAGAAGCATTACAACATGTTCATAATCTATAGCCTACTTTCCTCCCATTTGAATGCTGCATATATGGGCCATGCCTGGCTCTTTTCTTTCTCTTATGTGAAAGGTCTTATATACAAACAGATTTACCCATACATACTAATGTGCCAGGGCCAGCTTTGATCGACAAAAATGTTTGGTATCTGCGCGAAATGTCTATATTATATGGGAAACAAGAGAATCCAGGCAACCTCTATTCAAGCAGATATATAAAAACTGGCTTTGAATGGTTGCCTATACACACCATTTTTTTAAATAATCAGAACTGAAGACTGGGCCTAGGTTGTGATTATTTAGGGTTATATTTTTTAGGGTTAGGGTTATATTTTGCAATACACAACATATTGTTATATCCAGCAATGCAATGAAAATGTATTATTGGCCTTTCCATTCATTTGTTGGGCTAAGGCCTTGTTCACATGGGCAGTCCCATTGCTGTCCATTGCACGGACACAGCCATTGCTACCAATGTGACAACTGTCCAGGTGCAGGTGTAAGGCCCCCCAACGCACCCTGGGTGCATCCCAGTTGACAACAATGGGACTGCCTGCACAGGGATGCATGGAACACCTGTGCAGCAAGGTTTGATGGAAAATGGACTGAATTTTTGAAGGAAACAATTCTTGGTGCATGTATTGGATCTCCTAACAAAACAGTTGCAAGGCTTCTCTGAATTAGAAGCTGTACTATAGCTTCCATCAATGAAAAGCGCTCTGGTGGAGGCAGACCTTTCATTCATCTGCCCGTCCTTCATTCATAGAGCATTTTTCATTGCTTAAAGCGGAGTTCCAACGTATAATAAATTTTTTTTTCTTAATTTCTAAGATCATCTATTTAAAATGTACCACTCACTTTTTAGCTGAAAAATACCTAAACTGCCTTATATTAGTTCTTTCTGAAAGTTCTCATCTGGCTTGTGGGCATGTGATTACGAGAGACCCCCTAGCAACTCGCATTTAGAGGTGAGTAAAAAAGAAAATGTTATTTAGCTTTTTTAATGCAGCTGAAAAATTATAAAATCATTTTTGGAGTGGAACGCCACTTTAAAGCTATAGTACAGCTTTCATGAATGGAGGAGAGGGGCAGAAGGGGCAGACATAGCCATCACTCTTGACGATTGCTTTAAAGGGGTTGTAAAGGTAAGTGTTTTTTCACCTGAATGCATCCTATGCAAAAAAACACCTGTCAGCGACCAGCCCCCCCCCCCCCGTTTCTCTTACCTGAACCCTCAAACTTGTCCCACGGGCCGAGCCTTCTCTCTGCTAGGGGGTTCTCGGCTGCTGGTTGGATAGATTGATAGCAGCTTAGCCATTGGCTCCCGCTGCTGTCAATCAAATCCAATGATGCAGCCACCGGGGGGCAGGGCTGAGTCCTGCATTTGGCGTCTATGGACGCAGAATTCTGGACACGGGAGCGTGCCTGCAAGGTAATCCCCCGGGAGAGCGCTTCTCCCAGAGGGTTATCTGATGCGGGGAGGAGCCGAGACAGCTGCTGAGGGACCCCAGAAGACCAGGATCGGGGCCACAGTGTGCAAAACGAGCTGCACAGTGGAGGTAAGTATGATATGTTTGCTATTTATCCGTTTTTGATCAGGTCAGGACTGCATCAGTATTAGGTATGGTTTACATCAGAATTTTATCCTGTTCACAAAGGAATGCATCTGCAAATCAGATGCGTTCCCATAGAAGATAATGTGCTTGCAATTCGCACTGCAATGCCCAGAAAACGTACACATTTTTTGGAAAATGCGGAGTGCGAATGCACATATGTGAACCAGCCTCATTCAAATGAGCGTATTTTAAAATGTCATGCAAATTGGATGCGGTCTAAGCCGCATCTATTTTGCATAGGTGTGAACCCAGCCTTAAAGTTTCTACAAAGGCCTCGTTTACACAGGTGTACTATACCATGTTCAGGGCCTTGCTCCCGCAGCCACATGGCTGTCAACCTGGGAGCAGTGGCTGTATCCATGCAGCAGCTGCATCCCAATTGACATGAATGGGACGGCCTGCACGTGGATGCACCTAACATCTGTGCATCCCCATGTGGGCAAACAAGGCCTAAGACAGCAGCCACCAGCACAAGGAACTCTCATTCAATGTAAGTGCTCTCCCTTGTGCTGTTTTTTTAAATATTTAACTAAACCAATGGTGTCCTTAGATGGAGTGAAATTCGACCGGTTCAGCATGAACTGGCCACATTTCGAACCATGTATCGCCACTGCCGGCCAACAGAAGTCAATCTATTGATTGACTGCTGTTGCACGGACCTGTTGGAAAAAAATGCTCGATCAGCAGCTGCAGCACTGAGATGTGTATTCTGACCGAAATACAATAGCGCAGTGGGGAGGTTCCCCTATCCTACTCGATTGTGTGGATGGGAAAATCAGATCAGTATGGCCCTCTATGGAAAGATTTAGGCTTTCAATTTGACCTGTGCAGACTTCTAGAGAAAAGAGCCAACCATACAAGCAAGAAAGTGGAATTTTCCTTTAAGTGCTATCACAGTATGATGAATCGGGCCTTTCCCACCTCTCAATTATTATTTTCTTCTGGTCTCTCTACCTTAATTTATTGTGGGTTTTGTGTCCTTCCTAGTTTAGATAAGGAGGTTATCACACAGCTATGTTATCCAACTATTGTCAGTTTAGAGTAATAGAAACTGGTGAAACTGATGACAACTAAAAAAAAAACTACCGGACGCAACTCTAATGATCTGCATTGAATTAAAGTTCACACCTTACATACAACACTAATTCTATATACAATGAAATTTAAAGTGTTACAATTATTTTTAGGAAACTGCCTGAAAGTATAAGTAAACATGAAAACAACTGCCAATTAAAGGGAGCACAAACACATGCAAAGTAGTGGAATTGTGTTTGTAACAAATCAGCTTTGACACATTTATCAATATATGTTTACACATTTAATATTATTGTATTTAACAAGTAATTATTTATAGTGTCACAGAAAAGGATATGGAGGAAACAGGGGGTCTAGCATCACGTCATTATGTCTGTCCTAATCAGAGTGTAACAGGTGGATACTCACTGTGAGATGAGCTTTTCTGGATACTTTTACATAATTATATGAGAAGGGGCATCCCTCTTGCCATCAGTGGTGGCATCTTTGTTTTGTTGTTTATACTTGCTTGGTGCACTAAAATCTGGCACAAAGTGTCATGTACCTGTTAGCGGAGCTCCAGATGACGAGGGGGTACTCTCGCACAGTTCCTGTACAGGTTTCCTTAAAGCAGAACTTTACTCCTTTTTATAAGTTCCTCTTTCCTGCCTCTTTCCTGCTCCCTCATGCACATTAAATTTAAAAAGTAAAAACTTTTTCTTTATTTTGTGTTTTTAATTCCTAAACTCTGGCCTAGGCCAGTATGACATCATGGCCCGCCCGCATGCACAGCCATCTTTTTGGAAAAACACCCCTGTGGAATGTCTGCGTATGTGCGAGGTCCCACAAACTGGCTCCTGAGATGTGTAAGGTAGCATCCAAGAAAACTGTTTGAGAGATGTCGTGCAAGCACAGACATGCCGTGGGGGTCTTTGTCAGAATACTGGCAGAGACCCACTGCATGTCTGCACATGAATGGAGTTCTGGCGCATGCACAAACACACTGCAGGAACTCTGCTAGGTCTCATGTCTGTACATGCGCCAGATCTCTAGTAAAGATGGCGAGAGGAGGGGCAAAGGAGGAACCTCTGCTTCAATCAAGGTAATATTAGACTCCATTATTCAGCTACTATGCTTTTTTGAGACAGGCATCAGTGCTCTGGATTTTTTGGAGGTGGGGGTTGTAGGCAGGATCAATTTACATTCTTAATGTGTAAGGCTCCAGGCACACTGGGCTTAAAAAAAACTCCAGTCTCCTTGGTAGAAAACAATGCTCATATAGAGCGTTTTTGTACAGAGTTTAGGGGAGTTTAGTGTTTTTTCTGCCAGAAAGCTCCAATCAAAAACGCAAACCTGAAGGTTTTTTTTCCTGCCTCTAAACGCTGAGCTCAAAATATGCCTCTAATCGCCCTAATGTGCATGGACACATAGGATAACATTGAGCTGCTTCTACAGGCAAAACACAAAACTCCTGTACAAGCAGCGTTTTTATAAACCAGTGTGCATGGACCCTTACTGTGTTTGAAAGATATCAAAAACTTACAAAAATTCCTAGCTCACTTACCAGCTAGGCTGCAACAAAACCAAATTGACCCTGCCTAACAGTTCACCTTAAAAACAATGGGTTTAGTCGCACGCATTTGCATATATGTGTAAGCTGCAGTGGCCACTAAACCTCTTATTTTTAGCGTGAACTGTTAGGGTCAATTTGGTGTTGTTGCAGGCTAGCTGGTAAGTGAGCTGGGATTTTTTTTTTTGATGTGCGTTGCCCTTCCATGTACTCCTTGATGCAAAGGCTAGTTATAGGTTGGGGTCATTGCCATTTGGTAGTTTAGTTGGTGAATTGGTGCGGGATGGGCTAGATGCCTTCAGCTGCCATTGTGCCCTTGCTGGGAGGTGTGGGCTCCCTCCAGGCAAACCTGCCCTTAATCCATGGGTGCCCAACCGGTGGCCCGCGGCGCCATCCGAGGTGGCCCGCCACGTCTTGCTCTGAGATGGCGGGTCGGCAAGCCCTGATCGCGGGTTCCCGACTCGCCATCTCCGAGCATCAGCGCGAACAACGGAGCCGCCGCTAAAGGAAACAGAGCCGATGCTTCCTGTATAGCGCCGGCTCCTTCACAGGCGGAGTGATATCAAATGTACTCCACCTGTGACAGGAAGCATCGGCTCTGCTCTACTGCAGCCGAATGCTTCCTGAGATCTCAGACAACAGCCAGCAGTGCCAGAGCCAGTCACCAATACCCACCAGCAGTACCCGCCAGCAGTACCCACCAGCAGTACCAAGTACCCGCCAGCAGTACCAGTACCCGCTAGCAGTATCAGTACCCACCACCAGTACCAGCCAGCAGTACCCGCCAGCAGTACCCGCCAGCAGTACCAGTACCAGCCAGCAGTATCAGTAACCACCAGCAGTACCCACCAGTAGTACCAGTACCAGCCAGCAGTATCAGTACCCACCAGCAGTACCCACCAGTAGTACCAGTACCCACCAGTACTAGCCACCAGTACCAGTACCCGCCAGCAGTACCCGTACCCGCCAGCAGTACCAGTACCAGCCAGCAGCACCAGTACCCACCAGCAGTACCAGTACCCACCAGCACACGCCAGCAGTACCAGTACCCGCCAGCAGTACCAGCCAGCGGTATCTGCCAGCGGTACCAGCAGGCAGTACCCAACAGCAGTACCAGCCAGCAGTACCCGCCAGCAGTACCAGTACCAGACAGCAGTACCAGTACCCACCAGCAGTACCAGCCAGCAGTACCATTACCAGCCAGCAGTACTATTACCAGCCAGCAGCACCAGTACCCACCAGCAGCACCAGTACCCACCAGCACACGCCAGCAGTACCAGTACCCGCCAGCAGTACCAACCAGCAGTACCAGCCAGCGGTATCTGCCAGCAGTACCAACAGGCAGTACCCAACAGCAGTACCAGCCAGCAGTACCAGCCCTGGAGGACAGCCAGCAGCAGCCACCAGTTATAACCACCTGGGGGACAGCAGCAACCAGCTGAAGGAATCCTAAGGAAGAAGTGAAGATTGAGGTCAGTTGAGATGCAGGTAAACCGCTGTGCGTCAGTGTGAAAGGGGCCTTAGTCCCCTTTCACACGATCGGTCCGATGGGGTCTGCCTGTCTATTTTTCAGGCGGACCCAATCGGACCCTCCATTCACCTCTATAGAGCGGCAGATGTAAACGGACTCGTGTCTGCTTACACCCGCCTATGTGCAATCCGATCTGCATAAAAATACATAAGGGGATTTGTCCCCTTCTGTCTGGGCAGATCGGAGGGCCCTTAGGGTAGGGCGGGCTGCATCTGTGTCCGCTCTATATATGCCGAGTGGACACAGACCTACCATCCGCCCGCTACACTCGTTGTGGCCCGCGACCGGTTACCAAGTCGCTAAAGTGGCCCTCGCTCCTCAAAAGGTTGGGCACCCCTGCCTTAATCTATCCACTGCTATAGTATATATGTGCTCCAACTTGGGGGGCTCTCAAAATTATAGAGTTTAGACTACAGTACACTGGGGTGCCTTGACGTGACCACTGCGGCTTAAACATATATTTGCAAATGCGTGCGACTAAACACCTTGTTTTTAATGTTTTAATGTTTTTAATGTGAACTGTTAGACAGGATCAATTAGATTTTTTTGCAGGCTAGCTGGTAAGTGAGCTGGTATTTTTTTTTTGTTTTTGATTGCCCTTTCATGTGCTCCTTGCTGCAAAGGATAGTTATAGGCTGGGGTGATTGCCATTTGGTTGTGTGTGAAAGATAGCACCATAGAGTAGAATTCAACCAGTTGTTTGTGCTTGAAGTGGAACTAATGGCTTAAAGTAAAACAAATACAAGGAGATTTCCAAGCTCAAACTTACCAACCAGCCAGCGACCAACCAAACTGACCTGTCTAACAATATGCGTTAAGAACAGGGGTTAAGTCTGCACACATTTGCAAATACATGCAAAAGCTACAGGCCCCGTCAAGGCACTGTTTTCTTTAGTCCCTAACTATACCTTCTGAGAGTCTCCACAATGAGAGCACATGCATTTTAATGGATAGGCGGAGGGCAGTGGAGCCTGGAGGCAGGCTCTTTCTTCCAAAAGATGAATGCAATGTCGTTTCTACGATAAAATAAATCTACCTGCCTGCTCGCAGTCTTCTTTGGAATGTACACTGAGCTGCCCATGCACAGCCCAATTTTAAATTCTGGCACTGATCGTGTGTTGGGATGACTGAACTCCAGCTAGGGTTGCCACCTCATCCCTTTAAACCCGAACACATATGAATTACACAGGTTCTGAAGCAAATTTTAACGCAGATAAGGCACCAAGTGAGTTGAATTACCACCTTAATCAGCCACAGGACCTGTGTAATTCATAAGTGTTTGGGTTTAAAGGGATGAGGTGGCAACCCTAACTCCAGCACATGCACAGAAGTGATGTCTTCCCATGCTGGCCAATGAAGATGTCCACATCATGACACCTGGAAGAAGCCGGGTAGAAGATGCCGGCGCTGGCGCGGGACCTCAGACCGTTGAAGGAGAGGTAAGCATTGAGGACTTTAGTTCCACTTTAAGGTGATTGAAGCATTATTAGTGCACCTGCAACAAAAGCATCGGGTACTATCCTTTATTATACCTTTTTTGTATCAGTACCACAGGAACTGAGAAGAAAACACTCAGAAGTTTGCCTTGAAAATTTAACTGTTTGCGCAAATAAAAAAAAAAGTATCACAGAGACAATACTCAATTGTTTTGTTTGTACTACAAAGTTCGGGAAGTACAGAGCGATGAGCTGTGTCGCAAGAGACATCTCAATCCCTGTCTGAACAAGCCCAAGCTTGTATTGTGTCCAGGACCAGAAATGACTTTATTCTTAGGTAAAGAAACAATTGATATGAACAACGGAGGAAGAGTTTCCAGAACGTCATCACCACTAACGACCAGCTGTTTTGATAAAAAATCCCAGCAGGGAATGAGGTATCAGCATCGCCATTTTAATTAAATTCCAGTGTATTGTATTTTTTTGACGAGGGATCTATAGATACAAACACTTTCCCACATTTGTGTTGCTCACATTTCACTTTCTGTAGGAGGGTTCTCCCCCCCCCCCCCCCTATATCCTGCGTAATGTCTTACGTCTTGCCAGGCGGGGGGTAGCCTTGTGATGTCCCCAGGCAGGGGGTTGTTGCAGCAGACGTGTTCTTACAGTTTTCTGGGGAAAGTTGAAAACTTCATCCAAGCCTAACCACGAATGTGAATCGATTCCTTTATTAATTAAAGAAGTGAAAAAAAAAAATGATGCACCATGTATGCTAGTTATAGGGAATATATATATATATATATATATATATATATATATAAAGAAATAAGCACCATTGCATGACCATGCTGTGGGTACCAAGTTAGGAGGTATATATACGTATAGTTTTACTTTTAGATTTGGTGTATGTGTGAAATTATCTTGAAAATAGTAGGCTACTGAAGTAAGACAAATTAGGGACACATTTGGGCTTATTCAATAATGGTGCATGGAGTAAAGTAGTAAGTTAAAGATGAATTCCAGGTTTAGATATTAATAAATAGTTACAGTACATTGGTCCAGCTTGGACCAATGTAACCACGTATACACCATACTTGGTTTCAGTGGCAGCTGGTGGAATTTGTTTTTTGGCGGGGTGGCAAACCCACCCACCCATCCCCCCGTCGGTCGGTAGCACTTACCCCATCACTGACAGCTTCCCCCTGCTCTGTGGCAGAGGCGGCAGACTCCCATTCTCCTGCTCTCCATCACCGGCGGCTTTCCATTCACCCGCTCTCCACGACGGCAGCTTCCATTTTCTCCCTTCTCCTCGGCGGACAATTAGGAGTCTTCTCTTTTCAGCCAATCGGAAAATGGGTCTCACACCCGCTTCTGATTGGCCCGGATTGAAGATCAGTGTTTTAACAGCGAATATTCATTCGCTGTTGTAACACACCTGGGTGGGCTCCGGTCACATGCTCTGCGACTCAAGCCCACCCTATTTTGAAGCCTATTAGAGCCTCTGGCTCTAATCAGGTGCTTCAAAAAAGTCCCCTGCCGCTGTAATTCATGCACCCGTGCCCCAAAAGGGGCCAGACAACCGCGGCGGCCATGGATAGATTAATGCCATGCATGAATCTATCTATTACCATATGGGGGGTGGTCTGGAGAGAGGGGGCGGTGCCCGGGCGCCCCTAATGGATGGGCCATCACTGCTTGGTTTATTCCTTAGGAAGTTGAAAATCACTGAAGTAGACACCGCTACTCCAGTGATCTTCACCTGTTTCTGGGTCCCATGCCTAGAGGCTGCCCTGCTGCATTGTGAACACAGCATGGGCTCCATTCAGAGAATGCTATGTCTTCTCTTAATGAATGCAAAGAGTTCTCTGTCTGGATGACGTGTAGAGGTGGGGTGGTGATTAATTGATTAACAAAGTGGCTTGCATCTCCCCTCTTGCATGACTGAATGGCATATCGTATTGCATGTATATATATCTGGACTTGGACTTGGACTGAGCACATGTCCACATATATGTCCACATATATTTGCCAACTGTGTTCACCATACACGCATACTGCATGAAGCTGCCTTACCCATTTTTCCATGCATTAATTCCAGAGTGCAACCTACAGCACACATATGGCTTCATGACTTTATGCCTTTATAGCTGACCTATGACAAGCAGTAATCATTGATTCAGTTGAATATACCATCTGATGGACTGTAGGATCCTTATATCAACTGCAGTTTTATAGTAGCTCTGTTCCTGGCTTGGACATGGCGCTTCAGCCCATGCTCAATACATGTTCAGCTTCACGTGAAGCAGGGCCATCTTAAGAGCATTATAGGCCCCCGGGCAATAAAGTGCACTGGGGCCCCTGTGTGCACTACACTACATAACGCACTGACCACTACACACCACACTGACCACTACCTACCACACACCACACTGACCACTACACTACATACCACACCACACTGACCACTACACTACATACCACATTGACCACTACACTACATACCACACCACACTACACTGACCACTACACACCACTGACCACTACACTACATACCACCACACTGACCACTACACTACATACCATACCACACTGACCACTACACACCACACTACATACCACACCACACTACACTCCACTACACACCACACACCACACTACATACCACACCACACTGACCACTACACACCACACCACACTGACCACTACACTACTCACCACACTGACCACTACACACCACACCACACTGACCACACCACTACACACTGACCACTACACTACAACCACACTGACCACTACACTACAAACCACACTGACCACTACACTACAAACCACACTGACCACTACACTACAAACCACACTGACCACTACACTACAAACCACACTGACCACTACACTACAAACCACACTGACCACTACACTACAAACCACACTACAAACCACATTGACCACTACACTACAAACCACACTGACCACTACACTACAAACCACACTGACCACTACACTACAAGCCACACCACACTGACCACTACACTACATGCCACACCACACTACATGCCACACTGACCACTACACTACATGCCACACTGACCACTACATGCCACACTGACCACTACACACCACACCACACTGACCACTACACTACACCACACTGACCACTACACTACAAACCACACTGACCACTACACAGCACACCACACTGACCACTACACTACATACCACCACACTGACCACTACACACCACACCACACTGACCACTACACTACATACCACACTGACCACTACACTACAAACCACACTGACCACTACACACTACAAACCACACTGACCACTACACTACAAACCACACTGACCACTACACTACAAACCACACTGACCACTACACTACAAACCACACTGACCACTACACTACAAACCACACTGACCACTACACTACACAACCCTACACTACAAACCACACTGACCACTACACTACAAACCACACTGACCACTACACTACAAACCACACTGACCACTACACTACAATCCACACCACACTGACCACTACACTACATGCCACACCACACTGACCACTACACTACATGCAACACCACACTACATGCCACACTGACCACAACACTACATGCCACACTGACCACTACACTACATTCCACACTGACCACTACACACCACACCACACTGACCACTACACTACAAACCACGCTGACCACTACACTACAAACCACACTGACCACTACACTACAAACCACACTGACCACTACACTACAAACCACACTGACCACTACACTACAAACCACACTGACCACTACACACAAACCTACCTGAATCCTATACTGACCACTACTACACAAACTACACTACCCACTGACCACTACATACCACACCGACCACTACACTACATACCACACTGACCTACCTGAATCCTATACTGACGACTACACTACATACCACACTGACCTACCTGAATCCTATACTGACCACTACACTACATACCACACACCACACCACACTGACCACTACACCACACCGACCACTACACCACATACCACACTGACCTACCTGAATCCTATACTGACCACTACACTACACAAACTACACTACCCACTGACCACTACATACCACACAACACTAACCTACCTGATTCCTATACTGACCACTACACACTGACCACTACACACCACCCTACCCGATTTCTATACTGACCACTACTACACAATCTGCACTGACCACTACACTATACACTACATACTGACCGCTACAGAATACTCTATCCACAGACCAATACACCACACACACAATACACAATACATTACACAATACATTACACTATACACAATACACTATACACTATACACAATACATTACACAATACATTACACTATATACAATACATTACACTATACACTGACTTTATGGCTGCTCCCTCTCCCCAGACCATATCTACTCCCCCCCCCCCCCCCCCGGCCAGCAAAAAAAACTCACGAGTGAGTCCCTTACCTTTTTTTTTTCCTTTCATTTCTGCGCCGCCTGTCACACTGCCAGACTGCCTGCCCCAGCGGGGACATGATCGGTGACCCGGAGAGGAGGAGGCGTCCGAGGCGAAGATAGCGGCCACAGCTCACAGTGAAGGCCAGCCCGCTCTCCCACGATTGAGGACAGGCCAGCCCCACCTGCTGCATATGACCCCTTTCGCCCAATCACAGGGCGCCAGGGGCCGGCCTGAGACTGGACATGGCGGCCGGAGCGCGGGGTCACAGGGAATAAAAACGAGGGTGACACAGATGCTTGGCTCGCTGGGCAGGTGGGGCCCCCAGGCAAGTGGGGCCCCCGGGCAACTGCCCAGCGTGCCCAATGGAAAAGACGGCCCTGACGTGAAGGGCCACTTGGGCAATTACTGACCTAGTTATGAGCGCTCCATCCACCCATTGTGGTTTTAAGGTGGAGTGCCATCTAGATCACGGTCCCTGTAGGTCAATCTGATCCATATGCATGTGCAGGTGCCCTGTGGCGGGGGTATTTCGGTGATTATCTAGGGGTATCTTTGCCGCAGCTCCTTGTGGGAGAACCATGTGACAGATTTTAGAGGGAGGGTTTGAGGTATGTTATGTGGGTGAGTTATGGGTAGAGGGGGGTGTTTTGTGGGTATATGTGGGGGGGGGGGGGGTATTTGGGACATGTGATGCTGTTATCTTTGAAGTTTTTTAATAAACATATGAGGAGGTAACCTCTGGGTGTGTGTACTTGCTTTGTGATTTTTTTTTATTTTTGGTATGCTGGCTCCTGTGATTACACCCACCCTATGTGATAGGGGAGCACCACCTCGGTATTAATATTGTGCGGGGTTCCCAAGACCAACCCATTTTTGAGTGAGTGTGCTTTAAATATCTATAGTACATTAAAAATATCAATTAATTCAAGATATGTAGACCTTATGATGTTCCAAACGTTGTTTGTGTATAGAATGGATATTCTTAGGGGTCTTTCACACAAGATTTACACATTTTCCCAATAGGATTCAATTGGAAACATGTTTAAATTTGCAGTGGAATCTTGTGTGAAAAGATTAATTAAACCCCTTAGTGCTAATTCATGTTAATTCATCTATTAACTAAAAAAAAAAAAAATGTGTATTGTGAATTACAGGTAAACACAGAAAACCAGTAATAAAATAAAAAATGCCTAATTCTTTAATTCACGCAAGTGCTAAGGAACTGAGAAACAAAAGCAGTAACTAGTAGCGTGAGAGAAATGGTATAGAAGATACAAAAAAAACGTAATCAATTTGAGAAAAAAATGCAAGTATGTTTTTTCATACCTGGATTGAAAGCATCAATCAATGCAAAGGACACCAGGGTCTAGAAACTGCCCTTTTAATAGGTACCTAATTCCAGATGTATACAAGTCCATATACAGAGATGAACTTTCCATGTAAAGCGGAACTCAACCCAAACAGGGAAGTTCTGTTTTAAGGCCTCCTCTCTCCTCACCTTCTCCTTTTAGACATTTGCTATTTTTGTGGGGGTGGGGACCTGGTTTTGACAGGTACCCGCTTTCCCTTCCGCTCAGATCGCATAGCCCATCTGAGCAGAAGTTCTCTTCCCCCTTCCCTCCCCGCAATCTTAGGTCCCAGAAGACACAGTGGGCATTCGGCTGTCAAGCTGCAAGCTGTCACATCCAGGTGTCCACATTTAAGATGGGGTGAGCACAGCATTGGATCCTGGTACAGGTAAGTGTCTTTTTATTAAAAGTCAGCAGCTACAGTTTTTGTAGCTGCTGACTTTTAACCACTTCAGTATTGGGCATTTTCACCCCTTTCATGCCCAGGCCAATTTTCAGCTTTCAGTGCTTTTTGAACGACAATTGCGTGGTCTTGCAGCAATGTACCCATATTATTATTATTATTATTATTATTATTATACAGGATTTATATAGCGCCAGCAGTTTACAATATAAAAAGGGAGACAATACAGTTATAACACAATAAAATACAAGAGGATTAAGAGGGCCCTGCTCAGAAGTGCTTGCAATCTAATAGGGTGGGGCAGGTGGTACAAAAGGTTGTAGCTGTGGGGAATGAACTGATGAAAGTGGCAAAAGATTAGTTGGAGGCGTGATAGGCTTTCCTGAAGAAATTTAGTTTTCAGGGATCGCCTGAAGGTAGCAAGAGTAGGGGGATAGCCGGACCGATTGAGGTAGCGAATTCCAGAGGATGGGAGAGGCTCTGGAGAAATCCTGGAGACGAGCATGGGAGGAGGAGACGAGATAGCTTGAGAGTAGGAGGTCTTGAGAAGAGCGGAGAGGACGGTTTGGGATATGTTTGGAGACTAGATTGGTGATGTAGCTCGGGGCAGAGTTGTGAATGGCTTTGTATGTTGTGGTTAGTATTTTGAATTTAATTCACTGGGTGATAGGGAGCCAGTGTAGGGATTGGAGGAGAGGGTTGGCAGACACTGAGCGGTTGGTAAGGTGAATAAGTCTGGCAGCAGCATTCATGATAGACTGAAGAGGGTAGAGCCTATGGAGAGGCAGGCCAATGAGAAGGGAGTTGCAATAGTCAAGGCGAGAGATAACAAGGGAGTGAATGAGGAGCTTGGTGGTTTCATTTGTTAAAAAGGGGCGAATTTTAGAGATGTTACGGAGGTGAAGTCTACAAACTTTTGACAACAACTGGATTTGAGGGCTGAAATGACAAGTCAGAGTCTAGGATTACACCTAGTACCTTGGCGTGAGGGGAGGGACTGATGGTTGCATTGTTGATTTTAATGGAAAAGTCATGGAGGGGGGGGGGGGGCACGGGCGGGGGGGGGATATTAATAGCTCAGTTTAGAGAGATTTAATTTAAGGAAGTGCTGCGACATCCATGCTGATATGTCCGTTAGTAAGTTAGTAATGCGAGAGGAGACTGAAAGAGTGAGGTGAGAAGTAGACAGATAGAATTGGGTGTCGTCAGCGTATAGGTGGTATTGGAAGCTGTGGACGGTTATCAAGTGACCAAGGGAGGAGGTGTAGATAGAGAAGAGAAGGGGTCCAAGAACAGAGCCTTGGGGGACCCCCACAGAAAGGAGCAATGGAGAGGAGGAGACAGAGTTGACATTTTCATTATTTTTTGGAGACAGATGGAGCTTTATTTTGGTAGTATTTAAAGTGTTTGTTCCCTTAAAGCATGCATAACAGCACAGTGCCTGTGCCGTGTAATTTGGCCCCTTCTATCACCTAAAAAACCTGGTTTATCCTGCCTGGCTGTGCCCTCCCCCCTGTAAACTGACCACGGTTTACCATGGCTGCTGAGCCCTGACACTGGTCAGTTTACGTGCTTCCATCAGCCGCAGCTCCCTTTCCCCGTTCTCTCTCTCTATTCCTCACTGCCTGTCAGCTAGTCTGTGCCACTCTGCTCCCTGCCCCTTCCCTTCCTACTGCTATCATAACTGTACTACAAACATCCAATCCCCTCTGTTAGCTAACATTATCTATCCTAGTGGCTGTGCTGAAAAAAAAAAAAAAGAAGATTACACTTACTTTAAAGTGTCTCCCAGCGCTCACGTGACTCCCAACTCTCTCTCCTCCTCTGCTCCCCAGCTGACATCAGCTTACTATAGCTGTCAGCCGAGCAGAGTGCCGAGGAGTCATGGATGCCCTCCCAGAACTGGGCGAAAGCGCTGTAGCTGTCTTTTGGCTATAGAGCAGTATTGAAGTGATTCATTTTCAGCTCCTCTTTAAACTGGCCATACACCAGTAGCATTTAGTTTAAACTATCAGATGGGAATTCTATTAAATTGATCGTCAGAACATTTTAGCTTGCCATCATTGAGTCAGCTAATTTTATTCGAAAGGCCTTCAAATTTTGTCTAGACCAGCTATTCAGTGGAATCCCAGACATATTAAACAGATTTATTTTGTGCCTGACACATGCTCATTACAATCTGTATTATTTTTCACAAATGAAAACCAGTAATGCCCTGTACACACGGTCAGACATTCCAACGGAAAATGTGCGATCGGATCGCGTTGTTGGAAAATCCAATCGTGTTTGGGCTCAATGGGACTTCCGACACACAAAGTTTGAGAGATGGGCCTAAAATTTTCCGACAACAAAATCCGATCGCGTGTAGACAAGTCTGACGGACAAAGTGCCACGCATGCTCAGAATAAATTAAGAGACTAAAGCAATTGGCTACTGGCACGTTTATAGTCCCGACGTACGTGTTAAACGTCACCTTGTTCAGGACGATCGGATTTTCCGACAACTGTGTGCGACCGTGTGTATGCAAGACAAGTTTGGGCCAAGATCTGTCAGAAAAAATCTGACGGATTTTGTCCTCAGAATTTCCGACCGTGTGTACAGGGCATTAGAATTTCATTCATTTTAAAAAAGAATTAAAAAGCAAAAATGTTTTAACTAAATTCTACGAGTGCTTCGGCAACCCCGGTAATGTTTATTGTTTGGTGTCAAAGACATTAATCTCATCATTACATTAATGAGACTTTTTCTTGTGCAAATTGTTTAATTACATAGTCAGCTTTGTGAGCCCGTGTTTATGCATTTTATATATAGTCCTCTACTGCTATTTTTGTGCCTTTATATACAGTAAATGCATTGTACTATTTTCTTGCTAAGTAGAACATATGCAGGCATAAATAGTGTACTGAGTTGAATACAGATGGGTCCTTGGTTTTCTTTCTTATGCACATACCTTGTCATGTACTCTAGTACTGTCCAGTGGTGAGCACAGGTACTCAGTGGTAGTATTAGCATGTGTAAGCTGGGTGGCTCCTGCCATCTGCTCTTATCACAGGAGGAGGTACACTCCGCTCTTATCTCCTCATTATTCCCCACTGATTTCCATTGTTTTTCAAGAGTTGTGGGGGAGGAAGGGACATTAATGAGAACAGAGTCTGGATGACTTCAACCTGCTGATAATGGGCTCCCCCCTCCCGCCAGCACACACTGGGCTGCCTTTTACTAATCATCTTGTAGACAGAGAATGAGCACACTTCTGTTACTAGACATTAACATAACATCAGTACTTTCCTCAACTTGTTTAAAAAGATATGCTGATCAGAAATCTCATCATGGTAATATCTATAGGGTCAGCCAACCTATGTTAGAATTGCACATACATGCAATTGTGTTACATTACATTAAACTCGTCAGATTCCTACACTGAACAACATATCACTGTCATATCGCTGTATCTGTAAGACTGTTGTGTACTGTTGTATTATGTTGGAAGAGAGGGATTAGTTAGATACAGTATATTAGAATTGCTCAGCGTCAGACCTCAATTGTGTACCCACATATACCACTTGTAAGCTGGCCATAGACGGTTCGAATCTCAGACGGTTCAGCAACCCATGGTTGCAGGAAAGAAGTTTACTCCGTCTATGACTGGCTTTACACCCTATGAAAACATAGGCCACCATTGTGGCCACTCTGTTCCAAACCAGTCGTTTCACTAGGGATGGTGTCACCTGGTGTGGTAAAACATGGTGTCACCCCCCCAAAAAATATATTTTTTCCTGTTTTCTGAAAGTGCGCCAAAGATGCAGCATGCAGGACTTTTGGTGCGCTTTCAGAAAATGCAAAAAAAAACATGCAGCCTAATAGAAATATATAGGACTGCAGCTTTAACAGCAAGTAAAATGCAGGAAAAGCCCCTTTACATTACACAGCCCCCTCACCTCTGGAAAACTTTACATTACACAGCCCCTGTACTTCTGGACCCCTTTACATTACACGGCCCCTGCACCTCTGGATCCTTTTACATTACACAGCCCCTGCACCTCTGGACCCCTTTACATTACACAGCCCCTGCACCTCTGGACCCCTTTACATTACACAGCCCCCTCACCTCTGGAAAACTTTACATTACACAGCCCCTCTACTTCTGGACCTCTTTACATTGCACGGCCCCTGCACCTCCCCCTTTACATTACACAGCCCCTGCACCTCTGGACCCCTTTACATTACACAGCCCCTGCACCTCTGGACCCCTTTACATTACACAGCCCCTGCACCTCTGGACCCCTTTACATTACACAGCCCCTGCACCTCTGGACCCCTTTACATTACACAGCCCCTGCACCTCTGGACCCCTTTACATTACACAGCCCCTGCACCTCTGGACCCCTTTACATTACACAGCCCCTGCACCTCTGGACCCCTTTACATTACACAGCCCCTGCACCTCTGGACCCCTTTACATTACACAGCCCCCGCACATCTGGACCCCTTTACATTACACAGCCCCTGCACCTCTGGATCCCTTTACATTACACAGCCCCCCGCACATCTGGACCCCTTTACATTACACAGCCCCCCGCACATCTGGACCCCTTTACATTACACAGCCCCTGCACATCTGGACCCCTTTACATTACACAGCCTCTGGACCCCTTTACATTACACAGCCACTGCACCTCTGGACCCCTTTACATTACACAGCCCTGCACATCTTGACCCCTTTGCATTACACAGCCCCCTCACCTCTCATTCTGCCTCCTGCGCCCTGCCTTGCTCTGTTGTGTTAGTGAGCAGCCAAGCAGAGGCAATCCAGAGGCCATCCCTGGGTTTTGCCCCTCTGGCTGGTGTCACCCAGGTGCAGTCCGCACCCCCCACACCCCCATAGCGATGCCACTGTTCCAAATACCTGATATAAAAGTATAATTCTTAGATAATGGTGAATGCAATATTTGATCCTTCAGGCTTACATAAAAAAATTTTTAGTAAATCAATATACAGTTATTTATATATATATATATATATATATATATATATATATATATATATATATATATATATATATTAAAATATAAATATTGCGTTCAAGCGGTATTAAACTCAGAGCCAAAAATATAATGTATTGCAGCTTACCAATCTTTAGATGTGGTGGCTGCATTCATTTTCTTTTTTAAGCTTTTTTCTTTTCTTTTTTTACCTGGCGATCCGGCTATTAACACTCTGTATTAGAGTGCCTACGCTCTGGATAAAGGAGCAACAGAGACACCTTTGGACATCAACATTGTCAGTCTAGGGGGAGGGGAGTGTTAGATGTACGTTGTTGCTTTTGAGATAAAGGTTTTACATAAATAGATAAAAAGCTGATCATTGTAAGCACCCCTGTCAATGTTAAATGGTTTGTCTCAACCCTCTAACGTCTGCAGGACAGCTTGTACTTTTGAAAAACAACAGACTTACTGGCAGGGTCTAGGAGAGATAGAAAAAAATCTGTGTGTATGAGGCCTGAATCTTTTTACAATTGCAGACCACCAATGGGTTGCCCAATTTATTCCCCCTTCACCAGAGTGTAAAAATCATCATCACCAAGTCCTTTTAGTTATCAGTATGATAATGGTTTGGTTTTACTTTACATAGAGATAGATAGGAGCAACCCAGATAAAATAAATCGATGAGACATATTTACTTATCCAAAAACAGCCAATCACAAATACAAAAGCTAGACACAACTATTGAGATTTTCCTGTGTCCATGTTACTCGCATGTCATCTCACATAGCAAATCAATTTTGCCACTTTGATTTCAGGTTCAATAAGGGAGAGAATCTTGTTTTTCTTTTTCATTATTATTATTATTATTACTATTCAGAGATCCAGTACAATACCATCATTTGGTTCCTGTATCTCCGCAGGGTATGAATACATCCAGTAAAGAATCCCTGATTTAACCACTTCACTACCCACCCATAGTCATATGAAGTCCACAAGGTGGTTTTCCCAACCTTTTTCCTATTGGACAGATTTACCTTCACATCCTGTCCCATACCAAAAACAGGAAGTGAGAGGAAATCCGTGCAAATTAAGGGAATATCTTGGGGACCCCCAGGTCACCAGTACTAGTGTCCCCGTGGTTGAAATACAGAAATGTCTTGGAAATTTTTAATGTACCTCCTGGGGTATAATAAACACTAATCAATGAGTTATAAAAATATATATCAGATACCAAGGCCAGGACAAACATCACCCTGGATGACTGATTTGTGGATATGTTTTTAAACAACCCTTTTAAGATTTTGTGATACCTTTAATAAAAGTGTTTCATTTTTATAACTCATTGGTTAGTGTTTATTATACCCAAGGAGGTACATTTCAAATCCCAAATATCTCTATATTTCAATAGTTGTTTCTCAGGGGGTGTACCTCCTTAGGGTAGGAATTTTATAACACTGAAACACTCTACCCCCACACACAAAACTTTGACTAGTGTCCCCATTGGAAGAATTCTCCTCTATCACTTTTCTAGCAACAACCCAAAATGTGTGATTTTCTTTTACTTTCACTTTCAATGATAATGGTAAACAGAACAAATACACAGGGTGAATCTCCCTAACGGGGACACAGACAGCAATAAAAGCTGACAGGTGTTCTAATCCCACTCCACTCTATCCAAAAAAGAAAAAAAAAGTTTTGCCTTTAGTTATACTTTGTCACTTTAATCCCTTAAAGTGCTTCAACTGTAAACTTTAAGAATTAATTGCTCCACAATGCCTGCAGCTACCGAGGTCAGTGAGCACTTGTTTAAATGTCTATTTACTGCTTCTTAATACTATGTAAATGCTTCAAAGTCAATTGCACGGCTAAAGGTTCGCTTAAACTCTTTTGACCGCTTCATGGTCAAGTGAATAAGTTCTTTGACTATAAATGACACAGAAAGAATACATATCAATGCCACAGTGAAAATGTGCAAGCTCAGAATTACAAAACACGAGTCTTTCTTTTGAAAGTAAAACACAAAAGATAGACCAATTCTACAACAAATAATCATGTCCCGTTACACCAGTGATCACGGATCGCTGTCTTGACCTCTATGTAGAAAGAGATCTTAAAGGAATGCGGCAGCTTGATTATCCTATGCATTTGAGGAACTAATACACAACAGATCTAAAGTACATCTATAAAGTGCCAAACTCTGATATCATTCTGAATGTGCACCAGAATTACTGTTTAGTTATCACCCTGTTTAACCACTTGCCCACTGGGCACTTAAACCCCATTCCTAACCAGACCAATTTTCAGCTTTTGGTGCTCTCACACTTTGAATGACAATGACTCAGTCATGCAACACTGTACCCACATGAAATTGTCCTTTTTTTCACACAAATAGAGCTTTCTTTTGGTGGTATTTAATCACCGCTGGGTTTTTTATTTTTTGCGTTATAAATCAAAAAAGACTGAAAATTTGGTAAAAATAAAAAAATAATTTGTTTCTGTTAAAATGTATTGGCAGAGTATTGGCGAGTATTGGCAGAGTATTGCAGTGTTGCAGAGTATTGCACAGTGTTGCAGAGTATGGTCAGAGTATTGCACAGTACTGTGAGTATTGTCACTGAGCAGCGCTGTGGGCACTACACATCCAGCCCACAGCGCTGCTGCAATCTCTCCCCCTCTCCCCTCTCACTGTACTGATCAGTACAGAGAGGGGAGGAACCGCTGTCATGATGTGACGCCGGTTTGTTTACAAGTAATCGCTTCGTCAATTTGACGGAGCGATCACGTGGTAAACGGCTGCTATCAGCAGCCGTTTATCGTGATCCGTAATGTTCCCGGGTGTGCGCCCCAGGGGGTGCGCGGGAGAAAGATTCTGGGAGGACGTCCACCTAGAATAAGCCGACCGCGCTGTAGCCGTCTTTCGGCTATGGCCCGGTCGGCAAGTGGTTAAACTGGAATATGATTACTCATTATTTATTTACTAGATGGTAGGCACCAAAATCCTGTGGCCTGGTTAATTGGCAATTGGACTAAACTCTGGCATTTAAAGTGGAGTTCCACACAAAAATTGAACTTCCTCTTTAAGTACTGGTGACCCCCTGACATGCCACATTTGGTGTGTCATTTTTTTTTGGGGGGGGGGCGGGTACCCAGTTTTGACAGACACCCAGCTCCCACTTTCTCCCCTGGCACCCCTTTCCCCCTCCCTTTCTGCAATTTTCTGTGACACGTCACAGGTCCCAGAAGATTACCCCGCGATTCTCAACGCGCAGTGCGCGCCCGGCTGTGAAGCCACAGCCAAGTTCCCACTTTTACAATGCCGGCGCCGCAGAGAGGAGCAAGGCTTTGTGCGCCCGCATCACTGGACCGTGACACAGGTGAGTGTCTGCTTATTAAAAGTCAGCAGCTACACTTTTTGTAGCCGCTGACTTTTAAATGGGTGGAACTCCGCTTTAATGTAAACCAGCCATGAATATTAAAGCTGGGTATATAGAATTTCGTTCAATGCTTTTCGTTGTAGGAATGTTGTAAGAACGTTTGTTCAAATATCTAAGGTCTAGTTCACACCACAAGCTATTCCAACATAGACCCACTGCATGGACATGTCTCCTATGTGCCCAGTTCACGTCACCCCGTTGCAGTGGTGCGGGGGCACGTTGTGCTGAAAAAATTGCACCGCGCAGCTGACACTTAAACTTTATGAGATGTCTGTGTGACATCTCAAAAAAGCTTGTTAGAAAAAAAAAAAAGTAAGGAAGTGAAATGCACCAAGCTCAGCACATCATCACTGTGCTGCTCTCGGCCCCACCGCACCGCACACCAGCCGCTGCATTGCAATGCAGGTGTGAACCAGCCCTAATTATTAGTGGGATCAAATTGAAGTTTGTTTTTGACTACGAGAAAATTCAGAGGGCAGGATGGAAATGTTTTTTCTCGAATGTACAAATTTCTAATGCCGTGTACACACGGTCGGAATTTCCGATGGAAACAGTCCGATCGGAGCTTTTCAACGGATTTTCTGACCGTGTGTATGCCCATCGGTCTTTTTCTGTCGGAATTTCCGTCGGACTTTGGATTGAGAACCTGTTCTCAATTTTTCCGACGGAAAACCTTTCTATCGGATTTTCCGATCGTGTGTATGCAATTCCGACACGCAAAATTCCGACGCATGCTCGGAAACAATTTGATGCATGCTCAGAAGCATTAAACTTCCCTTTTATAGTGCTGTCGAACGTGTTTTATGCCGCTGTGTTACTGACCGTCGGAATCTGGTGTGACCGTGTGTAGGCAACACAGTTTGAGCAAAATTCAGTCGGAATTCCAACGGGAAAACCATCAGAGCTTTTTCCGACGAGAATTCCGACCGTGTGTACACGGCATAACAGTATATGTGGCTTGGCTTTCAATCCGTAAAGTCCATTCATTCCAAAATCGAATGTTAAAAGCAAATGAAATCTTGAATGACATTCGAAGGTTCTGCAAATTTTTGTACAATTTTTTTTTTTTGTACGAATTTTTGGACAAATATTTGTTCAAAATCCTACTAGTGTATTCCGAGCTTTACAGACAACACCATGACCGCATCTTATTGGGATCTAAAGCCACTTTCATGCTTCTATGAATAGGGATGCTTTGGTAGCCTAAATCCAGGCTAGACCACAAACAGTTATGGTTAACCGCCTAAGTTCATACAAGGGATGACAGATGTCTCAAGCGTATAACATTTGAAGTTATAGGAATCACAAACCAGGAGGGTACAATGCATTCAGCATGTCAGCACAATTTTCTAGACGGAGAGGAGGGGGTCACAAGCAGGGGGGGGGGGGGGAATCACAAGCAGGGGTGGGGGAGGGTCATAACCTTTTTTTTTTTTTTTTCTGGCTGTGTGGGGGATGCTGCTGTTACGCTGTATAATAGACTGTTTGGGTGCTGCATTACCAAAGCCTACAGTTATATACACATCAAGAGCTCTCATTAATTTAGTGCTGGTAGCTATTCTGACATTAATATTGTGGCAATACAAGTTAGTCCCTAAAAAGTTTTTTTCTTTTTCTAAGCATTCTTTCCAAAAAACCTTGTGTCTTACATTTTATTTATGTATTAATCATTTATTACAGGTACTTATATAGCGCCGACAAATTTATACAGTGTTTCACATTTATATTGCACGTTCACATCAGCCCCTACCCTCAAGGAGCTTACAATCTAAGGTCCCTATCTCACATTCATACACATACTAGGGTCAGTTTAGACAGGAGCCAATTAACCTACCAGCATGTCTTTTGTAATGTTTACTTGAATGCAAAACAGTGTGGAATGGTTTCCATCAGATAAGATCCGTATGATAAAGCCCAATAAAATGCAACCCGCCCGCGGTGTACTGCAGATGGGCGGCCCGCACAGGAAAAGCAATGTACCCGTACGTCACTGCCTGCTTTCAGGTTTTGGGTACAGTGGGTGCCCCCACATGGCACACACTGTGCTCTGTATGTAGAGATCAGATTAGAAACGTAGAGATCTAGTAGTAAAAGCAACACACTTTAGGCTTCATTGGAAAAAAACTGTTTCATGAATATATAAAAAAAAAAAAAAACACAAAAGTTAGTCCGTTTTTTTTGGTATAATGTGAAAGATGATGTTACGCCGAGTAAAAAGATACCGAACATGTCACGCTTTAAAATTGTGCACACTTGTGGAATTGCGCCACACTTCCGTACTTAAAAATCTCCATAGGCAACGCTTCAAAAACGTTTACAGGTTACATGTTTAGAGTTACAGAGGAGGTCTAGTGCTAGAATTATTGCTCTCGTTCTAATGTTTGCGGCGTATGTAACCTCTGTGTATCTGGCTCTGATACTAGCCAGTGCCTCACCAGCCACTGACCTCACCGCACGTCCCTGCTACGGCTCCTAAACTTGAGTTGAGGAGCTTTTGTTTGTTTTTTGCCAAAGGTCCTAAACTCAACTCCATAAAAGC
Source organism: Lithobates sylvaticus (assembly GCA_028564925.1). Taxonomy (NCBI): domain Eukaryota; kingdom Metazoa; phylum Chordata; class Amphibia; order Anura; family Ranidae; genus Lithobates; species Lithobates sylvaticus. Next base: position 60,980,506 of record CM053034.1, on the reverse strand, counting down.
CTGTGTGTCAATGTACACACAGGCTTTTACCAGAGTTTAGGAGCTGCTGTGGTTAGGGGAGCTTCAACTTCCTTTAACAATCCTCTCCTGAATGCTGAAGAATTGCATTCAGGATAGGAACGCTTTGACCGCCGGCATTTTGCGTTTTCCCATGGCTTGTGGTCAAAGTAAGCTATGTGTACATGAAGCCTTGCACACATTACACATACTTAGGCACACATTTAACCCCTTAATCACCCTAGAAATAAAACCGCTTAGACCCCTTTCACACTGAGGCAGTTTTGAGACGTTTTAGCGCTAGAAATAGCGTCTGTAAAGCGCCTGAAAACTGCCTCCCATTCATTACAATGGGTGCTTTCACACCCGGGCGGCGCGCTTGGAAAAGTCCTGCAAGCAGCATCTTTGTGGTGGTTTGGGAGGGTTGTATACAGCACTCTCAAAACGCCCCTTCCCATTGCAATGAATGGGCAGCGCTTCCGAAGCCCCTGAAATATGCTTCGGAAGCGCCGCAACACAGGAGTTTTAACCCCTTTTTTGGGGTTAAAAGCGCCCCGCTATAACGAGCTGCGCTTTCCCGCAAACGGCCGGCGCTTTCAGTGTGAAAGGAGCCTTAATGTCACTGGTGATGTCAGGGGCAGTTAGTCAGTTTCCCCCCCAGCATCAGTTAGATTTAGATCACCTCCATACTATCGCAGTCTCATTATAAGTCGCTTATCATTAGTATAAAAATGTATAATACTGTATAAAAAAAATTCCAGTATATATATATATACAATAGTTTGTAGGAGCTATAACTTTTATGCAAACCAATCAATATACACTTATTGGGATTTATTTTTTTATCAAAGACATGTAGCAGAATACATTTTGGCCAAAATTTATGAAGAATGCTTTTGTTTTGTTTTTTTTGGATATATTTTGTAGCAGAAAGTAAAAAATATTGTTTTTTTTTTCAAAGTTCCTGGTCTTTTTTCCGTTTATATCACATAAAATAAAAAAACCCAGTGGTGATCAAATACTACTAAAAGAAAGCTCTATTTTTGTGAAAAAAATTATATAAAATTTTGTTTGGGTACAGTGTTGCATGACTGCGCAATTATCAGTTAAAATAGCACAGTGGCGGTGTGGTTGACGGGTCGGGGGATGGGATATTCAGAGTCTGTCCTCAGCCCCCCTTCACACCACAACCCCCATTTTACATCCCAGTCCCCTCTTTCAAGCAGTCCCACCGTGCCATCAGTTTCCCTTCATATCACAGCCCCCCTTTACATTACAGTGCAGTCCCCTTTACATCACATGAATGTAACAGGGACTGCTCTGCAAAGGGGGCACTGTAATGTAAAGGGGGGCTGTGATATGAAGGAAAACTGATGGCACAGTGGGACTGTTATAAGGGGAAACTGTCATTTAAAGGGAGGTTCTGGTGTGAAGGGGATTTAAAGGGGACTACTCTGTAAAGGGGGCACTGTAATTACATAGTTACATAGTTAGTCAGGTTGAAAAAAGACACAAGTCCATCCAGTTCAACCGCAACAATGTAATGTAAAGGGGGCTGTGATGAAAAGGGGACTGCACTGTAAAGGGGCCCTGTAATGATTACAGGACCCCTTTACAGTGCAGTCCCCTTTAAATTACAGTGCCCCTAGCAGTCACAGCCCCCTCCATCACAGTGCCCCTGCAGTCTGCCCCTAGTCCATCTTGGGAGAAAGCAAGAGAGGATGGCTACATTCCTTCATATAGTGGGACCATGAAAAACAAATGGCCACTCTTTAAAGCAGAGTTCCAGTTAAAAAAAAAAAATTAAAAGTCAGCAGCTACAAATACTGCAGCTGCTGACTTTTAATAATCGGACACTTACCTGTCCCAGGGTCCAGCGATGCGGGGGAACGAAGGCCTGCTTATCTCCCCCCTCCTCTCTGCGGTGCCGGAATATTCCCTGTGTACGCCCGGCTGTGGCTTCACAGCCGGGCACGCACTGCGCATGCGCGAGCGGCGCGGCGCGCCGTGACTGGCCGGGCAATCATCTGGGACCTGTGATGTGTCCCAGATGATTGCTGCAAGGGAGGGGGGAGAGGTGATCTCCCTTTCTGGTGCCGCGTGTGCTTGGAGGAAGTGGGAGCTGGAACCCTCTAAAAAGAGGGTATCTCCACCCCCCAACAAAAATGACATGCTAAATGTGGCATGTCAGGGGGTCACCTTCCCTTAAAGCGGAAGTTCCATTTTTGGGGGGAACTCCGCTTTAACAGGAAGTCGGATCACAACTGGGAAAAAAAATGAATTTGGAGAGGCCGAAAGGAACTTTTTAAAGTTAGAAAGAAATTCTTAACCTGGCCACAGATCAAAAATCGTCTCGTTCAGCAACGACTGGCCAATTTTTGATTCCATCTACAGCCGTTCCTGCTTGAGAGAAGTTGATCTAACGATCGGCTTTTCTGGAATGGTAATGTTGGAGATTTTCCTTTGGTCAGCTGCAACGCTGATCAGTGTATTCTGACAGAAGCAGAGTCCCCATTGTCAGAATACAATAGCACAGCAGGGAGGATTCAGTTTTCTTTGATTAGCTCATAGAATAAAAGATTTTTTAAACCAAAGTTTAGCGTCACTTTAAATCAGTTACATCTCAGGTGCTCTGCCAGAATGCTGCAAAGAAGGATCCTTGTTCTTTGAGTGGAAGTAGTAGTATCTCTGCAGAGGTCCAACGTGTCCTCTGCTTAGTGAGACCTAAAGCACTGCAATCAGAAAAGCTCATGTTCCCTGCTGATTGGACCTTTGCAGGTTTTTCCTATCTGCATCCTTTTCAAGATTTCCCTTTATTCCCTGCTCTGTAGAACAACAGGAAAACAAGACGTCAGAGGAAATTTCTACAAAGTGAGGTAAATCCACTCATCACTGTGGCAGGTGTGCCTTTCTATTGTTATTCTATAGACAATTCGAAATGTTGAGTTAACTCTCACTTTCAGTCTCTATAACAATGGTCACCAGGACAAAAGTCTCCAAAAGGGGGACACAAGCAGGGGTTTTAACCCTTCCTAACCCTATCCAAAGATAAAAAAAAGTTTTGGCTTTGACCACTTGACCTCCGTAAAATATTACCCCCTTCATGACCAGGCCCATTTTTGCTGTTCGGCACTACGCTACTTTAACTACTTCAGCCCCGGAAGGATTTACCCCCTTTCTGACCAGACTACTTTTTGCGATTCGGCACTGCGTCGCTTTAACTAACAATTGCGCGGTCGTGTGACATTGCACCCAAGCAAAATTGACGTCCTTATTTCCCCACAAATAGAGCTTTCTTTTGGTGGTATTTAATCACCTCTGCGGTTTTTATTTTTTGCGCTATAAAAAAAAAAGTGCCATCATTTTGAAAAAAACGCAATATTTTTTACTTTTTGCTATAATAAATATCCCTCAAAAATATATAAAAAAAAAATTTTCCTCAGTTTACGCCGATACGTATTCTTCTACATATTTTTGGTAAAAAAAAAGTCGCAATAAGCGCATATTGATTGGTTTGCGCAAAACGTCTACAAAATAGGGGATAGTTTTATGGCATTTTTATTATTAAGTTTTTTTTATTAGTAATGGCGGCGATCTGAGATTTTTATCGTGACTGCGACATTATGTCAAACACAGCGGACACTTTTGACACTATTTTGGGACCATTGTCATTTATACAGTGATCAGTACTATAAAAATGCACTGATTACTGTGTAAATGACACTGGCAGGGAAGGGGTTAACACTAGGGGGCGATCAAAGGGTTAAGTGTGTCCTAGGGAGTGATTCTAACTGTGGTGGGGGAATGGGCTACTACTCACATGACATCGATCACTGCTCCCGATGACACGGAGCAGTGATCTCTGTCATATCACTAGGCCGAACAGGTAAATGCCTTGTTTACAAAGGCATCCCCCCGTTCTTCTGCTCCGTGACGCGATCGCGGGCACCCGGCGGACAACGAGTCCGCAGGACCCGCCGTCACGATCATAGAGCACGCGGCGGGCACACGTGGCGGGCGCGAGCGCCCACAATGCCGCATCTTAAAGGGGACATACTTGTACGCCCTGTTGCCCACCTGTGCTATTCTGCCAACGTATATCGGCGTGCGGCGATCGGAAAAGGGTTTAAAGCGGAATTCCACCCAAAAATGGAACTTCCACTTTTCGGGAAATCCTCCCCCCCTCCGGTGTCACATTTGGCACCTTTCAGGGGGGAGCAGATACCTGTCTTTGGCAGAACTCCGGCAATTGCAATTGCACGGTCATGCAACACTGTACGCAAATTCAATTTTATATAATTTTTTCACACAAATAAAGATTTATTTTGGTGGTATTTGATCACCACTGGGTTTTTTATTTTTGCGCTATAAATGAAAAAATTATATTTGTTACTTTATGCTATAAAACATATCAAATATAACATAAAAAAAAGTCTTCAGAAATGTAGGCTAAAATGTATTCTGCTACAAGTCTTTGGTAAAAAAAAATCCCAATAAGCGTATAATAATTGGTTTGCGTGAAAGTTATAGCGTCTGCAAACAGTGGTATATATACTGGAATTTTTTACTTATTTTTTTTCTATACTAGTATACTAGATCAGCTACTATGATAGCATACCTTCCAACTTTTTGAGATGGGAATGAGGAACACCTATCAACAAAAGTATGCAGGCATAGGACACACCCCTTGCCACGCCCCCTTAAAGGAGAATTGTACAAAAAAAACAAGATTGGTTAAACCCACAAGTGCATTTTTTTACCACTACTATTCCTTTATATTGGCTTTTGGTAGTTACAAATGCAGCTATTTAGAAATCAGATGAAAGGTTTAGCGCTGGAAAACACTTTTTGATAGATAAAAATTTCATTTTTTTCCAAATCAGGGACAGTTGTGAGCTATCTATGTTATAGTGAAATCTGACACTAGCTGACACTGAATGGAAACTGACTAATTACCACTGACATCTCCAGTGACAGTAATACAGTGATTAGTGCTAATAATATGCACTGTCACTATACTAATGACACTGGGTAGGAATGGGGTTAACATTTGGGGCAATCAAAGGGTTAACTGTGTGCCTAGTAATGTGTAAAGTTTTTATTTTGTGTTTTGTTTTGCTGTTACCAAGGGACGTGATGGTTTTTATTCCCTGCTTTGCATGGGTGTATATATACGCAAATCTGCACAGCCGACCCGCACTGTAGCAGTAAACTACAGTGTGCAGGCAGGCGGTTAAATACACTTTAAAGCTGCCTTTTTTTTTTCCCAATTCAATTGGGATTTGTTGCGGTTTGTCTGTGTTCTCATCCTTGTACCGGACCTGCATGGATGTTCCCTTTGGGGATGTGCTTTGAGATCCGTGCAAGTCCGTGCAGCCGGCTGCCTGTCATTGATTTCAGCCGGCTGCCTGTCATTGATTTCAGCAGGCTGCCTGTCATTGATTTCAGCAGGCTGCCTGTCATTGATTTCAGCAGGCTGCCTGTCATTGATTTCAGCAGGCTGCCTGCACGCAGCTGCACAAAACACCTGGCATCCTGTGCAGAAGAAGGCCCTACACACAAATGTAAAGGTCAGTATGCCTATGTAGATGAGATCTTGGCAGGGGGTGTATCAGAACTCTGCAGAGAGACCACTGCCTCCACACAGACAGCAAGGGTCCTTCTCTAGAAGGTGCTGGCAGAGGCAGGCTTTTCTACTAAGGTTGTGGCTGCTTTCTAAAGAAAACAAAGCGGTATGGGTCTGAAATCAAAAAGGTAAAAGTGTCCAGTATGCTTTTAACCGTTCACAATTTGATTTCATGACTACAACGTGTTTTTGGGCAACAACGTTTCCTCTTCATCTGGGTTTAAGAAAATAGAATGAGAATTTTAATGGACTCAAAAGAAAAAATGAGAGGAATCTATAATTGAGTCTAATATAAACTTTCTTTCCTACTGCATTGATGCACTTTGGTGTAACTGTTATTCATGACAGTGAATATGTGCAGTAAGAGGCAGGGACCGGCTGATCTTTTATTAGTGCACAGGCTTTCCTTCTTTTGAGATAAAGGTTTTACGTGAGTAAATAAAAGCTGATCATTGTAAGCACCCCTGTGAATGATAAATGTTTTGCCTCACCTTTCTAAACTGTAGGGTAGCTTGTTCTGTTGGAAAACAACAGACTTACTGACCAGATCACAGGTGAAAATGGAAGAAAAAAGCTTAAAGTGTTACTAAATCTACAACAGTAAAATCAGTCTGTATATGCATTAAAGAATGCTTGTTATACTTACTGTGGACCCAAAGTGGTTGATCTTCCACATTGTGTAAAAAGACTGTTTGATCCTGTATTCTCTGATCTTCTTCCAGTGTCTCCAATCTATCTCTTAATAGAATAGAGCCTTGGAGGCATTCTGCACATGTTCAGTTTGGTGTGTATTGCTAGAGAGTTTTTTTTTTTTCTCTTGGGAGAGTGCATGTGATCAGCACAGGGCCAATCAGCATTGTCCAGACAAAGGGTCCTGCCGCCTCATAGGACAGTCAGAGTAGAATGAAAACCCCTCCTACAAGCTTTAAAACGGAGCTCTACCCAAAATGGTAAGTTCCACTTTAAAACACTCCTCTCCCCCTCCCCTGCCACATTTGGGTACCCACTCCCACTACATAGCTCCCATCTGTCCCTGATTTTGAGGGACTGTCCCTGATTTGGAACAATGTCCCTCTGTCCCTCATTCCTCCTCATTTGTCCCTCATTTTCGTCTGATTTATATAGATGTATGTAAAATGCACTTTTTATCTATCAAAAAGTGTTTTCCAGCGCTAAACCTTTCATCTGATTTCTAAATTGCTGCATTTATAAACTCCAAAAGCCAATATAAAGGGATAGTAGTGGTAAAAAAAGCACTTGTGGGTTTAACCAATCTTGTTTTTTGTACAATTCTCATTTAAGGGGGCGTGGCAAGGGGTGTGCCCTATGCCTGCATACTTTTGCTGATAGGTGTCCCTCATACCCATCTCAAAAAGTTGGGAGGTATGCCACTAGGCGATCTGAGCGGAAGTTCTCCTCTCCCCCTCCCTGCAGTCCTCTGGGACATGTCACAGGTCCCAGAAGACTGCCGGACCATTCAGCAGGCGCAGCGTGACTCGTGCATGCACAGTGCACACCTGGCTGTGAAGCCGCAAGCTGTCACAGCCGGGTGCCCGGAAGTTGAAATGCCGGTGATGGGTGGAGGAGAGGGAGACAAGCGACGGTTCAGTGACCACATTGCTGGATCCTGGGACAGCTGAGTGATCAGTAAAAGTCAGCAGCTACACTTTTTGTAACTGCTGACTTTTAATAAACACAAAAACATCTGGAGCTCCGCTTTAACCAGACACTGATAGAAGTCATAACTGCTGTATACTGCTCATGAGAAAGGGTATTTAGCAGTTTATATTTACTAAAATAATGACATTTTCATGTTTACTGTAGGGTTGCCTCCTGTCTGGGATTCACCTGGACAGTTCGGGCTGGGAATCATGCGTTTGGGTTTCAGACCGCCTGAAACCCGGACACATTATTCAGACCGGATTATGGCTTACCAGCAGGGTTGCTGGCTGCAGTTGTGTAAGCCGAGAGTGTCTGTTATGCTGCGTTCACACAACCCGACTTTTCGACAGCAAAGGTCCGACGGAACAAATCCGTCGGACAATTCGATCGTGTGTGGGTTCCATTGGACCTTTGCTGTCCAAAAATCTGATGGACTTTAGAAATAGAACATGTTTCAAATTTTTCGTCTAGAACTCCGCCGGACCCAGTTCCAATCGAGAAATCCGTTCGTCTGTATGCTAGTCCGACGGACAAAAACCTACGCTAGGGCAGCTATTGACTACTGGCTATGAACTTCCTTAGTCTAGTCCGGTCGTACGTATCCATTGGAATTTGGTGTGATTGTGTGTGGCCAAGTCTGTTCATTCGGAAAGTCCGTCGGAAGTCCGTCGGGAAGACTGTCGGACCTAGTCCGTCGAAAAGTCCGGTCGTGTGTACGCAGCATAACACTCTCTTTCACACTGCCCAAAGCCAGCACTAACAATTACCCCTCCCCCACACAGACAGGAGAGGAGAAAGGGCTTGATTTGCTCCTCTTCCTCTCGCCCCTACAACTCTGTGTCTGCCCACACTTCAGCAGCTTCAGTTATATCTGGATGAGAGGCGCTGACTGCCAAAGGGGTGAGTGAGCTCACCATCCATCCCTGTCTGTGACTGAAGTCTCCCCCCTTCTCTCTCCTGCCTCGGAGTGAGTACACTAAGGTAAATCAGGGTTCTCAGATCACCCCTTACATCAGAAATCCCTTTTACACCAGAGGCCACAGTGTACCCCCTTACATCAGAGTCCTCTCCATAGATCAGAGTTCTCAGTGTTCACCCTGAAATCAGGGTTCCCAGAGCACCCCTTATGTTAGAGTCCCCAGAGTTCTCCCTTACATCGAGTCTGCAGAGTCCCCCCTTAGGCTGCTTTCACACTGGGGCGGTGCGGGGCAGCGACGGTAAAGCAGCGCTATATTTAGCGCTGCTTTACCATCGTTTTACCCGCGGTATGCGGCCGCTAACGGGGTGGTTTTAACCCCCGCTAGCGGCCGAAAAAAGGGTTAAAAACCTCTGCAAAGCGCCGCTGCAGCGGCGCTTTGCGGGCGGTATCCCCGCGGTCTCCCATTGATTTCAATGGGTAGGAGCGGTATAGGAGCGGTGAACACACCGCTCCTTCACCGCTCCAAAGATGCAGCTAGCAGGACTTTTTTTACCGTCCTGCTAGCGCACCGCTCCAGTGTGAAAGCCCTCAGGGCTTTCACACTGGAGACACAGCAACAGCTGTTTCGGGTCGGTTTGCAGGCGCTATTTTTAGCGCAATAGCGCCTGCAAACCGCCCCAGTGTGAAAGCAGCCTTACAGTGTAAAGGAACTCTGCGAGTTCAGAAGTAAAAAGGGAACTCTGTGGACTCTGATGTAAAGGGGGACTAATTTGATTACCTTCATTTGATTAGAAATGTTATTTAATTGCAAAATATATGTATAGTTTATACTATAAAAAAAGATTGCTGTGCTCCGCTAATGTGTTCGGGTTTGACTTGAAGAAAAGGTGGCAACCCTAGTTTACTGTGGGAGACCAGATATAGTGAATGCGGGTTTAAAAAAAGAAAACTAAAATTTTTATATCTCAGTGTATAATATAAATCAGCCTGTATCCCTCTGCACTCTATGGTGTGCTTCTGGAAGGTGTTCATTGCAATTATGTACCAAGAAAGGTACAGGCTCACAACATTTGGCCTTGAAATGTATACTGTGGGAAGTGTAATACGTGGGTAAACCCATTTCTAAACTATTTGGCCACACAAATTGGATATGCACTCTATTCATTGTTTGAGTGCAGGCACCATTACTATTTGAAAGTGCTGTTGGAGTTGTCCATATTGTCGACACACCCCAGTATATGACAGTATTCAGGCTTACATTTCCATTTTATGACATCCCTCCTCCCCTAGCCACTTATTCTAGCTTTTTAAAAAGCATTTAATCAGCAGGTAAATAGAAATAATGGCTGGTAAATGGCGGCATTAAAAGCTCAGCAGGCTTTTGTAGTTGGAACTGGCTGAAAGACTTAAAAGAGAGTGAGGGGTTTTTACTTTCTTTAGTTTGTCTAGTCTGGCCACCTCTGCACCCAGAAGTGTAAATCCAGAAACAACGCTGGAGGGCACTGAATACCAGCTCTGCATACAACGCTGGAGGGCACTGAATACCAGCTCTGCATACAACGCTGGAGGGCACTGAATACCAGCTCTGCATACAACGCTGGAGGGCACTGAATACCAGCTCTGCATACAACGCTGGAGGGCACTGAATACCAGCTCTGCATACAACGCTGGAGGGCACTGAATACCAGCTCTGCATACAACGCTGGAGGGCACTGAATACCAGCTCTGCATACAACGCTGGAGGGCACTGAATACTGCTCTGCATACAACACTGGAGGGCACTGAATACCAGCTCTGCATACAACACTGGAGGGCACTGAATATCAGCTCTGTATACAACGCTGGAGGGCACTGAATACCGCTCTGCATAGAACGCTGGAGGGCACTGAATACCAGCTCTGCATACAACGCTGGAGGGCACTGAATACCGATCTGAATACAACACTGGAGGGCACTGAATACCAGCTCTGCATACAACGCTGAAGGGCACTGAATACCAGCTCTGCATACAACGCTGGAGGGCACTGAATACCAGCTCTGCATACAACACTGGAGGGCACCGAATATCAGCTCTGCATACAACGCTGGAGGGCACTGAATACTGCTCTGCATAGAACGCTGGAGGGCACTGAATACTGCTCTGCATAGAACGCTGGAGGGCACTGAATACTGCTCTGCATAGAACGCTGGAGGGCACTGAATACCGCTCTGCATAGAACGCTGGAGGGCACTGAATACCGCTCTGCATACAACGCTGGAGGGCACTGAATACCAGCTCTGCATACAACGCTGGAGGGCACTGAATACCAGCTCTGCATACAACGCTGGAGGGCACTGAATACTGCTCTGCATACAACACTGGAGGGCACTGAATACCAGCTCTGCATACAACACTGGAGGGCACTGAATATCAGCTCTGTATACAACGCTGGAGGGCACTGAATACCGCTCTGCATAGAACGCTGGAGGGCACTGAATACCAGCTCTGCATACAACGCTGGAGGGCACTGAATACCGATCTGCATACAACCCTGGAGGGCACTGAATACCAGCTCTGCATACAACGCTGAAGGGCACTGAATACCAGCTCTGCATACAACGCTGGAGGGCACTGAATACCAGCTCTGCATACAACACTGGAGGGCACCGAATATCAGCTCTGCATACAACGCTGGAGGGCACCGAATACTGCTCTGCATAGAACGCTGGAGGGCACTGAATACTGCTCTGCATAGAACGCTGGAGGGCACTGAATACTGCTCTGCATAGAACGCTGGAGGGCACTGAATACCGCTCTGCATAGAACGCTGGAGGGCACTGAATACCGCTCTGCATACAACGCTGGAGGGCACTGAATACCAGCTCTGCATACAACGCTGGAGGGCACTGAATACCAGCTCTGCATACAACGCTGGAGGGCACTGAATACCAGCTCTGCATACAACGCTGGAGGGCACTGAATACTGCTCTGCATACAACACTGGAGGGCACTGAATACCAGCTCTGCATACAACACTGGAGGGCACTGAATATCAGCTCTGTATACAACGCTGGAGGGCACTGAATACCGCTCTGCATAGAACGCTGGAGGGCACTGAATACCAGCTCTGCATACAACGCTGGAGGGCACTGAATACCGCTCTGCATAGAACGCTGGAGGGCACTGAATACCGATCTGCATACAACACTGGAGGGCACTGAATACCAGCTCTGCATACAACGCTGAAGGGCACTGAATACCAGCTCTGCATACAACGCTGGAGGGCACTGAATACCAGCTCTGCATACAACACTGGAGGGCACCGAATATCAGCTCTGCATACAACGCTGGAGGGCACCGAATACTGCTCTGCATAGAACGCTGGAGGGCACTGAATACTGCTCTGCATAGAACGCTGGAGGGCACTGAATACTGCTCTGCATAGAACGCTGGAGGGCACTGAATACCGCTCTGCATAGAACGCTGGAGGGCACTGAATACCGCTCTGCATACAACGCTGGAGGGCACTGAATACCAGCTCTGCATACAACGCTGGAGGGCACTGAATACCAGCTCTGCATACAACGCTGGAGGGCACTGAATACCGCTCTGCATACAACGCTGGAGGGCACTGAATACCGCTCTGCATACAACGCTGGAGGGCACTGAATACCGCTCTGCATAGAACGCTGGAGGGCACTGAATACCGATCTGCATATAACACTGGAGGGCACTGAATACCAGCTCTGCATACAACGCTAAAGGGCACTGAATACCAGCTCTGCATACAACGCTGGAGGGCACTGAATACCAGCTCTGCATACAACACTGGAGGGCACCGAATATCAGCTCTGCATAGAACGCTGGAGGGCACTGAATACTGCTCTGCATAGAACGCTGGAGGGCACTGAATACCGCTCTGCATAGAACGCTGGAGGGCACTGAATACCGCTCTGCATACAACGCTGGAGGGCACTGAATACCAGCTCTGCATACAACGCTGGAGGGCACTGAATACCGCTCTGCATACAACGCTGGAGGGCACTGAATACCGCTCTGCATACAACGCTGGAGGGCACTGAATACCGCTCTGCATACAACGCTGGAGGGCACTGAATACCGCTCTGCATACAACGCTGGAGGGCACTGAATACCGCTCTGCATACAACGCTGGACGCTACACCAGCTATCATCTTTATTTCATCACTTATGGAAATATTCGTTCCAAATATGCAAATATAGCCTCTGTAGGCTATGAGAGTGTCACTAAACAGTACTCTAAGCCCCCGTACACACGGTCGGAAATTCCAACCACAAAATCCGTTGGATTTTTTCTGACGGATTTTGGCCGAAACTGGTGTTGCATACACACAGGCGGACAAAGTTGTTGGAAAATCCGATCATTCCGAACACTGTGACGTTCGTTGCGTACGACTGAACTACGTAGAGGCTAGTAGCCAATAGCTTTGGTCTCGTAATTTGATCTGAGCATGCGTGGCACTTTGTCCGTCGGAATTCTCGACACACGATCGGAAAAAGTCTGATCATAATTTGTTGTCGGAAAATTTGAGACGGAAAAAGCCCGCTAGAGCCCATACACGATCGGATTTTCCCACAACATAATCCGATCAGACTTTTTCCATCGGAATATCCGGCCGTGTGTACGGGGGCTTATTCTACAAAAATAATCCATACACATCGACTATGTAATGTCCCTATATAGAAAAAGGAAGTGCAACGCTGGATAGTGATTTACAAATGTGTAAAATCATAAAATCAAATTTGCATATAATGATAAACCAAATAGTGCAAATAATAAACCAGATGATGCAGGTGAATCAATAAGTGACCAGAAAAATATATGCATCAAGTGTTCAAATCAAAGTTCATATGTGAAAGTCCAAATAATCAGAATAAAGATAAAAATTGAAAATTAATCGTGTGAAAACATCCAAACTCATTCCAGAGTGTGCTTGTTGGTAGTTGTGCTGCCCGTCACCACAAATAAGACAAGAGGAGGGGAGGCTTACCAGAAAGCCAGTGACCGCCCTTATTCAGGGGGGTCAGACTGAGCTTAGAAATCCACATAACAAAAATAGGTATAAGTAACCTTGCAAGGTATGGGCTCCGTTAGTCTATGGACAAACGAATACAATTGCGCATGCGCAGTGCGAGCATACGTGACGAACCCTATGGCGTTTTGTCACAATTTACGTCATCAGGGGCACGCACGCGCATGTGCCTTAAGTAGTAGCCGGCGTCGGAAAAGACGCTCGGCCATTGCTGATTCCCATAGATACTAGGAGCAAACGTAACTGAAAGTTCCCGCCGGCGGGAACATCATGCCCCACCCAGCAGCATGACGCATTATCTACACACCACAAGACGGTCTCTCTGTTATTCGGCTCCAAAACTGTAACTCAGAATCAGAGCTATCTTGTGGTCATATAGCATATGGCAGTTCATATAGCAATATATGTAATGTCCCTGTAATCTATTTTTCATTAAATTGTTATATACAGTACTTTGTTTTTCTGCCTCCTTGTAACATCCCCCATGAGCTATTTTTTCCTCTCGCTTTTGATCATTTGGAATGAGCAGTGCACGCTCATACCTCCCAACTTTTTGAGATGGGAATGAGGGACACCTATCAGCAAAAGTATGCAGGCATAGGACACACCCCCTTTGCCACGCCCCCTTAAAGGGGAATTGTACAAAAAACAAGATTGGTTGACCCACAAGTGCTTTTTTTTTACCACTACTATTACTTTATATTGGCCTTTGGAGTTTACAAATGCAGCAATTTAGAAATCAGATGAAAGGTTTAACGCCGGAAAAACCTTTTTGATAGATAAAAATTGCATTTTATATACACCTATATAGATCAGACCAAAATAAGGGACAAATGAGGAGGAATGAGGGACAGAGGGACATTGCTCCAAATCAGGGACAGTCCCTCAAAATCGGGGACAATTGGGAGCTATTTACGCTTGTTTCCCTCATGTGCGCTGCTTCAAGCATTCAACAAATCACATAGTCCATAGGGAGCCCTCCCTGCGACGAGGGGAAGTGATGTCACCAGCCCAGGCACCGAAGGAGGCAGACTACGAGGGACCCCCTAGCCACCAGCCCAGGCACCCCAAAGGACACAGAGCATGCCCGAGGAAGGATGTCCAGGAGGGGTGCTAGGAGGGGTGAATAAGGGGTATTTGCACAAGTAGGGATGAAGCCCTGGTCAGACCAATGTGGCTTTGAAATCATTCTACTTCAGCACAATTTCAAAGCCGCACATCAGTGCGATTTGCACTGCTGATTTCATTGTGGCCTGCAACTTCATTTAGCAGAAGTCAATACAAGTTGCAATGAAATTAATAAAAAGTAGTGCAGGAACCTTTTTCATAATTGCTGTGATATGAGTCGCGGAAGTATGAACGGTTCCATTGCCAGCAATGGTGTGCGACTTGTAATGCGATTTGGAACTGTCAAATCACATGACAAGTCACACCGGGGTGAACGGGGCTCATAGAGGAAATGAGGGTCAGAGGGTGTGGACAGGCTACATTTTTTTGTTGGGGATTTGCTGCAGAAGACAATATGAAACTGGGAACAGGTTACATGAGGCTAGTAGAGGTCCAATCCATGTTCTCACTAGAAACTGCTGAGGTCCAAGGGCCACACATCATATACCAAAGAGCCGCAGGTTGGGCACCAAGGCCTTAGGGACTTTGCTTAGTCCTCACATGCCTCTGCTGTATGGAGGAGCTCCTCGCTTCCAGTCAGCCATAACTAAGCTGGCTTTGATATGTGGATGAATGAGCTGAGTAGCGCGTGTTGTATAGCAGCAAGCAGTCTGTGATTTTCAACCCCCAAGGCTGCGATCAAAGCAGCATTTCACTGAGAGGGGAAAACGAATGCCCCTAGTAAGGGAGCACCATCTTTAACCATCTTTTTTCACGTATTGACCAGAACCCCTCTGAACGCAGAGCTCCTAGGCGCCACACAGACTGTATGGCCATCCCAATGAAGAAGTACAAGATTCAAAAATTCTAACTCTGCCTTTCACACTTGCACCAAAATGTGGTTTCGATACCTAAATGTACCCCATAAATTCAGTATATATAGCAGAAAAAGATATTTACACCCAGGGCCGGGGCAATGGGGGGGGCAGGAGGGGTGGCTGCCCTGGGCACTCTGGTATCATGTGAGGTGGGGGGGCACCAGTAGGAGGTGGGGGTAGGGTACATGTGTTGGAAGGGGGAATTTGGGGGGGGGGGGCGGCAGGGTGTATGAATTTCTCTAGGAGGGGAAATTGGCGGGCGGGGGGGTGGTAGGAGTAATGCTTTGTGTTGGGAGGGGGATGGGGAAGGGGATTTGTGCTAGGAGAGGAGATTTGGGATGTGTGCTAAAAAGGTGATATGGTAGAAGGGGGAGGAATTGTGCTAGGAGGGGACATTTTTTTTTTTTTTTTGGGGGGGGGATTTGTACTAATAGGGATGAATATGGGGGGGGGATTTGTGCTTGGATGGATGAATGGGGGGATTTGTACTAGTAGGGAGGAATATAGGGGGGGGGGGATTTGCACAAGTAGGGATGATGGGAGGGGATTTGTACTAGTAGGGATGAATAGAGGGGATTTGTAGGGATGGATATGGGGACGGGATTTGCACAAGGGATGAATGGGGGGGGGATTTGTACTAGTAGGGATGAATATGGGGGGGGGTCGGGATTTACACAAGTAGGGATGAATGGAGGGGATTTGTACCAGTAGGGATGAATATGGGGGGTGGGATTTGCACAATAAGGGATGAATGAGGGGGGGGGATTTGCACAAGTAGGGATGAATGGAGGGGATTTGTACCAGTAGGGATGAATATGGGGGGTGGGATTTGCACAATAAGGGATGAATGAGGGGGGGGGGGATTTGTACTAGTAGGGATGAATATGGGGGGGGTCAGGATTTGCACAAGTAGGGATGAATGGAGGGGATTTGTGCTAGGAGGGGTGAATAAGGGGGATTTGCACAAGTAGGGATGAATGCGGGGGGATTTGTGCTAGGATGGATAAATGGTGGGACTTGTACTAGTAGGGATGAGTATGGGGGGGTCTGGATTTGCACAAGAAGGGATGAATATGTGGGGATTTGTGCTAGGAGGGATGAATATGGCGGTCAAGATTTGCACTAGTAGGGATTAGTGGGGGTATTTGTACTAGTAGGGATTAATGGGGGGATTTGTACTAGGAGGGATGAATGGGGGGGGGATTGTAATAATAATAGGGATGAATATGGGGGGGGAGTTTGCACTAGTAGGGATGAATATGGGGGAGATTTGTGCTAAGAGGGGACTTTTATCCTGGGGGGAGTGAGGATTTGAGCTCGGAGGGAGATGGGGGGATTTGAAGTAGGTGTGGGGGGATGTGTACTTGGAGAGGAAATTTGAGGGATTTGAAGGGTAGAGGATTTTTTTGGGGGGCATTTGTGTGGGGAAGGGGGGGCTTTCAGCAGGGGGCGCAGATTCATACCTCCCAACTTTCTAAAATGGGAATGAGGGACACCTATTAGCAAAGCTATGCAGGCAATAGGACACACTCCCTGCCCCCCCCCAAAGGAGAATTATTAGTGGTAAAAGAGCTTTTTTACCACTACTATTCCTTTATATTGGCTTTTGGAATTTACAAATACAGCCATTTAGAAATTAGATGAAAGGTTTAGCTCTGGGAAACACTTTTTGATAGATAAAAAGTGCATTTTATATACAAACTATATAGATCAGACCAAAATGAGGGGGAAAGAGGGACAGAGGGACTTTATTCCATATCAGGGACAGTTGGGAGCATGCAGATTTGTCCTGGGAGTATTTATATTTAGATGATAAGCATGCAGAGTAAGTCTCAATTTGTATTTGTTGGGGGGTCCATCTTTGGGGGGGGGGGGGTGCAGTTTGTCATGCTCGCCCTGGGCTCTTGTCCCAGCCCTGTTTACACTCTTTGCATTTCCAAACCCTGAAATGAGTGTCCTGGGGCTTTCCTGACCCTGGAGATGGGACTGATTGTGTCTCTGCCATTATCTTCTATGGTGTGTGTGGTGAAATGGAGGGGGGAGATGTTATCTGCACACCTGCTACAGCCCCCAGCCATATACAAGTGTCTGTGAGAGAAAACTTCCAGGAACTTGGATATCTCTCACTATTTGTGTGATTTTTTTCTATTTTCACCAATCTCTGGAGGCTTCTTCTGCCCCTCAGATGAACATTTTTGCTTTATAAAGTCATGATAAATGTTGAGAATGATGGAGGTGAAGCGGGGACTGACTGACTGACTCTTCACCTGCTGCCTCTCATTCAGCCCCAGCTCTGTACATGACAAAGGCCTCCCACAGGCCGTGTGTGAGGTGAATGTGGCCTCAGGGGACGCTTTTTTTGCTGTGTGGTGAAGGAGAGCGGAGAGTGGGGGGCGTGGCCTGAAAACTACAAAGTAGTGATAGAACTTCATAGCTCCTCACAGAGGAGGGGGGGCGTGTTCTGATTTGCTACAATTACAGATATGGGGAAGAAGTCAGCACAGGTACTGTTAGGAATACTCCGCCCACTGCAGACGTCACTGACTTTAAATGTCCCCCCCCACCCCCTGGCGCCAGAAGTGTGGACAAAGGGAGCGGAGTAGTCCGGGTGCTGTGACCCCCCAGTGGTGGAGGGAGACCTGTGTTGCCCAGTAACAGTGCGGTCAGCCCCGTACGTCTGGTTGCCAGGACTGAGCAATCCGCTGCCATTGTCCATGTTCTGGCATCCGGAATGTGATTGTCCGGACTGTGACATGGAGGATCCGATTACCCCGAGCTGTGATTGGCTGTCCGGACCGTACAGAGCGCTGAGCGCTGAGGATGCTGAGTGGCCGGCCAGTATCTCCCGGACTGAGGAGCGGAACACATCGTCCAGGATGACTCCTCATCACCCCGCCGGGCACCACGGAGCGGAGCGGGCATGGCTCTCCCGCTGGCTGGAGCTCAGCACACAGAGACTCCGGGAGCTCCATGTTATGAGGCAGGAGGCGGAGGACAGGGTGCGGGGGGTTCTGGAGGACGAACACTGGACCACATGGAGGAGGAATACAGAGGACAGCATGGGCCGGACCAGAACCAAACCCAGGAGGAACCAGAACCCCGAACTGGGCCATATAGAGGAAGAAGAGATAGGGGGCGCCCTAGGGAGAGCCTTCACCCCAGACAAGGGGACTGCTGACCCCCAACACAACCAGGACCCCGCACTGACCCAGGAGCTCCTACACAGGATGAGCCTGCGGGGACCCCCAGAGAGCTGGAACCACCCCATGGGCCCCGGACACGACACCATGGGGGACGGAGCGCAGGTGAGACCACCCACTGTGTCATGGGGATCCGAGGGGCTCATTCACACACTGGACGTTGTCCCCAATCATGTGCGCTGCTAGAAGTCCGGCATGTCCACCACATCGCACAGCAGCCAATAGGATGGCGTGACATTTCAGTTCTACCAAAAAAGCCTGGTTCACGCCGATGCCATGCGGGAGAAACGCACAAGATTTGCTGAGTTTCCCCGCATCGCACTGCATAGCAATCGCACCAATGCGATCTGCTGCAGGTGTCAGCCTGGGTTCACACATATGCAATGTCAGACATCGCGTGTGATTCGCACCCGCGTTGTTATGCGGATCACATGCGATGTCTGTGCAATGCGAGTTCAGCCATACAGATTGTATGGCTGAACTCGCATTGGATTTGCACGAAAAAGGTGCAGGAGGGCCAGTTCACATTGCCGTGCTGTCCGCCATCGGATGTGATCCACACTGCCGTGCTGTCCGCCATCGGATGTGATCCACACCACATTGCAAATCACATGCGGTGTCTGTGCGATGCAAACAGCCATACAGATTGTATGTCTGAATTTGCATCGCATTCGGACCAAACTCACATAGGACCCTTTTTTTGGTATGCAGCAGAATCTGATGGCATGGGTGTTCACAAGCGATCCGATTTCTGTCTGAATTTGCAGTTCGCTCTGCGATATGCGAACTGATTTCGGGGTGTAATTAGCTTTCTATTGACACTCTAAGCAGTTCCCATATGACAGTGTGAACTGCCTGCTAAAATAATGCAATGCGGGAACCCGCACTGGATTCGCAGGGTTCCCACAACGCTGCAGTGTGAACCGGCCTGGAACCTATTTTTTATCTCCACACTGGAATCAGATTCAGGGGCGTTAACACCCATGCGATCCGATTCCTGTCTGAATTCACAGTTTGCACTGCGATATACAAACCAATCTGGGGGTGTCATTGACACCCGCAGCGGTTTTGCAGAGGGCAGTGTGAACTGCCTGCGAGGGAGATGCGATTCGGGAAGCGGCACTGGAATTGCACTGGTTCCCGTATCACATATGTGTTAGCCAGCTTAAGGACACCCCAAAACAGGTTAAAAAATGCAGTGCGATTGCCAGAATGTGAACACCCATGTGATGCGATTCAGGAGCGGGACAAAAAAAAGGTTCCTGCACTATTTTGGTGCGAATGCGATGTGATTTGAGCCATACAAAATATATGTTTCAAATCGCATGTGATGTGCACAGGAATGCGGTGCGATTCCAGTGCGAAGCACACGCACTAGTGTAAACCCAGGCTGGAAGTTACAGTGTAATTATGTGTGGTGTATAGCGCAGCGCTCACCACTGCCCATACAATACATTGGGGATGATTACTAATCTGACTGTGCACTTTTGTGCTCCAAAGCTTAGTAAATGAGGGGACACTCTGCTGACTTCCATCATCCAATCATGTGCAAGCAAAAATGCTGTGTGTGTTTTTTTTTTTTTTTTTCTTCTTTTCCCTTGCATGTGATTGGGTATTCTTTGCAAAGTGAAGCTTCACCTCATTTACTAAGCTCTGAAGCAACTGCAAAGTGCACAGTCTATTTGCCTTTAGTAAATCAACCCCATAATGTAGTAGTAGTGCATGCTGCTGCTGTTAACAAGCCCTGGCTTAAAGTTTAACTAAAGCCAAAACTTTTTTTTTATTTGAGAAAAGTAAGGAAAGTTTAAACCCCTTTGTGACATTAAAATAATAAAAGTACAAAGAACAGATTACATTATTACTTATTGCTGGTTTGAACAAGCCAATAATATATAACTAAAGACAAAACTTTTTTTTTTGTTTTGGATCAGGTAGGGAAGATTTGTGCTGTTTGTAAATTTCCCTTTATTTGCTATCCAAG
Source organism: Lithobates sylvaticus (assembly GCA_028564925.1). Taxonomy (NCBI): domain Eukaryota; kingdom Metazoa; phylum Chordata; class Amphibia; order Anura; family Ranidae; genus Lithobates; species Lithobates sylvaticus. Next base: position 60,960,084 of record CM053034.1, on the reverse strand, counting down.
AGACAGAACAGGGAGTTAGAGGAAATCCCCCAAAGTAAGGGCAATTTCCCTCATAGAGGAGCTTCAGCCAGGTTCCAAATATTTTTGCTTCCGAGCTGAAGTGGGAGAGGGTACGAGTTAAAACTAGGTACCCGGCTTTACCTATACTTTGATTTGTATACCGTAACTGTTGGTTAAATAAAGGAATTATTAAAAAAAAAATAAATAAACCTAGGTAATCGCCCCCCCCCCCCCAAACAAAAACAAATATTCCAAATATAGTAGAGGAGGAGGAAATTCCCCACACATGGTAGGCAGGTGCGTTGGGGTGGCATTCAGAATGAATGGCACCACAGTGCACCAATGGGCAAAGTGTTTGCTGCCATGTGTTGTGGTTAACGGGCAAGGATAGGCAATTGTTACTGTGAGTCCGGCCATTCTGCGATATGAGCTTACACTCTATTGCAGCCTTTTTCAACCAGGGTGCCTTGAGGTTTCTTCAGGGGTGCCTTGAGGTTTCTTCAGGGGTGCCTTGGCAAAATAACGAAAACTTGCCCAAAAATTGTATACAAGGCGGTGGATGGGTGAAGCCTTGGATGAAGCCTGCCTTTTAGTTACACAAAGCCACAGGTTTTCATTGTGCACCATTACGACCTTCAAGCTGCTGATGTCCTAATGACCAATGACATCATCAGTTGATAAGGAGGATGTCACTTACCTGCATATTGTCCTTGTTTGACCCTCTTCTGCCCCTTTCCATCAGCACTGGGGTGACATTAGCTGAGTGATGGAGAGAAATTGAGGAAGAAGAGAAACATTGGAATACTAATCAGTATCAGTGTGCAAAAGTATATTTGCTTTGGAAGAATAAATCACCTGTAATGTTGGGTGATTTACACTACATGTGTGAATGTTGCATTGTGTAAAACTATTAGAATAGATTTTCCATTTTAGAATGGGGTGCCTTGAGATTGTCCATAACTTTTAAAGGGCGCCTCGACTGAAAAAGGAAACCCTGCTCTATTCTCTGTGGAGCGCACAGTAGCCGTGTCACACAGGAAATGTCTTGATCCCTAAACTCAGTTCTAGGAAGGTCACAATAAGATAATAGATATCCAGCTGTACCTTTGTGTGTGTTTGTGTAAGGTGTGTTTAGTGTATCTGTGTGCCTGATTGCAGGGCAAAGTCTTCTGCCACATTACACTGGGGAAATAGGTCGTCAGCAATATTTAGGTGTTGTTAAAGTTATAAATGACAACCTACAGAATATTTAGTAATGGCAGGGTTATATAAGGATACTCTCAGGGACAACCATATAAGTCTTATCTTGGTGTTGCCAAATGATACTACACTGTATTCTGTTACTAGCTGGAAGTTTCATGTTTAGGTGGATGAGATCCATTGTCAGAGCAAAGAGGAAATACAAATGAAAGAGGAATTAAAGTCATTTGCCAGTGTGTCATATCAGATGTGTGCTTCGGGTCTGCAATCAAAACTTCAGTGCCCTTTCTATAAAAAAATTAAAGTAAAACTTCAGTGCCCTTTCTATAAAAAAAAACAAACAACAACCCGTCAGTGCCCTGTATGATTTGTTGCTCTTTGACTGTTGTGTAGAAATTCACGAAAAGTGGAATCCTAGTATTGTGGCCCATTTACATCAGACATGCTTGTGTGCAACTTAGAAGAAGTCGCTTGTGGTGCAACCTAGTGCACTTTTGGCCCCATAGACTTTAACTACGCACAATAAACGCCCAGAAAATGCACAAATGTGAACCTAGATTTAGTCTCTCATAAGTCACAGTTTTACATATGTTAGCCCCCTTAAACACGGTCGGACATTCTAACCACAAAATCCGTCAGATGTTTTCCGACGGATTTTGGCCGAAACTTGTCTTGCATACACACGGTCGCACAAAGTTGTCGGAAAATCCGATCCTTCAGAACGAGGTGACGTCGAACACATACGACGGGACTACGTAGAGGCCAATAGCTTTCATCTTCAAAATTTTTCTGAGCATGCGTCGGAGTTCTCGACACACGATCGGAAAAAGTCCGATCGGTTTCTGTTATGGGAAAATTTGAGATCCAGCTCTCAAACTTTTACCGATGGAAAAAGTCAGATGGAGCCCACAAACGGTCGGATTTTCCGACAACGTGGTCCGATCAGACATTTTCCGTCAGAGTTTCCGACCGTGTGTATGGGGCATTTGATTTTCAGGCTAGCTTCATACTTGAGCTGGAGCTTCTACAAGCGTTTGGAGTGTTTTTTTTTTTCTCATGCATGTTTTTTAAGCTTTAGCATTTTGTTTGTTTAATGTAATTGAAAACGCATGTTATACCTACTTTCAGGCAATTTTTAGGTGTTCCTATTAAAGTCTATAGGGACCACAAATGTATGACTGCCCCAAAGAAGCTCATATACTTTTTGAACCATTGAATACAATAGTAGTCTTTATGTTGAAGGTTCAAACGCTTCTGAAAATGCGCTTCCAAACGCTCAGGTGTGAACTGGACCTCAACGTTAGCAATGGAAATACTAAGTGTTAATATTAACGTGATAGAAATCATGGCTGCTTTGAAAAAATATCCTTTCAATGTAGATTTTTTATAGCTTTGTAGGATGTATGTATGACAATTCTGTTTGTGTAACTATTCCATATTTTCTAAACTGGCAAAATTTGACACTTATTCATCGAGCTGTTCACATCAGAATGTGAATAATTTGGTGAATAGCGAAGTTTGAGTTTTTCTTAAACTCATGAGCTGCTTTCCAAAGCTACTGATTTTGAGCAGAAGGAAAAAAAAAGTATTTGTTAGAAGAATCTATTTTGCTGGGAGAGCGCCATCAAGTGGATAGTCTGGCCAACTACTTTTAACTATATGTGAACGGTCACCAAACTCCTGAAGCTATAAGCAAAATGTCAGCTAACAAGTAGAAGTACTGAGACCCACCAAAGTAGACACAAATGATCTTTTAACACTTTCTGTAATGGTGAAATGCTAACCACCACTGTAACGGGGGCATTCTTCTCACTAACCACCAATGTAAGGGACATTTTCCTAATGATCCTCAATGGACTAATCTTAGCAGGGGTTCCCTGAGATGTGAAAATTATTTCAAGGGTTCCTCTTGTGTAAAAAGTTGACAAAAGCTGTCATATAAGCTGTGGTCTGTTGGGGGGTCCCTCGGCATCATCACATACAATGCAGGGCTATTAACCCTTTTTTATTAATATAGTATACCATTAGTAGCTCAATGTTGGTTTGGCGGTCTTTTTAACTGTATAATTTTTTTTCAGTCAACAGAACCTTACTTACTGCGTAGAATCGGGTCTGGATCCTTGGCACCTCGTCTCAGACTTGGGAGTTCTGGAGTGACCAGTGATCTTTTGTTTACTCGAAGGTTCAGTGGGAACTGTCTATCGACTCACAGCTCAGGTACAGTAAAAATCTGTATGTGATTAGAAACTGCTGAAAAATGATCCTGCTTGGTACCTGCTTATATACAGGGCCTTCAAAAAGTATTCACACCTCTTGAAATTCTCCACATTTTGTCATGTTACAACCAAAAAGTGAATGTATTTTATTGGGATTTTATGTAATACACCAACACAAAGTGGCGCATAGTCGTGAAGTGGAAGGAAAATTAGAAATGGTTTTCAATTTTTTTTTTTTTTTTTTTTATAAATAAATATGTGAAAAGTGTGGCGTGAATTTGTATTCAGTCAGTACTTTGTAGAACCACCTTTCATTGCAATTACAATCTTTTTGGGGATGTCTCTACCAGCTTTGCACCTAGAGAGTGAAATTTTTGCCCATTCTTCTTTGCAAAATAGCTCAAGCTCTGTCAGATTGGATGGAGAGTGTCTGTGAGCAGCAATTTTCAAGTCTTGCCACAAATTCTCAATTGGATTTAGGTCTGGACTTTGATGGGGCCATTCAAACACATGAATATGCTTTGATGTAAACCATTTCATTGTAGCTCTGGATGTATGTTTAGGGTCGTTGTCCTGCTGGAAGTTGAACCTCTGCCCCAGTCTCAAGTCTTTTGCAGACCCTACCAGGTTTTCTTCTAAGACTGTCCTGTATTTGGCTCCATCCATCTTCCCATCAAATCTGACCAGCTTTCCTGTCCCTGCTGAAGAAAAGCATCCCCACAACATGATGCTGCCACCACCATGTTTCACGGTGGGGATGGTGTGTTCAGGGTGATGTGCAGTGTTAGTTTTCTGACACAAATAGCGTTTTGCTTTTAGCCCAAAAAGTTAAATTTTGGTCTCATCTGACCAGAGCACCTTCTTCCACATGTTTGCTGTGTCCCCCATATGGCTTCTTGCAGACTGCAAATGGGACTTCTTATGGCTTTCTTTCAACAATGGCTTTCTTCTTGGCACTCTTCCATAAAGGCCAGATTTGTGGAGTGCACGACTAATAGTTGTCCTGTGGACAGATTCTCCCACCTGAGCTGTGGATCTCTGCAGCTCCTCCAGAGTTACCATGGGACTCTTGGTTGCTTCTCTGATTAATGCTCTTCTTGCCCGGCCTGTCAGGTTAGGTGGACGGCCATGTCTTGGTAGGTTTACAGTTGTGCCATACTCTTTCCATTTTCAGATGATGGATTGAACAGTGCTCCAGAGATGTTCAAAGCTTGGGATATTTTTTATTAACTAACCCTGCTTTAAAATTCTCCACAACTTTATCCCTGACCTGTTTGGTGTGTTCCTTGGCCTTCATGATGCTGTTTGTTCACTGAGGTTCTCTAACAAACCTCTGAGAGCTTCACAGTACAGCTGTATTTACATTGAGATTAAATAACACACAGGCGGACTAATTAGGTGACTTCTGAAGGCAATTGGCTCCACTAGATTTTAGTTAGGGGTATCAGAGTAAAGGGGGCTGAATACAAATGCACGGCATACTTTCCAGATATTTATTTGTAAAAAAAATTGAAAACCATTTATCATTTCCCTTTCACTTCAAAATTATGTGTCACTTTGTGTTGGTCTATCACATAAAATCCCAATAAAATACATTTATGTTTTTGGTTGGAACATGACAAAATGTGGAAAATGAAGGGGTATGAATACTTTTTCAAGGCACTGTGTGTGTGTGTGTGTGTGTGTGTGTGTGTGTGTGTGTGTATGTATATGTGTGTGTATATATATATATATATATATAATAATAGATGCATATGCAAAGTGTTTTATTCCAATATGGTGTGGCCATATGGCCGATCTGATTTGTTGCACTACATCTGCCTTGTAATGGAATAATGAGTATACATATGACTGATGCAATTCAGTATTTTTCTTTAACCGCTTCCCGACCGGCCACTGCATATATACGTCAGCAGAATGGCACGGGCAGGCAGAATCACGTACCTGTACGTGATCGTGCATGTGCCTGCCCGTGGGTCGCGCGCGCGCCGCGGCCCGGTCGGGAGCTCCGTGACCCCGGCCGCGGGACCAGCGGACCCGATCGCCGCTGGTATCCCGCGATCGGGTTACGGAGCTGAAGAACGGGGAGAGGTCTATGTAAACAAACCTCTCCCCGCGCTTCCTACACTGACTGTCAGTGATCGGCGGTTCCCTGTCATCGGGAACGCCGATCAATGACGTCAGACGTACAGCCACGCCCCCCTACTGTAAAAAAGACACAACACGTCACACTGACTCCTCCCCGCCCCCTAGTGGTTAACCCCCTAACTACAACTGTCATTTACATAGGAATCAGTGCTATTTAAATAGCATTGATTGCTGTATAAATGACAAATGTCCCAAAAATGTGTCAAAAATGTCCGATGTGTCCGCCAAAATGTCGCAGTCACAATAAAAATCGCTGATCGCCGCCATTACTAATAAAAAAAAAAATATTAATAAAAATGCTATAAAACTATCCCCTATTTTGTAAACGCTATAACTTTTGCGCAAACTAATCAATAATCGCTAATTGCGATATTTTTTACCAAAAATATGTAGAAGAATACGTATCGGCCTAAACTGAGGAAAAAAATGTTTTTTTATATATTTTTTGGGGATATTTATTATAGTAAAAAGTAAAAAATATTGCATTTTTTTCAAAATTGTCGCTCTATTTTTGTTTATAGCGCAAAAAATAAAAACCGCAGGGGCGATCAAATACCACCAAAAGAAAGCTCTATTTGTGGGAAAAAAAGGACGCCAATTTTGTTTTGGAGCCACGTCGCATGACCGCGCAATTGTTAGTTAAAGCGACGCAGTGCCGAATTGCAAAAAGGGGCCTGGTCCTTTAGCTGCAAATTGGTCCGGGGCTGAAGTGGTTAAAGGATAAGTTCAACCTTCGTAACATGCTACATCCATATTCAGGGTGTAACATGTTACTGTGGTAGCAGCCCCTGCAACCCCTCCCCGATCCCTTGTTGTGACAGCAAGCGGTGGATCCCCCCCCCCCCCCCCACACTTGCTGTCACAATTTTAAAAACACAGAGTTCTGTCAATACAAGACCTACAAGTACAGACAGCCTTTGCAGCTGTCGGCTTGTGGTTCTCAATGAAATACCAGGGTGGGTGCTGTTGAGAGTGCTCTAGGTAGTTCATTGATGCTTCCTGTTAAAGTGCAACTGCCTGCATGTACAAGGTATGAGCAGACAGCTTACACAGACAGTCTGCAAGAGCCCTGCTTGCATCCGTAATCTGCTGATCGTGGGTGCAATGCTTTGCAGGCTCCAAGGAAAAAAATTGTGAGTGTTTTTTTACCTGCAAAAAGATGTTCATTTATATATTTTTTTTTTTACAAAGTTAACCTTATCCTTTAAAGCGGAGGTCTGCCTAATTTAAAACCAGGAGCTACACATACAGCTGCTGGCTTTTAAAAATAGGACACTTACCTGTCCTGGAGTCCAGCTATGTCGGCACCGCAGCTGATGTTTCCTTCAGCTGTCGGGTCCTGCCGCCACCATTGCGGGTAAGGGAACCCAGCAGTGTAGCCTTATGGCTTCACGCCAGGAACCTTACTGCCTATGTGCGAGGCGAGGCTCCTCTCTCCTACTGGCCCAGTGACAGGGGGAAGAGGAAGGAGCCGAGCCGTGATGTCAATATCCGCGGCTGTGGCTCCCTCAAGTGGGAACAGGATACCTGTCAAAAACGGAGGAAACAAATGAGCGTAAGTTCAACTTTTGGGTGGAACTCCGCTTTAAGTCTATTTTTTTGTATTAAGAGTAACCAACTATTTTAGTTATATAAAACAGTATTTATTTTCTCCCCTGCAGGATTTTATGAGAATAGTGATTTGGACTCCATCTCGTCTTCCTGCTCCTCCCTTTGCAGTGATTCATCTTTTCACACATCCTCCTCTATGATGTCACCGCACCGAAGCTCAGAGATGAGACCAAGATCCATAGACTATACAAATGAACGCAGGAAAGAACTGCAAAATGGAAGGGCGCAACAAAGAAGACCCATATCAGCAGGTAACAAAAAGACTACAAAGATCCATATATGTTCTGTCTTCATGTAAAATCAAACACTTGTATTAAGTCACAATAGGATATAATGTAATTGCATGAGATCTAGCTGAAACGTAACAGTTTGTTATTTACTTCTTGCAGGGGCCCTGGAAGGCTTTGCTCTCTCTTCCATTTCCTCTTCTCGGTATGACATCACTCAATATAATGACAGGACTACTTGTGAATGTACATATTCTTCAACTCCACCGCTCTGTGCTATTCAGCAGCGCCGCAAAGCCCAGCGCTATATTTGCAAGCTGGCCCTCAAATACCGCTGTAAGCCAGGAGTTACTAATCCTCTCCCTGACCTGGGACCACCAACTCCTAGAACTCCCGGATCGGCTTCCCTTTATTCTGAACGCTATAACAGCTGCCCCCCTTCACCTCAAATCAACTCCCTCTCGTCAAGCTTAAATGATGTTCGTAAAACCCCCAAAGGCTCATGGGGACGTTTCTTTAGTCGTGTCATGCTTAAGAAGGACTCAAGAATTGCAGCCTCAGAGTTAAACCTTCAACACTGTATTAACAATCCACAAAGCAGCCCACGGAGTCCATCCCAAGCAGACGGTCAGCTTGTGAGGGCAAAATCCTTCCGTGATTTGTTATCTGTTAACCCGTTTAAGAGAAGCCAGAGGGGGCTGAACAAAATGTGGTAGTTACATTTCAGTAAAACAAAGACTAAAAATCCACTGCACAACATCAGTAAATATGACAAGTAGTTTTTCCTACTCTTGGAACCCTATGTGAATGTATATTCTGATTAAAGGAAATGGTTACTGAAAGATATATGTAGGATGCCAGAGCTGACATTCTTTTAAAAAAAAATAGATAGAGATATATATTATATATATATATATATATATATATATATATATATATCTTTCGTTGCAGTTTAACTTTACAAAAATATCCAAGGTGGACTCCAGTCCAAACATAATTTTTAAAATGCAGTAGCCGTTTACCTGTGTTTTGGATGCACAGTTAAGAACAAAAGGTAGTGCTGCAAAATCTTTTGTGCCATTAATAGAAACGTAAGCCTTCTCTGTGCACAACAAACTAGCCATTACACAAAATGTGTTTCCATCCAACAACCCCTATACTGAAATTCACCAGTAAAATTAAAAGAAATTCTGCATTTTTATTGGATAATGATATGGGATGATAACTGGTGTTGATTATATCTGCTGCAGTTTTCCTTTAGGTTAGCAGAGACATTTTCCCAGTGTCTGCCAAGTGCTGCCATCTTTTTCATATTATGTTGTGTTTCTTCAAGTTCAATTTTTATGTTTATTTTTTTCTATGGCAGAACATTTCTGATCTCAGGAATATTCTGCTCTCTTTCATTCTTCCTTTGGCACTTTTATATATCTGAATGTTGCACTTCGTGTTCAATTACCTTATGCAGCAGAAAAGTGAGACATCCAGGCTGTTAGGGCAGAAGTTGACTTAAAGGGTCATTCCACCCAAAATTGATATGTCAGTTTTTTTTAAAGATGTCGGGGTTAAATCGCCTGAAATTGTCTTGTAAAATTGAGGGAGTCTCTTGGTGGCATGCATTCCTGGGTCTGCCCACCTGTTGTGGCCATAATGAGTAAGCTTTTTATTGGGGTTTTATATTTTTATCTATATTATGGAGAGTTTAATGTTTTTATATTACTGAGAATGCAAGAGGAGGTATGCAGATAAATCCAACATTCCCAGGTGGACACAGCAACAGGGTCAGTAATCAGGGCATGGGGATTTCCATGTTGGAGTATCGAAGACATATTAAACTAGTGGATGATGCAGCCCACCATGCTAAAATATGTAATTTTTGCTGGTTCTTTTACACTCACGGAGAAGTAAGGGAAAGAGGGACTGAAGCCTTATCAAACACTTCCTCATATTGGTCTTGTGACTGAGAGGACCATCATTGGTGACCACAATAGCCAGCAGCTATTTCGGTTTTTTTCTCACAATTCCTTGAGCTAGTACATACTGGACATGTCAGGCATGTACTACAGACACTACTGTGGGCACACAGCTGTGACAGCTTGCGGATTCACAGCCAGGTGTGCACTGTGCCTGCGTGAGATGCACTGCGTGTCCTGAATGGCCGGGCAATTTTCTGGGACCTGTGACATGTCCCAGAAGAAGGGAGGGAGGGGCTGCCTAGGCGGCCCGAGCGGAAGTGGGAGCTGGGTACCTGTCAAGACTTGGTTGACGCCCCCCCCCCAAAAATGACATGCCAAATGTGGCATGTCAGGAGTCCTAAAAGTGGAAGTTCCACTTTTGGGTGGAACTCCGCTTTAATGCATGTTCAACACGTGTATTTAGTGTGAACATATCCTAAAGGGGATCATATGATAAAAGGCAAAAGATAATTATTTGTAAGTGGCTAAAAAGACAGCTTTTTTCACAGGTAAATTTAGGTCTCATGCACACAGATGTTAAGCAGGCATTAAATATGCCTAGCTTAAAATTTGCAGCATATTCCTGCACCTTTGGTGCCACAGGTTTGGCATACAGCTGGCCATAAAGTGAAAGGCCATACGCCCCTGTGCTTGTGTAAACACAGATTTAAATGAGCACAGGGGCGTACAGCTATTCACGTCTATGGCAGTCTGTATGCTCCATCTGCACCCCCCATGGGGACAAGGAAATGCTGGGAATTTTATGTTAAGAATATTTTGGTAAAGCTATTTGCAAAAAATATACATGAATATACCTCATGTGATATATTTGTAACACAAAGAACAGACATTCAGAGTTGTCAGTACACTGGGCTATAACAGAGACATTTGAAACAAACCTGCCTTTGCAGACATGTTTTTGAAGGGGCATGCTTTTGGTCTTATACCTGTATCTTTGCTGTGCTGGCAGCCGTGGTACACCACCTAAAATGAACTTGCATTTTCCGGATGAGTATGAGTCAGTCATGAAAACCTCCTATTTCTGTCATGACAGATTCCCTTCAATGTATATTGTTTACAAAATTTTAATGGGGTACAAAATAGAACCAATAAAGTGTATGATAAATGCAAAGTTTAAATATTTGCCAAAAATAAAAAGCTGATCAAAAGATCTTATAGGAATATTATACCTAAAATGAACCACAACTTTTATATTTCTTAGTTAATGCCTTATGATTGCTGTTCTCTTTGGAGATACATATATATATATATATATATATATATATATATATATATATATATATATTTCTTTCTTTGTGTATTTTCATTGTATTTGCAAAAAAAATAAACAATAAAAAATTATTTTTAAAATTTAAAAAGGGGATTTGTGATTTACAGTGTATTTTTACCTCAATTCTATACATACATTTTTAATCAAACCATCCTAGGAAGACATGGACAATGTAAGAAATAAATATTGTGACCCTACTTCACTTATAATGATCTTTAAAACTATATATTCCTTTTTTGAATCTCGTTCTTTTTATTATCAGCAATTGTGAATCTAGTTCTACATTCTGAACCCATATACCAATAAAACCTCCAGGACACTGGGATGTGTCCCTCCACATAAGTCCCACTCCCATATCGCCTCTCTCACCCTCTCTTCTCCTAACTTCTGGAGATATTTCCCCAAATTCTGGACCGCCATCATTTACCTTCGGCCAACATACCCGGCACCCCCTATCCTCTGATAGCAGCCGCAATCCACACAATCTCATTTCTATTCCTCTTCTGCCTAGAACCACCCTCCCCTTGGTCTGTGCCCTTTGGAATGCCCGCTCTGTTTGTAAAAAACTCACCACCGTCTATGACCTATTTATCACAAACTCCCTGAACCTACTTGCAATTACTGAGACCTGGCTTCAAGCATCTGACTTGCCTTCTCCTGCTGCCCTCTCCTTTGGTGGCCTCCTGTGGACTCACTCTCCCAGGCCTAGTGGACGGGAAGGAGGTGGTGTTGGAATCCTCCTATTCCCTCAAAGCACTTTTCAGGTTCATCATCTATCCCCCTCTCTGTCCCTTTCCTCATTTTGAAGCTCACTGTATTTGCCTTTTTTTCTCCAGTTCCATTGAGAATTGCTGTGATCTATTTGCCTCCTGGACTGGTATCAAGCTTCCTTGACGACTTCTCTGCCTGGCTACCCTACTTTCTCTCTTCTGAAATTCCATTCTTGTTGACTTCAACATCCCTGTTAATCTTAACACTCCTGTTACTTCTAAACTGCTGAGACTAACCTCCTCTTTTGACCTAAAACAAAGGACACATGCTTCTAGTCACTCTGATGGCAACTGCCTTGACCTCATATTCTCCTACCTATGCACTCCGCTCAACCTCTCCAACATTCCTTTTCTTCTCTCTGATCACCACCTTATTAGTTTCTCTCCTTATCTTCCTCCTCCTTGCCTTCCAACTACCAAACTATTACCTGTAGAAACCTTTGCCATCTTAACCCTTCTCTTCTTTTTTCTGCTACAGATTGTCTCTACAACAAAATCTCATTCTTGTCCTGCCCCAACCTGGCTTCTTCTGTCTACAACAGTTCACTGTCATCCACCCTGAATACCTTGGCCCTCCTCACTACACACAGAATCAGGCCCTGACCGCTACAACCCTGGCAGCCAGACAATACCAGAAGCCTCAAAAAACGTAGACGTGCTCTTGAGGGTCTGTGGCGTAAGACTAAGTCACAGCAAGATTTCAGCCAAAATAAATCTGCCCTCCTAAAATACCATTCCTGCCTCCACACTGCCAAACAGACCTACTTTATCACTCTCATTAACACCCTCTCACGCAGTCCCCGTCAACTCTTTTCTATCTTTACCGCTCTACTTCCACCTCCATTACCTCCACCCACTAACTTACTGCCCAGGAGTTTGCTAATCACTTTAAAAATAAGATTGAGACAATTCGTCTTGAGATTTCCACTCTACAGATATCTCCCCCACTTTACACTCCTTGTCCTCCTTCACAATCAATACTTCCCTCTTTTAACCCATCTACTATAGAGGAAGTCCCTAAACTTGTTTCTAACGCCCACCTACCCTACCCCCTGGACCCTGTTCCTTCTCAAATACTATGGTCACCCTCTGGCTCTATCCTACACACTTTAACTATATCTTCAACCTCTCCCTCTCTACTGGCATCTTCCCCAAGTCTCTAAAATATGCGCTAGTAACTCCCATACCAAAAAAGGCCTCACTGGACCCCACCAGTCTTAACCTAGGACCAATCTCATTACTCCCTTTTGCCTCCAAACTCCTTGACGTCTAGTCTACAACTGACTAAGCGACCACCTCGTTGAGAATAACCTTCTTGATCCCCTTCAGTCTGGATTTCGCCCACAGCACTGCACAGAAACTACCCTACTAAAACTCACAAATTACTTACTAACAGCCAAAACCAACAATCATTATTCCGTACTCTTACTCTTGGACCTTGCCTTGATACAGTACCCCTCCTCCTCAAAAAACTCAATTCGCTTGGTCTCCATGGCTGTACTCTCCATTGGTTCGAATCTTACCTATCACACCGCACCTTCAATGTCACTTACAACTCCATTTCCTCCTCTCCAACTCCTCTTACCGTTGGGGTCCCCCAAGGTTCTGTCCTTGGACCTCTACTGTTCTCGATCTACACGTCCTCCCTTGATCAGCTGATGGCCTCCCATGGCTTCCGCTACCATTTATATGCCAATGACACCCAAATCTATCACTCTGCCCCTGAGCTCACCCCATCAGTCTCCTCACGCATCACTGGTTTGCTAACAGACATATCAGCCTGAATCTAAAACCAAGCTCTTAATATTTCCTCCCCCATTTGCCCCTTCCCCTGACTTCTCTGTCAAGATCAATGGCACATATATCAGTCCCTCCCCACATGCCAAGGTGCTAGGAGTAACCTTAGACTCTGAACTGACCTTTTGGCCCACATCCAATCCCTGTCCAAATCATACAGCCTTAGCCTCCGCAACATTTCTAGAATACGCCCCTTTTTAACGAATGACACCACCAAGCTTCTAAATCACTCCCTGGTTATCTATCGCCTCGACTACTGCAACTCCCTCCTCATTGGATTACCTTTACATAGACTATCCCACCTTCAGTCCATAATAAATGACACTGCAAAACTCATCCACCTTACCAACTATTCAGTGTCCTCCACTCCCCTCTGTCAATCCTTCCACTGGCTTCCACTCACCCAAAAAATACAATTCAAAGTACTAACAATAATTTACAAAGCCATCCATAACTCTGCCCCAGCTACATCACTAACCTAGTCTCAAAACACTAACCAAGCCGCTCTCTTCGGTCCTTCCAAGACCTCCTGTTCTCTAGCTCCCTTGTTACCTCCTCCCATGCCCACCTCCAGGATTCCTCCAGAGCTTCTCCCATCCTTTGGAACTCCCTACCCCAATCTGTCTGACTATCCCCTAATCTATCCATCTTTAGACAATCCCTGAAAACCCTTCTCTTTAAAGAAGCCTATCCTGCTTCTAACAAATACACTGTTTTACTTTCCCCATCAGCTCATCCCCCACAACTATTACCTTTTGTATCAATTTACTCTCCCTTTTAGATTGTAAGCTCTAATGAGCAGGCCCCTCTGATTCCTCTTGTACCAAATTGTAATGTACAGTGCCTTGAACCCTATTCATACCCCTTGAAATTTTCCACATTTTGTCACGTTGCAACCAAAAACGTAAATGTATTTTTTTGGGACTTTATGTGATAGACCAACACAAAGTGACACATAATTGTGAAGTGGAAGGAAAATGATAAATGTTTTTCAGTATTTTTTACAAATAAATATGTGAAAAGTGTGGCGTGCATTCGTATTCAGCTCCCCTGAGCCAATACTTTGTAGAACCACATTTCGCTGCAATTACAGCTGCAAGTCTTTTTGTGTATGTCTCTACCAGCATTGCACATCTAGAGAGCGACATTTTTGCCCATTCTTCTTTGCAAAATAGCTCAAAATCTGTCAGCTCTGTGAACAGCAATTTTCAAGTCTTGGATTTAGGTCTGGACTTTGACTGGGCCATTCTTAAGCCTCATACACACGATCGCACTTTGTACAAACTTTCCCGTGGATTTTTGTACAAAGGGTGTTGGCCGTAAACTTGTATTGCATACACACGATCTGACTTTTTAGGCAACAAACACGAACGTAATGATGTTTCAACATACTGACGACACTTCAAAAGAGGACGTTCAATTACTGTGGCGCCACCCTTTGGTCAACTTCTGTATTGCTGTCTGATCTTTTGCATTGGTTCTGAGCATGCGTGTTTGTACAAACGGTCGGATGTTGCTTTACACAGCTAATTTGCATGTTTGTTGTCAAAAAGTCAGATCGTGTGTATGGGCCTTAACAGGTTTTCTTCTAAGATTGCCCTGTATTTGGCTCCATCTATCTTTTCATCAACTCTGATGAGCTTCCCTGTCCCTGCTGAAAAAAAGCATCCCCACAACATGATGCTGTCACCACCATGTTTCACGGTGGGGATGGTGTATTCAGGGTGATGTGCAGTGTTCGTTTTCTGCCACACATAGCGTTTTGTTTTTAGGCCAAAAAGTTCAATTTTGGTCTCATCTGACCAGAGCACCTTCTTTCACATCTTTGCTGCGTCCCCCACATGGCTTCTCGCAAACTGCAAATTTCTTATGGCTTTCTTTCAACAATGACTTTTTTCTTGCCACTCTCCCATAAAGACCGGATTTGTGGAGTGCATGACTAATAGTTGCCCTTTGGACAGATTCTCCCACCTGAGCTGTGGATCTCTGCAGCTCCTCCAGAGTTACCATGGGCCTCTTGGCTGTTTCTCTGATTAATGCTCTCCTTGCCCGACCTGTCAGCTTAGGTGGACGGCCATGTCTTGGTAGGTTTTCAGTTGTGACATACTCTTTCCATTTTCAGATGATGGATTGAACAGTACTCCGTGAGATGTTCAAAGCTTGGAATATTTTTTTTATAACCTAACCCTGCTTTAAACTTCTCCACAGCTTTATTCCTGACCTGTCTGGTGTGTTCCTTGGCCCTTATGATGCTCTTTGTTCACTAAGGTTCTCTAACAAACCCCAGAGAGCTTCACAGAACAGCTGTATTTATACTGAGATTAAATTACACACAGGTGGACTATTTACTAATTAGGTGACTTCTGAAGGCAATTGGTTCCACTAGATTTTAGTTAGGCCCCTTTCACACTGGGGCGGGAGCCGCGGCGACGGTAAAGCAGCGCTACATTTAGCGCTGCTTTACCGTAGTTTTACCCGCGGGATTTGGCCGCTAGCGGTGCGGTTTTAACCCCTGCTAGCGGTTGGAAAAGGGTTAAAATCCCCCGCAAAGCGCCGCCGTAGCGGCGCTTTGCGGTGGTATTACCGTGGTGTCCCATTGAAATCAATGGGTAGGAGCGGTATAGGAGTGGTGAATACACCGCTCCAAAGATGCTGCTAGCAGGACTTTTTTTTTACCGTCCTGCTAGCGCACCGCTCCAGTGTGAAAGCCCGCCGGCTTTCACACTGGAGTGAATGGGGCCGTTTTTTTCAGGCGCTGTACAGGCGCTATTTTTAGCACTGTACCGCCTGAAAACCGCCCCAGTGTGAAAGGGGCCTTGGGGTATCAGAGTAAAGAGGGCTGAATACAAATGCACACCACACTTTTCAGATATTTATTTGTAAAAAAAAATTGAAAACCATTTATCATTTTCCTTCCACTTGTGCCACTTTGTGTTGGTCTGTCACATAAAATCCCAATAAAATACATTTATGTTTTTAGTTGTAACATGAGAAAATGTGGAGAATTTCAAGGGGTATGAATACTTTTTCAAGGCACTGTCTGCCTTCATTTTGTTAAGTGCTGTGCAAACTGTTGGCGCTATATAAATCCTGTATAGTAATAATAATAATACATCAATCACAGGCACTAATGCCGCGTACACGCGGTCGGAATTTCCGATGGAAACAGTCCGAGTGGAGCCTTTCATCGGATTTTCCGACCGTGTGTATGGTCAATGGTCTTTTTCTGTCGGAATTTCCGACGGACTTTGAATTGAGAACCTGTTCTCAATTTTTCCGACGGAAAACCTTTCTATCGGATTTTCCGATCGTGTGTAGGCAATTCCGACACGCAAAATTCCGACGCATGCTCGGAAACAATTCGAGGCATGCTCGGACGCATTAAACTTCCCTTTTATAGTGCTGTCGAATGTGTGTTATGCCGCTGTGTTATTGACCGTCGGAATTTGGTGTGATCGTGTGTAGGCAACACAGCTTGAGCGGAATTCCGTTGGAAAAACCGTCAGAGTTTTTTCTGACGAGAATTCCGACCGTGTGTACGGGGCATAAGATGATCCACATGCCTCTGTGTAGTTACATGGATCGTTGCTGCTTCCAACTCCCCTGCAGAGCCACCTGCTGGTGACTCTGAGACTGCTGCTTGTCATGTCAGTTACATTAGCAGTTATTAATTATTAATATTACTATTATACAGGATTTATATAGTGCCAACAGTGTGTGCAGTGCTTTACAATGTGAGGGCAGACAGTACAGTTACAATACAATTTGATACAGGAGGAATCGGAGGGTCCTGCTCGTTAGAGCTTACAATTTAATTCATGCTTATGCTGTTGCTTAGAACAGCTTTGGTATTTTAAGGACTGGGTGGATGAGTGGAAAAGAAAAAAAGGAAAGCCATTATGAAGGGATAAGATATACAGCAGAGAGAGAAAGTGAGAGTGGAGAAAGACAAAATAATTCATGTGTCATATCATATCACATGCAGAGAGAGTGCATGCAGTCAATCAAGGTTTTATGACTCAGCCTGAACAAAACATACATTATAATACATACAACATACTGTATAATGATAAAGAGCGCAAACCAAAAAAACATCAGAACATTATCAAAATACCAAATCAAAACAATGTTGAACATTGATTACCATCTCAAAATCAAAAAAGCAAAAAGGTAACCCCCCCCCCCCCCCCCCCCCCTGCACCAACCAAGCCCACAAGACCTGCAGGATTCAACTCACTACTGGCAACACTCAGTCTAGTATATATCAATTGTTTCACCCTAGATGAAGCGGAGGTAACAATTCACGCCATCACTGCTTCACATCGCAGGGGGTTCCACCATCATTCCATCATTGTATAACAGAAAAAACTTCAGCCTCCTGGCTCACTCACTCTTACTTAGTCAAACTCCCTCCTGGAGCTTACTTGCTCAGCTGCCTGCTGCTTGGTCGCGGGCAACATCTGCCTCCTGCAGACATTCACGCTCAGACTCCTAGAGACCGCCTGTCTCTTTTTCGTGGAGCCGTCTCTACCTGAAATCCCTCCCGACTCCTACACCAGGCCACCTGCCTGTAGGGTGGAGCTGTTCCCAAGATATCATATAAAAGTGCCACACAGGCCATTTGATAATTGAATGTGATTAACCAGTTCAACTCTCACACTTGTACCCCCCTGTGGACCAGAGCATGTTTTACATTTCTGCTTTGAACCAGTTTCTTTAGCAGTAACTTCATCATTACTTAGGATAACAAAGTAATACATATATAATATTTTTTTTAGGACAAACAAGGTTTCCTTTTGGTGATATTGTCTCACAAAAAGGATTTTTTTTAATGCAATGTCTAGACCAAAAAGTAATACTTTGACCAGTATTAAAGTGGTGTTGCACTCAAAAAATAAAAATGCTAAAAAATCCTAAAAAAAAAAAAAAAGAAAAAAAAAAATGTGGATTTTTTTTTTAACTCACCTCTAAATGCCTGTTGCTAGGGGGTCCCTCGTAGTCTGCCTCCTTCAGTGCCTGGGCTGGTGACATCACTTCCTCTCGGCGCAGGAAGGGCTCCCTCCCTCCTGTCAGCCATCTGGGACACGTGACAGGTCCCAGATGACTGCGCGGCAAATCATGGCGCGTGGCGCCACTCGCGCATGTGCAGTGGGTCAGGGGATGAGCGGAGCTTCGACCCCCCGCATCGCTGGACCCTGGAACAGGTAAGTGTCCAATTATTAAAAGTCAGCAGCTGCAGTATTTGTAGCTACTGACTTTTAATTTTTTTTTTTTTTATGGATACTCCTCTTTAATTTAAAAAAAATATTGTTACTGTAGATAAAGAGCATCAGTTGTATTCTATAATTTTGTCCTGTTTAAAATGACACACAAATTATGATTTTGGTACAAAACAAAGTTATTCACAAATGAAAATAAGGCTTTTTTCCCCAATGTTGTGTTTTTTTATGCAACGCTCTAAAATCATGAACAATACAAAAGAAAAACATGTAATTAGTATTTGTTAAAAAAATAGAAATACATTTTTTTTTTAAATCACTATTTTCACAGCACTAACATACAATAAAAATTATAGGCATCCTCTGCAAAATAAGTGAACAATCTCCCTAATGCCACGTACACACGAGCGGATTTTCGGTCAGAAAAATCTTGGATGGTTTTTCTGACGGAATTCCGCTCAAGCTTGGCTTGCATACACACGGTCACACAAAAGTAGACATGTGCACTGCCAAAATATGTGTTCGTTTTCGCTTCATTCTTTTTTCAGTTTTTTTTTTCGTTTCGTTATGATCGCAATTAGTAAATTCGTACATTCCCACATTGGTAAATTCGTACATTCGCACATTAGAATATTCGTATGTTCGTAAATTAGACAATTCGGAAATTTGGAAATTTTTAATTGGAAAAACCGAAAACCCGAAAAGTAGAAAATCTGAAATAGTAACTATCTGTTAAATTATATGTATTGTAATTTCCTTTCAAATTTGGCTGTTAGTGAACGTAATGAATACGAATTTATCCGAAGTTACGAATTATCCGAAATAACGACTGCAGCATCTAAACAAATAGAACGGAACAAATTAATAACAAATATTAATAATAAAACATTTTTATTATTATTGTTATTAATTAATATTAATTCATTACGTTCCATTCGTTTGGATACGGCATTCGTTATTTTAGATAATTCGTAACTTCAGATAAATTTGTATTTGTTACGTTCACTAACAGCCAAATTTAAAAGGAAATTACTATAGCTATAATTTAATAGTTAGTAATAGTTAAGTTATTATTAGTTAATTATTATTTCAATTTCCGAATTTACAAATTTACAAATGTACGAATTTACAAATGTGCAAATGTACGAATTTACGAATGTACGAATGTGCGAATTTACAAATTTACAAATTTTCAAATATTCGATTTTACGAACATTCGGAAAAACTTGTTAAACGAGTTTTCGTTAATTCGGATATTTCCGAATTAACAAATTTGTCGATATTGGTTAAAAAACTAATTAGGGACAAAACGAATTGCACATGTCTACACAAAAGTTTGCTGAACTTTCGACCGTTAAGAAAGCAGTGACGCACAACACTACGACGAGCCGAGAAAATGAAATTCAATGCTTCCGAGCATGCGTCAAATTGTTTCCGAGCACGCGTAGGAATTTTGCGCGTCAGAATTGCTACAGACGATTGGAATTTCCGATCTGAACTTTTTTCCGACCGAAAAAATTGAGAACATGCTCTCAATCTTTTGCTGGCTGGAATTCAGCCAACAAAAGTCCGATGCAGCCTCCTCTGTTAAAAAAAAGTCCGATGCAGCATACACACGGTCACATTTTCCGACCAAAAGCTCTCACCGTTTTTTTGCTGGCCGAATTTCCAATCGTGTGTACGCGGCATAAGGCTTGTACACTAAAGAGATAATAATATTAATTGTTAATCCTTTATGACTACATTATACATTATTACCTTTTTTTGTGCTTTATAATCATGGATTACCCTATGGGTTTGTGACATTTAATTTACTTATATTTACATATATTTCATATATTCTTATTTACAATGACATGCCCCATGTAAAGTCCAATTCCCAGTTTCTTCTCTTTTCCACAATACATTAATGGAGAGGGGGGGTTGTGACAGGCCACATTCATCTTCAGTTGTTCTTGTACACTAAAGAGATGCAGCTTTCCTAATTTGAACACTGAGATTTGCTCAGGTGATTATGATGAACATGCGCTCCCATTGAGGAATCAGTCTGGAAAAGACAATATGAAACAAACAGCTATTCATTCAGAAGAGAAAAATGCAGGCTTCTGCAACATAGTCTCTTACAATTCTTGCAATGTATATAGATCATCCAGAGAGGATTGTTTTTTCCCAAGAAAAGAGTTATTAAAACTAAAGTGTATTTAAAACAGAAAATTGAATTCAAATACTTACTGTAATTTTTATTTCCCTATGAGCTCCATGGCTGCACAGCTGGGTGAAGCCAATCCACCCCCTACGTAATCCACTAGCGGAGGCCCCTCCAGAACATTTACCTATTCCTTTTTAAACGGATACAACTTTGCGAACCGATTCTTGGATATCATCCTCTTATCTAATTGCTTCCACTCATCATAGATCACTTCCTGGATCTCCTCCATGAAGGGAAATTCACTGTTTCCCTTTTCATGTTTGCAAAAAACTTCCTTTGTTTCGTCTGCAGTTTTTCTGCCGCATATTCCCACAGCAGGTTGAACCAAGGCAAAGTTGAATCCATCATACTGGGTCTCCTCCTCTTCAGCAGAAGATGCAACTGAGCCTGACGGTGCTTGGGCCTCTGGGATAACCTGAGTGGCCGGAAGTATTTGAAGTGACAGAGAGCAAGAGGTAGAAGGCACTGGAGCAGTTGAAGCCTGCGACTGCGTTTCAAACGACTTTAGTGTTTCCTCAAACGCCTGTTTCATTAACCGCTTGCCGACCAGCCGCCGCAGTTGTACTGCGGCAACATGGCTCTGCTGCGTGAATCGCCATTATGTTACGTCGGTAACATAAATGGAACGCACGCGCCCCCCCCCCCCCCCCCTGCTCACTCTCTAAGCCAATGTAAATGCTCCTGCGATTGCTTGGGGCACACGGAGAACCCGGAACTGTGTGTGAGGAGTGAACTGACAGATCGTCTGTTCATACAGAGTATGAACAGCGATCTGTTAGTTTCCCTGCACAGTCCCATCCCCCCTTCAGTTAGAACACAAACTAGGACACACATTAACCCCTTCACTGCCAGTGACATTTTTACAGTAATGAGTGCATTTTTAATCGCACTAATCTCTGTATTAATGCCAATGGTCCCAAAAATGTGTCAAAATTGGCCGATGTATCTGCCATAATGTCGCAGTCACAAAAAAAAATCACTGATCGCCGCCATTACTAGTAAAAAAAATATATATATTAATAAAAATGCCATAAAACTATCCCCTATTTTGTAGACGCTATAACTTTTGCGCAAACCAATCAATATACGCTTATTGCGATTTATTTTACCAAAAATATGTAGAAGAATGCATATTGGCCTAAACTGAGGAAAAAAATGTTCTTTATATATTTTTTGGGGATATTTATTAAGTAAAAAATAATGCGTTTTTTTCAAAATTGTCGATATTTTTTTGTTTATAGCGCAAAAAATAAAAACCTGGTGATAAAGGTGATAAAATACCACCAAAAAAAGGACGTCAATTTTGTTTGGGAGCCATTTCGCACGACCGTGCAATTGTCAGTTAAAGCGACGCAGTGCCGAAACGCAAAAAGTCCTCTGGTCTTTGGCCAGCCAAATGGTCCGGGGCTTAAGCGGTTAATGATACCAGCCTTGTCTTATCAGGTTCCTGGCTCTTCATCGCTTCTTTGAAGCAATCCACACAAGCAGTCTTACTCACCATCGCCTTTTTAGGGCAAGCCTAGCAACCTCCTGGCTTGGGCTGTTCATGATGTGCATCCCTGTGGTGACATGACGGAGAACGCCGACACCTCTAGGGAGAGCAGAAACGAGAAGCCTCTCTTCTTCCGTGGGAGCATTGATCTTTCTGTGAGGATGAATGTCTCCCATTCCTTCCCGAGGTTCTATCCTCTGATCGCCGAGAAGAACCATGACCGAGACCTGAGAAGCTGGAGCAGCACAGATAGGCGTGAGGAATTATTCTGCCAACATAGGAGAATTTTAACATGTATATTCCTTTGTATCTCCCCTACCTTTTTTGCGAGCACTGATCTTTAGAGGGGGTAGGCATTTTGATCCTGCTGCAATAAAATATAAGACATGTTATGTCCCGGATAAAACATTATAGCAGGTAATATGCAAGAGTGAATCTTGCAATTTGCAAGGAATACCTGAGGGGAGGGGTGTAGGAGGCACAGGTAGCCTTGGAGCACACAGGCAGCCTTGGGTGTAGGAGGCACAGTCAGCTGTAACAGCAGATGCTTCTTTAGGTAGAAGCACTTTTTAAAACTGGCTCCCTTAAGGCTTGCTCCGCCTCCCCTCCCCTGATTGGCCGGGTGGCTCTGCACATGCCCAGAGCAGCTGCCCAGCATGCGTTCCACGCTGGCCCGCATCTCTAGACCAGGGAACACAGAAAGGGCAGAGAACGAGTGCGGCTCACCCATAACAGGCACAGTGATCCGCCGCTCTAAGGAGAGAGACACAGCATGCCACCCAGCTCCTCCCAAGCTGACTGTTAAAGGCAGCATGCAGCCGCCCCGAGGATCAGCAGCAGGACTCCCTGACAAGGTTGCTATTAGCAGGTAAGGAAGTAGGGACCGCATCCAGCAGCACTTTATACCGGCTAGGAGGGGAGACACCATTAGTCCTGAGGAGGAAGAAATAGGAACGCTCAGGCTGGACAAATTTTAATCTTTATCCTGCTAGCATTAGTAAATAGATCAGAAAATTGTATCAAATACTTACCGTAATTTTTTCTTCCTGATGCCAAAAAATGTCAGCATACTAGTGATAGAGGTCTGCCTCTTGACCACTCCCTCAGCACCAGTGAATAGCATAAATTAAAGGCCTAGTTAGGCCCCACCCCATTCCTTGTAATTAGCTACATACCAAAACGTACAAGGGCGGGACCGTATGCTGCCATGGTTTGGCGTCAGGAAAGGAAAATTACGGTAAGTATTTGATACAATTTTCAGTTTTCCTGACGCCAACATGGCAGCATACTAGTCATAAATAACTAGCTGACAGGGTGGGTTCTACTTGCCAAACCAATCTTCTAATTAGGATGGGACAGAGGACTAAATAGTCCTTCCTACAAAGTCCCCTAATGACATGGCATCCGGTTCTATTCCGTAAAGTTTGAGTAGGAATGCTTGGACGAACATAGATTCTCTCAAAAGTGCTGCCTATGAGGCTGCAACCGCTCTGGTAGAGTGCACTGCCGCCGCTGATGGAGGCTTGTGACCATATGCACAACCAAGCCTGCTAGAGTCCAGGCAGTAACCTCGTTTCCTTGATGATTTCCAGCTGGAATGGCAAACGGTTTATTAGATGACCTGAAAGGAGCAATTGTGGACAGGTACTTCTTTAAAGTTCTGAAAATGACCAGTTCATGTGACTTTCTTGTGTGATGTTCTGGAAAGTTAGGCAATGTCCAGATGTCTGTTAAATAAAGGGGTGTTGCTACTTTTAATGCAAGGTGATCTACAAGACCCAACTCTACTCTTTCTGGAAATAAAACAATATACTATATATATATATTTTTTTTTTACTTTGAAGCGCCAAGAGCTTGAATCTCAGACAACCTTCTGCTTAAAGTTCTTGCAATAGATACTGCCTTATAGGTAATTGTCTGAACCAAACACTGCTCTGTTGGAACAAACGGTTGAACTTACATGAGATCCAGCAATGCCAATAGATGTCTTTTCCTTGGTGACCGAATCCTCATGACTGCCTTTAAAAGTTGTGCAAACTGAAGGATTCTTGGCCCATTTAAATTTGTTATTGCCGATATAGCCGATATTTGCAAGCTCAATGAGGATAGGCTAAGG
The DNA here is from genome assembly GCA_028564925.1 of Lithobates sylvaticus. Classification (NCBI taxonomy): domain Eukaryota; kingdom Metazoa; phylum Chordata; class Amphibia; order Anura; family Ranidae; genus Lithobates; species Lithobates sylvaticus. The sequence continues at coordinate 60,935,836 of CM053034.1, read as the reverse complement.
CTCATGTCCAATACAGCCTAGAGGAAGTATAGAACAGCTGTCACCACAGGGGCAGTAGGATCAATGTCTTGCCCACCAAAAAAACGCAAACTTGTTTCAGATTTAGGCATAGATGTTGTAGGTAGAGTGCCGTCTCGCACACAACAAAGTGGAGATCACTCTGGAGCGAATCTGGAGCAACTGTAGTTGCCCAGCCTCCCCTTTTAGCGCACCTGCTTGCAACCCCAGTCTGCGTATGTTGTGAAGGGGAAATTCTTCTGTATCCTAAAATGAATGGCCAGGGAAAACCGAGGGCTTCCTGGTCAATATGGATGATTGGCTATGACAACCATGTTCTCTGTTGACAGCCTCAAGAGCAATCTCATTACGAGAAATGTTGGGGGAAAAATATATAGGCTAGATTGCAGCCCCAAGGAGAGACCAGAGCAACCGTTGAGGTATGAGGAAAAAATGAATAACGGGGTGGGGCCTAATTAGGCCTTTAATTTATGATATTCACTGGTCCTGAGGGAGTGGTCAAGAAACGGAGCTCTATCACTAGTATGTTGCCATGCTGGCTTCAGGAAAGTATATTATATGTACGTGTTTTAAACTTTTTTTTTTTTTTTTACATTTCTTTGGTTACTTCCTGGTTTCCAGGATTTAAGATGGCCGCGGCCAGAAATTCTAGGGGGGGGGGGGGGGGGGTTCAAAGTGATTTCTCACCAAAATAAAGCGTGAAGACATAGATAGATGGCTGAGTGGCTGAGTTTGCTTTGAATATTAAAAATTAATTAAATAGTGTTTTTGGCTTGTGGTGCTCAGATGCAGTGTAGTTTCACCTTAAAGGCAAAACTTTTGTTTAGTATTGGATAGAGCATGGAAGGGCTAGGAAATCTGTCATGCTTTTATTGCAGTCTATGAAGAGTTATCTCCTATATTTGTCCTGGTGAGCATTGTCACGGAGAACAGAAATCCTGAATTTTAGAGTTGTCAGAGTAACAGGTGAGGAGAAGTTTTCCAAAGGGGACATATGTTGGGCCATGTGGTGTCACAAGGCTTGTTTGAAGTGACAGAGCCCATATCCCTATTTATATCCCTGCACTACCTGCTAGTCTCATTGTAAAAATTGTATAGCTTCAAAGGGGAATTCCCTCATCTTGGTGAATAGTACATTTTATCCTGATGATCAATCGCAATACACACAATGGGGGGACTGACACAGTTTCCTACTCTATTATAATGGTACAGGAAACTAGCAAAAGTGGCATGCACCACATTAATAAAGCAGATAGACCTGTTTCAAGTCGTTCTTTGCCACCCATGCCAGTTTCTAATTTAAAGTGAAATTGAAAATGGTGTGAGTTCTGAATCTAATTAACAAAGGGATCGCAGCAGTTTTCAATATGAAAAACTGCAACAAATTCCTGCCAGATTGGACCTAATGTACTGGATGTAAACTCTCTGCCACTAATTTGGCAGGCAGCTCACATGCCTCTCTCTGCCCGTGCGGTGAACCCACTACATGGGCAGAGCCCTTGTATTATGGCATGACCAAACCCTGAGCTTTTTTCAAAAAGCTGTTACTGTAACTGCTTAGAGAGGAACTAAAGTCATCATTACTCCTCCCTGGCTCCTTCTAGGTGCAGCGTATAAGTCGACCCCCCTAATTTTCAATTCTTTTCCAGTTTTTGCCTATACTCACCATATAAGATAACCCCCCTTCCAAGGCTTCATATTTCCTTCTTCTTGCTGGAGCTGGAGCTATACCGCGCTAAGCCATACACAGGAAGCAATGTATTCTATTAATAAATACAAAGCCTGCTCAGATTGGCAGAGGCTGTAACATCATCAGCCCGCACCTCTCTGACTCTCAAAGCCAATACGAGCAGGCTACTGTATGTACTAAATAGTGTAATATGTGGTTTTAAATTTTTTTTATAAAATCTGTGAATGGTGCCCAAATTATGTTGCATAGTGTAACATGTTCTAGAATCAACAAGTGAATATTGTCGATTAGTAATTATATTTGGCAAAATCTATTTTAATGCAGAACTCAATCTTAAACACTCTTCATGATTTCTTGGAATAAGTCAATGATGTACTTACTGTATGTAAGCTGGTTTTAAAACACTTTCACAGGAGATCATAAAGTATGTCATGCACACCCTTTAGAATTCCATAAGGCCTCTGCATGATTTTGTTAAAGGTCGTGGAGATTAGATGTGTTCATGCTGGACCTTCCTTCATAAGTGTGCTTCCTCCCTGACCACTGTGGTGGTTGCACAGACAGGCACATGGCCAAGTTTCGTAGTGGGATGGGCAGAGCCTGATAGGAGCTGGAAGACTAGTTCTCCATCAGGTCCATCTTGCTTTTGATCGACAGCTATGGAATCCACTTACTGCCATGCATCAGTCAATACCAAGACAGGTATGATGGGGAACTAGTCTTTCATTCAACAGGTGCTGTGACTGTGGAGAGTAGTTCTCTTTTAGGTCCATCTCCCCTGTGACATTCACCAGTATCCCCGGCTCCTCTTTTTAGATTCCCTGCTGGAGAGTTGAAAGGTGATGGGGAAAGAGCCCTATGTGGGAAGCTGTCACATTCTTGACAGCTACCCACCACAGACATGCCCCACTCTGAGCACTGGCATTTCTCGGTATGCCACTTCAGAGCTGGTCTTTTTTACCGCCATTTTGTTAAATCTGTGGACTGGCGGTAATTGTTCAAGAAACTATCTCAGCCACAGCAACAGGTTCTTAAAGTGGCAGTAGTTTACAATGGCATGAGTGGTGTAGAAAGAAGCTAAAAGAATAGTAGGGTTTAGGGATATTCCTCAGGAGATTCCCATCTGGAATAATCCAGCATTTGAACAGCTGAGAGGAAATCCATTTGAAAGGTGTGATTGTATTAGAGCAGTTGTATAAGCACGTAACTATGCGAACATTTGAATACCTAAATAAGCAACATGATATAGCACATAAACACTTTTATAATTACTTAAAATTAAGACATGCCTTGTAGGCGTAATTTGGCAAGCAGAATCTTAACCACTTGCCGCCCGCCCTATAGGCAAAAGATGTCGGCAAAGTGGTTTCAAAATCCTGACCGGACATCATATGACAGCCTCGGGGGGCGCGCATCGCGGCGATCGTTGTTGCAGGGTGTCAGTCTGACACCCCGCAACTACGATCTCGGTAAAGCGTCTCTGACGGAGACTCTTTACCACGTGATCAGCCGTGTCCAATCACGGCTGATCACAGTGTAAATAGGAAGAGCCGGTGATCGGCTTTTCCTCACTCGTGTCTGTCAGACGCGAGTAGAGGAGAGCCGATCGGCTGCTCCTCTGATAGGGGGGGTCTATGCTGATCGATTATCAGCGCAGCCCCACGAGGATGCCCACACTGGACCACCAGGGACGCCACCAGACTACCAGGAATGCCCAGCACCAGGTATGCCACCCTAGACCACCAGGGATGCCAGTCAGTGCCCACAATGGATGCCAATCAGTGCCCACAATGGGCATCACTGATTGGCATGCATTATTGTTTGGCACTGATTGGCATCCATCAGTACAAAACTAAAAATACAATGCCGCCTATCAGTGCCCTTTCCTGCCACCTATCAGTGCCCATCCATGCTGCCTATCAGTGCCCATCCATGCCCATCTGTGCCGCCTATCCATGCCCATCCATGCCGCTTATCCATGCCAGCTATCAGTGCCAATTTGTGCCACCTATCAGTGCCCATCTGTGTCGCCCATCAGTGCCACATATCAGTGCCCATCAATGTTACATCAGTGCCACTTCATTGGTGCCACCTCATCGGTGCCCATCAGTGCCGTCTTATCAGTGCCCGTCAGTGCAGCCCCATCAGTGCCCATCAGTGAAGGAGAAAACTTATATACAAAGTTTTGAAACTGAAACAAAAAAAACATTTATTTTTATTTTTTTTAATCGGTCTTTTTTTATTTGTTTAGCAAAAATAAAAACCGTAGAGGTGATCAAATACCACCAAAAGAAAGCTCTATTTGTGGGGAAAACATGATAAAAATAATTTTTTATTTTGGGTACAGTGTAGCATGACCGCGCAATTGTCATTCAAAGTGCAAATTCATTTTTCACAGTCATTGAAAGCTCAAAATTGGTCTGGGCAGGAAGGTGCTTAAGTTCCCAGTATTGAAGTGGTTAAGATATCAAAATACCCCCTTATAGGAATCCTGAAGTCACAGGGGCTGAAGGGAATGATATTCATATTGTACTAATTTCTATTACAAGCTAAAATAGGCAGAGAACCATTGAAAGTAAGAGATGAATGGCAGGTTTTGATCCCAGATATGACAGACAAGAAATGGGAGGAGATATGTTCCACGCATTTGATGGTATCGCCAATAGATAATAACAAGATGACACAATTGTATATAATGCACCAGATATATCTTAGCCCCATTAGATTATATAAAATGGGTAGAAGGTGAACATCAGAATGATTTCAGCCATTTGATTTGGTCATGTAGAGAGGTAATAGAATATTGGAGTCAAGTAATGAGAACATTATCTGAAATTATTAAAAGACTGGTGCCTTGTACTCCTGAAGTATGTTTGTTGGAGGTGTTGAACGATGAAGAATGGTCGAGATCTTTTTGCAAAACAACACTTTTTCAGGCTCAAAAGCAGATTGCTAAGAGATGGATACAAGTTATAACTCCTTCTATCAGAGAATGGATGAATGCAGTTAATCATATCAAAGCATATGAAAAAGTTATGTCTGAAAGTAGGATAAACAGAAATGTCAGAACATTTGGAGTAAATGGGGTAGTGTGGAAGGCGCTAGTGAATGAATGGAATGATTATTGTAGAAATTTGTAAATGAAAATGTAATTTTTATTACTATGTATGTTTTTGATATGCAATAAAGAGTATTAATAAAAAAAATAAAAAGCGCAGATAGTTTTAAAGGAAACTACATCTAGAAAATGTATGTAAATGCTCTGTTGAGTTCCACATATTGTGACATTACAATGAGTAAAGGCGCCCACGTTGCTGTTGGATCTGTTGGCAGTCCTTACCGTTGAAAACATCCCCAGATTATGTTTGTTTTTGCAGCTGCTGCTTGGAATTTAATGATGCTGCTGAGACTATTGTTAATTAGTCCTTCTTCACCTCACTTTGCCCTACTGCATTCCAATTAACTCAGTGTTGTTCCTACTGCCTAAGTTCACGATCTCACATTTTTCAAGATAGAATTTCACTTGCCATTTAACCCCTTCCCAGTGGCCTTACTGTAAATTAACGTCTTCCTAGGCACGTCCCCATGCTGGGAGGACAATAAAGTTTTTTTTTTTTTTGTTTTTTTTAGAGAACAGTTAGAATCTCTTTGTTCTCACTAGATTTTTCAGATGTCGGGTTATAGCCCCATACAGGTCAATATGAACTGATACTGGATATAAGACTAGAAGCTGCTGTTGTGATCCTAGGTTTGGGAATACATAGCTATATGTTGATGAGGAGAACTTCCTAATGATGCTAGATTTTTAAATTATTGTTAATATTATTGATTGTTACATTTTATACAGACCTTCTTTTTTTTAACATTGGTGTTCTATAATAAGGTAAAGTTCAGTGCCCTGCCAGGATTTTAATTTAGTGTTTTAGTAAACTTTCTGAAATAAAAATAATTTTTTCATTTACTGTATTTGATTGAGATTTATATATGTATACAATGCTATCAGGGCAATTCAGAAAGAGTGTCTAAGAGCTTCATAGAATTCTGACATGGCTCCGCACAACAAATGTCTATTTTAGGTGACAGATTCGTTGTACCTGTTATAAAGAGGTAGGTACATGAACCTGAGGCAGGGGCATTCGTACAGGGGTCACCGTTACGACACAGCCCCATGCTCCAGGGGGCCTGTGCGGCCCCCCTGTACCCAGTGGTGTATTTGGGTTATGTTCTGCCCTAGGCCTGACTAAACTCATGCACCCCCTAATTTAAATATGACCCACCCCTTCAAGTCAAGGCCACACCCCTTCCTGTTTAAGACCCACCCTATCATCTGTAAACTACACCCCTTCCTCTTTAGGCTCCACCTTTTCCTCTCAGAGCTTAGAGTGGGGACAGAGAGGGACACCAGGGACAGAGAGGGAAGCAGTGAGATGAGGAGAGGGACGCTGGGGACAGACAGAGGGACGCAGTGCGATGAGGACAGAGAGGGATGTAGTGCGGACAGGGGACACAGGGGGACGCGGGGAGGGAGGACACCGTGTGGGGGTGGGAACACAGGGGGACACCGTGGGGGGGGGACCAGGAGAGTATTATGGGGCCTCCTGTGGCCCTGTTGGGGTCCAGGCCCCCTACACCTGTACTTCTCCCCCGATGGTGGTGACCCTGGTGTCTCTAGACTCTTGTAAAAAATTAAAAGTACACAGCCTCACCCGATGCCTGCAATAATAGGAATCTCTCATGGCGTGCTGCTCCCCCGCATAGTGCCACCCAAGGCTTGGCCCTTGTCGGCCTAGGCCAAGAAACAGCACTGCCTGTACCTCTGGATAGGAGGGCGGTGGGGCCAGCAGCATGTATGAGGAACTGATCCCCCATGTAGCTGCTGAATGCCCAATTCTCCCTCCAGCAGACATTCAGAGGCTGCAGGAGGGAAATGGTTCCTCCAAATGCTGCTCCTTCCTCCTCCCTATCCCTGTCCTGCTGCCCCCCGGCAGCGCTTCTGGATTTCCCCCTCCCACCGGCTGCTGTGGGGGATCTGTCAGAATGAAGAGTGGGGAAGGGGCTGGTAAATGTGTAATTTACCAGCCCCTACCTGTTTTAATGAATATATCCAGTGATCGGTACCAATCACTGACTTTTTTTTCCCATACATAGCTGGGGCATACAGTGCATCCGGAAAGTATTCACAGCGCTTCACTTTTTACACTCCTCTGCTCCCTTGTTTCCCTCTTGATCCGGGGGTGCTCTCGCTGCTCTGCTCCTACCAGCGGCTCCTTGGCAGCCGCTGCCTCCCGCATGTTCTCTTCCTTCGGGCCCCCAGTAAGCCTGTCCTCCGGGCCGCGTGGTTCTTGGAGCAGAGAGGAGGTGGAGGAATCAAGGATTTGGGAGCGCCGGGGTGGCCGCGCCCACTCCTGTTCGCCTCTTCGGTGGTCAGGGAGGGAGTGGAGCTATTCTCCCTCCTGGGCTCTCACATCTAACTGTCCTCCTCGCTGGCCACCTTCCCCGAATCCCCGCCACTGTTTGCTGCTACGCTGCCGCCAAACTCTGCATAAACTGCCCACTGAGCCATCGGCCCACCGGGAAAACTCCTGGTAGTCTCGATGGCCAGTACATGCCTGGTTCCAAACTTCTTCCATTCATGTATAATGGAGGCTGTGCTCATTGGGACTTGCTGCAGACATTTTTCTGTACCCTTCCCCAGATCTGTGCTTCGATACAATCCTGTCTTGGAGGTCTACAGACAATTCCTTGGACTTCATGGCTTGGTTTGTGATCTGACATGCCCTGTTAACTGTGGGACCTTATATAGACAAGTGTGTGCCTTTCCAAATCATGTCCAATCAACTGAATTTACCACAGGTGAACTCCAATCAAGTTGTAGAAACATCTCAAGGATAATCAGTGAAAACAGGATGCACCTGAGCTCAATTTTGAGTGTCATGGCAAAGGCTGTGAGTACTTACTGTATGTACATGTGATTTTGTTTAATTTTAATAAACTTACAAAGATTTAAAAAAATCTTCTTTCACGTTGTCATTATGGGGTATTGTTTGTAGAATTTTGAGGAAAATAATGAATTTAATCTATTTTGGAATAAGGCTGTAACAGAACAAAATGTGGAAAAAGTAAAGTGCTGTGAATACTTTCCAGATGCACTGTAGTAAATTGTGTTTACTATGCCTCAGTTTATGAATGAATGGGAACCTCTGTACAGAGCTTTTCCTGTTCATTCATTCTGTACAGCTGAGGCTGCAGAGAAAGGGAATGAGGACTCTGTCCTCGGGCCCTTTCTCTGTCTCAAAAGTGACAGCCCTGCAATGGGAGTCCTAGAAATATGTAAAAAATAACTTAAAATAAATAAATAAAAATAAATAAATAAAATACAATACAATAAAATGATAACAAATAATTAAAAAAAACCCAAACAAAAATAAAAAACCTTTGGACAGCAGTGGTGGAACTACCAGGGTCACAAAAGTAGCACTTGCGACTGTGCTCTGGTGTCCTGCCACCGTGAGGGGACCTCAAGAGGGCAGGAAAGTGGCCCGCTGTGTGACCATAATAAAAGGGTCCCACGATGAGAGTAAAGGGCCCTGGGATCATTGGAAAGGGCCCCCGGTCGGGGGTCAGAAGGGCCCTTCATGGCTTCTTGCATCAGGGGCCCTGAAGGTTCTAGTTACGCCTCTGACCTGAGGCAAGCATCACGAGTGGAGGTGCACTTAGGCTGGACATACAGACACCCTGCCCTCATTGCAGCTGTCACGCAGTTTTATTTTCTTGGGGAAGAATGGGGGGTGGTGGAGGGGGGTGGTTGGGAAAGCCCCTGATGGGGATTTAGAGACACTAGTTTCCCATCAGGTCTATTCCCCTTGTGATTGACAGCAGGCAGTGGGTGGATCCTTAGCCAATAGACAGCATGCTATTGGCTATAGAATTCACCCACTACCTGCCGTCAATTACAAGGTGAAAGTGGACCCGATGGAGAACGAGTGTCTCAACTTCCACACCAGTCTCTGCCAGCTGCAGAGTCACTGGTTGACAGGAGGCTGTCGGCTGTGAAGCTGACAGCATTCTTAACAACCAGTGACAGAGAGGGGGTAGTGGTGGAATATATGCCAGTCTGCTACACTGTGTACTGTTAGTGGAGTGTGGCTTGTTACTGTGTGTCTCTAGCCTTGTCCTCTAGTCCCCCTGCTCCCATTTTTTTTTTTTTTTGTCCTAATAGCGAGGTCCCCCAACCCAGAGATCAGGATAACATCACATGTGGATCAGGACTCGTACACACAGGGGAACCTGTGATTACTTTCTGCTCCCATTAAATGTCTTAGGACCGCTCTGTGACTTTCATCCATCCTGCCTGCCAGATCTGCTCCCGCTGCTGTCTGTTGTGATAGAGGCGCTGCCTATTCATTTATTTAAATGTTAATGTGATGATCTTTACCTTCCTTTAATTTAATAAAATGTGCAATTGCGCTTTTGGTTTGTTTTTACCCCTATACACAGGTACTTTGCCTGCCCATGTACACCTACATAAACCTAAAGAAAGACAATGCTGCACTGCTATTATATGAACTTAAATATCAGAAATGTACAAACAAATTGGTATTGTGAAAATATACTCATATGCATATACACTTTTAGGTGGGTGCTAATTAGGTTCAGTTAGGTAAGTGTTAAGTAAATTTGCCAGAGCCTTACATTTCTTTAGGCCTCGTTGTTTAACTTGGATGGGAGGAGTGATAGAATAGAGGGGGGTGTGGCTACCTGCCCTGAAAGATCTCCCTTACTTTCCATCGGAAATGTTCTGGAAAGAAGGAGGGACTGGGGATTGGGGTGCAGGCAGTTTGTATGGAGAGCCCTGGACCAATCATTAACTTGTATTGGCAGGGGCAGGACTCGCATATAAACTGGGGTCACATGCTTCCTGGGAGGAGATGGGAGGAGTTGGATCCACAGAGGAGGCAGAAATGTAACCTCAAGGAGCAGGCTTGAAGGCCTGGGGGTTCAGAGACCCCAGCGCTGTATAGCAGGAACAAAACCTGAAGGCCTGGGGGTTCAGAGACCTCAGTGCTGGATGGTTCAACAGAAATTAAGCCATCATGTAACTCCGGGAGAAGTGGATCGGACATCTCAAGCTGGGATGCATCCGGCCATGCGAAGCGGGAAGTAGCTGCAAAGAGGATGGTGTAGACTGGGATATCATCCAGGACTTTCCTGAACTGACGCGGGAGGATCGCAGGAGTCAAGATAGGCAGGTGAGGCCCATCCACATACCACAATGTCTTTCAGAGGGGCGTTGGCCAGTTCACTATGGGAAAGGAACTTTAACTACACTCCGGAACCAAAAGGAAGAGGCAGCTCATATTTCTCAAAACAACCTTGTAACGTACTGCAACTAAGAAGAATAAAGCTATTTTAAAAAGTTTGATTGTCTGTTGATGTAATTCGTGCAGGGGTGGAAGAACGGAGAGAAGTTAACAGTAGAGGTATGAACGCACCCAGCAGCTCTCAAGGGAGTAGTGCGCTACATGGAGGTCCCACCGAGATATTAATCTTTCTGTTAACGCGTTACCCCTAGCAACTCCAGAGACAGACCCAGCAAACCAGTGACTGTATACCGTGTAGTCATACGTGACCATCACAAGCGGCACCTTGCCATTTTGTACAGAGGTGTCTGGCGTGGGAACAGCGCCAGCACCGCCACTGTTTGCTAAAAAGACTGTCCTGCTACACAGTTGGAAATGTGCTGGGAGTTGCTTATGTCGCTGTAGCCCGTGGATAAAACATGGACACCAAGGTAGGTGCGGCCGGGAACTAGGGAGATGTTGGTTCCTTACAGTGGGGCATCGCAAGAGACATTTCTAATGTGCTTCAGTGACTGTTGCTATAACTTGAAGTTCCACAGTGCCTGCCACCAGGGGTCGCTGGCGCGCATTGCTGAAATGAACAGTTACAGTTCCTTGTGCGCCGGACCAACAAGAGAAGGGCTGGAGTGAGACAACACTCCAGCGTCCTGCGTGCCACGCGCTGCTCACACAGCGGAGGAAGATGGCGCGGAGTGGTCAGAGCGCACCCGCCATACAGCAGACCACTGAGATGCAGGACCAGATCCTTGTGGATACCGGTATTGGCCTGGAACTTACCGGTGGGCTGGCACTGGGAGTCATTGATGGAGTGGAGAGACTGTGTATGCTTTGTCCCGGCTGTCAGAATGCCCACAATGGGAGTGAACGCCTGGGCCCGATGCGGCCATTGCAGCATGCAGCTTACGAGACTGGGACCTGAGCAGCAGGAGGTGAAGTACTACTCCGTCAGCTCTGCCACGGACTCTGCCTGCCTCAAGCCCGGATGACTCGGAAGGCCAGAGAGGGCTGCTTAACACCTGAGACAACCGCAGAGGAGTTCCAGCCTGATTCCATGGAGTCGGAAGTGCCGGAGGTCCAGTTAGGATCTGTGGGGGAGGCCTGTGGCCTGGCCAGGGACCCGGAGATTGCTGAAGTTACTGGGCAGTCTCTGGAAGACCACCCAGAGGACCTCAAGTAAGTCCCTCGTTGAAACTGTCCGGAGGAGCCACAAGTGCAAGAGGGGGATCCCTTGGGTGAACCAGACAGGGGAGGCAAGGGCCGGGCCATAGACTGGGGTTCACCAGAAGTGCTGGACAGGTACGGATCACTTGAACATTTGTTTGTTTGGTACTCTCCTCAGGAAGATGGCTCTAGTGGGGAGGATGAGTGGTTCATGGAGAGCTCCACGTCAGTAAGTGCTTCATACTCGCAAGGGGAGCAGCTCTCAGCATTTCGGCCCGGGTGAGTACCTCTGACCCCAGCCAATGTCCGAGGCCGACAGAGCTGGTTGACAACGCCTCCAGGATGGATACTTCCAGATCGAGGGACGTCTCCAGCACTTGACCCTCTCTCCTAATCAAGCGGACCAGTCACCTCCTGCAGCGTTTCCCTGATACTCCTCAACAAAATCACCATCAAGAACAGGTACCCACTCCCACTCATCCCCGAACTTTTCCAGCGGCTCAGGACTGCCAAAATCTTCACCAAGCTCGATCTACGTGGGGCCTACAACTTGGTAAGAATACGTTCTGGGGATGAGTGGAAAACGGCCTTCAGATCAAGATTCGGTCACTTTGAGTACCTGGTCATGCCCTTCGGGCTCTGCAACGCCCCAGCCACCTTCCAGCATCTTGTCAACGACATCTTCAGTGAGTATCTGGATAACTTCCTCATTGTTTACCTTGACGATATTCTGATTTTCTCCGACTCACTAGAAATCCACCGTCAACATGTCGGAAGGTCTTCTCATCTTACGTAAGCATGGACTCTATGTCAAAGGGGGAGAAATGCGAGTTTGAGACAGATACCATCCAGTTCCTGGGCTTCATCATCACCACCGGAGGAGTTCTGATGGACCCACAAAAGGTGAAGGCAATCCAGGAATGGCCTGCCCCCACGGACAAGAGGTCAGTTCAACGCTTTATTGGGTTTGCAAACTTCTATAGACGGTTTATTCAGGGGGTTTTCTGCCATTGTGTCCCCGATCACGCAACTTACCCGCCAGCATTACCAAATTCCAATGGACTCCCAAGCGCAAAGCGCATTTGAAAAACTCAAGGAACTTTTTTCGTCTGCACCCATCCTGAAGCACCCTGACCCAGAACTCCCTTATGTGCTAGAAGTAGACGCTTCTGACTCTGCTACGGGAGCAATCCTGTCACAGAGAAGTGGCCCAAAGGCCTTGCTCCACCTGGTCGCCTTCGCCTCCCGAAAATTAAGTCCCCCAGAAAAGAATTATGATGTAGGCGACCGGGAATTACTTGCGATTAAGTTCGCCCTAGAAGAATGGAGATATCTGCTGGAAGGAGCCTCCCAACCCATTCTCATCTTCACGGATCATCGCAATTTAGAGTACCTTAGGGCAGCTAACCCAGACAGGCCCGTTGGGCCTTGTTCTTTTCCCGATTTAACTTTCACATCACTTATCGTCCCGGCTCCAAGAATGGCAAGGCTGACGCATTATCCCGCATGTTTCTGAACACAGAGCCTTCTAAAGAACCTGCCACCATTCTGTCTGCACATAACTTCCTCCATGCCATCCAACCTGACCTAACCGTAGCCCTTAAACAAGCCTCCAATCAATTTTCTGTTCCCTCATTACCCTTTCTTGAAAAGAAACAGGACTTACTTTGGGCCCATGGCCGAATATTTGTTCCTCCTCCAGTCAGGCTCCTAGTTCTGCAGGCCCTCCACGACCACAAAATGTCTGGCCATTTTGGAATGCAAAAGACGGCCAACTTGGTAAGTCGGTCCTACTGGTGGCCAGGCTGGAGAAAGGACTGCCAAAATTATGTACTTTCCTGTAACACCTGCCAGAGAAACAAGGGGTCCAACATCAAGTCCTGGGGTCTGCTGAGACCTCTACCCGTTCCTGAACGTCCATGGAAGGAGATTTCCATGGACTTTATTGTAGACTTGCCTCCCTCAGATTCCTTCACCACGATTCTGGTTGTGATAGATCGCCTCTCAAATATGCCCCACTTTTTTGCCCATGAAGGGTACCCCTTCGGCTGCCTCCACCACGGACATTTTCATCAGGGAAATTGTAAGGCTACACGGGGTACCAGCCAATATCACTTCAGACCGGGGGGTACAGTTCACCTCGAAGTTTTGAGAGACCTCTGCAAATCCCTAGAAATTAAATCTTCCATGTCCTCAGCATACCACCCACAAACCAATGGCCAGACCGAGCGGGACCAATCAGACTCTTGAGCAATATCTGAGATGTTTCTGTTCCTACTCTCAAGACGACTGGTCAGGCCTGTTACCTTACGCAGAGTTTGCTTACAATAACTCCCTACATTCTGCCATTAACCAAACGCCCTTTTGGGCAAACTACGGATATCACCCCTCTTTTCTTCCAGATTCCATTCCAGACGTCTCTACTCCAGCAGCACAGGAACTGGTCAAACATATCCAGGACAACTTCCTCCAAATCCAACAGGCCATGAAAGAAGCGCAAAAGGGGTATGAGGTACAGTACAACCGGGGCAGGAAGGAAATGTCCACCGTTCAAGGTTGGTGAGAAAGTTTGGTTATCAACTGCTAATTTGAAACTCCCCTGTCCATCCCGGAAACTCGGTCCCAGGTTCATCGGTCCTTTTGAGGTCAAGAGGGTGATCAACCCAGTCGCATTTGAACTAGACTTACCCAATTCCTAGAAGATCCATCCAGTATTCCATGCCTCTTTACTTAAACCTGTAATTGCCAATTCCTTCCCTGACAGGCAGATGCCACTTCCTCCACCCATCACCATTCAAGGAGAGGAAGAATTCGAAGTCGAGAAGATCCTGGATTCCCGTAAAAGAAGAGGGCAGGTTCAGTACCTAGTCAAATGGAAGGGTTATCCCCCTGAAGACTGTTCCTGGGAACCAGCTGAAAATATCCATTAATCCATCCATTAATACGAGAATACCACCGAAGACACCCTGATTTGGCTTACCGTTGAGGCTGCCCTTGCGCCGGATTACCTGTGCTTGTCCCTCGGCCTGCTTACTGGACATTCCCTGATACTCCTCAAAATTGGGCACCCACTTACCAGCAAAGGGCTACTAGAGCCCCGGACTCTTGTGTACTGCCTGGGCGGGGAAGGCCCAAGGAGCTGCCGCAGCTGTCGTGGTTCCAGCGGGACGTCCAGAGAAGGGTTGCCCAGGAGTGGGGACTAGACTATCCTTACGTGCCAGAAAAGATCATGGAGACCGTAGAGGCTTCCCGTGAACAGTGGGAGAATGATCTTATCTGGGACTACATGCATGTTACCAAACCCCAAAGGACACCTGACCATGAGATGTGGGTTAGGTTCCAGGACATAGTTTGTGAATACGAGGCAGGGAAGGGCAATTTATAAGGATCGTGTCCTTGTTTAGAAGCCTGGCCAGCACACGAAGAGTTATTCTATTTCGGTCAGAGGGGAAGGGGACACACGCAGAAGGTAGAGTGATCCTACAGATATGCTGGACAAAGCCATGGACTGCAAGTGCGCAGACGGGTTAGGGTGGGCTATCCCAAATTGACTTCCAATACAGGGCTACAGCTTAAGTGCCTTACTGGCTAGTTACGGCTAGTTGAAGCCAATTAGAAAGTAGTTTGGCTTCCTCATGTATAAATGTACTGGCTGCATTCTGCAGGAGTCTCCCTGACTTCTTTTGAGAGGATGGCAGTCCTGACAGGATCACACATGTCAATAAACTGTTGATTTTGTAGATAGCCTGTAGGATAGGATGTATGTTCTGTGTGTTTGTTTTCAGGTACATTCGGATGGGGCGGTTGTCCAATATTGAAAGAGGATCAAAGAAAGAAGAACTGGGGTAGCTAAAGTATTCCTCCCTCGGGGGGCAGTGCTTTAGCTATCCTTGTAATGATTACTAATTATAGGGACCTATAGTTAGGAAATGCTGTATATAATGTACAAGAGTGATACTGTAAATTCTGTAAATATAAATATAAAAAATATATTGTAAAGCGCTGCATAAACTGTTGGCGCTATATAAATCCTGTAATAAATAAATAAAATAAAATATTATTTTCAGTGTTATGTTATGCTACACACACCACACCAATGGGTATATGAGATGCCTCGTGTTTTAGGAGCTAGGTTAGAACTGTTCTCTGGTTTGTGGATTCATTTTTCCACCACTGGGGACAGTGGTGATCCTAGAGGGGGGTGTATGTAGCGCCCACCACCTTTAGGTGGGTGCTAATTAGGTTCAGTTAGGTAAGTGTTAAGTAAATTTGCCAGAGCCTTACATTTCTTTAGGCCTCGTTGTTTAATTTGGATGGGAGGAGTGATAGAATAGAGGGGGGTGTGGCCACCTACACTCTGCCCTGAAAGATCTCCCTTACGTTCCATTGGAAATGTTCTGTAAAGAAGGCGGACTGGGGATTGGGGTGCAGGCAGTTTGTATGGAGAGCCCTGGACCAATCATTAACTTGTATTGGCAGTGGCAGGACTCGCATATAAACTGGGGTCACATCAGGGGCGGTGCGTCCATAAAGGGCGCAGGAGCGCCGCCCCCCCTCTCCTGTCACTCTCGATACTCCATAGATAGATTCATGCATTGCATGAATCTATCTATGGTCGCTGCTGACACCCCCTATTCAGGTGTCCGGCCCCTTTTCGGTCACCGGGCGCCTGAATAACAGCGGTGGGGGTGTTTTTTGGAAACACCTGATTAGCGCCGTAGGCGCTAATAGGCGTCCAAAAAGGTGACAAGCGGGCGCAACGCTGTGCGTTCCTTGTCACTCAGCAGCAGCGTTAACAAACCGGAAGGAATTCGGTTTGCTAACATTGTACGGCCCCTTAGCCAATCAGGAGCACAGGTCTGTGTTACCTGTGCCCTGATTGGCTGAAACGACAGGCGCTGTGATTGGGCGCCTATCAGGCGTCCAATCATAGCAGAGGATGAGAGGAGGAGCGGGCAGGAGAGGGAATGGAGGACACGATGCCGCCGTCACCCAACACAAGGTAAGTGCAGGGCGAGGGAGGGGGGGGGCACAGTGGCAGCTTCTTTGCAGGGACAGCTTTGATGGCAAAGTGGCTGTGTTTTAGATGGGCAATGTGGCTGTGTTTTAGATGGGCAATGTGGCTGTGTTTTAGATGGGCAATGTGGCTGTGTTTTAGATGGGCAATGTGGCTGTGTTTTAAAGGGGCAATGTGGCTGTGTTTTAAAGGGGCAATGTGGCTGTGTTTTTTAAAGGGGCAATGTGGCTGTGTTTTAAAGGGGCAAGGTGGCTGTGTTTTAAAGGGCAAAGTGGCTGCGTTTTGATGGGCACGGTGGCTGCGTTTTGATGGGCACAGTGGCTGCGTTTTGATGGGCACAGTGGCTGTGTTTTAATGGGCACAGTGGCTGCGTTTTGATGGGCACAGTGGCTGCGTTTTAATGGGCACAGTGGCTGCGTTTTGATGGGCACAGTGGCTGCGTTTTGATGGGCACAGTGGCTGCGTTTTAATGGGCACAGTGGCTGCGTTTTGATGGGCACAGTGGCTGCGTTTTAATGGGCACAGTGGCTGCGTTTTGATGGGCACAGTGGCTGCGTTTTGATGGGCACAGTGGCTGCGTTTTAATGGGCACAGTGGCTGCGTTTGGTACAGTGGCTGCATTTGATTGGCTTTTTTTTCAGAATTTTTCAGTTTATTTGCGCCCCCCAAAAAATTTTGAGCACCAGCCGCCACTGGGTCACATGCTTCCTGGGAGGAGATGGGAGGAGTTGTTTCCACAGAGGGGGCAGAGAATTAACCTCAAGGAGCAGGCTTGAAGGCCTTGGGTGTTCGGAGACCCCGGCGCTGGATAGCAGGAACAAAACCTGAAGGCCTGAGGGTTCGGAGACCTCAGTGCTGGATGGTTCAACAGAAATTAAGCCATCATGTTACTCCGGGAGAAGTGGATCGGGCATCTCAAGCTGGGATGTATCCGGCCATGCGGAGCAGTAAGTAGCTGCAAAGAGGATGGAGTAGACTGGGATATCATCCAGGACTTTCCTGAAATGACGCGGGAGGATCGCAGGAATCAAGATAGGCAGGTGAGGCCTGGGGCTTCCAGCATCCACATACCACAATGTCTTTCAGAGGGGCTTTGGTCAGTTCACTATGGGAAAGGAACTTTAACTAAACTTTACCTAAAGCTCTTTTAAAAAGTTTGATTGTCTGCTGATGTAATATGTGCAAGGGTGGAAGAACGGAGGCAAGTTAACAGTAAAGGTATGAACACAACCAGCAGCTCCCAAGGGAGTAGTGCGCTACACTATATTACCAAAAGTATTGGGACACCTGCCTTTACACGCACACGAACTTTAATGGCATCCCAGTCTTAGTCGTAGGGTTCAATATTGAGTTGGCCCACCCTTTGCAGCTATAACAGCTTCAACTCTTCTGAGAAGACTGCCCATAAGGTTTAGGAGTGTGTTTATGGGAATGTTTGACCATTCTTCCAGAAGTGCCTTTGTGGGGTCAGGCACTGATGTTGAATGAGCAGGCCTGGCTCGCAGTCTCCATTCTAATTCATCGGAAAGGTGTTCTATCAGGTTTAGGTCAGGACTCTGTGCAGGCCAGTCAAGTTCCTCCACCCCAAACTCACTCATCCCTGTCTTTATGGACCTTTTTTGTGCACTATAATATAATGGAATATAATGTCTAATACACTATAGTGAATATATGGAATTGTAACTACAATTGTGATATAAAGTGCTAATATTCCTTCATTATAAACACATACATATAATAGCTCTATTGAATTAACGTGTGTAAACTAAAAGAGTAATAAGTCTGCTGGCTGCTGACCTGGTGCGAACATCACCCTGAGCGGAGAGCGCCATCTCCACCATTGTGGCACCTGCTGGGTGCCTTTTGTGGATGCTTTTTGACACTTCAGCGTTGGATGCTTTTATCAACAGCTACACTAAGTGGCTGTATGAATCCATGTGACCAGTGTGCACTGCTGACCTGAACGTTGTTTTTACCTCTATTTTCTTTCATAAATGAATCTAACATATATGAAACTAGCAACCCAATTTTGCTTTAAAATATACCACCCCTGAAGAAGGAAAATGTACTATGGTGCAATAAATTCCGAAAAATGTCGGCTATATGGTTGAAATATCTAATCTGCTGAATCCTACCTCATTTAGGTGGCACATTAGAGAATACTATGAGCTTGGGTTTTCGTATGTTGTTGTTCTTTATATATGTTGAATTCTCTGATGTATTTGATGTATTGCTACACGCTTATTTTTTGATGAGCATGTCTACTTGATATACACTTTTTTTTTTCTATTTTTATATAAATAATAAAGCCTTTTTTATTCAATTTCTAACTTTATTTACTTACATTATTCTGCCATTCATAAAGTCCATGGGGGCATCCCCGAATGCATTTCATGCATGTTTTTGTACATTATTATGCAGGATGTTGGCAGTATATTCAACACATGACTCAATTCTCAACCACTTTTTTTCTCTTCTAAAAGAGTAATAATAATAAAATTGCAGTTAAAATAACATTCCGTCACCTTTGTGCAAATAACATCTGTGCCTTGTGCAAATTACTGCAACCACTATTCTCACAGAACTCTCTCCTTCAATTTACTTGTATCTCAGCATAAATTAGCCTCCACAAATATAGATCATCCTGTATCCTCTGTTCACTAGGCACCCTATAATTGTTTCTCCCATTATTCCGCTTTGTATTGGGGATAGGTTAGTTTAAAAGGTACATACAAAGAAAGCGGAATACTGGGAGAAACACTTGGTCCCTAGTGGACACAGGATACAGTGGACAAACGTTGCCCGTTCATTTCAATGAGCTGGGGGTTTTTGCAAAGAATGGGAGGCAGTTTTCAGGTGCTTTTTAGAGGCTATTTCTAGTGCTAAAACGCCTGAAAAATGCCCCAGTGTGAAGGGGGTCTAAGTGGTAGCGTGAGAGCACACTCTTAGCACTCTTTCATACAGGGCGGATCAGTGCTGATCCGCCTCGTGGATATCCGCTTGCTCAGCGGGGATCGCCGGAGCGATTTCCGCTGAGCAGGAAGATGACAGGTCCGTCTCTGCACACAGCGCAGGGACGAACCTGTCAGAGCGCCCCTCTCCCCTATGGGAGATCGGGTGACGACGGACCGTAGAGTCCGTCGTCATCCGATCCGCTCTGCAGACGGATGGAAAAATATGGTTTTCCTCCATCTGCAGAAACGGACCATAGCGGACACAGACGAGATCGGGTGTCAGTGGATGCTCATCCGCTGACACCCGCTATCCCATAGGGATACATGTATGTCCGTTTTTCATCCGAAAACGGAAGGATGAAAAACGGACATACGGACCGTCCGTGTGAAAGAGCCCTTATTCATTTCTTAATTACCTCCAGTTTCATAATCTAAGAACTAAAAAAGGTACCAAAACAGGTGGCAGGGACTTCTGAATCTGGCACAGGCCATTTTAAGGGGCCATAGTGCCAGAAAAGTGTCAGTAGGGATTTATTGAATTCCCCCATGTGTTCCCTTTTAATTAACCGCTTCAGCACCGGGCGATTTTACTCCCTTCCTTACCAGAGCACTTTTTGCGATTCGGCACTGCGTCGCTTTAACTGACAATTGCGTGGTCATGCGATGTTGCACCCAAACAAAATTGACATCCTTTTTTCCCCACAAATAGAGCTTTCTTTTGGTGGTATTTGATCACCTCTGCGGTTTTATTTTTTTGCGCCATAAACAAAAGAAGAGCGACAATTTTGAAAAAAAAACACAATATTTTTTACTTTTTGCTATAATAAATATCAAATTTTTTTGAAAAAAATAACTAAATTTTTTACTCAGTTTAGGCCGATATGTATTCTTCTACATATTTTTGGTAAAAAAAAAAAATCGCAATAAGCGTTTATTGATTGGTTTGTGCAAAAGTTATAGCGTTTTCAAAATAGGAGATAGATTTATTGCATTTTTATTTATTTTTTAATAGTAATGGCGGCGATCTGCGATTTTTTTCGTGACTGCGACTTTGCGGTGGACACTTCAGACACTTTTGACACATTTTTGGGACCATTCACATTTACACAGCGATCGTTGCTATAAAATTGCACTGATTACTGTGTAAATGTGACTGGCAGGGAAGGGGTTAACACTAGGGGGCGCTGCAGGGGTTGATATATGTTCCCTGCAAGTGATTCTAACTGTGGGGGGAGGGGACTCACAAGGGGAGGAGACCGATCGGTGTTCCTCTGTTCTGGGAACACACCATCGGTCTCCTCTCCAGTGACAGGACGTGGAGCTGTGTGTTTACACACACAGCTCCACGGTCCCGCTGTTTTCACGGGCAATCGCGGGTGCCCGGCGGACATCGTGGCCGCCGGGCACGCGTGCCCCCTAGACGGCTGCAAATAGGAGGACGTCATATGACGCCCACCCAGGATGGGAGATCCATCTTGTGGGCGTCATATTACTATAGGCGCGTACTGAAGTGGTTAAGGGTTAGGCTTTTTTTTTTTTTTTTTTTAGGAACGAGAATGGATTTGGAGTTTTAAACATCGATTAGGGAACTTTATCATTGCACAAACACTGTAGATAATAATCGTATTTGTGCCTGTAAGCAACAACCTCACTTGGTAATCAATAAGAATTGAATTTTATAACCAATATGTCAATGTGTTTCTACCATCTATGGCATGAAAAGTTAAAAAGATGGATAGCTACATAAATCCTAGTTGCAGCTGCAGATCAGTTTTTTTTTTACCTTAAAAAGGGGTTGTAAAGCCTCAAGGTTTTTCACCTTAAAGTGGTTGTAAACCCTTTACAACCACTTTAACCTACAGGTAAGCCTAGATTAAGGCTTACCTGTAGGTGCTTGAAATATCTCCCAGACCTGCATGGTCTAGGAGATATTTGCAAATCGCAGTACGGCGATTTCTTCTGCACAAATGCGCCAGAGTTAGAAAGGGCATGCTGTGCCGTTTCTAGCTCGGGTCATGGCGTAAAAGGCGGCTCCCGCGCGCAGGCGCAATAGTGAAGTCACGCAACTCCGGACAGTCACAGAGCCGGAGTTTGCGGCCCCGGAAGCAAGAGGGGTAAAGAATGGATGCTTGCTACTAGCGAGGAACACAGGGACATCGCGGCTTCTCCTGCAGGTAAGTGTGACATGCGATGCATAGTAGCCCATTATGCTTTACCTTTGCAGGGAAACAAAAAGGAAGTAACACCCATCAGGGTTTACTTCCTCTTTAATGCCTTCTATGCATTAAGGTAAAAAACCTTCTGTGCTGCAGCTGCCCCCCCCCCTTTTTCTTACTTGAACCCATCCGTGCCAGCGATGAGCACGAGCCCAGCAACTCCAGCTGCTGTCTCCTTCCTCATTGGATAGATTAATAGCAGCAGAAGCCATTGGCTCCTGCTGCTGTCAATCAAATCCAGTGACACAGGAGCAGGGGGTGGGTCTGAGTCCAGCTGTCTGTGTCAATGGATGCAGTAGTGGGACTTGTAACCGCACGTGTGCCACCAGGGAAAGCGTCTCTCTGTGGGGGGGCACCTGATGAAGAGGAGAAGCCAGGAGCGCCACCGGGGCACCCCAGAAGAAGGGGATTAGGGTTGCTCTGTGCAAAATCCTTGCACAGAGTAGGTAAGAATGACATGTATGTTAATTAAAAAAAAAAAAAAAAAACCTTTACAATCACTTTAATGTAGAGAATTAAAAAAAAAAAAAAAAAACTTCTGTCTTTAGAATCGCATTATTCTTTCTATACCAGGGATCCCCAACCCCTGGGCCACAGACCAGTGGCAGTCCGTGGCCTTTTGCTGACCGAGCCACACAGCAGGAGATGGGCGGCTATCACGGGCCACCAAATGCTGTCACAGACCGCTGTTCACCTCCTGTTGTGCAACCATGCTTGTGTGTCCCCTCCTGACTCCTCCGCCCACCCTGCACACAATGTCATCCAATCAGTAGGGCAGGGGGGAAGGAGGAGCTGCAGATTAGAATGGAGAGCTCCTCCTGCCCCCTGCCCTGCTGATAGGATGACATTGTCGGGCGGGTGGGGAGTCGGGAGAAGACACATGGACTAATCACAGGCTCTGCCCTGCCAAAGGTAAGAGTCTTGTGCAAGGGAGGCAGAAATTAGAATATAAAACTGATATTAGAGAGGAAAGGGGGGGACAGACTGTGGGGCACTGTGATGGAGGAGGCTGCGATTGCTAGGGGCTCTGAAACGTAAAGGGGACAGAACTGTAAACACTACAGTGCCCCTTTACAGTGCAGTCCCCTAAACATATCACAGTGGCCCCTTATACACAAGCGGACCGATCCGGTCCGCCTGAAAAACAGACCACCCATTGTTCTCTATGGGGGCAGCAGACATGTGTCCGATACGATGTGCTAAAAACAGACAGATGGGGATAAATTTACCATCTGTCTGGCGGATCATATGACAATCGGATGGAAACAGACATGCAGTCTGTTTCCATCCAACCTCCTCATAGAGGAGAGCAGGCTGTGTCCACTATGCATAGCGGAGCAGACACGGGCCTGTCATCCGACTGCTCAGCAGGAATCAGCTGAGAGATATGCAGTATAGGAGCTTCATCTAATAGTGAAAGATTTGAATGAAAAAGACTCCAATGTGTGGAATTATTTTGATATTCTTTATTTGAAAGAGTCCATACAAAAATTTCCCATAATAAAATCTTGTATATGCAACATAGGATCTTTTTTCCTTGTGTAATGACAAGAAGAAAAAAAAAAGAAGATCAAAAGAATGTAGATAGCTGCATAGGGAAAAGAGAACGCATTTCCAAACATATATGTCGAGGAAAACTGACCTTAGTGAGGCCACAAAAAACATTTTCTTTCATGTCAGCAAAATACAGTAATCATAAAGCCCTCTGCAGAAGAAAAATCTATTACAAAAACTTTTGCTTTTTAGAAATCCTTTTCTATTCCATCTTTTCATCTACATGACACAGACAACAGAGAATAATTCAATTAGCAAACATGGCTGAACATTTTTTTTCAGATACAGAGAAAAAAAAAATATGTGGCTTCACATCTGCTAGCTGAGATTTTGAAAATTCATGAATCTCAGACATACAGGCCTCTTAAATATTTCAGATAAATTAATTGTAGTGCATATGAAACTTTTCCCTATGTGTTCGGGGTTTGATCGAAAGGCTAGAATCCATTCATTTTGCTGTAGTAAAGCACCAATTTGCTATATTTTACTTAGCACATATCTCCTGCGCGGTTACCCTCCCCTCATTACATATCATAGACAGTATGTTCCACAATACAATAAAATGGTCTTGCTTACTGGGGATGTAATGTTCTTCCTGTTCTGAATGTTAAGGTTTTACCAAGTTAGCTAAACAACTGCTATTACTCTATAATACGTTCTCATGTAACATGCCATAGAATGACTGACCCCCTGTCACAAGTTACTTTGGGGCAAATTAGGATCAAAAGAGTAGAACTGCAAACTGCACATCATTTGAATATACTACAAAACTGTGCAAACAAGGAAGCTGCAGAAGGAGAATGTCCATTTTGTACATAGAGATTGCTGCCATGAAATATATGCATTTTGTTTTCGGTGAAATAATCCATTAGCTCTGCGGTAAAGATTACTTGTCAAACATTCCTTGGTATTTTAGCTTTTCTTTTTCTCTGGAAGCACCGAGGGCAGCATCTGTCAGTTGTATATATTGTCTGATGTTTGCATCTGGATATATATAATAAAAAAAAGAAAACACAGTTTAAGAATATATAATTTAGACAATAAATCTTGTACATTCAGATCAGTTACCCAAATCATATGAAAAGCAAGTTCATATATTTTATATATATATATATATATATATATATATATATATATATATATATATTATTATTACCTATTGTGGAGATGCGACCCCATGTCACAGGTGCATATAAGCAGTGTATGCCTGATTTCGGCAGGAATACTAATTACACACCTGTGGGCTGGGTTCATAAACGTTCCAGGAAGAGAAGTCAGTGCTCAGACTTGGAGACAGCTCCGCCTGGCAGACAGGAAGTCTGGCCAGGAGGTCGGGAGGGTTCCAGTAGGAGACGGCTCCAGAAGAAAGACAGGAGGTCTCGGAGTCTAAGGCCCCTTACACACCATCGGACCGTTCAGATCCGCCTGTTAGTTTTGATGGCGGATCTGAACGGGCGCTCCATGTTAGTCTATGGAGCGTCGGATGTCAGCGAAGACATGTCCGCTGACATCTGACCCGGTCCGATCCGCCAAAAGCAGATGTATGGCTCTACGTCCAGATCCGTCGCTGGCGGATCGGGTGAGATCTGATGAAAACCGACACGCTGTCCGTTTTCATTCGATCTCTCCATTGTGACCAGCGGCGCTCGCAAGCCCCTCCCCGCTCAGTGAGTAGAGAGGGACCTGTCATCAACGGAGAGATCTCCCGCTGAGCCAGCGGACAGAGGCGGAATCCGTGGAAGCGGAGTCCGCCTTGTGTGAAAGGGGCCTTAGACTGCAGGTGACAGTCTGTGTGTACGTCTGAAGCAGGCAGGTGTAGCCTGTGACTAAAGCAGCATGAAGCTGACAGTGAGTAAGCCAGGAGGCTATCATTTGTTTATACAGTGATGGTGGAACCCCCTGCGAGGGAAGATTACTGTTTGTTAAGAACTTTTAAGTTTCCTTTAAATAAAATTGGGCTGCCATGCCCTAAAAACGCAAGTCTGGAGTGGCACGCATGTCTGTGCAAGGAGTGTTGCCACAGCCGCTTACGGTTTACACTAAATGCATACAGTATGTGACAGCGCGATGATGCAGAAGGGATATTGAGGGACAAGTATAGAGTGTTTTCATCCCATAAAAGAAAGTGCCAAAACAAGGTCCTTTATTGCAGGATTATCCATTATTTAAAAAAAAAAAAAAAAAATGCTAATTTAATACGACTAAAAATGACATATCATTATTAAAATTTAAAATTTCACAAGATCTTATGGGTTTACTGCTACTTAAATTTTGGACAGTGTGAAGAAGGGTTGGAATCTTTTGTTGGCATTTTAATTGCCGTTTCTCTAGCCATTGGTTAGATTTTCTTTCGCTACATATGTGGTTACCGTAAGAGAAAATTAGCAAAATTCTCCAAGTGGGTCATAGCCAATAATAAAACATTCTTTTTACAATATCCGACACTAGTGACTTGAAATAGAAGGAGTAGAAGTGAAGAGGTTGAGTCTCTGCTGCTTGGGCTATTAAGATCTGCAAAAAATGTGTTTCTTTCTGAAAAGCAGATGAGGATGGACAAGTGATCATGTGAGACCAAAGCTGCAGGGGCTAGAAGCATATGAAAAATTCCCTTTTTTTTCCCCCCTAAAGAAGAGTATGGATTTTCATACAGTGTGGACCAATGTAACTACAGTATGCATTTACCATATCTGTGGGATCCCTATAGATCCTGGAAATCACTGTAGACACCACTACTCCTGTGATCTTCACTTACGTCTGGATCTTGTGTCAGCTGGCTTCCCTGCTGCATTGTGAACAGGAAGTTGGGAAATCGGCACAGGAGCCTTTCAGAGACTGCTTTGCATTTTCTCAATGAATGCAAAGCTTTCTCTGACTGGATGAGGCAGTGCAGTGACATCACTCTCTCTAAATAATCAGGGAATGTTTTGCATTCACTGAGAAAATGCAAAACATTCTCTTAACCACTTGTTGACCATATAACTTAAATATGCAGCAGCAAGGCAGCACTGCTCCACCAGATAATGTACCTAGTACGTGATCCAACACCTCCGGGTTGGGGGCATGCATGCGCACCGCCAGTGGCCCACTCGTGCTGTGATTATACACAGCAGGAGCTGATCTAAGGGTACTGCGGACTAGATGTCCTGTCAGGACCTGTCAATCATCCAGCACAGAGGCTGAACGGGGTCTGCCTATGTAAACTAGGCAGACTAACTTCATGTTGAATCTGGACGCTAGAAGATCTACGTCCGGTGTCCCCCATCTTTGGCAAATAGCCCGAAAAATGTCGGGGTGAAGAGACCATTCCCCTGCCAATTCTCTATTCCCGGAATGAAAACTACCGATGGGCAGAAAGGAATATTCTGTGCCCAAGTTAGAATATGGTTCACCTCTCTCTGCGCTGAGAGACTCTTGGTGCCCCCTTGGTGATTGTTATAAGCCACAGCCGTGGCATTGTCGGATTGGATCCTGACAGGACAATCCCTTAACCTGGAAGTCCAGGCTTTCAGAGCCAGACGCACTGCCCAAATCTCTAGGATGTTGATAGGCAAGGCTCTTTCAGTTCCTGACCACTGTCCCTGGACAGTCGTCTTCTCTAGTACTGCTCCCCAGCCTGAAAGGCTGGCATCTGTCATTACTACGGTACCTTCCAGATAATTGGTCTGAAGGATTTTCCTTTCAGCAGATTCTGGGTTAGTAACCACCAACTGAGACTTTGAGACACTCTTGGGGACAGCCACATTGGCAAGTCCAAATCTCGGATCGTTTTGTTCCAAGCAGACAGGATACTGTTTTGCAACAGTCTCAAATGGAACTGGGCATAGGGGACTGCTTCAAATGAAGCCACCATCTTTCCTAACAACCTCGGGGTGCTGTAGCTAGCACGAAGGGCAAGGCTACAAATTGAAAGTGCTGCTGTTCTACTTCGAATCACAGAAACCTTTGGTGAGCGGGAAATATAGGGACATACAGATATGCATCGCTGATGTCGAAGGATGCCAGAAGTTCTCTTCCTTGTAGGATAGAAACTACTGACCTGATTGACTCCATGCGAAAGAAGCAGATTTTTTAGGAACTGATTTAGATTCTTTAGATCTAGAATGGATCTGACATCTTAATTTGGTTTTGGTACCGTAAACAGGTTTGAATTAAACTCCAAACCTTGCTCTTTTCTGGGGATCTGTATGATCACCCCCTGAGCCAATAATCGGTCTAATGCTTGAAACAGGGATTGCCTTTTCCCTGGATCTTTGGGAATGTTTGATCTCAGAAAACGAGACGGTGGGAACTCCCGAAATTCTAGTTTTTATCCTAGAGACACTGTGGAGAGGACCCATCTGTCCTGAATTTCCCTTTGTTAGACTTGCAGAATGCAGAAGTCTTCCCACCACTCTGGTGAGGGGGACGCCTCTTCATGATGAGGCTTTCGTATTCTGCTTTGCAGATTTCCGGCTCCAGGTCTTCTTTTGAGCCAGGGCCTGACCCTGAGGTTTTCCTCTAGAGTCTGACAGTGGAGGCCATCGCCACTGCCTAGAGGCGGATGCCCCTGGCGCAGGAGAAAAAGTCTGTATAAATGAAGGACGTTTATACTTTCTTTTGACCAGCAAAAGAGTACTCTTCCCACTAGAAATCGTTCAGATGTATTTATCCAAATCATCGCCAAATAGTTGCTCCCCATGAAAAGGGAAACTAGTCAGAAGCCTTTTGCAAGGTGCTTTGGCTGATCAACTTTTTAACCACAGGGTCCTACGCATGTGTATTAGCACAAGCGCAAGGCGGGACGCCTGGTGAATAGAGTCTTTTATGGCATCTATGGCAAAATATAGCGCCTTTGTTAGTTCGGCCAACTCACGGGCCTGTTGTGCAGGGACCTCCTTAAGGGTCCTCTTTGAACTGGTCCTTTAGGGACTGACAGATGCCTATTGCAGCGACTGCAGGCTGAGAAACGGTATTTTAACAGAAATTCCAACTTTTTATCTGTTGGATCTTTAAGCATTTGTGCATTGTCTACTGGACAAGTTACATTTTTATTCACGCTGGAAATCGCGTCAACTGCTGGTACCTTCCATCTTTTTGTGAATTTCTACTCCATGGGATAAAGAACTGAGAATGTCTTTGGAGGGAGAAAATGCTTATCCGAGTGATCCCATTCAGCATAAAAAAGCTTTTCTAGTAATGCATGGGCCGAAAACGCATGAAGAGGCTGTAAAGGTTTTAAAGAACCCAAGGAAGAAACCGAGAGGAGCAAACCAGCTCCGTAAGAGTTTGTACCATCAATCTCTCAGATTGCGAGGTTGTAATAGGTTCATCAACTGTTTCCTCGACAGAGGAATAATCAGCTTGTTTTTCCACGTGATCGCCTGAGGGTAATACCTCATCCCGTGCCCACTGTTCCCTTGGTAAAGGGTTTGAGGTGGGGGATCTAGCACGCTTCCTATCCGTTTGGATGGAGGATGCAATTAAAGCCGCTAATCTACCTTCTAAGCCCTGCAAGGCAGAGGAAGATGCATCTTCAGTCACGTATATAGGGGCTGAAGTGTGAGAAGCAGTTGCTCCACCAATAGGTTTTCTTAGCAGTTAAAGGCTTAATATTTTTTGTTGTAGCTTGTGGCACAGTACAAAAAAGTTTGGATCAGCCTTTAGCGCTGTCATACCTTGCCAATTAGTTAAGTAACATTGCCCAACTGAAACTTGTGTCTTTCTTAGACAGATAGGATGTATAAAATGCTGTAGTTTTCCCAATTGGGGGGAGAGGACACCTTGTTCAATAATGAACCCCCTCCTGCAATACACACGCAGTTTGTAGCTGGACACAGAGCTGCAGAAAGGGTATGTGTATCTTTACTCCCTCTAGAGAAGATTTTAAGGCATTACAATGTTTCATATGGAAGAAAAGGCATAGGTGGACTTTGCAGTTCCTAAGCTTTTCTCTTACATTTTCCTTGCTGCAGGATGCTGCTAAGAACAGCCAGATCCAAACTTCACCCATCACGGCAGGCAGCGTTAGTAAACCTTCAAAGACCGGGTCCCTTTAATAGGGGTTCCACTCCTTTGGACCTGTATAGCACCCCTCAGGAGCAACTTTAGGTAATGTAGCATGACCAAAAAAGAGTCCTGGTTCCAGGGGTCCAGCCCTCAAAAGAGAGGCTTACAGGCAAAACCTTGTTCTTCTATGCGAGTCCCCGGTACCATCCTGTGGCCTCAGTGGCTTGGATGGATCCGGTTGTGGAGGTTATTTAAATCCAGCATGGATCCCTCCTGGAGCTCCTCAGAGCACATCTTCACTCGTGACCAACACCTTAGACACTGGCGAAAAAACTGAGGTACTCCTGGTTATATAGGGTAGTGAACTTTCTGTATTGGGTATACCAGTGTCAACACCTGAAGCTGGCCCATAACCCATTAAAGTGGTTCTGCACCCATTTCATTTAGTAAATCTCTTTGCCTTCCAAATCAGGCAAAGAGTACTAAATGAAATGTGTTTTTTTTTTTTTTACTTACCTTGTAATTGATGACTTCCGGTCTTCTCTCTCTTTGGCGTTGGGCGGGGTCTCTGCGTCGATCGTCGTCAGGCCACACTGTCTCCTGGGATCTGGTGTCATTGTTCCCAGGAGTCAGTGCGGACATCTTCCGAAATCTCGCGAGATTTTGGCCACATCTTCCGAAATCTCGTGAGATGTCGGCAGATGTGCCGTTACTGCGCACGCGCGAGTAACGGCGGTGCATGCTGGGCCATCTAAAGTGCCTGTGGGGGTTTCACATGCCCACAGGCAAGATGGCCCCCAGCACAAAAGAAGAAGATGAGGAACTTCATCGGACGAAAACCGGCGGCGATCGAGATGGAAGATGGAACAGGTGAGTCCCCCAATAAAGGTAAGCATCCTTTGTATACCCCCCCAAAAAAAAAAAAAATATACAGAGTGCAGAACCGCTTTAAGTTATTACTGTGTGCCAAAATGTTATAAAGAAATTATAGTTTTTTTTTTTTTTCAAAATTGTTGGTCTTTTTTGGTTTATAGCGCAAAAAATAAAAAATAAAATAAAAAAAATAAAAAACACAGCACAGAGGTGATCAAGTACCATGAAAAGAAATTTTATTTGTGGGGAAAAAAGGACATAAATTTAATTTGGGTACATCGATGCATGACCACGCAATTGGCAGTTAAAGTAACGCAGTGACATATCGCAAAAAATGGCCTGGTGAGGAAGGCGGGTAAATCTCCTGGAGGTCAAGTGGTTAATGGTGCCAGTGCTGAGGGGCCGACCTTCTGTGTTCAGAATGCAGCTGAACAGCCACTCAGCACAGGACCCATAAGCAAGTTGAGATTGCTGTAGGCGTGTCTACTACAGTGATTTCCAGCTTCTAGAGCAGTGGTTCTCAACCCCTGTCCTCAGGACCCACTAACAGGCCAGATTTTAAGTATCACCTTAGGGAGAAGCAGACTAGAATACTGCAATTACTGAGCAGCAAATCATATCACATGTGATGTATTTCAGTTATCTTGCAAACCTGGCCTGTTAGTGGTTCCTGAGGACAGGAGTCGATAACCACTGTTCTAGAGGGATCCCACTGGTATCGTATTAGTATAGTTACATTGGTCCATGCTGGACTAACCTTTTATGCACTGGTTGCATTTAAATACAGAGCACTAAAAATTAGCACTAAAAATTATCATAGATAAAAATAACATACAGTCGTGCAATAGGATGATTGGGGAACTGCAGATGTAGCAGCCATACTATTTCAGTAATTTTTTGCTCCTGCTAAATAGTCATAAGACCACACAGTATCAGCTTTTATCCTTCTGCAAGAAGATAATGGATGTAAATGAAAATCTGCAGAGAAATCTGAAAAAAAAAAAAAACAAGAATCTGTGTTTTTATTTCTGTTGTTGAAGATTTTCCCTCACTTAGTAGGTTTATTTACTGAAGCTAGAGAGGGCATAATGAGTCACATTTCTGCATAGAAACCAATTGGCTTCTAATCTCGGCTTGTTCAATTAAGCTTTGGTAATAAAACCTTCAGTTTCTATGCAGAATTGTGACTAATTTTGCCCTCCCTAGTTTTAGTAAATAAACCCCTTACTGTCTGGTGAAACCATTGTTACAATGACAAAGTGAGGGAAATCTTTCTAATTGAGATTCAGATAGCAGTAAACACCTGACAAAGGTTCTCCAACTTAACCAAAAAAAAAGTTTTGGCTGGAGTTTCACTTTAACTAGCACCGAGGAATGA
This sequence comes from Lithobates sylvaticus, assembly GCA_028564925.1. Lineage (NCBI taxonomy): Eukaryota > Metazoa > Chordata > Amphibia > Anura > Ranidae > Lithobates > Lithobates sylvaticus. The sequence goes on along the minus strand of CM053034.1, from coordinate 60,904,630 downwards.
TACAGTAAGACTATACTGGTATGTACTACTCACCTTTAGGCTGCTTACAGGCAGCTTGTGTCAGATAGCTGTGAGCTGTAGAATAGTCACAAAGGTGATAGCAGGACACTCCAGCACGGTACAATGCCTTAACATTATGAGGCTGCAGTTTAAGAACCTGCAAACTGCACTCATATACACGCTCATACCGTGGGTGCGGAGTCTGAAGGAGACATGCTAAAAACACAAAAGAAGTGCATTAGTGATGAGAGAAACTATAGATTTCACACAGCTGTAGACATACATTTAACATTGTACCTGCTAAATTGTTATTACAGTCTGCCTGAAGGGATTGTAGAGTTTCCAGCTGCTGTGGTGTGAGGCTGACAGAAGCAGGGCCCAGTCCAGCCAGGGGGCTAATCAAATTAGGGTCTATGCTGCGGAGCTGCAAAAGAGCACGATGGTACAGACTCATAGCTTCTCGCCAACGATGCTCAGAATAGCAAGCATTGCCTTGAGTCTTAAAAGAGACTGCCAACTGAAGCCGCTGCTCAATGTCTCCATCCTACAGAAAGGAGTGTGAAAAAAATAAAAAATAAATAAAAAGGGTTAATCTTCAGTATATATTAATACTAAGTTAATTGCAATAAACAAGATAAATTGTTTGAGAAAAACACTGCTAATGACCCTTGTGATTCCAGATATGCCTGCCAATGTGGCAAAGCTCCTCCATTCCTGCACATTGGGGCATCCATGGCCAGTATAACTAGATCTCTAAAAAAGCCTTGCTCACTCAGGCTTAGGCTTGTATAAGAGCAGTGTGTACAGCAGGGATATGCAATTAGCGGACCTCCAGCTGTTGCAGAACTACAACTCCCAGGAGGCATAGCAAGACTCTGACAGCCCCAAGCATGACACCCAGAGGCAGAGGCATGATGGGACTTGTAGTTTTGCAGCAGCTGGAGTTCTGCTAATTTCATATCCCTGGTGTACAGCACGCTTTTGAAATGCATTTTCAGAGCTTTCGGCAAGCTTTGTTGAAACCTTTAACCCTTTCACTGCTGAAGATATTTCCCCCCTTTTTTTGCACACATTATTGCACATTTTAGGCCTGAAAGCAGAGACTCTATAGAATAAAATGAGGAATTGGCAATTTTTTGTATGTCACAAGATAATTGCGCTACTGTTCATCAAATCAGGTTATAAAATAAAGGTTGTATCGAGTACATAGATATTAGATATATCAAGCTTCAAAATTGTGTGTATCCATGAAACAGCGAAAACTGTCCAAAGGCAACACTTTAAAAGCCTTTACATCTCATCAATTTAGAGCAAACAATAAATGATGGCTCTAAAAGTATTGCTCTCACTTCAGTGTGCGTAGCCACATCTAATATATTTTGCGCAATTGTCAAATTTATATGTACCTGATGTGTACATTGGTATGTGGAGGACCTTTAAAAACTTGTTAGGGTGTATTTTTTTTTTTTGCATGCATAGTCCTAAGGTACAGAGCCAGTGAGAGTAACTGTGTACCCCACGATCGCTGTGACCAATTGCAGCATCACAATGTAAACAAAGGTTGCTACAGCCATGTCTCACTCACTGGCTGGTGATCAGAAAGCCGATCTGTGTACAGGAGAAAAGAAAACCTCCTCGCCTCCTCAGCAGCAGTGCAATGAAGTAACTGTGACAAAGGGTTTAAAACCCACCCCTCTAATGTCATTCACCCCTCTACAGTATATGTCAGCCCCATTTCATCTCTGATCTGACCTGTATATTAACCCCTCACTTCCCTCGTCCCGCACATCTATACATTACACACACGTGACATCACTTCCCGTTGACAATTTCCCTGGCCATCACGCTTTTAGACCCTGGATGTCTGATTAACCACTTAAGGACCGCCTCCTGCACATATACGTCGGCAGAATGGCACGGCTGGGCACATCAACGTACAGGTATGTTGTCCTTTAAGAGCTCAGCCGCGGGGAGCGCTAGCGACCCGGTCCTGAGCTCTGTGACCGCGGGACCAGCGGACCCGATCGCCGCTGGTGTCCCGCGATCATGTCACAGAGCTGAAGAACGGGGAGAGGTATATGTAAACAAACCTCTCCCCGTGCTTCCTAGTGACACTGTCACTGAATGTCTGTTCCCTGTCATAGGGAAAGACGATCAGTGACATCACATGCCAAGCCACGCCCCCCTACAGTAAGAAAACACACACAGGGCTCACTTAACCCCTCCCTGCCCCCTAGTGGTTAGCTCCTTCACTGCCAGTGTCATTTACACAGGAATCAGTGCATTTAAATAGCACTGTTTGCTGTATAAATGGTCCCAAAAATGTGTCAAAAATGTGCGATGTGTCCGCCATAATGTTGCAGTCACAAAATAAAAATCAAAAAAAAAAAAAAAAATTGCTGATTCCCACTATTACTAGTAAAAAAAAAATATTAATAAAAATCCTATAAAACTATCCCCTTTTTTGTAAATGCTTTAACTTTAGCACAAGCCAATCAATAAATCGCTAATTGCGATTTTTTTTTACCAAAAATATGTAGAAGAATACGTATCGGCCTAAACTGAGAAAAAAATAATTTTTTTATATATTTTTTAATAACATGCTATACTTACCTCCACTGTGCAGCTCGTTTTACAGAGTGGCCCCGAACCTGGTCTTCTGGGGTCCCTCGGCGGCTGTCTGGGCTTCCTCCCGCAAGTACTTCTCACCTTCATGCAAGCTTTACTTGCGGGCGCGCTCCCCTGATACAGCTGGCAGCTATAGCCACTCGCTGTATCACTCGGCCCCGCCCCCGGGTCATTGGATGTGATTGACAGCAGCGCGAGCCAATGGCTGCACTGCTTTCAATCCATCCACTCTAGCCAATCAATGGCCAGGGTGAGCAGCGAAGAGGACGTCGGGGGCAAGCGCAGGACTTTCAAGGGGTCAGGTAAGTATAACGGGGGGCCTGCATTGACAGATGTTTTTTTCACCTTAATGCATAGAATGCATTAAGGTGAAAAAACTTTTACCTTTACAACCCCTTTAAGATATAATTTTTAGGCACTTGCATGCACTTTATGGATTTTGCAATATATTGTTTTTGCATGATAGCACAAACTTTATAAATTGGAACTGTTATTCTTTATTATGATGAATTTTACTATTTTATGTATATATAGGAATTCTAGGAGTTCTTTTTTTGGTCATGCTCCAGGCCACATGTTGATTACAGTTGAACCGTAGAATATGCTGTGATATCGTCCTTGTTGCTGAGGAGATCTGTGGTTTATCAATCCATGCCTGATACATACAACCCTCTGGTGAGTGTAAACCCCGAAGGGGAGTGGGGTTTTCACATCATCTGTCAACTACTTACTACTTATGTGTTGCGGTACACTACTTTGCGAGCAGTGCGTGCTGCCCGCATTATGTAAACCCCGAAGGGGAGTGGGGTTTTCACATCATCTGTCAACTACTTACTACTTATGTGTACTATATACACATGAAAGCTGATCATAAACGTTATGATAGTAGCGCTGCTATAATAATTATAGGCACCTGATATGGATCTGTACAATTGTTGTTGTTATTCTTCTGATATATGTATAGGAATTGTTATTATAAGATTTGTAGGCACTTCTATGCACTTTAACCACTTCAGCCCTGGAAGGATTTACCCTCTTAATGACCAGGCCGTTTTTTTTGCGATACGGCACTGCGTCGCTTTAACTGACAATTGCGTGGTTGAGTGAAGCTGTACTCAAACAAAACTGATGTATTTTTTTTCCCACAAATAGAGCTTTATTTTGCTCCTGCTCCAGACGACCATCCAACTGTGCTCCACTCATAAGCATAAAGATAAGCCTCTTACCAGATGCCAAGACCTTATTACAAAAAAAAATACTGCACAGTATAAAACAAAAAAAAATAAAGATTTTTTACTTTCTGCTATAAAACGTTTCCAATAAAAAAAAATGTATTCATCAATTTATTTGTATTCTGCTACATATATTTTTGGTAAAAAAAATCCCAATAAGCGTATATTGATTGGTTTGCGCAAAAGTTACAGCGTCTACAAAATAGGCGATAGATTTATGGCATTTGTATTTATTTATTTTTTACTAGTAATAGCGTTTTTTTAGCGGGACTGCGGACATCGGACACTTTTTTGGGAACCGGTGACATTACTACAGTAATCAGTGCTAATGACACTGGCAGGGAAGGGGTTAACATGAGGGGAGATCAAAGCGTTAACTGTGTTCCCTGACTGTGTGTTCTAACTGTATGGGGGAAGGGCTCACTGGGACAACACACAGATCCGTCTTTCTGCATAGCAGAAAGACAGGATCTGTGTGATCTCCCCTGTCATAACTGAGATTTGCCTTGTTTACACAGGCAGATCCCCGTTCAATCACTGCGGGGAACGAACGCGGGTGCCCGGCAGACATCGAGTCCGCCGGACCCACTCATCGCCCCCACCGCTGGCCAATGGGAGCACGCCCACTTATGACGATTTGCGCAGCCGAGACACCCTGCCGTAGTATAACTGCGAAGGCTGGTCGGCAAGAGGTTAAGTGACAGCACAAAAAATTTAAGTTACACCCAAGCACATAACCCCCCCCCCCCCAAAAGAAATGTAGTACCACCTATACGCACGTACAAATGTAAACGCATGTGGTGGGGCACCTACGGCTGAAAACATCTATTGCGATACACGTTACATATATCCACGGATGCTGGAATAAGAACAATAATTCTAGCACCAGACCTCCTTCTTAATGCTAAACTGATGACCTATAGGAGGCTTTTAAAGTGTCGCCTATGGAAAATATAGGATACTGACATGTTTAACCACTTCAGCTCTGGAAGGGTTACCCCCCTTCATAACCAGGCCATTTTTTGTGATATGGCACTGTGTTAGTTTTAACAGACAATTGCGTGATCATACGACGCTGTTCCCAAATAAAATTTACGTCACAAAGAGAGCTTTCTTTTGGTGGTATTTGATCACTTCTGCAGTTTTTTTATTTTTTGCGCTATAAACAAAAAAAGACCGACAATTTCGAAAAAATATTTTTTTTTTTACTTTCTACTATAAAACATACCCAATAAAATGTTTTGTAAAAAAAATCATCAATTTAGCCCAATATGTATTCTGCTACATATTTTTGTTAAAAAAAACACAATAAGCATATATTGATTGGTTTGCGCAAAAGTTAATAGCGTCTACAAACTATGGGATATATTTTTGGCTTGTATATTTTACAAAAAAATTGGGTAATTTATTGGGTTTTTGTGCCCCCTAAAATTAATGTTTAACAATCTTTTGTTTACCACCTTTGTGGCAATATCATGTAAAATAAAAAATTGGATCTACAACTATTTTATTCATTAGGGTGTCTGCTTTCAGAAAATATATGTTTGGGGGTTTTATGTAATCTTCAGGCACAAAATTATTTTTAAAACGAGTGCAAAAAACGGCACTGGCTATAAAAGGGTTAAGGGATAAGTTCACCTTCGGTAACATGTTACATGATCCACCCGTAACATTGGTTAGTTAATCAATCTGTGTATGACCAGTACATTCAAAGTGTCACTAAACCCCCCAAAATTCTTAGTTTATATGGCATTAAAAAGAGGTTCCTTACTTTTGTGCATATGCCTCTATCATTCATCTGCGTTTCTTTTTTTTATAAATACCTGGTAGGTCGTGCTCTTTCCATACACTGCCCCATTGTCAGTGGCAACACCATCTCAGCTGAACCTCTGGCCACTGTGTTGCCACTCTTAATGCTTTGCCATTTGTCTTTTGGTAAGTTACTGATTTCCTTTTTCATCCTGTTGAGGCTGCCTCACGTGGCTCTTTTCGTCAATTGTGGGTGGCTCCAGCTGCATGAGTAACATTAACTCCCCCTCCCTTCCCACTTCTACTCAACCACTCATAGTTAGTATGCACCGCATCTTAGCTCATTATAAAATACTTACCTAAGAACGAGGCGCCGGCATCTCACTCGGTCCACACCGAGGGAGATGACATGTTCCCTCGCCGTGTCTTCTGGGTATCGCGGCTCCGGCACTGTGAGTGGCCGGAGCCACGATGTCATCACTCCCGCGCATGCGCGTGTGAGCTTTGTTCCCGGCAGGGTCTGGCGTCTGCCGGACTTTCAGCCAAGATTCCCCGGAGCGCTTGCACCACTGAAGTCAGCGCCTCATTGGGAGGGGAATATTTAAAAAAAATTGAACTTTTGCCTACAGGTAAGCCTTATTATAGGCTTACCTGTAGGTAAAAGTTCAATTTTTGACTATACAACCGCTTTAATACAGTTGGTATTTCAGATAAAAATAATGGCGTAAACAGTTATTCATTATTAAAGTACTATAGGCAAAACTTTTTTTTTCATTTTGGACACAGTTTAAAATTTTCAGTCATTTTTTATTCATTTAAACTAAATACCACCAAAAGTACTGTCTCAAAAAAATTATAAAAATGTAATTTGGGTACAGCATTGCATGACCACACAATTGTCATTCAAAGTGCAACAGCACTAAAAGCTGGCCTGGGCAGGAAGCGGGTTATTGTGCACCGTATTGAACTAGTGCAACATCACCAAGGTATAAGTTTTAAACCCCTCAATACCAACAGGTTTCTTAACTTCCAAAAAATTGTGGCAAAAAAAAAAAAAATCAAATCACCTTGGAAGGGGGGTCTACTTTCCGAAAGGGAGTAATTTCTGAGGTTTTGTTCCCTCCTAGCATATTTATGTGCCAAGTTTTAAAACAGAAATTAGGCAAATAGATTGTTTTTCTTTAATTTTGGGGCCTTTTTTCCATTATATAGTAATAAATAAAAAAAATAAAAGAAAGTTCTGTCTGATATAAAATGTATGGTCCTTTTCACAAATACGGAACGTTTGTTCGTTTTTCATCCATCCGTTGTTGGGCGAAAAATGGATATAAATGCATCTCTATGGAAAAATGGATGTAAGTGGATAATCAACGGTTTACATCTGCCTACATCCCCCCCCCCTTTTTTGTAAAAGGATCAGAGTCCTATTTTTGTTTAAAAATAAAAAAAAAGGATGTAAAACAGACAAACGGTCCGTGTAATCTGAAGTAAAAACTGATGAGCAACTGATGTAAATATCATCTGTTTTTTTTTGTTGAAAAAAACGTAACTGAACTGATGAAACAACCGGTCCGCATGTGTGAAAGGGGCCTTTGGATAGAGTGTTGCTTGAATAGGTAATTTTCACCTGGAGTTCAGCTTTAATTTGTTAGCCAAGTCCATCTAAATCTGACAATACCTTCAATACTACCAGTACATCGAGCCACACCAGAAAGGCAGGAGATTAGGGAAGTAAATAAGTGGCTTGGCTGAAGAGCTGGTGTAGTAAGGAGAGGTTTGGGTTCCTGGAGGACTGGCCGACTTCTCAGTCGATAACCGGTACTATAGAAGGGATGGACTGCACCTAAATAAGGAGGGTGCAGATCAGCTGGGAATGAAGATGGCTTAAAAACTTAGAAGGGTTTTTAAACTAGGCGATGGGGGGGGGGTCCAGAGGTAGAGATAGTCAGCGCGGAACATATTCCAGAGGGTAGTATTGGGGGCATTAGTGGTAGGTTGACCAAAGCACATAAACCCAAGGTAAGTATAGTAGCAAGTCCTAGTTGCAATCTCAGAACACCCAATAAGAGGATAATATGCGACCGGTCTAAACTACGTGGCATGTTCACCAATGCCAGGAGCCTGGCGGACAAGAAGGGTGAACTAGAGATACTGTTGTACGAGGATTTGGATTTTGTGGGAATTCCAGAGACCTGGTTCAACAGCTCTCATGGTTGGCTGGCAAACATTCAAGGGTATACCCTTTATCGCAAGGATAGAGAGGGTAAAAACGGGGGAGGGGTATGCCCATATATCAAGAATAATGTACAAGTGAATGTGAGAGATGACATCACTAAGGGAGCTAGGGAGGAGGTGGAATCCTTATGGGTAGAGCTCCAAAGGGATGAAGCTAAGGGGAAATAATACTGGGAGTATGCTATAGGCCTCCTAACCTGAGGGAGGAAGGGGAGACAGATCTATCACAATTTGGATTAGCAGCAAGGATGGGAAGTGTTATCAAAATGGGGTATTTTAACTATCCAGACATAGACTGGGTGGAGGGAACCGCGCAATCATCCAAGGCTCGCCAGTTCCTAAATGTCTTACAGGACAATTTTATGGGTCAGATGGTAGATGCACCAACTAGAAATAAAGCGTTACTGGATCTACTGATTACCAACAATACAGACCTGATCACGGATGTGGAATCACGGGGCAATTTAGGTAACAGCGATCACAGGTCAATTGGCTTCAGTATAAAACATATAAATAGGAAAAATAAGGGGAATACAAAGACACTGAATTTAAAAAGAGCCAACTTCCCTAAACTATGAACCTTACTAGAAGGCATAAATTGGGATAAAATCTTAGAAACAAATGACATGGAGGAGAGATGGGTTTGCTTTAAGAGCATATTAAATAAGGGCATTAGCCAATGCATCCCATTGGGTAATAAATTTAAAAGAGTGAACAAAAGTCCTGGATGGCTTAACTCCAATGCAAAAATGCATATAAAAGCAAAGGAGAAGGCCTTCAAAAAATACAAGGTTGAGGGATCATCATCAGAATTCAGACTTTATAAAGAATGCAACAAGAAATGTAAGGGTGCAAAAGGGACGGCTAAGATAGAACATGAAAGACACATAGCGGAGGAGAGCAAAAAAATCCCAAGAAATTCTTTAAGTATGTAAACAGTAAAAAAGGAGGACAGACCATATTGGCCCCATAAAGAATGAGGAAGGACATCTAGTTACAAAGGATGGTGAGATGGCGAAGGTATTGAATTTATTCTTCGCCTCAGTCTTCATGAGGGAATCGGGGTGCTTCAGTAACCAAAACTGCAGTGTTTATCCTCATGACACATCACAGGAAGCACCTCCATGGTTAACAGAGGACAGAATTAAAATTAGACTTGGAAAACTTAACATTAATAAATCACTGGGACCAGGTGGCTTGCACCCGGGGGTACTTAGGGAACTCAGTCAAGTAATTGTCAGACCATTGTTTCTAATTTTTACTGACAGTCTACTGACTGGAATGGTACCAGCTAATTGGAGAAAAGCCAATGTAGCACCAATATTTAAAAAGGGCCCAAAATACATCCCTGTGAATTACAGACTAGTTAGCCTAACATCAATAGTATGTAAACTCTTGGAGGGGATGATAAGGGACTATATACAAGATTTTAGTAATGAGAATGGTATCATTAGCAGTAATCAGCATGGATTCATGAATAATCGTTCTTGCCAAACCAATCTATTAACCTTCTATGAGGACGTAAGTTGCCATCTAGATAAAGGAAGGCCCGTAGAAGTGGTGTATCTGGATTTTGCAAAAGCATTTCACACAGTTCCTCAAAGGTTTACTGTACAAAATAAGGTCCGTTGGCATGGACCCTAGGGTAAGTACATGGATTGAAAACTTGCTACAAGGGCGAGTTCAGAGGGTGGTGATAAATGGGGAGTACTCGGATTGGTCAGGGTTCTGTGCTGGGACCAATCCTGTTTAATTTGTTCATAAACAACCTGGAGGATGGGGTAAACAGTTCAATCTCTGTATTTGCAGACGATACTAAACTAAGCAGGGCAATAACTTCTCTGCAGGATGTGGAAACCTTACAAAAAGATCTGAACAAATGAATGGGATGGGCAACTACATGGCAAATGAGGTTCAATGTAGAAAAATTTAAAATAATGCATTTGGGTGGCAAAAATATGACTTCAATCTATACACTGGGGGAGAACCTCTGGGGGAAGCTAGGATGGAAAAGGACCTGGGGGTCCTAGTAGATCATAGGCTCAGCAATGGCATGCAATGCCAAGCTGCTGCTAACAAAGCAAACTGAATATTGGCATGCATTAAAAAGGGGAGTAATTCCAGAGATAAAACAATAATCCCGCTCTACAAGACTCTGGTCCGGCCGCACCTAGAATATGCTGTCCAGTTCCGGATGTCAGTCCTCAGAAAGGATGCACTGGAAATGGAGCGAGTACAAAGAAAAGCAACAAAGCTAATTAAGGGTCTGGAGGATATTAGTTATGAGGAAAGGTTGCGAGCACTGAACTTTTTCTCTCTGGAGAAGAGACTCTTGAGAGGGGATATGATTTCAATATACAAATACCGTACTGGTGACCCCACAATAGGGATAAAACTTTTTCGCAGAAGGGAGTTTAACAAGACACATGGCCACTCATTAAAATTAGAAGAAAAGAGGTTTAACCTTAAACTACGTAGAGGGTTCTTTACTGTAAGAGCGGCAATGATGTGGAATTCCCTTCCACAGGCGGTGGTCTCAGTGGGGGGCATTGATGGTTTCAAGAAACTATTAGATAACCACCTGAACGACCGCAACATACAGGGATATACAATGTAATACTGACATATAATCACACACATAGGTTGGACTTGTGTCTTTTTTCAACCTCACCTACTATGCAACTATGTAATACCCTCTCCCCAGATCGACAGTTCTGCTGTCCAAAGCTGTCTCAGTCGCTCATGCATCCAGAACGGAGACATCCTAAGGGCTTGTTCACATGTGTCAGCCTTTTCCACCCCTCTTAAAAGTGATCCGAGGTAGATTTGCTTTTCAGGAGGCATTTGACAGGTGGTGAGGAGGGGATATGTCCCCTCCTCACCTGCCTGATTAACCGCTGTAAATGCCGCACCACAATCATTCACATGCATTTCACACAGTTGTGTGGCCCCATAGACCTGCATGGGTTGTACTTGACAAGCGATTTCATTTTTTCTGTGACATCTGTGTACAGCCCTGAGTGGCTGTATGTCTGTGTTCAGGTGGGCAATAAAATGTCTCAACTGTGTGGGTTTAGCACCCCTTGGCTGAACCCTAGACAGAATTGGAAGTGTGTTAGTGGCTGAATCAGGAGGTGAAAAAAAAAAAGAAAAAGGAAGACATTCAGGCTAGGGTCACACTTGTGTGACATGCGTTCTGTAGATAGAGCAGCCTATTGATTTCAATGGCCTGCCTTACACGCAAAAATGCAGAGAAAGAAGTTACTTTCTTTTTTTTTTAAATCACAAACGCACATGGTGCCAGTGTGTGGGGTTGCTAAAGAGCAGCGTATTTTGTGAACGTCCTGGACTTAGCCTTATGGATTGCCAAGTTTCAATATACTACATTTTTGTTTTGGGGTTTAATACCCATTGAGTAGAGCTGCCCATAGACACTGGAAAACAGTCTGAGATGTGCAGACAACAGTCTCAAAATGTCTCCTGGTTTGTCCCTTAAACAGGACCAGCCTAGTTACTTAGGAACCATTAAGGCTGGTTTCACACTGGGGCGGTGCGGGGCGGCGACTGTAAAGCAGCGCTATATTTAGCGCTGCTTTACCATCGTTTTACCCGCGGTATGCGGCCGCTAGCGGGGTGGTTTTAACCCCCGCTAGCAGCCGCAAAAGGGTTAAAAACCTCCGCAAAGCGCCGCTGCAGCGGCGGTTTGCGGGCGGTATCCCCGCGGTTTCCCATTGATTTCAATGGGAAGGAGCGGTATAGGAGCGGTAAATACACCGCTCCTTCACCGCTCCAAAGATGCTGCTAGCAGGACTTTTGTTGCGGTCCTGCTAGCGCACCGCTCCAGTGTGAAAGCCCGCCGGCTTTCACACTGGAGTGAATGGGGCCGTTTTTTTCAGGCGGTGTACAGGCGCTATTTTTAGCGCTGTACCGCCTCAAAACCGCCCCAGTGTGAAAGGGGCCTTAGTGTAATGTAATGTAATGTATGGGAAGGGATCGGCAACCAACACACTTCACATGGGTTGCAGAAAATAAGGCAACATTTTCTAACCTCCCAAGAACTTAAGTTTGCAAGAGTGATCTTTTAGAAATGTTGTGCGTATCCCATAAACCATGGATCAACATGATCCAAGGTGGCTGTCATCTATTATCTGAACAACTTTTTTTCCCCCATTTTCAATAGAGTAAAGCTGGGTACACACTGGTCGAAAATTTGGATGGAAATGGCTGGTTCAGAAGAACCCGGCCAAATGTCAACCCGTGTGTACAACCAGCACTGATCAGTGTGTTCTGGCAGGATGGGGGCAGTTCCCCTGTCAGAACACAACAGCACAGCGGGGGAGATCACCGCAATAACATTGCTTGCGTTAGGAGGAAAAAGGGTGGGACTTTAAATGAAGCACGTGGTAGCAATTGAATACAGTGGTGGGTATAGAATTATTTAATATTCAATAAACACACATTTACATATGTGAATAACCATATACATAGAAATGCACACTTGCGTATTGTCCATTTCTAAAACACTGGTAACTGATAACAACATGATTAAAAGAATTAATCGCATGATAAGGTTTAAAAATTTCACCAAATTTCACGATTGGATATACATACTGTATATTGTATGATAGACCATGCATGGTCTATGATCTTTCCAATCCCTGTCACAATATATAAAAAGGTATATGTGTATTGGCACAGTAGTCTGATAAACATGTAATCATATGGTACATGGCACAGAGTAGCTTGACACGTTTCGCGTTAAATTGGTCCTATTATCCATAACCAAACCTGCACCTAGAAATAGCGGTCTTATGAGAGCTTTCCCCAGCTTATCTTTGTTACTTCCCACTAATTGATATCCAGCATTCAATCCAATTCTGGTGATTTACTTTTGGATATTCATTAAGCATAGTAGAATACTTTAACTGTGCACATGGTTAGTGGTGTCACCCGGATCTCATTCAGTTCGGTAGTTGCAATGCGCACTTCGCCTCCATTACACACAGGGGAGGGACGGATGCGCTGTCACTGCACATCAACATCACGTCCTACACGCTGGACGTACGTCATCCTTGTGACGCTGCTTCGCTGACGGGGTTTCCATCTCCATGACTAATAGAGTGAGGTTGTGATGGCGCCGATTGCCGGGTGAGTTGTTGCCCAGGTGTCTCCCCCTTGTTCTGCTTATGACGTGGGGGGGTTGGGCGGTGGCGGTGCACACATATGGTCTGGCTGGGATGGATCACTCAGGGCTCTCTTGTACACCTGATTCCACGTCTCCCTTTGGTAAGGTCTGTCTCTCCCCCTCTTTAAGCACCAGGTTACTATTCAAACCTTCTAGTCACCCCTCATCCCCATTCACTTCTGATTTCAGGTGTCCTGGTGGTAACCTCTCACCATGGTTTTCCACCTCCGCCCCTGTCTAGTCACATTATCACTAGTTTTTATTTCTGCATACATTACCTCCATTTTATTTTCACTAACAATCACTTAATTACTCATAGTTCTCACACTAGGTTACTTGGTTTATTTACTGATTACCAATACCGCTCATGTTTACACCAGGAGTGCTCTGCGTGCCCAGATCCGCCCAGGTTGTTGCCTATGATGGTTGCCGCCGCTGAACATCCTTAGCTCCCAATACTGATGCCCTCGGGTGGCCCACGGTCCCTGGCATCACGCCATCAAGTGCACATTTACTTGTAAGTGATCTTTGGGGGGGGGGTGTTTTTGATCTATCCCCCCCCTTTATTGATACAAGTTAGCTTAACTAGACAACATATTTTCCATTTCAGATACAACGTATTTGCTCCTGAAAAGCGGCTTCAAGCTGCAAAACGCGTCGAGCTACCAGATGCCATGTACCATATGATTACATGTTTATCAGACTATTGTGCCAATACACATATACCTTTATATATTGTGACAGGGATTAGAAAGACCATAAACCATGCAAGGGCTATCACACAATATATGTATATCCAATCATGAAATTTGGTGGAATCCTTAAACCTCATCATGCGATTAATTATTTTAATCATGTTATTATCAGTTACCACTGTTTTAAAAATCGACAATACGCAACTGTGCATTTCTATGTATTTGGTTAACGTAGGTAAATATGTGTTTATTAAAAAAACGCCTATCTCGACAAATCCTAGTCCGTTAATCCTGGTTCTGGGTACACCAGCGTTTCAACTGGGAACAACGGACCCTAAGTTTAGAGCAATACGGCGAAGAGGCTTCAGTAAGATCATTCACTTTTCAGTAGATAATCGTCTAATGTCGAAAAGAGAGATTGAAAGAGAAATAGCACCTGAACTAGATTTTTTTAGAATGATGCAGCTAGAAGCCTATATTAGATCTAAATCAAATATATATGCAGAAATGAGAGCATTGACTGCGTTTGAAGATACATGTTAGAAGGGAGAGTCAATGCGACACTCGCTGTCTTATTTTTATAATATATTGACAGGAATAGAAACATTGCAGGAACTTACTTTCCTCCAAGCATGGGAGAAAGATCTAGGCATGTCATTCTCTCAAGAACAGAAGGGCAGGATTTTGCTATTTAACCAAAAGGCATCTAGCAAGCAGATATCAGGAGGGGAGTTACAAAAATTCTTACCAGATGGTATAGAACACCGAAGGTACTACATCGGATTTACCCCCAAGTGTCTGATGTCTGTTGGAGATGTCACGTAGTAGAAGGTACAATTTTACATATTTTTTGGGAATGCACAAGAATTAGAGAGTTCTGGGAAATGGTTGTCGAAACTATTAAAACAATAACAGGAATCTGTCTCGGAGCTAGACCAGCAAAGTTTCTGTTGCTGGACATCCCTTTATCAGTGAAAAAAAATTAAAAATTCACTGTTGAGACATCTTATAACGGTAGCTAGGGCATGTATCCCTGTTCTGTGGAAGAAAGACAATCCTCCGACTAAGGCCCAATGGCTTGCTAGAATTGCAGAAATCGGACAACATGGGCCCTGTATTTGGTGTAGGGAACAAGGAGGCTGGTCGGGGGGGGGAAGTTAAGGAATTATTATTTTTTGCCCTTCCTGGGTTCCTATAATTTTTTATTTTTTTTGGGGTTAGGGAAGAGGATGATAACTTTTGATAGGGGAGCGGGTCAAAAGTAGAAAAAGGAAAATCACAAGGAATTATAGAGCCAATTATTGGTAATACAAGATATACCTATAGATAGAACTACTTAAAATGTATTAAGAAGATACTGTGTGATTGTAATGAATTGTATTGTGAAACCTATGAAAAATAAAGAATTTATATTAAAAAATATATGTTTATGGAGTATTAAATAATTCTATACCCACCACTGTATTTAATTGCTACCACATGGCTATGGAACGCTCTACCTACCAACATCCGCATGGAAGAAAACCATCGGGCCTTCAGAAAAAAACAACTCAAGACACACCTCTTCTAAGAAGCAGGACAACACAAGATGGACCAAGCGCCTTGATTCATTCACATGCTTCATTTAAAAGTTCCACCCTCTTGCTTTTTCCTCCTTATATTGACAGGCACATGAGCTTACCAGGCCATGGCTTCATTATAAGTCCCAATTTCCCCCAATTATATTGCTTGTGTTAGAACGGTGATCTGTACGTTTTTTTTTTTCATTCAGCCCGCTGGTTTGAACAAAAAAAATATTGCGTATACCTTTCATAAAGGAGGGTTATAACCTTTTTTTTCCTGTGTCCCACTGCAGAGATTTCCCTTCACTTCCTGTCACATAAATAAATCAGGAAGTGAGAGGAAATCCCTCACCAGAACTAGTGTCCCCATTGGAAGATCCCCCCTTTGATCCTGTTCAGGTGACAAAAAAAAATAAAAATTCAGGAGTCATAATGGTAAACAAAACAAACAGAGGGTGAATCTCCCCAACAGGGGCACGGACAGCAGAAAAAAAAAAAGGGAAGATGTTCTATTCAATCTCTGCGCTATCCAAAACACTAAACACGTCACATGTATGTGTCTACAGTATTTGTAGGTAATTTTTTGTGCCCAGGGTGAAGATCCGCTTTAAGGGCCAGTTCACAACACATGCAGTCCAGTGCGTTTTTTTCTGCATCAAAAACGCATGGAAAGTAGGTTATATGGTTTTCAATGGCATAGTTCACACCAGTGCAGTCAGTTCCAGAAAAAAAAGTAGAACATGCTGCATTTTTTCTGCACTGTACTGAAAAGCTATAAAACGCATAAAAAACGCACCGGAACGCACCTAAATGCACCAAAAACACACTGCAACGCACTTATCCTTATTTAAAGTTAAGAAAAAAGAGGGGGAAAAAAAAAAGCACTGGACTGCATCAAAAACGCACCAAAACCGCACTGGAAAGCATCAAAAACATGCATGCAGAAAAGCATCTGGAACGCATCCGGACTGCGTTTTTATGGTGTGAACTGGCCCTAAAGCAGAACTTTTGCCATGACAACTTGATAAAAAAGAATGTTCTTTAGCAAGGAACATACATTCCACATTAAAGCGGAAGTAAACACATCGATTTAAGTTTCAAATAACAGTTGCATTCCTGCTCCTGCCTGGAATGCAACTGTCACGTTGGCTGTGCTCTCAGCCAAACTGTCAAACCATCCAATGGTTGGTATCATAACTGATCACATGTGCAGCATCATGGCAGTTGAAGATTAGAACAAAGGCCAAGATGGCAGCTTCCTTGGCTGAAAACGACAGGAGGGTTTACTTCAAATTAATAATTATGCTACCAGAATTAGTATGTGCTATAAATTGCCTCCAGCATTGTTCCCGTTTCTTCTTGCTGGAGGCTGCCATTTTGCTGAAGCCCAGAGCGAACAGCAGTAAATCATAATGTGGAACTAAAGCCATCAGTTTAACAGTTTCAAAAAACAGCAAATTGTTGCATTTGTAAATTTCAAGAGCCAGTATAAAGGAATAGTGGTGGTAAAAAAAAAAACTTGCAGGTTTTTAACTAATATTTTTTTGTATAATTCTCCTTTAACCACTTAAGGACCAAGCCCATTTTTCACACTTCTTGTTTACAAGTTAACCACTTCAGCCCCGGACCAATTGGCAGCCAAAGGACCAGGCACCTTTTTGCGATTCGGCACTGCGTCGCTTTAACTGACAATTGCGCGGTCGTGGCTACCAAACAAAATTGGCATCCTTTTTTTCCCACAAATAGAGCTTTCTTTTGGTGGTAGTTGATCGCCCCTGCGGTTTTTATTTTTTGCGCTATAAACAAAAATAGAGCGACAATTTTGAAAAAAATGCAATATTTTTTGCTATAATAAATATCCCCAAAAAAAATATATAAAAAAAACATATTTTTGGTAAAAAAAAAAATCGCAATTAGCGATTATTGATATTGGTTTGCGCAAAAGTTATAGCATTTACAAAATAGGGGATAGTTTTATAGCATTTTTATTAATATTTTTTTTTTTTTTAACTAGTAATGGCGGCGATTAGCGATTTTTATTGTGACTGCGACATTATGGCGGACACGTCGGACATTTTTGACACATTTTTGGGACCATTGTCATTTATACAGCAATCAATGCTATTTAAATGCATTAATTCCTGTATAAATGACAGTGGTAGTGAAAAAGTTAACCACTAGGGGAGGGGAGGGGTTATGGGCTGTGACGTGTTGTGTTTTTTTACATTAGGGGCGGGGCTGACGTCTGACGTCATTGATCGGCTTTCCCGATGACAGGGAACAGCCGATCAATGATAGGCAGAGTAGGAAGCGCGGGGAGAGGTTTGTTTACACAGACCTCTCCCCGTTCTTCAGCTCTGTGACCCGATCGCGGGACACCAGCGGTGATCGGGTCCGCTGGTCCCTCGGCCAGGGTCACGGAGCAGGCAATTAAAGGGCCACGTACAGGTACGTGATTTTGCCTGCCCGTGCCATTCTGCCGCAGTCTATATGTGTGAGGCGGTCGGGAATCGGTTAAAATCATTTTTTGTTTGCTAGAAAATTACTTGGAACCCCAAACATTATTTCTTTTTTTTTCAGACACCCTAGAGAGTAAAATGGAGATTGCTTTATGTCACACCGTATTTGCGCAGCGATCTTACAAACACAAGTTTTTTAAAGAAAAAATAAGAAAACAGTAGTTAGCCCAGTTTTTTTCTATATTGTGAAAGATAATTTTACGCTCAGTAAATTGATACCCAACATGTCATGTTTTAGAATGGCGACAAACTTTGGCACTTAAAAATCTCCATAGGGCAACGTATAAAAATGTTTACAGGTTACCAGTTTTGTGTTACGGAGGTCTTGGGCTAGAATTATTGCTCTCGCTCGAACAATCACGGTGATACCTCACATGTGGTTTGAACACCGTTTACATGTGGGCACGACTTGCGTATGTGTTCGCTTCTGTGCAAGGCTCAGAGGGACAGGGCGCTTTAAGAAAAACATTTTTTTTCCTTACTTATTTAACTTTTTCGTTTTACACTGACCCTTTAACCACTTCCAGACCAGCCTTGTTTTGGATTTTAGGTGTTTACATGTTTAACCACTTCAATACCAGACACTTAGACACCTTCCCGCCCAAGCCAATTTTCAGCTTTCAGCGATGTCGCAATTTGAATGACAATTGCGCGGTCATGCTACACTGTACCCAAACAAATTTTTTATCATTTTGTTCCAACAAATAGAGCTTTCTTTTGGTGGTATTTGATCACCTCTGCGATTTTTATTTTTTGCGCAACAAACAAAAAAAGACCGAAAATTTTGCAAAAAAACAAGTTTTTCTTTGTCACTGTTAATTTTTTTTGTAAATAAGTGCGTTTTCTTCTTCAATGACGGGCACTGATAAGGCGGCACTAATGGGCACTGATAAGGCGGCACTGATGGGCACCGATAAAGTGGCACTGATGATGGGCACTGATAGGCGGCACTGATGGGCACTGATAGGTGGCACTGATGGGCATTGATAGGTGGCACTGGTATGCGGCACTGATGGGCACTCAGGTGGCACTGATGGGCACTCATAGGCGGCACTGACGGGTACTTATGGGTGGCACTGATGCACACATATAGGTGGCACTGATAGGTGGCATGCATGGGCACTGATAGGTGGCATGGATGGGCACTGATAGGTGGCATGGATGGGCACTGATAGGTGGGCATGGGTGGGCACGGATGGGCACTGATGGACGCTGATGAGTGGCACTGATAACACTTATGGGTGGCATTGCTGGGAATCCTTTTTTTTTCCTTTTTTTTTTTTTATTAAATATGATGTGCCAATCAGTGCCCATCTGTGGGCACTGATTGGCATATTTTTGATTTTTTTTTTAACATGTGGATGGCCAAGGGGGATGTACCTGGCCATTCACATGCTGGGGGCTTCCCTGGTGGTCCTGGGGGCTTCCCTGGTGGTCCTGGGGGCTTCCCTAGTGGTCCAGTGTGGGCATCTGAGGGGGGGCTGCGCTGATAAACAATCAGCACAGACCCCCCCTGTCAGGAGAGCCGCCGATCGGCTCCCCTCTACTCGCGTCTGTCAGACGCGAGTGAGGAAAAGCCGATCAACGGCTCTTCCTGTGTACATCGTGATCAGCCGTGATTGGACACGGCTGATCACGTGGTAAAGAGCCTCCGCCGGAGGCTCTTTACCGAGATCAGTGTAGCGGTGTGTCAGACTGACACACCGCTCCACCGATCGCCGCGATGCGCGCCCCCACGGGCGCGCGGCGGCTGTTATCCTGAAGGACGTCATATGACGCCCAGTCAGGATAACGAAGCCACTTCCCGGACGTCAATTTACTATTGACCGGGCGGGAAGTGGTTAAAACAGTTTTTTTTGGTAGAAAATGACTTAGAACCCCCAAACATTATATATTGTTTTTTTTCTAACACCCTAGAGAATAAAATGGCGGTCATTACAATACTTTTTTTCACACCGTATTTGTGCAGCGGTCTTACAAGCGCACTTTTTTTGGAAAAAAGTCACTTTTTTGAATAAAAAAATTAAACAGTAAAATTAGACCAATTTTTTTTTGTATTGTGAAAGATAATGTTACGCCGAGTAAATTGATACCCAACATGTCCTGCTTCAAAATTGCGGCCGCTCGTGGAATGGCGTCAAACTTTTACCCTCAAAAATCTCCATAAGTGACATTTAAAAAATTCTACAGGTTGCATTTTTTGAGTTACAGATGAGGTCTACGGCTATAATTATTGCTCTCGCTCTACCGATCGCGGCGATACATCACATGTGTGGTTTGACTACCGTTTTCATATGCGGGCGCTGCTCACGTATGCGTTCGCTTCTGCGCGCGTGCTCGTCGGGACGGGGTGTTTTAAAAAAAATGTTTTTGTTTTTTCCTATTTATTTTACTTAATTTTATTTATTTTTTACACTGTTTTTAAAAAAAAAAAAAAAATGGATCACTTTTATTCCTATTACAAGGAATGTAAACATCCCTTGTAATAGAAAAAAGCATGACAGGTCCTCTTAAATATGAGATCTGGGGTCAAAAAGTCCTCAGATCTCATATTTGGACTTAAATGCAAAAAAAAAAAAAAAGTAATTTAAAAAAATGACATTTGGAAATTCCCCTTTACGTTTTGACGTCGCTTCCGCCCTCCTATGTTATAGAGACGAGTGGGGGCCATCTTAGCCTCACTCGTCTCTATACCCAGGCACTGAAAGGACCCGATCGCCTCCACCGTTGCCGACGGCTCCGGTAAGCGGCGGGCACCTCTCCCCCTGCCGATAACGGTGATCTTGCGGCGAACCCGCCGCAGAGACCACCATTATCGGAAACCGAACCGCTCACTGTAAAGAGGGATACCTCGGTTGTGGCAGCAGCTGCTGCCGTTACCGAGATATCCCTCTTCAAAAAAATGACGTATATATACAGTGAGCGGTCGGTAAGTGGTTAAAAAAAAAAAAAAAAATTGCATCACTTTTATTCCTATTACAAGGAATGTAAACATCCCTTGTAATAGAAAAAAAGCATGACAGGACCTCTTCAATGTGAAATCTGGGGTCAAAAAGACCTCAGATCTCACATTTGCACTAAAAAGCAAAAAAGAGAAAAAAAAAAGGTCCCTTTAAGGCTTTTGGGCAGAAGTGACGTTTGACGTTGCTCCGGTCCTCCAAGGGCATAGAGTAGAGTGGGGGCCATCATGCCCTCACCCAACTTCCTGCCCATCAGACCCTCACCTGACTTCCTGCCCATCAGACCACCGGACCGGATCATCTCTGCTGCTTCCAATGGCTCCGGTAAGTGGCAGAGGCCACTGGGATGTGGCGGGAGGGGGGCACCCCATCCGCCAATCCACTGCCGAGACCATTTTTCGTAAAGCAGACCTCCCGCCGTGAATAAAAACATCGGGGTAAAGCGATGCGCAAACTGTTGGTGCTATATAAATCCTGTATAATATACATTTAATAGGTGTTCCCATCTCAAAAAGTTGGGAGGTATGCCTAAAGCCTTCTGGGGCACTTCACATGTCCCAGAAGACTGTGGCCCTTTTACAAACCACGGCACGCTTTGCACATGCGCAGTAGGAAACCGGTTTCCTATAGCGAAGATGGTGGCGCCAGCACCTGATAGCCAATTGAATAATCAGCTCGGGCGAGGACATCGCTGGATACCTGAACAGGTAAGTGCCCTAATATTAAAAGTCAGCAGCTACAGGATTTGTAGTGACTAGCTTTTCATTTTCGCTGAAGCAGCCTGGAGCTCCTCTTTAAATTTTCTGTGTAAAATTCAACTTTACGGTCTCCAGAAACTGAAAGTCGGATTGGCTACTACGAGGAACGTGTCACCTTTTTATGATAGGAATGCCTTGGCACTGTTCACATGACTGCCCATCACAGGGAGCCTGGATTCTCACAATGACAACCCTGACAGGTTCATATAGAATGGAAATATTGCACTGTATCTGCATGCAGCACACAGAGCTCGCCTGCTGTATACAGACACACAGAGGCCAGTGATGATTCTATGGGAGGTGCTCACCACACAGGAACCCTCAGTCCTCTTCCAGCCACAAACCTGCTCAGCCATCTCGGTGTCAGTGATCCATGCTGCTTCCACCCGCACGTCACGTGACCCAAACTTTCAATAACTTTATTTACACCGGCCAAAGATGTGAAAAGCTCAAGATTACATATGGTGATGTCGTCTCTCCACGAATAGGACTACACACTTCCGGCCTAATGCCGTCCTTCCTCTGGCAGTCACAAACGACTGCACAGCAAGCCTGCTAAAATAGATAGGAAAGGGACAAGCCGAAACAACGTTTTTTTTTTATAAACACACAACCTCCAGTACATTGTAGACTGAATAAGATTAGAACCGATGGAGAAAGGAGAGCCTCGAACATCGGCTTAGTTGTAAGATACCACACAAGGCCAGCAGCCAATCACAGAACACGGCATCATCGCCTATTCTCCGACAAGCAATGAGAAAAAAGGCGGGAGCCCGTCAGCTGACCTAGAGCTACCAATGAACACCCGGTTGCCTCCCGTCCAATCCATGTTTAATATTTGAACAGGCGGTCTTCTCCCCGACCAATCAGGGAAAATGACGTCAGGGGGCGTGTGTTGCGCTCGGCGGGTGTCTATTGTTGCTGTGGGTATGAATTATTGCCCCCATTGCGGAACGTTACCAACACACAGTGGGGCCCTTATCCAGTTTAGCTCTGAGCGAAGGGGGCGCTACAGGGGAGCTGAGCGACAAGAGGCCTAGCGCCATTTCCAGCGGTTTGAGGTCAGCTTCCGCCCCTACTACTCCCATTGCCAGCTGAACTTCCGGGGCGTTTCCCTCGTCCACTTCCGGTGCGCTCAGACGAACATCCGCCCTGTGTCTTTATCTGTAATCAGCGGCAACATGAGCGGCCTAGACCCGCGGAAGATGAAAGTAACCGAACTGCGAGCTGAACTACAGCGCCGGGGACTAGACTGCCGAGGCCTGAAAGCCGAGCTCAGCGACAGGCTGCAGGAGGCGCTCGACTCCGAGCTGCTCGGCGGGGGTGACGAGGAGAAGGCGGCGACCACCATCAACCCCGGATTAACGGAGGAAGAGGAGGAGGAGCGGGCCTTGGAGCTGGGCGAGGGGGAGGACGAGGACGACCAGGCCGCAGAGGCTGTAGAGGAGGAAGAAGACGAGGAGGCCGCCGATCAGGAGCCCCCCGGGGAATCGGTCTGTGTCCCCACCGAGGAAGACGAGGAGGAAGATATGGAGGAGGCGGCCGAGGCCGGAGAGTCGGTGAATGGAGCCGCATCGGCGGAGAACAAGGACGGAGAGAAGGCGGCGGCTGGTGGTGAGTATACCGGAGGATGGGGGAGGGGCGCGGGTGGGGGGAGAGCATTGTGGTCTGTACACAATGGAGGCCGCCATTTTGTCTCCATACAAACAGTCCGCCTATAGGATGGATGGAGGCATCACCGGGGAGCCGACATGGCACCGACCATCGGGGCCTACAAGGCCTCTTATACATGGCGCAGATGGATGGGGAAGGACCATCGCCATTGTTTATAGGGGGAGTTGGCCATGATCCAATCAGCACTGCCTCCGATTCTCCGGCATCTCTGGTCTTTGTCTGATCGGCCATCATTCATGTACGATAAAAATCGGTGTCTGGTTGTGTGAAGGGGGAGGGGGGCATCTCCATGGTCGCAGAGTCTTAAACTTCTCATCACAGATCTATGAGTAGGGGGAGCAGCACAGCCCTTCCAATCATCATTATGATGGGTCACACAGGCTGTAGTCATGGAAACCCGTGTCTCATCCCCACCCCTCCCCCACCTGATCAGAGGAGCTCAATCACATTGTTGTTATCATCGATCTCCAGTGATTCCCCTCCCCCACCTTCCTGTTTGGGTGGGCTTCACCGGTGTAGTCTAGGGAAGACTAAGAAACATGAACACATATTGCACAGAATCTGAGGTTGTTTAAGGTGATGATTTAACTTGGTGACTTATCCGCATTAAATTATCCTCAGAACCCGTGTAATTCATATGTTCGGGTTTGAAGGGATGAGGTGGTAACTGTAGTCTGATCTGTCAGTGGTGCAGCGTTTTCTTGGGTCATTGGTTGCTCAATGGGTAAAGCTGGCCATACATTATACAATTTCTTTTAAATCTGTGGTTTCCAAACCAATCCTTAGTACTTTGACCTGATATTTATTATCTTAACAAGGCCATATTCCACTGAGCTGACGTACAGTGTTGGCCTTCTATACTCTGCACACCTGGCTCTTCATATGGATGGGTCCTTGGTGTTCTGGGAATCTGATTAGTGGGCATGGATTTTGAATGAGCCAAAATGCACTTAGGACCAGTTCACACTGTGCGTTCCTGTGCAATTCACACCGCATGCAAAGTGCACTCAATTTGCATCCTGCAGCCGGTGTCAGAACAAAGTTAACACCCCAAATGCGGGTTGCCAATGCAATGGTACTTTTGTACTATGTGATCGGTTTTCAGTATTTTAAAAAGTAATGCATGCCCTACTTCTGGTGCAGTGCGATCTTTGCACTTCAGAGCCCCATGTGAATCAAACGGGAACGCACAGTGTGTTCCTATGCGATTTCATGTGTGAACCAGCCCTTAATCACTTCACCTCCAGAAGATTTATCCCTCTTCATGACCAGGCAATTTTTTTCTATACAGCACTGTGTAACCGCTTTCCGCCAGCCGTCAAATGAGGGCTGGGCGGCGCGGCGACTCTCCAGAATGACCGATCTTGCGTGACAGTGGGGGCGCATAGTGGCGGTCGGTGGTGCAGGGTTTGTCTGACACACCACTCCACCGATCTTGGTAAATAGTCTCTGATAGATGCTCTTTACCACGTGATCAACTGCGTCCAATCACAGGTGATCACAATGTAAACAGGAAGTCGCCTGATTAGAGGAGAGCCGATCAGCTGCTCTCCTGACACGGGGGAGGGGGGGGTCTGTGCTGATTATCAGTGCAGCACCCACTCGGATGCCCACCCAGGACCACCAGGGATTGCCACCACACTGGACCATCCGGTATGCCACCCTAGACCACCAATCAGTGCCCATCCCCAATGCCCATCAGTGTCGCCGAAAAAGTATTTACAATTTTATAACAGGAAAAAAAGAAACCTTTTTTTCAGAATTTTAGTTTTTTTATTTGTTTAGCAAAAAATAAATGCAGAGGTGATCAATTACCACCAAAAGAAAGCTATTTGTGGGAAGAAAATTATAAAATTCAGTTTGGGTACAGTATGGCATGACCGCGCAATTGTCATTTAAACAGCGCTGAAAATTGGCTTGGGCAGGAAGGCGGTGCCCTGTACTGAAGCAGTTAACTGACAATTCGTGTGGCCGTGTGACGATGTAACCTAAAAAAAAATCCCTCCCCCCAAAAATAGCCTTTCTTTCTGCCGTTTTTATTTTTTGCACCATAAACAGACTGACCATTAAAAAGGAAAAACAATTTTTGTAGTAATGTAGTAATGGCGGTGATCAGCGACTTATAGCGGGCCTTCGCTATTGCAGCAGACAAATCGGACACCTAACTGACACTTTCTGGGGACCAGTGACCCGACTGGTGATCAAAGGGTTAACTGTCTAGCCTGTGCTTTCTCACAGTTAAGGAGATGCTTTGACTAGGGGAAGGCATTGATCCTGTGTTTCTGCTTTGGAGCACAGGATCAATGCCTTCCCTTCTGACAAAACGACAGTTTGCCTTGTTTAAATAGGCAGATTGTCATTTTGCCTGTGTACTGTCTAATCTGCAGGTTGCGTCAGACACCAAGTCCACAGTACCCGCCGCTGGGCTCCCACTGTGTGTGTGTGTGTGTCGCTGGTGGCGGCATGCACACCCCAGACCGGGAAGTGTCAGATCACGTACTAGGTATGTGATCTGGCACAGAGTGGCCGATTTTCCACAGTATATATACGGTGGGCGGTCTGCAAGTGGTTAATGTGATTTACACTAAAAGGGCTAAAATAGCACCTGAAAAAGGCCTCCCCTGCCACCCCAATATGAAAGCCTGAGTGCTTTCACACTGGGGCGCTGTGCTAACAGGACATTAAAAAAAGTCCTGCAAGCAGCATCTTTGGAGTGGTGTATACACCACTGCCCATTGGCATGAATGGGCGCCACTGCCAAAACGATTCGGCAGCGGTGCTACAGGGCCGCATTTAACCCTCACTTTGGCCACTATGGGGGTTAATAGCAACCCGCTAGCGTCTGAATGGATAAAACATTAACGCTAACACTAGCGGCACTTTGCTGCTAATGCTGCACATTGCTTGGTGTGAAAGGGCTCTTGTAGTCCTTTTTCTATTGTGTGCAATGGGGTTGATTTACTAAAACTGGAGTGCAAAATCTGGTGCCGCTGTGCATGGTAGCCAAACCACTTCCAACTTCAGTTTGTTCAAATAAGCTTTTGACAACATGAACCTGGAAGCTGATTGGTTTCTATTCAGAGCAGCACTAGATTTTGCACTCTGCAGTGTTAGTCTGGCCATACACACAGCACATTTCCTGCAGCATGGGTTGCAGGAAATAAATTTGCTTGGTTCTCCCATAAACAGACTGTGATGTGGGAATCTCTCCCGACGGAGGAAGCCGTCCCCACTGGGAGAAGACAGTGATTATAGTTGGCAGCTGCTATTGAGCACAAGAGAATCTGGCAGGCTGGTTGTACCAAGTTGTTCGCTCAATCAACTTGGTACATTCATCCTGCCCATTCAAACTGTGTATGGCACGCCTTAGTAATCAACCCCAATGTTTCTTTAAATGTATGTCAGGCCAAAATCTTTCTTGTCTTGGATAGAGTAGGAAAAGATTGACACTTCGGTCATATTTCTGCTGTTGTCCAGGCCTTTTACATATCTCCCATCTACACAGTATCCAAAACTAAGGGGAACCTTTTTTCTTTTTTTCTTTTTTTTTCCCTCCCTCTTGCTCGACATGCACTTCACATAGTACACTACATACTTGGATTCCCATTGCAGACTTTAAAAATTTTAGTTGCCTGACTGTCTCCAGGTTTAATATGCACAGACCCAAAACAAGCATGTAGCCAGTGAAGGTGCAATACTTGTACCAGGTCAGTGATTTTGAATGTTTGGAAGCCTTTTGGTGGACAGTAGTTGAGCAACTAGTACTTTGCAGATGGCGAGCACAGCAATGACAGCCTGTGATTTAAGCTTATTAAAGAATCAGAATATCCAAGTTTATTGTAAATGGACAGGCTTGCCTTTGAAAATGTATATGTGCCACCCTATTGGATGTCAGTTAATCTGTCTGTAGATTAGGCCATGGGAGGTAAAGGTTGAGAGGTTACCTTTTGTCTGCCAGATGCTACGCTGCAAACTGCCAGACCTAAAGCTGTCAATAGATGGCGTCTCCTGAATGTGCAGAACTGTATCGGAAAGGAGCCCTGCAGTTTAAAAGGGATGCAAACCACTAGAGGGATCTTTTGATGCTGCTATAATGACCAATTGAGCACCGTCTGTTTTTATTTGCATTAACATACAATTTTTCAGGACAAGCTTTTGGGGTATGTACCCTTCTTCTAGGTCCCAGCAGTACTGATTCACAAAAGTACTGCTATAGTTACTGACTATTCCGGGCTGGAATACTGCATGTTATCAGCATAATGTTGTTCAGAAGATCAACCGTTGCAGCCTCAATTTCTTTTTATTTCTATTAATTTAAAACATTGACTATAAGAGAACTGTCTTACAACTGGCCTCTGTCAAACAGGCATGCTGGAAAACCATATATACCAAAAAAGCATAGGAAAGGGCATAAATTTAGTGCATCTTGAATACACAAAGAATTTCTTCAAAACATTACTAGCCAAATGTGGGCAGTGTGGAAAACCAGCATCTGATCAGCAGTGTGATCTCCCCACGAACATTGGTTGTGTTACTATGAGGATCTGTCTGTTTTCTGCTCATGTGTATCCTGCATTAGGATTAAAGTGTGGAAGCCGCTATTGCAGACTTGTTTAAATGTACGTGCATTTGAATAAAATCAACATTTTAGGTATACATATTATGGTGAGATAGATGGATAGATACATTGCACAATTAATCGTCAAGAATCGTTATGATCTTGGGAAGACTTGAAAAACTGGGCAGTCTGCCAAGAATCAAAACATTCTTTATCAGTTGAACTTAAGTATAAACATAACAATTTGTCAATGGAATAGACTGTAAGTGAAAAAGTTTAAACCACTGGCACTAAACCTTTTTCTGACATTTGTTGGTTTCAAGTTTTTTTTCTAGAGAATTACTTGGAACCCCCAAACACCTTCAAACCTTCCCCAAGTATTATATATATTTTTGAGAGTTTATCAGAAACCCTTCATCACTTAAAATATAATGAATTTACACTTTTAACTGTGTGTGTGTGTGTGTATAGAGATAGATATAGATATAGATAGATATAGATAGATATATGATATAGATAGATATAGATATAGATATAGATAGATATAGATATATAGAGATAGATATATAGAGATAGATATAGATATATATATATATATAGATATAGATATAGATAGATATAGAAAAATTAGTAGACTCCCTAGAGAATAACATGGCTGTTGCAATATTTTATGTCCCACCGTATTTGTGCAGCGTTTTTTTTTTTTTAAATGCAATGAATAAAAAAAAAAAAAAAAAAAAAAAACTAACCAGTAAAGTTAGCTCCAGAATCGTGCAGCTCTAAGTGTGTGTGTGAAAAAAAAAGTTTGCATTTTTTTGGCCAATTTGTTGTTGGGCAGATTAAAAAACACAAATTGCTGCAAAAAACGCACTACATGCTTTTCTGCAGCTTCTCCATTGAAGTCCATTGAACCAAAAAAACACGGTTTTGCATTGAAAAAGTCCTTCACCATTTCCAAATACACAGCAGCTGAAAAAAGTGTGAATGTGTCCCATAGGAAACCATGTTAAATGAACTGCATAGGTGTGAACCAGGCCTAAGATGTTTAGTAGCAGCGGCATGCATGTTAAATATAAGGCACAATACTGGTAAAGGTTTACTTTAAATGTAATTGAAATGCCTTTATATTACCTCCAGTCTTTCAGCCTCCAGCTTCTCTGGGTTCAGATGCTGATCTTCCTGCACAGTCTTTAAAGTGACTTTTTTTTTATTTTTTTTATATATAAAACAGTCATACTTGCCTGCTCTGTGTAATGGTTTTGCACAGAGCAGCCCTGATTCTCCTCCTGGGGAGGCTTCTGGCTCCTCCTGCCTGCAAAATATAGTATATAGAGTGCCCCTATAGCAAGGTAAAGAGAACTTCTGCTTTTAGAACCACTCCCTTCCTGGCCAGGACTACATGTCCCATGAGGCATTGCTCTTCACACATTCACAAGTTCTCAGGCACTTACTGACGTGTGGAAGATGTACTGAGCTGCATGTGTGTTGCACTGTATTTCATGATATGTAAACAATGCATTCTGTATGCAAGCCAACTAATCGGCTGGCCGATTAATCAATTATGAAAATAGTTGACAACTATTTTCATAATCGGTTGTCAATTAATTGATTAGTTTCGGCCCTATAGTTCTTACATCAGTTCAGCAGATTATAATCTTATACAGCTGATTTGTCGGACTATTTATCCATGATTCACATAACTTTCACCCAAGAGCCACACCTTTTTTAATTGAATCTTACTTGGAAAGTGTAAATCCTCATGAAAACATTGATAGACATTTTGGACTGATGACTGGGACATGTTTATGCTTGCTTGTAGATTTTTGTTACCAAATTTTTCAGACTATTTCATAAAACCTCCCATCACTTTTTTTTTTTTTTTTTTTTTAATCATTTGCAAAGCATGTTCTTGTTATTAATACTTTACTCTTCTGGATTTTGCAGCTGCCGAAGGCGATAAGAAGGACAAGAAATCGGATTCAAAAAATTCAGGAGCTGGACGCAAGGGAGTTAAAAGAGTACGGGAGGAAGAACAACGTGGACGCACATTTCATGAATACAAGGAGGAGGGTTATTATAGCCGGTAAGGTTTTTTCCTTAAGATTTATTAGGACAGTTTATTTTGGAGAGCCTGGAATCAGGAGCAGCAATTTAAATGCACAACCTTTTGTGTAGAATTCCTAAATAGATGATGGAGATATATATATATATAATTTCACACACACACACAATTTGTTGCTGTGCCCATTTACAAAACTGTATATAGCTACAAATTATATCTATAAGCAAGTGTGCAATGGGAATTTAGTTCTTTGGTTTGGCACTTGAAGCCTCCACAATTGAATCTTTATTTTTGCTACGTCTGTGAAAACGACATAAATGGCAAACGTAAAAAAAATGTTTTAAATAGTACAGATGCGATAATATTACCTGTTGTGTCCAGATGAATACTGCCTACTCAAAGTCTTCATAGGTTTTGCAAATTTATTTCTTAACACTTCTGTTCCATGTCATTAATAGGTCGTCAAACTTATAGCTGAAGTTCTATTTATGTATTCTGATAAAAATGTGCCTGGATTAGTGAAAGGGGTTAACTTCTCATTCATTTACTTTACTAGTTCCAAGTCTCCTGCACCTACTGTAGAGGCATGTGATGAAGTTGAAGACAGCGTGCTGTGTCTTGATACAGGTAAGTCGTTTTTATCTATATTGTCCCGATTTTCTTGACTATAAAAATAAAGGAAAGCATATATTAAGTGGTTGTGAACCTTATGTGACATCTGAACAAAGCATATCCCTTCAAGTGTGTACCTGTCAATTAAAACGCTAAGTATCATTTTATGTCTGCTGCTTTGTTCCACTGCTATCAGCATTAATCAATTCTGACAAGTTTTCCTGACATAGAGGGGAAAAAAAGGTGTGGGGGAGGACCTCCAGTTGATGGCCTCTGCTCTGTTCTTGTGGGCTGTGTGGAGGGGGTTCCTTCTCTCCAATCAGCTCTCAGACCTCTCCTCACTGATCTGTGCATTGTGTAACTTCAGCTTTTATTTAAAAAAAAAAAAAAAAAAAATTCTGAACTGACAAGCTTATAAATTCAGCACTTTGAAGACTGATACTTGTGTAGGAGGATTTGTCTCATCTCTGTGCATCACCTGAGGATAGTCCTTCTTGTGTGTTTTTTTTTTTTTTTTCCCCCACTGGGTTTACATTCACTTAAATGTTTGAGATTTTCTGTAACTAATAGCCCTAGTGACAATTTTATCCCAAAGAGAGAAGTTTGAGGGGCACAATAGGCCCGATTACTAAATAAATATAAATATAAAAATATATATATATATATATATATATATATATATATATATATATATATATATATACATTTATTTTTTTATTTTTTTTTCTTTAAGAGGAAATCTGTGCACATTTTTAGACACAAATATCACGTGTGTGATTTTTATTTTAGCGTTTCATATAAAATGGGCATTTACCTATGGGAACTCTTAGGTTCACACAATGTTGGCATATCCAAATGGCTTTTGTTTTTTACTTTTAACGAATGAAGGGGTTTCCCTTACATTTTTCAAACCTAAGAATTTTTAGTAAGTACATATACAATCCCTGTTCTGCCAGAAATGCAGGAACTGTCCCTGAAATGCAGGAACTGTCCCTGACAAACAGGAATACTAATCTCCCCGCTCCCATGTAATGGAGATGTACAAAGGCTTGTATATGTGCAGTTTAGCCTGGGTGGCAACCATGACACTCTTCATAGATTAGATACAGGGGAGGAGTGAGCGTAGCCATCCAGGGACAGGAAAGTAGTTATTAGGATTGCCAGGGGACAGATGGGGAGGTGCTTAAAAAGATAAAACGAATGCAGACGCCTCATCTAAGGACTGGTCAGGTGCAGTATGTGCAATCTTTTGAGGAGGGTGTTTAGATTAAATCCATGGTGGCATGTTTCTAGGTTAAAGGGCATTCATGTTTAAATGTGAGTTTTGCCTAGATACTTCATGCACTCTATTCTTTGCTTGTTCATGTAAGTTCAATTTTTCTGATGCCCATTTATTCTTACAGCCAGCTGTGATCTGCAGTTTAAGATGGATAAGGACCGCTTTGGAGGAAGACCTCTCTTTTCTGAGAAGTTCCCATCTTTGTGGTCAGGCTCTCGAGCCACTCATGGGATAACTGAGGGAAAAGTTTACTATGAAGTCAAGGTGCGTTTTTCAGACAAATTTCTAAGTACTATGTTTTTCTTCATCCTATAGCAGATGGGCATATGAAGGTATTTTGGTGTAACTGTTGAAATACGGTGGTGCTTTGAATAGCACTTTTGAATTCTTGCATTAGACAGGAGTGGTAAGGGGCAACATGGGTATGCCATTTCTTTTACTATAAACTTGTCCAGCATAAAGTCTGTTATTGGACTGTAATGTGGAGCAAGGCATTGGCAAAAGAATGCTTGGTTTATTTTGGCTATGATAGGCTGTAATAAAGCTGAGCTCAACTCAGTTATAAATTGACAGGATTTGATGTCCCCCTGTATAATTGCCGCTTGCAGTTTCTGGGGGTATAATGCAGAGCAGTACTTGCCATATTAGCTCCTGTGATTCTATTTATTTTGGTATGTTGTCTTCATTCTGTCAATGGCAGCACTCACTGCATGTCTTGTCATTGCACTCATTTTTTTTCTTTATTCCACCTAATGTATAGGTAACGGAAAATCTGCCTGTGAAAGAAGGCTGTACAGAGGTTCCTCTGCTCCGTGTGGGTTGGTCTGTATACCAGTCCGCTCCTCAGCTGGGTAATGACATCTTCCATATGCGTTTTTTATTTACCCATTTCTTGCGTACCTGCAATATTTTTTGTTGAACTCTTCTGTCACTGTTTTTATCAGGTGAAGATGACTTATCATTTGCTTATGACAGCCGAGGTTTGAAGGTCACCAGTGCACATTTTGAATCTTACGGGGAATCCTTTGGTGAAAATGATGTGGTGGGCTGCCTTGCTGTAAGTTCTGGCTTCATTATATTTAGCTTTGTGCTGTTCAATTGTATGCTATTGGCTATCTCAATCTGTCCTACAAATGGTACAAGATGAATGATTTCCAAAGCACTATGGGTGAGCTAAAAACAACTTGGCAGTGCAGCTTGCTTTGCAACTAAAAAGCTTTTAGTTTTTACTCAACATAAGAGGTGTCTCACTGCTGTGAGTTGACTGTTTTTTCGAGTTCTGTTAAAGTAGAAAAAGCCTACATAATAACTTGCTTGTTAAATGTATGCCTCCCCAATTCCCTGTTACTCCTGTGTTTGCTACTAAATGCTTATATTTCTGTATGGTCACATGACAGCAAAGCTTTTTATATTAGTCTGTGTCCTGTTGGAAGGCTGACTATGCTGCTAAACTGTTGGCCCTCTGATCCACCTCTCCTAATCACAAGGAGCAGCGACCTCATCCTTCTGGCATCCATAGCTCTAAAGGTGGTGTTGGCCAGGAGATGGTTCACACCAACCAACTGCAGAGTAAAGATTGGGCATTGCAGTCATGTGACTGCAGTGAAATGGGTAAAAAATATACATGGAGTTTTGGCAATGTAGGGGCACCATTTAAATGGTGGGTTATTGTGTAGCCTGCATTCAGCAGTGGACACCTTTCAACACAGGTGACGGCTGAAGTAGCTAAATCTGAAGGCGATTCAGTTCGCATAGGTAGCGCTATACCAGTCATTCATTCAGAAGATTAGCTTTATCTGGCCAGATAGGAAACGACATAATGACTCTTGCTACCAGAGCAATGTTGGGAGTCCTGTAAAAGTGATCGGCAAAGCTCTACGGCTCTGGACGGTTCTTTGCAGAGAGCTTGTTTTAACTAGTTTAGAGCCATGACTCAAGACTGACAGCAAAAACGTTAAGTGTGCGTATAGCCCAAACTTTTCTTGTTTTTGGATAGAGTAGGGAAGGGTTTAAACACCTGCCTGTGGGTTTGAGGAGTCTTTCAAGAAAAAACAGAGGATTAAACATTTCCCCACTTTATCCAAAACTAAAGTTTTTGCCTCGGGATTCTCTTTATTCAAACTAAAGGTTTTCCCTTTATCTTGCATGGCTAAATTCAATTGTTTTTCCCAGAACATAGGAATGTGCGCAAAGCCATTTTATCTATGGATAGCCCTTTTCCTAACAATTTTGTGTCTGCATACGCTGCCTGTGGCACATTTAACCCACTCCCACATTCTAAGATCCAGAATGGACCTTGGTTCTGGAACAGTGCAACTCTAGTTTGTGCAGTAGTTGTATGAGAAGTGGCAAAAAGGAGACTGAAGAATATGTCAAGTATTTGTCTTTTGTTTTTACTGCAAAGCAAATTTGAAGCATTTTATTTTTCTCATAAGTGGTTTTCTTTCTACAGAACCTGGATGGTGACTCAGTGGAAATATCTTTCTCTAAAAATGGCTCTGAATTTGGGCAGGCATTTGTTATAGAGCAAAGTACACTGGGAGAGCAGGCATTGATGCCCCATATTTTGTGTAAAGGCTGCGCTTTCCAGGTGAACTTCGGACAGAGGGAGGAGCCCTGGCATGTTCCACCTGAGAACTTTACATTCCTGAAAGAGTTTGCAGATGAGGATCGTACAAGGGCACCATCGCCGCCAAAAACCAACGAGGAGTGTGAGGTAAGCAGGATGTTTGTAGGTCTAGGCTTCTATTTGGAGATAAAATGAATCGGCTGAGGTTGCCTTGGATGGGTTAATTTGAAGGAATATATGTTGTATGGTGTCCATGAATTGTCTAACCTCTCCTCAGTGTAATGAACAAGTTATTGGCAACCTAGAGTTTTGGCAAGACCTCGGTATAGGCTTGCAAAGTCCTGGTCTTGTAGACGCCTAGTTTAATTTCAGAGGGAAACACCAATGAGTTAAGAATGCAATAAAGTGCTACAAACTTATCTGATTGCTATAATCCTAAAAAATATACTTTTTTTTTCTTTTTTTATTTTTTTCTTTATATCAGGTGTTGCTTTTGGTTGGCCTCCCAGGAGCTGGAAAAAGCACATGGGCTCAAAAACACATTAAGGAGAACCCAGACAAACAATTCCAGCATCTTTGTACAGATGCTCTGCTGCCACAACTGAAGGTGAGCACCATGAAAGAAGAAAATCTGATTTTAATTCTAGCATTGTTTTTTCGTTCAGCGGAAATGTGAGCAGCTGATGGGGTTTAATATCCCCTGTGTTTTTCACATCTACGGGTTTGTTTTTTTGTTTCAAGTCGCTCTTGACATTAAATTAACCATGAATATTTTACATTCAAATTTTTTTGGGGAATTTCCTAGGAATATTGCTACTGGTGAAACAAACCAGGTTGCATATTGCTAGAATATGTGCCTATACAGATTGCTGCTCTGAACTTGTGCTCTTTTTACCAATTTTTAGATCTCCAGTAAGCATGGAGACTACTTGCAGCTAGGCACTGGCTCCTTTCTGTTATAATTCAACAGGATACTGGGGTATAGTCTGACCAGTGGTGTTGGTGACACTGCAGCATAAACATTGCACTACAAAGCAACTCATTCACTCCTTGATTATTTCCCGCCTTGACTACTGCAACTCTCTCCTTAATGGACTACCTTTAAGCAGGCTTCAGTCTATTATGAATGCTGCTGCTAGACTAATAACCTCACTAATCGATCTGTGACTGCTGCCAATCCCTTCACTGGATTCCCCTATCCCACCGTGTAAAATTCAAAATGCTAACAACAAACAAAGCCATCCAAAACATCGCCCCCATCTACATCACCAACCTCATCTGCAGATATCGCCCAAATCGTCCCCTCATTTCCTCCCAGGACCTTATGCTCTCTAGCTCCCTTATTACCTCCTTCCATGCTCGCCTTCAGGACTTTTCCAGAGCCTCTCCCATCCTCTGGAACTCCCTGCCCCATTATGTCCAATCACCCCCTACCCTGTCCACATTTAAGAGATCCCTGAAAACTCATTTATTCAGGGAAGCCTGTCCCACACCACTTAACTGTCCCAGAGCCACCCCCATCAAATCATTCTCTGCAGCTATTACCTTTTGTACCACCACCCCGTCCCTTTAGAATGTAAGCTCTACGAGCCGGGCCCTCCCATCCCTTCTGTATTGAACTGTACTGTAATTGTGTTGCGCCCCCCCCCCCCCCCATACATAGTAAAGCGCTGCGTAAACTGTTAATGCTATATTAATCGTGTATAAAAAAAATAAACATACTATTGAACTTGATCTTTACGTATGTGGGCTTGGTGCTTTATGGCAGTGTACAAGGCCAAATAAACAGCAAAATAATTGTGCTTCTGCATATGCTGGCGTCTAGTAATATGCTTTTTGTTTTAGGTGACTGTATTGTCTTTGTAGTTCAAGGTTCTCATGTGACCTGGATCTTTTGGCAACTTTTTTTTTGCCTGTCTTTTTCTCTATGCAGACAGCAGGACCAGATGCCCCTGAGGAAGATGAGAAAGCAAAGGACCATCTTGTCCAGGTAGCAACTCAGTGTTTGATCAGGCTGGTCCCACTGGCTGCCCGCAGGAAGGGAAATTACATTATTGATCAGGTGAGAAGAGTGAAGTGTTTGCTGATACAAATGGTCTACTTGACTCGTCTTGTTAAGATTTTTAATAATTTTTTTTTCTGGCCTCTTCACAGTGCACTGTGTACAGCTCTGCACAGCGCAGGAAAATGCATTGTTTCAAAGGATTTCAACGTAAAGCTGTGGTACTTGTCCTCAGTGATGAAGATTGGAAGAAAAGGTTGGAAACGCGCAAAGAGAAGGAAGGGGAGATTGTCCCTGAATATGTACTCTTGGAAATGAGAGGTATTTAATCTTGCTTGTCTAAACAGTATTTTAGTCCACTACAAAGTTCCACTCTAATTGGCATGTCTTGTCTTCTACAGCCAACTTCGTTCTCCCTGCAAAGGGTGATTTTCTAGATGATGTTCAGTATGCTGAGCTGGGCCAGGAAGAGGCAGATGCTCTAGTACAGAAAGAGAAAAAAGAGGCACGGAAGCAGCTGCCCACCAATGAAAAAAGACGAAACCGTATGCCAAAGCGCACACGTTCAGATAGGGGACGCGGCGGTAACCGTAAGCAAAACCAGATTTATTCCTTTCCCTTATTATGCTGATATTGGTCAGGAACTTTCAGACCTACCCCTGACAATTAGGGGGGACAAAGCAGATATGGTATATCTGTATCTCATTTAATGAACACAGAATATATCTTGGCATTTTGTCCCAAGAAATTAGTAGCCAAATGCTACACATCACTTTTACTAAGCCGGCATGCTCAGACAGCCTTCTGTTGGGGCTGTATTGTAACAAGCCACTTTCCCAAATGTCAATCTGACAGCAATCTTTGTATGTCTTAATGCTCTTTTCCCCTCTTAGGTAACTTCCAACAACAGAGAAACTTCAGTAGCCGTATGTATATGCAGCACTCGAGGCCACAGCCCTATCATCAGCAGCCACGTCAGTACTGGGGAGGAACCCAAAGAGGGGTGAGTAACTAGAATATAATTAACTTTTTATCTCTTACGTGTTGGGTCAGTTGCACATAGAATGAATTTAAAGGATAAGCTCATCCTTCGTAACGTTACGAGTATTTAAGATGTAACCTGTTACTAAATGAGCAGCCCCTGAGGTATGGCGGACTGCTACACTGACAGTCTGCAGGGCCTGACACTGCAGCTGTGATCTGTTAATCTCGGGTGCAATGCGTTACAGACTCCTAAAAAACTAATAATAAATGCACTTTTTTTTTTTTTTTTTTTGCGCAAACTGATTTATTTAAAAAAAGGAAAAGCACTTTTAAGAATGCGTATGGAAGGGCTTGTTGACTATGGGGGGTGGTTGCTTCAACTAGGGCTGCAACTAACGATTATTTTCATAATCCATTAGTTGGCCGATTATTGTTTCGATTAATCGGTTAATAACCTTAAAAAAAAGTGTCGTGTATAATTTCGTTAATATGTAAAGTTTAAAAAAAGGCAACTTATTCTTAAATACTGTATCTCTATGCAGTGGTAAATGTAAACAACCAACTATATGGTTAGGGAGCAAAATATCGAATCCACTCTGAGAATAACAGAAGCGATATACTGTATACACTATTAGAGGAGACATGCTGTTTTTTCGCCAATTTGTTGTTGGGCAAATTAAAAAACACAAATTGCTGCAAAAATGTATTGCATGCTTCTCCATTGAAGTATATTGAACCAAAAAAGCACTGTTTTGCATTAACAAAGTCCCTGACCCTTTCCAAATACGCAGTGGCTGAAAAAAAGCATAGATGTGAACGTGTCCCATAGGAAACCATGTTAAATGAACTGTAGTGCGTTTCTGCAAAAAGCACATAGATGTGAACCAGGTCTAAGACGTTTAGTAACATAATGGGGTTAAAAAAAACTAAAATGAGCCCTTTATAGTACAAAAAAAGATAACTACTGTAAGCGGTTAATTTTTTTTTACCGTAGAACTGTGAAAGTAATATTTACAGTAGCGATGATTCCCTCTGTTTGTAATGTAAAGGGCTCATTTTAGTTTTTTAAACCCCATTATGTTACTGGCCGATTAATCGATTACTATTTTCATGATCGATTAATTTCATAATCTATTAGTTGTCGATTAATCGATTAGTTGTTTCAGCCCTAGCTTCAACACCATGCATCTCTTGCTAAATTATCTGATTTTTATAATATAGGGTTACCAGGATTTCTATGATCGTTATGCTGAGCCACAAAGATACTATGGAGGACAAGCAGCAAACTTCAGACAGCAGCAAAATAGAGGGGTAAGTATTAGGTTTTTGGAACAGATTTTCTGTGACTGTCAAAATCCCAATGAAAAAATGCTGTTCGCAATTGCATGTCATAAACTTGAACTATGGTGGGTTTTAAATAAGCAGCAGTATTTTATTTTTTTTTGTTTTTAGATTTACTCCAATATTTAGTACCTATCTTGTAATTTTTGTTTCTAGTGGTTGGTTGGAAAAACAGCCTCCCAGGCCAGCCAAGCCTAGCTTAAAGGGGTTGTATAGGTTTGTTTAAAAAAAAAAAAAAAAATTTCATACTTGCCTCCACTGTGCAGTTTGTTTTGCACAGAGTGGCTTCGATCCTTATCTTCTGGGGTCCCTCATCGGCTGTCTAGGCTCCTCCCCTGCAAGAGCTAACCCCCCCCCCCCCTCTCTGGG
Source organism: Lithobates sylvaticus (assembly GCA_028564925.1). Lineage (NCBI taxonomy): Eukaryota > Metazoa > Chordata > Amphibia > Anura > Ranidae > Lithobates > Lithobates sylvaticus. The sequence goes on along the minus strand of CM053034.1, from coordinate 60,865,657 downwards.
AAGCGCTCTCCCAAGACGGTTGACTTCCGGGCGCACTCCCGTGATAGTCGGCAGGCATAGCTGCCGACTGTATCACTTGGCCCCGGCGCGCTGCGTCATTGATTTAATTGACAGCTGCGGGAACCAATGGCTGCGCCGCTATCAATCATTCCATGAAGAGCCCACAGGAGCTGGGGGAAAGCAACGTGGGATCGCGCCCATGGAGATTCAGGGCTCATGTAAGTATAACGGGGGCTCGGCGGAGAGTGCAATGTGTTTTTTTCACCTTAATGCATAGGTGAAAAAATGCAAAGCTTTACAACCACTTTAAAGTGGTTTTAAACTTCAGGCATGAAATATGAACAAAGTATATCCATCTATAGTGTGTACTTGTCTTAAGAGCATTCATTTCTGTCCACTGCTTTGTTCCTCTATCAACATTAGTCACTTCTGAGGAGTTTTCCTGACACCAAGAGAAATTATGGCACAGGAGGGCACAGCCTATGACTGACAGCCTCCGCTGTGTAAAGGAGGGTTTGTCTCTTCCCCCCTATCAAATCCCCTTTTAATACTATAACTTTGGCCCTCCACCTCCCTGCTTTTGAGAGATCATGTATCTAATTGTTTCTCTTTTAATTGAGGGGAAAGACTGCTGCCAATAAACGAGTACAACTTATGTAGGAGGATTTGTGACTGGCCTCAGGTGGTACACAGATGAAACTGGGTAGATGTAAGGGTTTACAACCACTTTAAGGTTTTCATGGATGGCTCCAAGATGTTTAGGTCAGCTGGGAGATTTCCTCTAGCTTTTGTAGCATGGCTGGATAATGTTCAATTAGGTGGTAGATGGCCCTGAAAGGCTCCTACTGATCACTCCGAAAATTACATACAAAGCACAAATTCCTTTTACTATTTATTATAACCAAAAGGGCAATGCATAATTAGTACAGTTGGACTACAGTAAAGGCTTTTTACTGGAATTCAAAATCACACTTCTAAGGTCAGTCAATAGAAAGTGATGTAAAGCAGTGTGATCAATCTGCACAACTAATCAATAAACAAGTCCAATTATTCGTGTTCACTTGCACACTATCTGACCAGTGTTGAATTTAAAGTTCCAAGGAGAAATATTAATCCAGAGGCACACAGGACCGCCACCAGCAGTCCCTAATGGGTGTAGGCTCCCCTTAAAACTTGGCCCTTAATACAAGGGCCAATGAAGTCTCAAAACAATCTGAGGTGGCTGCTACAGATGTATATCTGATGGATATGCAGGTGACACAAAATCCCACTTTAACCAAAGCCATTCAAAAAAGAAGGCCTCAGTGTAACCCATAAAACAAATTTTATTAACCTAAATTGTACCCGTGTTTAGGACCCAGAGTAACGGCACAAAAGTGTCGTCACCACCACCTCACCCTCAAATTTCAAATCGTAGAGCCAGCTGTACTAAGAAAACAGAAGCTGGCAGCTCACTTGTTGACTCCCCTGATTACATCTCTATGACAAAACATATAGGGCAGGGAGATGGGGAACAGCCTTGACTTTTTTTTTTTTTTTTTTTTTGGGACGTAAAATCTAAAATGCGTGTAGCCTTGGCTGTCTTGACTTTCGATTCATGAATTGTTGATGTGCAGTGTTGCATAGTAAAACACCATTGTTTTGGTAAGTGTATTGCTGTCTTGTCCTCAACCAACTTTCTTTTTTTTTTTTTTCATTTCCACAGTGGCAGAACTATGACAGAGCACCATACTGGGATTACTATGGGTACCGTGGATACCGGTGAATGAAGTCGTCACACAGGGGAAGGCAGCTCGGGGTGGGGTGGGGGGGGCTTGGTTTGTATATTTCTTTTCTACATCCAAAAAAAGAAAAAAAAAAAACAATTTTGTGGAGGAGAAACTGCAGAGCATGTAAAAGGTCAGAGACTTGATCTCCTTTCAACTTTTTGTGTTTGTTGATCTTGGAACCTGCACAGGTTCACAACTCTGTCCAGTCTTGTCCTCCCTCTGGCTGAGGTGGACTGTCCATTTTCTTCAAGAGCGTTATGGGACAGACACCTGTGTGAATGGGGGCTCCGTCCTGCCCTGCATTCTCCTGCCTAGCTAGGAGTATTACGCAGTGATTTTTACTTCAGTCTCATCATAAGCCTGTAACCTGTTTAATTTTTATGCCAAGAGAAGAAAACATTTTTAAGAAATAAAACTTGTGTGATGTAATTTCTCTCCAGTGTTTTTGTGTTTAATTGACACATATTGGAGGTGGCTGTTCTATGGGCATAACCAGTATATTAGTAAATGCAGTCTGTTATTGGACTATGACTTGGAGACATAACTGTGATATACTGATATTGGATTAGTCCACATTATGGTTGCCTCCACTATGTAGGAGCCATAGGTACATTTTTGAGGAACCAAAATTCAGAAAACCTAAAGGAGGTGGTTCTAAAAAGCAGAAAGTAAACCTAAACATGGGGATGTTTTTTTATTTGCTTATTTTGTTTGGATATTTAATCTTGATTTGTATGTAAATGACTGGAAGAGTAAGTGTTCCAAATGTTTTTTTTTTTTTTTTTTTTTTAATATGTTGGGGATTCTCCCATGTCAAAAATTTAGTGTGTAATGCAGACTGGATCAAAAAAAAAATGCATCAATGACGTAAAGTTTACACCTGTTTCCATTTTACTGCTGCCATGTTGATACTAATCATGTAAAGCAGATAATCACTTGGGGAGAAATGTCTAATTCTCATTGCCCTAGCCACAGATGAATTGGTCACCAATAAAACATGCAAGAAAAATGAGGCGTTCTGTTGTGTTCGTTATCCAGATATTAGGGTTATATCAGCCAAGCTGTTTGTGCCATTGCCATGGCTTTTCCCTTTCTTCTTACGAACCGTGCGGGGACCAACAACTTAAATGGGTGATTTTGAAGGATTTTGCTCTTAAAATTTTGTGGCGGTGGTTTAGAATGGCATCAAACTAGTATAGGAAAGGTGTTAAAAGAAATCTGTAGTGCATGAGATTCACAGGCTGCCATTTCAGTTCATCTGAAAAGGTAATTCTAAAGCCAGTCATGTAAATCCTCTGGAATGAATACTTTTGAGTTTCTAAACTACAGCAATTATGCAGATCAGGCATTCAGTTGTAAACTTTTCCCAGTTGGTATTCATTCCAGATGAACCACATCACTGGCTGGAAACTAGCATTTAAAATGATGGGTTGGAACTGGTAGCTAATGTAGTTTTCTTTTTAACAAATATGATCAAGTCCAACATTAATGTGTAATGCATTTGTGTGACCAGAACATGGACCACTTTACCAGTAAACCTTTAATAAATGCCTTCAATAAAGTATTGGTGGTTTTATTTTTTCTCAGGCTTAATGTTGGCATTAAATATTTTATTATAATACAGGATTTATATAGCGCCAACAATGTTGGGGCAGACTGTACAATTCAATACAGGAGGAATCGGAGGGCCCTGCTCATTGGAGCTTACAATCTAGGAGATGTTTGTTTGGAAAATCCTCTTCACACTGGGGATAAAACAAAGGATTGTGGGAATGAGACAGTAATAGAGGGCATATAGGAATTTAAATGATGTGACGCATATCGAATCTTAGCCTGGGTTTATACTTTTGGACTGCTTAATGCATTACTTGGTTCATGCTATGAATTTGCTGGTGCATAGGGGTGCCATTCATTTTGAATATATCTTTAGTTCCCGAAAAAGGCCAGCTGCGTATATAGCTGTATAGGGGTGCATAACGCACTGCGATGTACAAATGCCTCATTTACTATATCCAGAAATTTACATTTCCTGCAAGGTGAAAGTGCATTTTGCAGATTTCATAGCTTTATATAAAATAAAAACCTAATAAACCTAGTTGGAAGGGTTTTCACCTACAAGGTGTCACCATTAAATGCTTGACAGTGCATTTTACTGCTGTGTTGTCACACTTTGCAGCTCAGTTTCTATACATGCACAGGGTTATTGGCATTGTCACTACCTATAACCCCCACCCCCTTGATGCCAAGCAGCACAGGACAAGTATCCAACAGGGTGTCTAGAGTAAGTGAAGTAGGGTGACCTTTTGGATCCTCGCTCTGCCAGAGTAAAGACCTCTTCAGCCCCAGTGATGTCACTAAGAACAGGATTTCTTGGCTACATAGACAATGGGGGGGGTCATGTTTAACATAAAATCCCATTCGGTTTGTTAAGATTAACATTAAGCTTAAGGGCAGCCACCCTACTGCATCACACCGCACAGCTCCACAGGTGCAGGGAGCTGCTGACTCCCTGCTGCTTTTGAAAAGTTCCTTGGTGTGGGCCTTCTTTGACACAAGTGCAGCAGATTGCACCGTTGCTGTTTGCAACCTATGTATGAAGCTGATCAAGCGTGGCCAGAACAGCAGCTTCTTTGGCACCACATGCTTGACCAGACATATGACGACCGCCCATGCAGTCCGTTTGCAACAGCACTTGAATGACCCACATCAAAGAAAAAGGCGGACTTGTCCTTGCGCCTCATCTGGGATCTCCAACCCCACTATGCCTCCAGTCCTCTCAAAAACCTGCACTGAGAGGAATGAAGGTAATGGGTGTCCCAAGTACTTGCAGCCAATCTATCAGTACACCTCCATCTGATTTTTAGCAGGCAAATTTCCCTACCCCCAGTTGCTAAACCGTAATAAAAAATAGGGTCCCAGCCATCCACATGCTCGGCGTCTGAATGCTAGCTTGGCCAAATTGCTAGCAACTGCTGCATTTTCAGCTGGTAGACTCTGCACTCTTTTGTGAAGTTGTGGCATGTGCTGTACCTCCAGTGGCAGGTTCCAAAACGCCATTTCTTTTCATGGCATGTGGAAGACAATGTTTTGGCCTTGTTGGACAGGGTGGTCAGCAGTAAGGTGCACATTACCGCTGACTCCTGGTCTAGAAGGCATGGGCAGGGACGTTGCCTTTCCTTTTATGGTGCACTGGTTAGCTCTGCTGGCAGCTGGGAAGGATGCAGGACAGGGTTCAGTATTGTTGGAGCTTGTTCCACCACCATGGCTCCAAAATGCTAGTGGTGATTCTGCCACAGCTCTCTCCACCGCCCCCCCCCCCCTTCCTCTATGGCCTCTTCTGCAGATTTGTCCTCTGAACTAGCGGTGCTATGCAAGCGGTCAGGCAAAAAATGCCATGCGATGCTTGAGTTGGTCTGCTTAGGGGACATGAGCCACACTGGGGCAGAGATTCTGTCAGCTCTGCAGGGGCAGGCTCAGAGGTGGTTGACGCAACACCAGCTTTAGCCAGGAATGCTTGTATGCGACAATGGCACCATCCTTCTCTCCAACAGGGACACTTGATCTATGTTTGGCACGTCCTGAATTTCTGTCGGTCATACAATGCCAGTGCTCAGCTGGCTGACATTCAAAGGGAATGCAACCTGCCCACCAACCGCCTCATTTGTGACATGCCCAACAGATGGAACTCAACGTTGGCAATGCTGCAGTGGCTGCACAAGCAGCAGAGGGCCATCAATGAGTACCTGTGGGAGTATGGCACCAGGATAGGGGTGTTTGGCTTCTTTTCGCCATGCCAGTGGCTACTGATCAAGGATGCATGCACTGTCCTCTCACCATTTGAGGCCACGAGGATGGTGAGCAGCGACAATGCATGTATCAGTGATGCTATACCTCTTGTCTTCCTGTTGGAGCAAACACTTTGTGGCATAATGGACAGGGCACTTGAGGCAGAACAGCAGGAGGAGGAGGACTTCCTCTCAAAGCTCCCCTTATCCAGATAGTATTCCTGCGGGCCCGCCAAACACACAGGAAGGGGAGGATTGTGTCAGTATGAGCATGGAGGATACCACTAAGCAGAAGTCTTCAAGGGATGGTTTTCAGTGCCCAGAAACCCAAGGAGTTGTACGTGGCTGGGATGAGGTTGTTGCGGATCATGTGATTCTTAGTGAGGTAGAGGACTCAAAATCGAATGCCTCTGCAAACTTGCGCTGTATGGCTTCCCTGATTCTGCAAAGCCTGCAAAAGGACTCTAGGATTTGTGGTATCAAGGAGAGGGATTATTACTGGCTGGCAACTCTTCTTGATCCATGTTACAAGGGTAAGGTTGCAGAACTCATCCTGCCTTCACAGAGGAAGACACATCTTCAGAAGCCCTTGAAGAAAGGTTTGTGCAATGCATTTCCAGAGCCTGGGAGGTTCCAATTTTCTGGTGCTGGACAACTTATTACTGAATATGTGGCGGACAATCTGACAAAATCCTGGGTTGATGTTAATGCTAATTGGAGTCAACTGTGACTCTAATACAGTGATTAGAAAAAAGATCTGTACTGATGGGTCGGTGATAAGGGGGTTAAAACTTTATTAGGTGAACTGCTGCTAACACTAACTGGCGTCACTAGTGACATTAATTAGGTATCAGTAAAAATCTACACCAGGGATGCCCAACCTTTTGAAGAGTGAAGGCCACTTAAGTGACTTGGTAACTGGTCGCAGGCGGATGACAGGTCTGTGTCCACTCTGCATATGGAGAGCAGACACGGACACAATCCACTCTACTCTATTGGCCCTTTGATCCGATCTACCCAGGCGGAAGGGGATGGATCCCCTTCTGCGCTTTTTTTTTTTTTTTTTTTTTGTGGATCGGATTGGAGGTAGGCGGTGCAACTGCAGATCAGTTTGAAAGCAGCCCAGTACCCACTGCAGAACAGATATGGCCATATTTGGTATCACGCTGCCTGTGACAGGAGCCAAAGCTATACAGGAAGCATCGGCTTATGCTGCTCAGCTCCGCAGTCGCTTGCTTTCTCCACTACTGGCTTCATTCACAACACTGATGCTTTAGGACGACGGATCGGCGATCCAGGTTTGCCAAACAGCCATCCCAGAGCAGGAGGTCACGGGCCAAATGTTGCCACTGGTTGGGCACCCCTGATCTACACTACTTGTGACACCATGAAAGGGTTAACGGGGCGATGGGTGAGCAAGGATTAAATGTGCCTATGTGTACTGGTGTCAGTGTAGTGCTTGTACTGATGTGATCTCCTCTCACCCTGGAACCAAAAAGGGCTCCAGGAGAGGCGATCACATAATTTCCTGTGCCTGTGTTTATATTACACAGGCACAGGATGTTCTGGGATTCGTCATCAGCAGGTCCATAAATCATTGGTCTGCGGATTGATTGGTTCTGAAACAAATCCGATCATTGCTGGGTCGGCCAGCGCAAGTGTCGTACAGGTACCTTGATTCGCGCAGCCGTGCCACCTTGCCACAGTAAATCTGCAGTGGGCAATCGACAACCAGTTTAAAAAAAAAGTTCAACATGCGTGTCTGTGTACTTTGTAGAAGTTGCTTGTAATTGCCATCAATTAAATTTGATAACCTCTTTTATGTTTGACTGTCAAATGCAAAATGTATCCAAGAATGACACACTCATTGTTTGAATTTTTTCTCTTGTTGACCAGCCGCCATCGTCGGCTCTCCTGCGCAAATCGCCGTACCTGGCCACAGCTCCTGCACGCTGAAGGAGCGTGCCTGCGGGTCGGGCGGACTCGATGTGCGCCAGCGACCTGCTATCGCCTAGTACAGAGGCAGAACAGGGAACTGCCTATGTAAAAAAGTGGATCCCCGTTCTGACAGGGGACATGATAGAGATCTACTGTTCCCAGTCATCGGGAACAGGGATCTCTGTCATGTCCCTGGCAGCCCATGCCCCCTACAGTTAGAACACACTTGACCCCTTGAGTGCCCCCTAGTGTTAACCCCCTTCCCTGCCAGTGTCGTTTTTACATTGATCAGTGCATTTTTATAGCACTGGTCCCCAAAAAGTGTAATTTGGGGTCAGATTTGTCCGTCGCAGTCTCGCTAAAATCGCAGATCGCTGCCATTAATACTAAAAACAAAAAAGTCCCTAAATCTATTCCATAGTTTGTAGACGAGATAACTTTTGCGCAAACCAATCAATATACGCCTATTGCTATTTTTCTTTTTACCAAAAAATATGTAGAATATATATCAGCCTATACTGATGAAAAAAATTGTTTTTTTATATTTTTTTTTTTGGATATGTATTCTAGCAAAAAATATTTTTCAAAATTGTCGCTCTTTGGTTATAGCGCAAAAAATAAGAACCGCAGAGGTGATCAAATGCCACCAAAAGAAAGCTCTATTTGTTGGAAAAAAAAGGACATGAATATTATTTGGGTACAGCAGCGCACGGCTGCGCAATTGTCAGTTAAAGCGATGCAGTGCCGTATCGCAAAAAATGGCTTGGTCATTAAGGGGGCAAATCCTTCCGAGTCTGAAGATGTTAAGGCCCGGGCCTCAATTTTTATTAATTTTTTTGCCTGTCTAAGGAAAGCAGAGAAATACGGGTGACTAAAATATGAAGTGAGTGTTTTTGCATGCCCATTTCCCCCTACTATATTCTCCCAGCTGTTTATATTAGCCTTTCCTTGTTCTTTTTCTGCCAGAGCAAAATAAACTGCCCTGGTTTTCTGTGCATGGAGAGCATACCCCTTGCCCCCACCAAACAGTGATGGTTACCAAGCCACCCAGAACTAAGAACAGGTTAATTGAAAGTAGAACTGAAGGCATAACTTATTTCATTTTGGATAGAGTAAGGAGGCTTTTAATCTGTCGTCCTTCCTTCAAAGTGGGGAAAATTCCTGATCGTCAAGCAGGGCATGGTCACCAGAACTAGCGCAAACATACTGAAAAATTCTGAAAAAAAGCCCTATCAAATACAGCCACTGTGCCCATCTTATGAAGCCACTGTGCCCATCAAATGCAGCCTCACTGTGCCCCACCAAGCGCAGCCTCACTGTGCCCCACCAAATTCAGCCTCACTGTGCCCCATCGCCGGTGCGCCCCCTATGGACGGGCCGCCACTGGCGGCACTATTTATGTGAAGTAACGTTCTGAACCCACAATACCAGAACATGGGCATTTATGTAGGTGTGCGTGTGCTACTTTATGCAAGTAGTGGTAAAAGGTTTATCGCTTGTTATCGCATTTGGATTGAACCAACGTTCCTTGTCTTCGGACCGAGAAAAATTGTACCCATGTAATGGCATGCTATGCGTTACTTAACCCCTCCCCGACCAGTCACTGCAGTTGTACTGCGGCAGGTTAGCTCCCCTGGGTGAAACAACGTTACCTTGCGTTGCTTCGCCTTTTGAACCACTAGGGGGCGCGCGCCGTCGGAGGCACGCCAGTGACTCGCTGCGTGAGCCGATGCGAGTGCCTGGCGGGTGCAATGACCACCGGGTGCTCATGACAGAGCGATAACCGGGATCTGTGTGAGTATAAACATATGATCTGTCTCATACTTTAAGGCCCTGTTAACATCTTGGCGTTTCGGGAACGCTCTCAAAACGCATGTCACGTTTGTGGTGCCATTAATTCCTAATAGCACCCAAAATGTGGGTAGCAGTCACAAGACGAAACGTTCGAGACTCCCTGTACAAAGGTGTAGAAGCTACTTTGGCGCATTTGTTGTGCATAGGGCAGGCCATGTAAGTTAATGGACTGCCCTATGCTGTAACGTAATAAATGCGCAAAAAAGTTGCATCAAGCAGGTGCGAATGGGACCTTAAGGTTCATGTTAGATTTATGTCAGTTTTCTGTTTACTAGATAACAACTACTTTTAAACCAAATTCAAAAATGCCTTTGCTTAACCAGTTCCTGCCCAGCCTATAGCAAAATGATGGCTGCATGGGATCGTGCATTGCACGGGGCCGTGCTGCGGTGCAATCTCTCACTGACTGTCCAACGGCTGATCACTGTACCAGCCCGCTGCTGACAATTGTAGACAATGGATGGTTTCCTTTTAAGTCATCCATTGTGTACAATTGTGTTGCTCCCTGTGATTGATCACATGGTACAGACTGAGCCAATCACAGCCCATCTATGCCATGTTATCAGCTGTGGCCAATCACAGCTAATGAGAACAAAACAATTCCTTTCAGTAAAATGCTTAATTATAGCAATGAAATTCATAACCTAATGTGTAAAAAAAAAAAAATAATCACTTCCCTAGAGTAGTACAGTGTTATTATGGTAACATTATATTGCTGTGGTAAAAGTGTGTACTGTCACCAGTCAGTGTCCCTGATTACTGCCACATCAGTTATATGATGACGCTGTACCGTGCTGGTGACAGTATATAAAATAAAAAGAATCTTTATTTTCCAAAAAATTTTAACTTTAAAAAACTCGCCATGCCTCTTACTAAATACTTTGGACTGTCTACATTACAAAAATGGGTAATTTGGGGGATATCTGTACTTTCCTGACATTTTTGAGCCTGCAGAAAATGTATGGTCTTAATTAATTTATTTAGCAATAAAATAAAAAATAAAACCCCAGTGGTGGTTAAATACCACCAAAAGAAATCTCTAGTTGTGTGAACAAAATTGTACGGTGTTGCATGACTCCACAATTGTCATTCAAAGTGTGACAGCGCTGAAAGCTGAAAATTGGCCTGGGCAGGAAGGGGGTAAAAGTGCTTGGTATTAAAGTGGTTAAACTTGCTGTCGATGAATGAATAGGGCTGTGGGGGCTACTGTGATGCCTTTGTAGCTGACTGAATTAGATCTGCCCTCTAGCTCAGTGCTTATGAAAATAATTTTAGATTGCTTTCATTCTACGCCAAAGGAGAGTGACAATTACCAAAGCTATAGCACAAGTGGCCCATACAGTAATTGAAGGCTACCTGGAGGGGTTGGCTTTGCGTCTCCTATTACAGAACACTGGTTTTAACCACTTAAGCCCCGGACCAATTTTCAGCCAAAAGACCAGGCCCCTTTTTGCGATTCGGCACTGCGTCGCTTTAACTGACAATTGCGCGGTCCTGCGAGGTGGCTCCCAAACAAAATTGGCGTCCTTTTTTTCCCACAAATAGAGCTTTCTTTTGGTGGTATTTGATCACCTCTGCGGTTTTTATTTTTTGCGCTATAAACAAAAATAAAGCAACAATTTTGAAAAAAATGCAATATTTTTTACCTTTTGCTATAATAAGTGCCCCTTGAAGACGTCATCTGTGACGAAGCGGCGTAGGGAGGAGCGGCGTGCTGACGTCACCACAATACCGCGCTAGACCCGGAAGCAACGGGCAGCAATTACGAGCCGGCCGGCTATTTTATCTACATGCTCTTTTATAACTACATTCCTGTAAGTGTAACCTTTTTATTCTTTAATACATTTTCTTGAGTGATACACTATGGAGTCTCTATGCTTTTATCTCTGCATGGTACCTGCTCATTATTATTGAGAAATCTTGTCCCGCATCTAGTGGAAATCATCCCACCTCCCTCAGAGACCCTTGGCTGGGGAAACAAGCCAAAGACTGTTAAGATCTCTCTAACAGGAGATCTTGCTATCCGGTAAGAGGCAGTATTTCTCGGTGGTGGAGGCTTTTTATCAGGCCACTTTTCTTTGGGTGCTATAGGAGTGGTGTCACCATTTGAACCTGGAGGTCCTCCTTATGGACAGTATTTGATGTATGGAGCTGATTTTGAGTGGCGTTTTTACACTATCCCATTGTTCCATCTTTTCTTGATTGACTTATTGTGGAATGAGTTTTTCACACTGAATGTTTTTTAACTTATTGTTCATCAATTTTTCACAGGCTGTATTAATTTTAACTGTATGATGCACATTTGTATATTTTATTCATTTAAGATATAATATTTTCTATCCTTAGTATGCACATTTATGTTTACTTAAATAGCTTATAATTGCTTATATAGCACTTTACTACTGGTATGTTAATTCACATCTTGCAGCGCAGTCATTATTTTTTATTTATAATAAATATCCCCAAAAATTATATAAAAAAAAAATTTTTTTTTCCTCAGTTTAGGCCGATACGTATTCTTCTACATATTTTTGGTAAAAAAAAAATCGCAATTAGCGATTGATTGGTTTGCGCTAAAGTTATAGCGTTTACAAAATTGGGGATAGTTTTAAAGCATTTTTATTAATATTTTTTTTTTTTTTTACTAGTAATGGCGGCGATCAGCGATTTTTATTGTGACTGCAACATTATGGCGGACACATCGGACATTTTTGACACATTTTTGGGACCATTGTCATTTATACAGCAATCAGTACTATTTAAATGCACTGATTCCTGTGTAAATGGCACTGGCAGTGAAGGAGTTAACCACTAGGGGGAGGGGTTAAGTGTGTGTTTTTTTTAACTGTAGGGGCGTGGCTTGGCGTCTGACATCACTGATCATCTGTTCCGATGACAGGGAACAGATGACCAGTGTCAGTCGCACTAGGAAGCACGGGGAGAGGTTTGTTTACACAGACCTCTCCTCGTTCTTCAGCTCTGTGACCCGATCGCGGGACACCAGCTGCGATCGGGTCCGCTGGTCCCGCGGCCACGGGGTCGCGAGCGCGCCCCACGGCTGGGCTCTTAAAGAGACACGTACAGGTACGTGCTTGTGCCCAGCCGTGCAAATTAAAAAAAATATAATAATAAATCCTTTCCTAGAACTGGATTCTGCCAACAACTTATAGGAGTATTTTGCAGGATTGTTTTATTTATTTCATTAAGAGCCGGTTCACACAGGGGCGACTTGTCAGACAACTTAGGCGCCTGACAAGTTGCGTCCCGTTCTGTACTATGAAACCGTTCTAATAAGAGCGACTGAAGTCGCTCTGACTTAGAAAAAGATTCCTGTACTACTGCATTGATTCCTGATTCCTGCATTGACTTCTATACAGAAGTCATTTTGCAAGCCGCCACTGAAGTCGTGTGCAGGTCACCTGAGGCAGTCGCACTGCAAGTCGTGCTGCCCCGGTGTGAACCGGCTCTTAAAGTTAATCAATTTTCAAATTTTAGAAACAAATTATATATTTTCACACATTGCTGTAACAGTGCGATTTAGCAAACTATAAAAGTCAGAAACCTAATACTGCCTCAAACATAGTTTTATTTTTTTTTAATTTTTTTATTACAAAGCTGAAATAAAAGTTGTTACAAAATGGTAAACATTACTCTTTGTTAGAACCATATACTATGCTGAAAACAGTAAATTGCACCAGCCATTGTTTTTATGTTTTATTGAATCCATTTGGGTAGCGACAGCCCATATAGATGAGCTTGTATTTGTTTAGCTAACATCATTCACTACCTGAATCAGCTAATCTATGTACGATGGCTTATGCCGCGTACACACGATCGGAATTCTGGAAAGAAAAAGACCGATGAGAGCATTTCATCGGAAAATGCGACCGTGTGTAGGCTCCATCGGAATTTTGCTGGCCGAATTTCCGACAGCAAAGAATTGAGAGCATGTGCTCAATTTTTCAGACGGAAAAGGTTTCTATCGGAAATTCCGATTGTCTGTAGCAATTCTGATGCGCAAAATTCCTACGCATGCTCGAAAAAAATTTGACGCATGCTCGGAAGCATTGAACTCGGCTCGTTGTAGTGTTGTACGTCACCGCGTTCTTGATGGTCGGAATTTGGTGTGACCGTGTGCAGGCAAGACAGTTTGAGCGGAATTCCGTCGAGAAAACCGTCAGAGCTTTTTCTGATGAGAATTCCGATCGTATGTACGCGGCATTAGAGTCCCTGCAGCAGGACATGATCACTTTCCAGGCATTAACACATGTAAAACATAGTCCTAAAGAGTATTTTGGAGAAAATGTTCATCTAATATATTTATTCAAAACATGAGAAGATATTTAGGGGCAGTAAAGCTAAGATGAGTAGTCAGCAGGTTATGCAAGTTTGACCAAAATCAGAGCATCAATGAACATGGCCAAAAGAGGTAAAATAGGACCACCAGCCACCTTATCACTGTTTAAACAAAAAAGGAGTCCCAGATTGTGCAAATGATCAGAGGTATAATATAATCTATGTATACATCTAAATTGGATTTGTTTCTCAGCTATACTAATGATGTCTGTAAACCAGTTTTGTTCCATCTAAATCTAGTTGTCCATGGTAAATTCAGGCATATATTCTGGCCATTTAATGTGTGTACTAAATGGTAATAGTCCTGCACATTACAGGTGTTGGTGATGACTTTGGACTATGTAGAGTGGTTGGTCAACAATGTCTATCAACGAAAGAAATAAGTTTGGGCGGAGACATCTAAATAGACCATGGTGTCTATCCTCACGTCAACACTGAATGGGTTAACTCATCTTCCAGAACCCTCAGGACCACCTTCCTCTAACCCAGGGATATGCAATTAGCGGACCTCCAGCTATTGCAAAGCTACCCAGTCCCATCATGCCTTTGCCTCTGGGTGTCATGCTTGTGGCTGTCAGAGTCTTAGGATGCCTCATGGGACTGCAACAGCTGGAGGTCCGCTAATTGCATATCCCTGCTCTAGCCTAATAAAAAAAGAGACCTCTCCCTTCAGCCCACGTTTAATGATTTAGCCAGCAACAGGCCACTAGAAGGAAGAAAGTTGTGCTGATGTGAGGATAGGCCAGGAAAGAATTACGGTAAGCATTTGGAAACGATTTTCTGTTTTCCTGGCCCACCTCGCATCAGCACTGAATGAGATATACCTTAGCTGATCTAGGGCGGGACAAAGAATAAAGACTACAGAAAATATGCTGCTTCTCAAATTACTATTTTTTTTATTTCTCCTGGAAAAGGGCTGACACCGCTGATGCCCCAAATCTAGTTGAGTTGGATGAGGTTATGTCCAATTTGCAATAATGAGCAAAGGTTAGAAAGAACTCCAGCTAGCTGTCTTGCATACAGTGCATCAGGAAAGTATTCACAACGCTTCACTTTTTTCACATTTTGTTATGTTACAGTCTTATTCCAAAATTGATTAAATTCATTATTTTCCTCAAAATTCTACAAAATACCCTATAAATGACAATTCACAAGACATGTACATAAGTATTCACAGCTTTTGCCATGACACTTAAAATTGAGCTCAGGTGCATCCTGTTTCCACCGATAATCCTTCAGATGTTTCTACAACTTGATTGGGGTCCATCTGTGGTAAATTCAGTTGATTGGACATGATTTGGAAAGGCAACACCTGTCTATATAAGGTCCCACAGTTAACAGTGCATGTCAGAGCACAAATCAAGGTATAAAGGCCAAAGAATTGTCTGTAGACCTCAGAGACAGGATTGTATTGAGGCACAGATCTGGGGAAGGGTACAGAAAAATGTCTGCAGCATTGAAGGTCCTTATGAGCACAGTGGCCTCCATCATCCATAAATGGAAGAAGTTTGAACGCACCAGGAATCGTCCTAGAGCGGGCTGCCTGGCCAAACTGAGCAATTGGGAGAGTTAGAGAGGTGACCATGAACCCGGTCACTGACAGAGTTCCAGCGTTTCTCTGTGGAGAGAGGAGAAACTTCCAGAATAACAACCATCTCTACAGTGCAAATAAATACTAGAGTATAAATAATGCGCAATATCAACGTTAGTCTATTTAGATCAGCAGGTGAGGTTAAAAGACAAATGTCGTGGTATAGTAAAATATATAAGTGCTTGCGTGACAATCCCAAGTGCACAAAAATATATATAGACGTCAAGTTACAATGAGGTTGTAACCAATTTAATAAATAAATAAATACACAATGTGTTAAAAGTAGATACAATGTGTTTAAATAAATAAAGTGCTTCAAAATGTGAGTAAAAACAAGTATGTGTTCTAATGTATCAAAAAAAGGAAATATCCAGTTTATGCCAATGATGCCTCTTTCTCTTTTTTTTTTCAGTTCTTGCATTTCTAATTCCGGATATCATTAGTGGATGTGAAGAGTTATTTCATTAATTATCTAACTCATTTAATGGACTGTTATCACCTATGGAATTAATATAATATTTAATTGGCGGCCGTTTATCTATTTATTCATCAATTAATTGGCTAATCCATCAGGTCAAGCCTGTATTGGCTTTTGGAATTTACGTATCCCCATATGCATCATTTGCATAAACTGGATATTTCCTTTTTTTGATACATTATAACACATACTTGTTTTTACTCACATTTTGAAGCACTTTATTTATTTAAAACACATTGTATCTACTTTTAACACATTGTGTATTTATTTATTTATTAAATTGGTTACAACCTCATTGTAACTTAAAGTCTATATATATTTTTGTGCACTTGGGATTCTCACGCAAGCACTTATATATTTTACTATACCACGACATTTGTCTTTTAACCTCACCTGCTGATCTAAATAGACTAAGGTTGATATTGCGCACTATTTATACTCTAGTATTTATTTGCATATTCTTCTACACACTTCAATGGTGCAGCATATCATTTGGTCATCTTATCTATCTATTTTATTTGGTTTTCTAAATTTTTATTATTTTAAATTCTCCTATCAGCGCTTTAGTACTCACTTTGCACATAACCATCTCTACAGAACTCCACCAATCAGGCCTGTATGGTAGAGTGGCCAGACAGAAGTCACTCCCTAGTAAAAAGGCACATGACAGCCCGCCTGGAGTTTACCAAAAGGCACCTGAAGGACTATGACCATGATGATAAAGAAAATTCTCTGGTCTGATAAAACAAAGATTGAACTCTTTGGCCTGAGTGGCAAGCATCATGTCTGTAAACTGCTCATCACCTGGCCAATACCATCCCTACAGTGCAGCATGATGGTGGCAGCATTATGCTGTGGGGATGTTTTTCAGGGGCAGGAAGTGGGAGCCTAATCAGGATCAAGGGAAAGATGAATGCAGCAATGTACAGAGACATCCTTGATAAAAACCTGCTCCAGAGCGCTCTGAACCTCAGACTGGGGCAAAGGTTCATCTTCCAACATGACAACGACCATAAGCAGACAGCCAAGATAACAAAGGAGTGGCCACGGGACAACTCTGTGAATGTATCTCATAATTCAGCATCCAAAGATTTGAATGGGTATGGTTTGGATACAAGCCTGGCCTCCGCACTGCCCGGGAGACAAACAGCCAATACTAGCTGCAACCTGCTCTCAATCTTTTGCTCTAATGGAGCATACACATGGTCGCATTTCCTGACCAAAAGCTCTTATCTTATGCTAGCCGAATTTCCGATCGTGTGTACGCGGCATTAGCCCAGCTGCAGCAACATATGCAACAATTTTTTGGTTGCTGATTGATAATTCTTTTTTTTTTTTTTAACATAAAGTTTACTTATTTTTAAGAGACCAACAGCGTATTAATTACGGTACAGAAAAATTCAGACATAGTCATTTGACAGTTGTACATGTAGTCAAGTGGTTAGATTGATATTACATTCAACAAACATACGAGTTCTAGTCAATAGCAACAAAGACAGTAAATGGCATTGCGAAACCCAAGGGGGGGGGACAGGCCAGGCCCATCCGCTTAATACCACCATCATTTGTCTGCTACCATCCGGAGAGAGGGTATGGGTGTCTGTATAGGATATATGGCACCAACTAGGTGTGAGCTAGAGGGGGTGTGTCAGTTCCTAGTCCAGAGTCAAGTCTCATGCCGTTACCCAAGGGGCCCATATTTTTTCGAATTTATTCGGACAGTTTCTTCCTAGGTAGGTCAGCTTATAGAGAGGGAGGGCGATATTTATAAGTGACATCCATAGCTGCTTAGTGGGGGGTTGGGTTTGATTCCATTGTAGAAGAATGGCTTTCCTAGCGTAAAAGGACTCATAGAAGACAAAGAGCTTTCTCTTTTGGGGAGCTTCAAGGAAATCACAGATCCCCAACAGAAGGGGGATGGGGCTGTAAGGGACTTTGATTCTCCCTATGAAGTTGATGTCATCCAGAATTTCCCTCCAAAATTCTTCTATTTTGGGACAGGACCAGACAACATGGAAAAAGTCTGCGCCATCCTGGCCCCACTTGGGGCACACTGCTGAAAGACCAGGATAGATTCTTGCCAAGCGGACTGGGGAATACTGGGTACAATGTAAGAATTTCAATTGTGTGAATCTATCTCTGGCAGATATCATCAATGGCAAGTACTGCAGAATGCCCTCCTCCCAGTCATCAATCGGCCAGATCTGAAATATCTTCCTGCCATTTGGTGTATAGCTGCAATACTTTAGATGTGTCCAGCACAGCCAGCATATTGTATAATATAGAGAGTGTTCCACCTTTTTCTACGGACCTCAGAGTGCTCTCCAGGTCTGACATTTGTAATACTATAACAGGAGGGAATTGAGAGTGGTAGGCATGGCGTATCTGGAGAAATCTAAAGAACATGTGGTTTGAGAGACCTTTGTCCCTCTTCAGATTGTCAAAGGAAGCTAGTTGACCCCCGGTTACAATGTCTCCCAACTGTGTAATCCCATGTCTGCCCCATATAATCGGGTCTGGAATAGAATGAAAATGGGGTAGACGGGGGTTACCCCATAGCGCAGTGTAAGGAGACCAGGTGTTCGGTTTCTGCATCATTAAGTAGACTTTGTCCCATACTTTGAGTGTAGTTCTCATGGGTATGGACACCTTTGGGTTGGATTTGGGGCCCCTATGTACTAGGTTTCTAAGTTCCGTGTAAGAGCCCAGTAGTGCAGCCTCTAGCGTAGACGCAGGGTTGGCCGGAAGCTCAGCCAGCCACCACCTAACAGTAACCAGAACTGCCGCCCAGTAGTATTTTATGAGGCTCGGTAAAGCTAGTCCTCCCAACGTGAGTGGGAGTTGTAGGGTTGTCTTCGCTATCCGAGGTGTCGCTCCTCTCCATACGAAATTAGTGATTATACTATCTAATTTGTTAAAAAATGAAACGGGTATGACCACCGGGGTCTGCCTGAAAAGGTAGGTAAACTTTGGTAGTACTGTCATCTTGATAAAATTGACTCGTCCCACCGGTGTGAGCGGCAGAGACTTCCAGGCTGAAAACCTTTGGGACAGATGGGATACTACTGGGGTTAAATTCAGATTAATAAATTGGCCTAGATCCCGATGTATCTCCCCCCCCCCCCCCCAAGTACCTGAATTGGGAAACCCTCTGTAGTTGTGCATCCGAGGGTCAGGAGTCGTTATCCGAGTGTAGTGGAAATAGTATGGACTTTCCCCAATTTATGCACACCCCCCAGTACCTCCCAAAGCTATCGATGACAGACAGCGCCCTCTGTAAGGAGATACCATCATCCTTAAGATACAAAAGGGTATCATCGGCATACAGTAATACCTTTTCATGTAGTGGGCCTATCATGACGCCCTGTATTTCCTGGTTGGACCGTATGAGGATTGCCATTGGTTCTATAGCCAGTGCAAAGAGCCCTGGCGATAGAGGGCACCCCTGTCTCGTTCCTCTACCCAGATTGAAAGGTGGGGAGAGGACAGTGTCCGTATGGACCCTGGCCGTTGGAGTTTTGTACACGGCTTCAACCCAGGAAATGAAGACCGGACCAAATCCGAACCTGCGGAGGACCTCCCAGAGATAACGCCACTCGACCGAGTCGAAAGCTTTCTCTGCATCCAGGGAGGCCACTATCGCAGGCTAGGCGTCTCCATTCCCAGAGGCCAAGACCGCATACAACCTCCGCAGATTAATATCAGTTCCCTTACCGGGCATGAAACCTAATTGATCGTCGTGAATTAAAGTGAGTATCACTTCGTTCAGTCGCCTGGCAAGAATCTTGGTCAAAATTTTAGCATCCGAATTCAGAAGGGATATAGGCTGGTAGGACGAGCACAATTGAGGGTCCTTCCTTGGTTTAGGAATTACTACTATAATAGTTTGGGCCATTGACGGAGGGAGAGCCTCTTCTACCCGTGTTTTCGTAATCATGTTATGTAGTTTGGGCACTAATTCCTCAGCATACTGCTTGTAAAATTCCAGTAAAAAACCCATCCAGACCCGGGGTCTTACCCGCTTGCAAGGAGCCAAGCGCTACCTGAACCTCTTCCATAGTGATCGGGGCGTCTAATAATTCCCTTGCGGAGGATGCAAGAGTCTGGAATGTCACGGCATCTAAAAACGCAGCTAGCTCTCCATCCGTGCAATGCACTCGGGAGGAGTAGAGTTTGGAGTAGTAGTCTACAAAACAGGTATTGACTGCCACCGGATCTGACACCATAGCTCCATCCTCCCGTTGTAGTCGGGGAATAGTTGAGACTGTGGACTGCTCCTTAGAGATCCATGCCAGCATCCTGCCCGTCTTGTCGCCCTGTTCGAATATACGTTGTGTTTCAACCAGTTGTCTTTTGTTTACATTTGCCACTCGGAGCAGCATCACCTTTCTATATGTCACCCTCATATCCTGAGCTGTAATAGGATTGGCCGTTTGAGCGAAGCGTGCCTCCAGTGCCTGGGCCTTTTCCTCCGCCTCCTCCAATACAAGCTGGTCATTCCTACGTTCCCTTGTTATGGAGGACATGTAGCATCCTCTAATGTATGCTTTAAATGCCTCCCAATCATTACCTGGAGAGGTGGTACCTGCATTTGACAACCAGTACTGCGTGATCTGTTTGGCTATTTCTATTTCCAACGTAGGGTGTGATATCCAAAACCTGGATAGTCGCCAGAACCTGTCCGCCGGGGGCGTCTTGGTTTGTATGGAACAAAGCAGGGGGGAGTGGTCGGAGATACCTCGGGGAAGCACCTTGATATCCTGAAGTATAGGGAGCATGCTGGCACTACCATACACAAGATCAATACGGGATAGTGTATTATGGGATAGAGAGTGACAGGTATACATGCGTTCTGAAGGGTGCTTTCACTGCCATATGTCCACCAATCCGTAAACTTGTGCCCATCTCGATAGAATCGAGTCCGTATTGGGATCTGGGGAGAGTCTGTCCAGGGAGGGATTCGGGGTGATGTTAAAGTCTCCTAGCAGGAGTAAGTTGTCTGTAGGAAACGGTGTTAGCAATGCAGCAATGGATCGTAGGAAGGTGAGGGTAGCGGGAGGTGGCACGTATACCCCTACTATCACCATTTCTATCGTATCTATGATGGCATGTAACAGCACATACCGCCCCTCCGGGTCTAGTTTAACTGTTAGTAATTCAAATGCTAGAGACTTATGGATTAGAATGCTAACCCCTCGGGCATAACCGGAGTAGGTGGCATGGTAATGGTGATTCACCCAGGGTCGTTTGAGGCTCATGGTTCTCCCACCCACCAGATGCGTCTTTTGGAGTATGCAAATTTGGGGATTATATTTCTTCAGATAGGTGAAGACTAGGGAACGTTTAATTTTATTATTCATGCCCCTCACATTCCACGATAGGATCTTCAGTGGAGCCATAATACACCCACAGAGTGGGTAAGTGTCGGGGGATTCTGTGTTTCTACGACCCGAGGGGGTCCGCACCCCCAGTAACCTTAGGTCAGTCAGGATCAACTGTCGGTACATAGAGTAAGTTGGTATAGTACAGTATGTCATCGTCTGTATATTGTATTGTTAAAGGGCTGTCTAAAACTATAAAGACAGCAGAACTTAAAAAAAAAAAAAAAAACTCAGCGAACAGAACACCCAACCCGTCCCACCCCATGCCCTGATAAACATATCTCAGAGAGCTTGAGTACCCAAAACCTAACCCAACAGAACTCTCAAGTAGGAAGTGCTCCTATGGGGGCAGTGCGCACAGACAGCACACCTAGGACACAGTTCCTATTTGCAGGCTTGTGATGTCTCACTAGTCTTGGGAACACCATGCACCCATCATGTGATATATTTATGTTTTTGCTATTTGTTACTGGTTCTACTGTACCACACGGTACTTCTCTTCTCCCCCTTTCCCAGGTATTTCCTAGCAAACTCCACTTCCAGAGGCAACAACAACCATAATGTATACCTAGCCTCACAATGGGACCCCTAAATATACTAACACTCAACATACAAGGGCTAAACTCTCCACACAAATGGGCCAAGGCCTTTAAAACCTTCAACGCTGCCAAGGTATGTTGTGTGCCTGCAAGAGACTAATTTCACCCCCTGATCCACCCCAAAATCCACAAGTATATACAGCATCAGCTAATTCCAAAATTAGGGGAGCCCTTATAGCCTTTCATCGTCTTACTCCCTTCACACCCTTGGTAGAAATCAAGGATCCGGAGTCCAGCATGCTGCTCAACTCCGAAGTGACAATAATATGTTTGTAATATATGTGAATGTTTGTCATTTATGATTTTCATTGTTTAATTGTTCAGAAATAAACTATTTTGTAAATAATAAAAAAATAAAAAATTATTTCTTATTCAAAAAGTTGCAAGTATTATCCACTTTTTTTTGTTTTTTCGTTTACCGCTATAGTCCCCTAACTCTATCCTTGCTTCTCCTTTTACAATAATATCCTATTATGCACCAAACTTTAAACCTCTACGGTTTATTTTCAATTTGCTAGGTGTTGTTGAATCTCACAAAAGGGGCACACTCCTCCTCTGCGGGGACTCTAACCAATCCCTATACCCCTTTCTAGACAAATCTCCTCAATCCCCCCTCCCTAGTGCTACCAAACTTAGCTTTCAACATCTACAACGCTACTACTTAGTTGACTCGTGGCATGAACAAAACCCGCACAATGTCAATACACGTTCTATTCTCACCCTCACAATACATTCTCATAAATTTACATATCTTCCTCACCACCACCACCCCTACTTCTCTCCTCAACTATTCTTCCGATCCCCTGGTCAGATCATATCGCTGTTTTTACCACATTAGCCTCCCTAATCCCCTCCACTAGGAACTCTTCCTGGACCATCAACGATAAAGTTTTATCCCACCCGTCACACCGCTTTACAATAGAAATAGCACTCAAGGAATACTTATACATCAACTCTACTCCTGAAATCTCCCCTCTCATACTATGGGAAGCTCACAAGCCAGTCATAAGGGAGGCCTGTGTTAGCCAGGCGTCCATTCTGAACAAGGAAAACCCCTTACCCAACAATGTTTAGAAACATCTTTTAGCAATGCCCACATGACGTTTCAGGCAGACCCCCTCTACGTCGAATCGCCAAGCTTTGGAAAAAGCTAGGCTACAACTTGACTTATTCCTGATGGACTCTGCAGAAAAGGCCCTATGCCGCTCATGCTACAAATATTACACCAAAGCTAACAAACCCAATACTTTCTTGGCCCTAGCCCTCTGACATCTAGACCGTACGGTTAAACTGATCCGACTAAAGCTATCCTCGACTGATTACTCTAGCAACCCTGTCAAGATCCTCCAAGTGTTTAGAAAACACCTTGCTACCCTTTACTCGAGTAATGATACCTTCGATTGCACCCGTGCGGAATCCGTTCTCTCAACTACTACTTTGCCTTCCCTTTTGTCTCTACAATGCAAAAATTTTGAGAAACCAATTGAAATCGAGGAGGTTATGCTGGCCATAAAGATTCTAAAAACCCATAAGCGCCCAGGCTCTTGGCCACATATTTTAAATGGTTTGCTGACTTCCTAGCCCCAGTACTAACTAGGGCATTTAACACCACCCTTGCTGAATAGGAAACACTATTGACGTTACAGGCAGGTTCCATTTCCTTCCCTCATGGCACAGCTTGTTCCCATATGGGGTGTCCAGGGGTGTTGGACAATAATCCCTACCTTCTGTTTAGCCCTTGGAACAGACTACTTTGCTCACACAAGTTTATTACTACGGTTCTGTCATAAGTACCCATTCATGCTACACTGTTTCCTGTGTCTTAATGTATGATGAATTCTGTTTGCCCTCTTTACTGTTTCTTCTGAAAACCTCAATAGAACAGTGAATGGGTATAGTTTGGCGAACCAATTCTGAACATTCACCTTCTTCTCTGCCTTTTTCCTATTCATCTTCTAATAATTCCCGTATTTCAGTCATTAATGGGAAGAAGGCTCCCTGTCACTTTAAATTTGCGAAATATCTCACTAACTTCTCAGGCGGTTGAGAATCTTGTTCCCATTCTATGGCCTCTTTTACTGCTGTGATGTAATGATCTAAGATGAAAATCAAACAAATGCTCAATGAAATCTTCCACAGCCTAACCTGAGGCTATTTTCAGCAGTGGCAGGGAGGCTTGCTTCTGTTTAGACGTGCCTTTTGGCTTAGGCTCATTTCCAGAGTAGCTTGCTGTAGTCAAACTGCATACTCTTGGCTATTGCTTAATGAATGTATGTTTTATCCGTGGGCACATCTTTAATGCAAAATGTGCAGAGTAAATTTTTTTGCCAGGGAAGGAGCTGCAAAAGCCAAACAGTGCACCTGGGATGGGCGTCCGTCAGTTCCATGGCTGGAGTATTATTGCAGCCTGGACTGTTTGGAGAGTGGGACCTATATTTAGATCGGTGCTCAGAAAAGTTCGGTGAAAATCATTCATTCTATTATCTTACTTGTGTTGGTCCCTTTGGATAATTTAACATGAACTTTCGTGATGGGCTCTCAAAAGCTGTCTGCTCACAATCTCTGCAGAAGGAAAACATCCTCATTAGTGTGTAACCTGGATCCTGGATCACTGTATGAAAACTTGGTCTATTTCAAGGATGAGGACCCAATATCCTTTCTGTACAATATAGTCCAAAAATAATTACAGTGAACTGAAAGGAATGCCTTTGTAATGTCCATTAATGCCATAAGGCCGGATTGCTGTAATTGTCAGGCATTAAAGACATTGATAGAGAACCTCATAATTACAAGCATGAATGTTTTTACCTGGCATAAAGCTAGTTTGGTCAGGATGTATTAAATTAGTAGTACAATTGTGGCCATATTCATTGCTAAAGTTTTTGCTTGAATTATTAAGTTCCTATTTAACAATGAAATGGGTCTATAAGACTTACATTTATTCTTATCTGGTTTAGATACAAGAATAATAAGTGCCTGGGACCTGGCTGGGTATTTGCCTTATTTTCACAGAGTGCACACTACTAGAGATGACAATTGGTGGAGATTCCATACATGATAAGAAGGCAAGCCCTTTCCTAATTCTCCTACTTTTCTAAAAAAAAAATAGAAGTGGATTAGTATACCAGTCTTTTGGCAATTGTGCCAGTAGACCTAAGGTCAAGAGAGCACTGTAAGGTTGCAAAATTTTGGCACAGAGATTTCAGTGGGGTTGGTTATGTATTCTTTAAAAGAGTTGTAAAGTCTTAGGCCAGTTTCACACTGAAGCGCTTCTAAACTGCCAGTAAAAACACTGATCGCTTTTGAAGAGCTTTTCAGGCGCTTTTGAAGAGCTTTCCATTTATTTCAATGGGGAGGGGAGTTTTTCACAGCCCTGCCAGCACACTGCCCCAGTGTGAAAGTGTTCATTGATTTTAATGGAAATACGTTTTCGTGAGCTTTTTAGGCGCTGTTTTTAGCGTGAAAGCGCTGAAAAGCGCCTCAGTGTGAAAGTGGTCTTAAGGTTTTTCACTTTGATGCATTATATGCATTAAGGTGAAAAACCTTTTGTGGTGCAGCTGCCCCCCCCCCCAGAGCCCCCCTTTTACTTACCTGAACCCAATCTTTCCAGCGTCGAGAACGAGCCCAGCAGCTCCAGTGTCGGGTCTTTATTGGATGGGTTCAGACACTTTGCGTTTCCACGTTTCAGATGCAAAAGGCGGCACCCGCGTTTGCGTTTATATGCGTTTTTAAAGGAACCCAATTTTTTTGGACCAGAAAACTCAGAAATATGATGGTAAACCATAAAAAAAAAAATACTAAAAAAGACTTAGTTAGACTTACCGGTGACGGTATTTCTAAGAGCCTTTCAGGACAACCCTGGAGAGCACAGCTCCGCCCACTTTTCAGGAAACACATGCTTGACCTTTAAAACCCCTCCTCTTCCACCATGGCCTCAGTTATTGGGGACCTCCGGCATACTGGAAAACAAAGCACAGAGAACCACACAAAAAACCATGACAGATACTTGTATCCTTTTTATGCATTCAGAAACACAAGGGAGGGAACTAGGGGTTGTCCTGAAAGGCTCTTAGAAATACCGTCACCGGTAAGTCTAACTAAGTCTTTCTCAAATCGCCTTTCAGGACAACCCTGGAGAGGATAACCGAGAAGCTTACCTAGGGTGGGACTACTGCCTGCAGTACCTTCCTGCCAAAGGCCTGATCTGCAGCTGACAGCAAGTCCAGCCTGTAGTGCCGAAGGAAGGTCGAGTAGCTTGACCACGTGGCCGCCTTACAGATCTGATCAGGCGTAGCACCGGCCCTTTCAGCCCAAGATACTGCTGTTGCCCTTGTGGAGTGGGCAGCAATCCCCGCTGGGGGCACTTCCCCTTTGGCCTTGTAGGCCTCTGCAATAGCCCCCCTAAGCCACCTGCCCAAGGTGCTCTTCGAAGCTTTTTCCCCTTTGCGGGGTCCTGAGAAGATCACAAAGAGGGCATTAGATTTCCTGAACCCCTTAGTGACCAAAAGGAACTGCAGAAGACATCTCCTTACATCTAGCGTGTGGAACGCCTCCTCACCTGCGTTGGCAGGAGCTGTAGAGAAGGTAGGCAAAACAATTTGCTGGGAGCGATGAAACCTCGAGGAGACCTTGGGCAGGAAAGCTGGGTCTGTCTGAAGAATCACTCTGTCTGGGAAAATTCTAAGGAAAGGTTCCGTAACTGCTAGAGCTTGCAGCTCACTAATACGCCTTGCTGACGTAATAGCCACCAAAAATATAGTTTTCAATACTAAATCTTTTAAACAAGACCCCTGTAGGGGTTCAAAAGGTGCCTCCATAAGCCCCTGAAGGACAATGGATAAATCCCAACTAGGGAAAAAGGTAGGAGCCACTGGCCTATTTCGAGCCAGAGCTCTAAAAAATCTGGAAATTAAAGTCTCCCTGGACAGGGTTTGTTCAAAATAAACAGATAAAGCTGCTACCTGCGTTTTCAGGGTGCTAGCTGCTAATCCTTTTTCCATCCCCTCTTGGAGAAATTCCAGAACGGACACTACACTTTTGACCTGGAATCCCTTAGAGGTACAGTACGAATTAAATTTTTTCCAAACTTTAAAGTATATTGCCCTAGTCACCTCCTTTCTACTGGACAGAAGAGTCCTGACTACTCTATCGGACAGGCCTCTAGCTTTTAGGAGGTCTTTTTCAGAAGCCAAGCCGTTAGCTGAAGTCTGCCTACTTCTGGGTGAACCACCGTTCCCTGCAACAGCAGGTCCTCCCTGACTGGTAGCCTCCATGGAGGCTCCACTGCTAAGCCTAGGAGAGCTGAAAACCAGGGCCTTTTGGGCCAGTAGGGTGTGATCAGGATCATACCGATCCCCTCTTCCCTGAACTTCCTCAGTACTAACGGAATTAAAGGGAAGGGGGGAAAGGCATAGCACAGGTGGTAGTGCCATGGGTGAGCCAGGGCATCCAGACCCACGGCTCCGTCCTCCCTGTGCAGGGAAAAGAAGCTGCGGACCTTGCAGTTCTGCCGATTGGCAAAAAGGTCTATTTGAGGAGACCCCCACACTTTGGTGATCATAAGAAAGACGTCTTGATTCAGAGCCCATTCTGCCTCCAACAGCCTTTTCCTGCTGAGCATGTCCGCAAAAAGGTTTAAGGAACCCTTCAGGTGGACTGCCGAGAGGGAGGCTACCCATGGTTCCGCCCAACTGAAAAGTTGCTCGGCTAGGTCCATAAGAGCACTGCTCCTGGTTCCCCCCTGTCGCTGTACATAAGCCACCGCGGTCGTATTGTCCGAGAGGATCTGGACATGATGACCCCTCACTTCCTCCCGAAAAACTCGAATGGCCCTGAGCTCCCGCCAGTTTGACGATCTTCGCGACTCTGTTTTGGTCCAGGTCCCTTGTGCCGTCAAACCGTCCAGATGAGCCCCCCAACCCCAAGCACTCGCGTCTGTTGTGAGGCGCTTGTCCAACGGGAAGACCCACGGGAGACCTCTGGAAAGGACACCTCCACCACCATAGAGCCCTTTTTACTCTTACCGTGAGCCTGATTTGTTTCTCTAGAGAAACCTGATGCGACCAGGACTTCAGGATATTTGCCTGAAGAGGCCTGGCGTGAAAGCCCAAGGTACTGCCGGTATTGCGGCTGTGAGAAGCCCCAGAACCTTCATGGCAGAACGAACTGAGATTGCACAGTTCGTTTGGACCTGCTTCACTGCCGCCTGGACCTTTTCCAGCTTTGCCTGCGGGAGAAAAACTCTCTGGAGGACTGAGTTGATTACATAACCCAGGAAGGTTATTTCCTGACTTGGTACCAGGCTTGACTTCTCTAAGTTGAGGAGCCATCCCAGGCTTCTGAGGTGGATTTGAGCAACCTGCAAATTCACGGCTACCTGCTCCTTGGAGTCTGCAAAAAATAGAAGGTCGTCTAGATAGGGTACTACGGGGATACCCTTCAACCTCAAGGGCTCCAGAGCTTCCGCCAAAATCTTCGTGAAGATCCTGGGGGAGGATGAGAGTCCGAAGGGCAGAGCCCTGAATTGCAGGTGCCAAACGGACTCCCCCAGATTGACTGCCAGCCGCAAAAATTGCTGGGAGGTCTGGGCAATTGGAATGTGTAGGTAAGCATCCCTTAGATCTAGGGATGCCAGGAAACAATTCGGCATTAACAATTTCGTTATCGAGTGGATGGTGTCCATACGAAAATGTTTGTACCGGATCGATCGGTTTAGGATCTTTAGATTTAAGATCAACCGAAATTTTCCTGAGGGTTTTCTGACTAGAAAAATGTGGGAGTAAAAACCCCTGCCCTTGCTGATGTTTTGGGACCTTGACAACCACCTTGTAAGGAAAGCCCTGCTGGGCCTAGTAGTTCCTCACCGCTGCGATCGCGTGCGGGTTCGAGCGGGTGCGCGAGCTACTGCGCATGCGCGGAATCGAGCGGGTGCGCGTGCGCGGGCACGGACGGGTGCGCGCACGGTCATTGGCGCCGGGCGGGCTATTTAAACCAGCCATCTCCATACAACCCTTGCTGCCTGATCTACAGCGTTCCGCTTGCTAAACCCTGAACTTCTCTGTCTCTGCACCTGTGACCCGGCTTGTCTGTTCACCTGCTCTGCTGTCTGCCCGCCCGATCCCGGCTTGCCCACGACCATCCTCTTGCTTATCCCCTTGGCTTATCCGCAGTGTGCTCCACAGTTACCAAACCCGGCTTGTCTGACCATTCTGTGCACCTGTCCTGAAGTGTCACCTGTTGTCTGCTGGTTCCTGTTGTCCGCTGCATGCTGGTTCCTGTAGTCCGCTGCCTGCCAGTTCCTGTGACCACTTACCTGCCAGTTCCTGTTGTCTGCTGGTTCCTGTTGTCCGCTGCATGCTGGTTCCTGTAGTCCGCTGCCTGCCAGTTCCTGTGACCACTTACCTGCCAGTTCCTGTTGTCTGCTGGTTCCTGTTGTCCGCTGCATGCTGGTTCCTGTAGTCCGCTGCCTGCCAGTTCCTGTGACCACTTACCTGCCAGTTCCTGTTGTCTGCTGGTTCCTGTTGTCCGCTGCATGCTGGTTCCTGTAGTCCGCTGCCTGCCAGTTCCTGTGACCACTTACCTACCAGTTCCTGTTGTCTGCTGGTTCCTGTTGTCTGCTGGTTCCTGCCACCTGCTGTCTGCTGGGTCCTGTCACCTGTTGTCTGCTGGTTCCTGCCACCTGCTGTCTGCTGGTTCCTGCCACCTGCTGTCTGCTGGTTCCTGTCACCTGTTGTCTGCTGGTTCCTGTTGTCTGCTGGTTCCTGCCACCTGCTGTCTGCTGGTTCCTGTCACCTGTTGTCTGCTGGTTCCTGCCACCTGCTGTCTGCTGGTTCCTGTCATCCCTTGTCAAGTCCTGCTCATCCATCCGCAACTGGTTGATCCTGCCAGACACTCGTGCCTCCTTTGACTTTTGCGCCCCCTGTCTCCACTATCAGGGGCTGCAAGTCTGGGACGTAAGAGAGGTCTCCCACTGCAAGCCAGACTCGCCACTAGGTACGTGACAGCATCAGGCAGCCATGACCGAGTCTGGGCAGGGAGCCTCTCCTATGGAAGAACTCTGCCTACACCTAGCAGGTTTGGCCCAAGCGGTCAATAACCTCCAGGAAGGCTACACACGCCTTGAGAAGCATGTTCTGGCACAAGGATCTCCAGGTGCTCCAGCCAGCCAGCCTACTCCACCGGCAGTCGTGATGCTACCCCCGGAACCTCAAGTACCCACACCTGAAAGGTTCTCCGGTGAGCGTAGCAAGTTCAGGACTTTCCGTAATGCCTGTGAGCTGTTCTTTGCCCTGCAACCCCGAACATTTTCCTTGGAGGCCACCAAAGTAGGCTTTGTGATTTCCCTGCTCCAAAATGACCCCCAACTCTGGGCCCACCGTCTGCTTAAACAGGAAGCCGCCGAACTCGCCCATCTAAGCACCTTCTTCGACGCAATGGCCCGAATGTATGAGGACCCACAGCTCTGTGCCACGGCAGAGACTGCCCTCCATGCCCTACTCCAGGGGCGTAGGCCCGCAGAGGACTATGTTGCGGAATTCAGAAGATGGAGTGCTGACACTAGCTGGAATGATGCGGCCCTCCGCTACCAGTTCCGGTTGGGGTTATCGGACCCCCTGAAGGATGAACTTGCTAGGGTTGGGGTCCCTCCAACTCTTGAGGAGCTCATTAACCAGGCCATACAAATCGACAGGCGCTTACGTGAGCGACGGTCCGAGAAGGCCTCGGCTCCGTCTCGCCCCTCTTGGATGTTGCCAAAGGTGCCCTACTTCCCCAGAGGTCCACCGTCGGCTCGACTTTCTGCCTCCACCGAGGGGACTGAACCCATGCAGTTGGGTATGCTTCGCCCTACTCTCACCCCTGAGGAACGGCAGAGACGCCGTCGGGACAATCTGTGTCTGTATTGCGGGGAGCCAGGACACTACGTGCGATCCTGTCCAGCTAAGACCCGTAAGTGGCGCCTTCCTTCAGTTGACCAGATTATGGCTGTTACTGACACCTCTTCTCACCTCGCCCTCTCTATTCTGTTGCAGCTCCCTGGAAGGAACATTTCGGTCCCCGCCATTATTGACTCAGGAGCCTGCAGCTGTTTCATGGACTCGGCCTTTGCTTCTGCTCATTGCATCCCCTTGCAAACCAAGACCCAGGGACTGCGGATACACCTGGCCGATGGCTCTGCCATTCGGTCTGGGCCGGTTACCCAAGAAACCCAGCCTATCTCGGCATGCATAAACCAACTCCACCAGGAACTTTTGTGTCTGGACATTATTTCTTCCCCACTGTTCCCAGTCATTCTGGGCATGCCTTGGCTCCGCGCCCATAACCCCTGCATTGACTGGACCACCAAGGAGATTACCTTTTCTTCCCACTACTGCTCCCAGTACTGCCTTCCCAGGACTGATGCTCAGCCAACCACCTTAATGTGTCTGGACAGCGAAACCCGTCAGATAGTCCCCAGGGCCTATCACTCCTTTATGGACGTTTTCAGCAAGAAAGGGGCAGAGACCCTTCCTCCTCATCGGGTTTACGATTGCCCCATCGAGCTTCTCCCCGGAGCGGAAGTACCCTTTGGGAGGATCTTTCCCCTGTCCGAACTGGAGCTCTCCGCCCTTAAGGACTACATAGATGACAATCTTCTAAAAGGCTTCATCCGTTCATCCACATCTCCTGCCGGAGCTGGCATTTTCTTCGTAGAGAAAAAGGACCACACCCTCCGGCCATGTATCGATTACAGGGAGTTGAACAAGGTGACTATTAAAAATCGCTACCCCCTACCGTTAGTCCCAGAACTGTTCCAGAGGCTAGGGGCAGCAGTCATCTTCACCAAGTTGGACCTCCGCGGGGCGTATAACCTAGTGCGCATCCGGAAGGGCGACGAATGGAAGACCGCCTTCCGTACGCGATTCGGGCACTTCGAATATCTTGTGATGCCTTTCGGACTCTGCAACGCCCCCGCCACGTTCCAACATTTCATTAATGACATTTTTCGAGACTACCTGGACTTGTTCGTGATCATCTATCTAGATGACATCCTGATCTTCTCCTCTTCCATTGACAGTCACCGTCAACACGTCAAATGCGTGTTGGGGCGACTGCGGCAACACGGTCTGTATGCTAAACCCGAAAAATGCGAGTTTGAGCAACAGAGCATACAGTTTCTGGGGCTCATCATATCCATCGAAGGCATCAAGATGGACCCCCAGAAAATCTCCGCTATCCTTGATTGGCCCGCACCGGTGGATAAAAAGGGGGTACAGCGGTTCGTGGGATTTTCCAATTTCTATCGGAAATTTATCAAGGGCTTCTCGGCCATCATTTCCCCCATCACACAACTAACCCGACAAGGGACTCGGTTCCAGTGGACGACCGAGGCCCAGGCCGCCTTTGTCGCCCTCAAGAAGCTCTTCACTTCTGCCTCCGTCCTGAAGCACCCAGACCCGGCTCTCCCGTTTGTCTTGGAGGTAGACGCATCGGAAATTGCTGTCGGGGCAATACTGTCTCAGAGACAAGGCCCCAAGGCCCTTCTGTTCCCTGTCGGGTTCTTCTCTCGTAAGCTGACGCCCCCCGAACGGAACTACGACGTAGGCGATCGAGAACTGCTAGCAATCAAGGCGGCATTGGAGGAATGGCGGTACCTGTTGGAAGGTGCGGCCCACCCAATTCTCATATATACAGACCACAAGAACCTGGAGTACCTGAAGGCCGCAAAGAGGCTAAAACCACGTCAGGCCAGGTGGGCGCTGTTCTTCTCCAGGTTCGCTTTTCATGTCACCTATAGGCCGGGCTCCAAGAATACCAAACCCGATGCCCTGTCACGGATGTTTATCGACCCTAAGGAGCCTGACCCACCTGACACCATCCTAAATGCGGAGAATTTCCTTCTTCTTCAGGAAGACTTATTAAGCCGGATCAAGCAGGCGTCCAGAGAGGACCCGCCACCTGCCAAGTCGGGAGTTTCAGCCAAAGATGGTCTATTCTGGTCCGATGGTAAAATTTTCATTCCAGAAAGTCTCCGGGTCACTATACTTGGGCTCTGCCATGACCATGTACTGGCGGGACACTTTGGCATTGCCAAAACTACAGACCTGGTCCAGCGTACATTCTGGTGGCCCCAACTGGCAAAGGACTGTCAAAAATATGTGGAGTCATGCACTGTTTGCACCCGCAACAAGAGCTGCAGAACTAAGTCTTGGGGGCTACTCAAACCCCTACCTGCTCCGGAAAGGCCGTGGAAACTAATTACCATGGACTTCATTGTGGAACTTCCTCCCTCCGAAGGCCATACGGCCATCTTCGTGGTAGTGGACCGGCTATCCAAAATGGCTCATTTCATTCCCATGAAAGGGACTCCCTCGGCACCAGAGACAGCCCAAGCTTTCATTAAAGGTATTGTTAGACTTCACGGGGTTCCAGCGAACATCATCTCAGACAGGGGCGTCCAATTTACATCCCGGTTCTGGAAGGCTCTCTGCAATTCTCTTGGCATCGAACTGTCCTTATCCTCCGCATACCACCCACAGACGAACGGGCAGACAGAAAGAACGAACCAGACACTTGAGCAATACCTGCGTTGTTTCTCATCCTTCTCTCAACAGGACTGGCTCCCTCTGTTGCCATTGGCGGAATTCGCCTACAACAACTCTACCCATTCCACTACCAAGCAGACCCCGTTTTTTGCCAACTATGGTTACCATCCGTCATTCCTGCCTAACTCAGTACCAGAATGCTCCGTCCCTGCTGTTCTCGAGACTGTGGATTTCTTTTCGTCTAACAATAAGTTGTTGCAGGAAACTATGACCCGGGCGCAAGACCTCAATAAGGAAGTCTTCGACAGGGGCAGACGGGGGCAACTGGTCCTGGAACCTGGAGACAAAGTATGGTTGTCCACAATCAATCTCCGGCTTGCTTGCCCTTCTAGGAAGCTAGGCCCCAGATTCTTGGGCCCCTTCGCAGTTAAGCGGAAGATCAACGAGGTGGCATACGAGCTGGAGTTGCCGGGATCACTTCGGGTACACCCGGTTTTTCATGTTTCGCTCCTGAAGCCAGCAGTTCCCAATTCCTTCCCTGGACGTTCCACAGATCCTCCAGCTCCTATAATGGTCAATGGGGAAGAGGAATTTGAGGTGGAAACAATTGTGGACTGCCGGAAAAGGAATAACCAGATACAGTACCTCATCAAGTGGAAGGGATACGGTTCAGAAGAAAACTCATGGGAACCCGAAGCCAACTTACATGCCAGACACCTGATCCAGGCCTTCAAGAGATCTCACCCTGAAAAGCTGTCCCAGTTGGGCATCCGGAGGCTGCCCCTTGGGGGGGGGCAATGTAAGGAAAGCCCTGCTGGGCCTAGTAGTTCCTCACCGCTGCGATCGCGTGTGCGGGTTCGAGCGGGTGCGCGAGCTACTGCGCATGCGCGGAATCGAGCGCGTGCGCGGGCACGGACGGGCGCGCGCACGGTCATTGGCGCCGGGCGGGCTATTTAAACCAGCCATCTCCATACAACCCTTGCTGCCTGATCTACAGCGTTCCGCTTGCTAAACCCTGAACTTCTCTGTCTCTGCACCTGTGACCCGGCTTGTCTGTTCACCTGCTCTGCTGTCTGCCCGCCCCGATCCCGGCTTGCCCACGACCATCCTCTTGCTTATCCCCTTGGCTTATCCGCAGTGTGCTCTACAGTTACCAAACCCGGCTTGTCTGACCATTCTGTGCACCTGTCCTGAAGTGTCACCTGTTGTCTGCTGGTTCCTGTTGTCCGCTGCATGCTGGTTCCTGTAGTCCGCTGCCTGCCAGTTCCTGTGACCACTTACCTGCCAGTTCCTGTTGTCTGCTGGTTCCTGTTGTCCGCTGCATGCTGGTTCCTGTAGTCCGCTGCCTGCCAGTTCCTGTGACCACTTACCTGCCAGTTCCTGTTGTCTGCTGGTTCCTGTTGTCCGCTGCATGCTGGTTCCTGTAGTCCGCTGCCTGCCAGTTCCTGTGACCACTTACCTGCCAGTTCCTGTTGTCTGCTGGTTCCTGTTGTCCGCTGCATGCTGGTTCCTGTAGTCCGCTGCCTGCCAGTTCCTGTGACCACTTACCTACCAGTTCCTGTTGTCTGCTGGTTCCTGTTGTCTGCTGGTTCCTGCCACCTGCTGTCTGCTGGGTCCTGTCACCTGTTGTCTGCTGGTTCCTGCCACCTGCTGTCTGCTGGTTCCTGTCACCTGTTGTCTGCTGGTTCCTGTTGTCTGCTGGTTCCTGCCACCTGCTGTCTGCTGGTTCCTGTCACCTGTTGTCTGCTGGTTCCTGCCACCTGCTGTCTGCTGGTTCCTGTCATCCCTTGTCAAGTCCTGCTCATCCATCCGCAACTGGTTGATCCTGCCAGACACTCGTGCCTCCTTTGACTTTTGCGCCCCCTGTCTCCACTATCAGGGGCTGCAAGTCTGGGACGTAAGAGAGGTCTCCCACTGCAAGCCAGACTCGCCACTAGGTACGTGACACACCTCTTGCTGTATCAGATCCTGCAGCAGGTTCGTCATGGCAGAGGCCTTGTCTTGATCCCTTGGGAGGGTCGTGACATAGAACCTGTTCGGAGGAGGTTCTAGAAACTCTAGGTTGTAGCCCTGGGCGACAATACTCCTCACGAACAGGCTCGGAGTCATCCTGTTCCATTGCGGAAGGAAAGCTGACAGCCTTCCTCCTACTGGAACCAGACCGTCATTTGCTTTTGGGTGTATGGTCGGAGGGAGCTCTAAACAGGACTCCTCCCCTACCTCTACCCCTCTGGGGAGCCCAACGGCTTCTGTTATCTTCCCTACTTTTTTGGGGCTGCTGAACAGCACGAAAATTTTTCTTCGGTGCCTGTTTCTTCTTAGTAGGGAAGGCCTTCTTTTTATCAGCAGTTCTGTCCAAGATGGTTTCCAGATCTGGCCCAAAAAGTAGGTCCCCAGAAAAAGGAAGGCCACATAGCCTAATCTTTGAGGCCGTGTCACCCGACCATGTCTTTAGCCAGACAGCACGACGGGCTGAATTAACTAAAGCAGAAGACCTCGCTGCCAACTTGATAGACTCGGCAGAGGCGTCGGCCATGTATTTTACTGCCTTCAGGATCAATGGGAAAGATTCCAAAAGGTCTTTCCGAGATGTCCCTGCCTCAATATGACTCTTTAGTTTCTCCACCCAGCATTCTAGGTTCCTTGCTACTACCGTGGAAGCCATGGCTGGTTTGAGGCTAGCTGCCGCTGAATCCCACGCCTTTTTAAGGAGGCCATCAGCCCTCTTATCCATCGTGTCTTTGAGGACCCCCATGTCCTCAAATGCCAAATCAGTGCGGCATGAGACCTGGGAGAAAGCGGCATCCACCCGCGGCTTTTTATTCCAAACCCCCGACTCTTTGTCGTCGAATGGGAAGCGCCGTTTGAGGGTTTTGGAGAGAAAAGGACCTCTCTCAGGGTCCTTCCACTCCCTTTTGACTGTGTCTGATAGTACCCGGTGGACCGGAAAAACCCTGGTTTTGGTGTCATCCAGGCCCTGATACATTCTGTCATGGACTGACAGTTGGACCTTTTCTTCCTGTATGTCTAAGGTAGTATATATACCTTTAAGTAGGTCATCTACTTCTTCTAGGGAAAGTTTGTACCTAGACCTACGGTCCTCATCCTCCTCTTCCCCCTCATCCTCTGAATCCCTGAGGGAAGGAAGAGTGCTTGTCCCCTCGTCCTCAGAATCCAGGATCTCCAGCTGTCTGGAGGTGGATTGTCTAGGACTTAGTGGTGGCTGCTGGCTAGTGCTCTGTCCTGCTGGGTTCTGGGCCAACATGGTTTTTACAGAACTCAGGGAACTAGCAATCTCCTTAACAGAGGAGAAGAGGTCCCTGTACTGCTGGGAGGACTCTTCCTCCACCAGCTCCCTAATGCAAGCTTTGCAAAGGGCTTTTTGCCAAGATTCCCGCAATGGTACTTTGCACGAGGGGCATTTCTTCTGGCCTGGAGGGTTAGATCGTTTAGTTTTCCCCAAGACAGTCTCCTAAAAGAAACCAAAAAAGAAATGTCTTACTGCTACTGCAGAGGGCCCACTAAAACAAACACAGTGCTCGCACCGACCACCAACAGGGAGAAGGACAACACCCCACTGTGACAAACAAAGGGGAAAAGACACAGCCACCATAAACCCACAGGTCTGAGTGACAGTAACCTCACAAACCTGAAGAGGCAGGCTCCCCTGAGGGAGGGAAATACAGTTCACAAGGAAAAAACATAAGCCCATAAGGGTAAGAATCAAGAGCACCGTTGTGCCCCTCTTACCTGGGTCTGACCGGTGCTCGTGGTGCCTGCCTACACCGACGCTGACGATCTCTCTTCCATCATGCAGAGAGCGCAGCAGGGACTGAATCTGCACAGCTGATTTTGAAACTCCCGGGCGTTGCGTCATTACGCTGGCCGGAAGCTTGCACACGGTCTATGGACCCGCCCCCTAGCCCCTGCGTTGTCAGGCGACCGGAACCACTCGTCGCCCCGCCCAAACAGGAAGCCGCGTCACTGGCCGCCGCGTCATCCGCCCTCCAGAGGGGACCCGGAAGCCAACTCAGCGCCAGCGCGCGAGATTCAAACTCGGGCTCCCGGGTCCAAGACGCCTCGACCTCCTGCTCGGCCATTGCTCCCCTAAGCTGGACAAGGCTGGGGACTCCGGAACACCCTCCGAACGTACCAGGAAGGTGCTGGGATGGTCGTTTTGCCGCGAATCGCACCTCACCGAGGTAAGGCCTTTCAGCTCCCCCTGGAGAGATCGCAGCCCTGCTGGTTCCCACAAGTGCTTCCACATGGCGGAGGAAACACAAATAACTGAGGCCATGGTGGAAGAGGAGGGGTTTTAAAGGTCAAGCATGTGTTTCCTGAAAAGTGGGCGGAGCTGCGCTCTCCAGGGTTGTCCTGAAAGGCGATTTGAGAAAATTGGTTTAAAATGTCGTAATTACTTTAGATAGTTCATAGAGCATATATACTCACTGATGCAATGCCATAAAAAAACTCTATTTTTTTTAGGTAGCTTAGACAATGAGGAATGCCTCCACTTCTTTGCCCCAACCATCCAATTTCTAATCTAATCAGTGACTCCACCTAGTCTGACCAAAGCATAGCAATGTCTTTTTTTCCACAAAGAAAAACCTGCATACCAATGTCTAGTCAGCCCCAACCCCCCACCATGTTTGTGAAATATCCAACGGACATTCGCTGTGCCATCAACGGATGGGTCCAATATCGACGAGCTCTGACTCTGGACCTCTCACACAATTGGCGACGACGTTGCTGCCTCAAGAGCAACATCAGAAGCATTTCCTGACATATATTCAATATGGGATCCATTTCCAAAAAAAAACACAGAAAGAGAGGCAAATGCAAGTGTACAACTGCTCTCTCTGCTGCTGCTCACTCTGATCAAAATGGCAGAAATAGTTAATAATACATGCTTTCTGAGCTTGGGGAGGATCTATATGATGTTATCTTTACGCTTATAGACGCA
Organism: Lithobates sylvaticus; assembly: GCA_028564925.1. Classification (NCBI taxonomy): domain Eukaryota; kingdom Metazoa; phylum Chordata; class Amphibia; order Anura; family Ranidae; genus Lithobates; species Lithobates sylvaticus. Next base: position 60,827,421 of record CM053034.1, on the reverse strand, counting down.
AATGCGGCTAAACACGGCATGAAAACGCGGCAAAACGCACGTTTTTAAATGCAGATTTCTGCTTTTTAAAACATGTGTTCAGCAGAGTTTGCATCTGCGTCTCATGTGCATGGGGCCTTAAATGCACAATTACAAGTCCAGGGAAGATCCGCACAGTTGTTGATTGGAGGATATTCCCTATTTATTCTCTAGAATGACTATTGAGTTGTTTCAAAAATAAGTGAATGAATGGAATAAAACTGGAAGCAATATTCTCCATGTGATAAGGAAAAGCTCATTATCATGATCAGCATTACAATGAGCAAGTGCCTGATGTATAAGCAGTTGTGCACGCTGGAGAACGCAGATGCGCCTGTGTGCAACACACATATTAAACAAACTAAAATGTGAGCACCCTGTCAGGCGAGGATGAAATGATGAGCTTTGTCAATGCGCATGTGCAGTTGAGTAAGCTGAAAGAAGGGTGTAAAAAGCTTGATTTGTTGTAAGACAGATCTACATGTTCTGGGTAGAATTTGTGCATTTAAACAATATTATATACATACTTTTTAGCCTGGTAACAGAAGATGGTAAAGTTATCTACAGTATTGAAGATTACATTGGCTGCGCTTGCTAATGGTTGCAAAGAAAGATTGCGCAAGTGCACAACAGCGCTTCCTATGTAAATATGGTTTGGTGCATACAAGTGCAGCATAGTTTTTGATAAATGTTTTGAGTCCCGTTTTTTGTGCAATTGCTCCAATTTCTCTACTGCACCATCAAAATCAACCCCTATAAGTCACTAATCACTGCAAATACTAGTACAGTGGAACCTTGGATTACGAGCATAATCCGTTCCAGGAGAATGCTCTTAATCCAAAGTACTCGCATATCAAAGCTAGTTTTCCCATTGAAGTCAATGGAAATGAAAATAATTTGTTCCGCATTGACTTCAATGGCATGCAATACCGCATGCGGCCAGAGGAGGTGAGGGGGCACCGGAGAGCCTCGAAAATGGCTGGAAAGGCCCGAGGACACCACGGCAAACCTCGGAAAGACTCCGTTCCCGAGGTTTGACAAGGTCAGGCAAGCTGTCCTCCGGCCTTTCTGTGCATTTCCGAACAGCGCCGATCGGTGCAGCTCGGCTCCGGCGCCTCCCCCACCTCAGGCCAAACGCGGTACTGCACACGCTTTGACCTGAATCATGCTTGTTTTGCGAGACAAGACTCGCAAACCGAGTTACTATTTTTAAAAATACAGTGCTCATATTGCAAATGCTCATTAACCGCGTTACTCGCAATCCGAGGTTTCACTGTATAGTGTCTGTACGGATCAGTATTTTGATCACGATCAGAACTATATTTATATTAGTGTCCCCAAAAGTGTTAGCAAGATCAGCCCCCCGATCACTGCCAGCACTTGTGACATGTAGCAGGATACATTTTGGCCTAAATTTATGGAGAAATGTGATTTTATTGGATATGTTTTTAGAACAGAAAGTAGAAAATAACGTTATTTTTTTTCCATAAAAAAAAAAAAGAAAACAGTGGTGATCAAATATCACTAAAACAAAGCTCTATTTGTGTGAGAAAAATTATATAAATTCCATCTGTGTTAAGCCTTGAAATCGCAGTGCTTTCAATTTCAAAGTGTGATTTGGATGTGCGATTTCATTGCGGCATGCAACTTAATTTTAACACAAGTCAATGCAAGTCACAATGAAATTGCAGAAGGTAGTGCAGGAACTACTTGAGTCGCAATGATTTGAACAGTTCTAGTTCTGCAAATTGGGTGCGACTTGTCAATCGATTTTGAACTGTCAAATCGCATGACAAATTGCATTGGTGTGAACAAGGGCTAAACAAAGCCTTACCTGAGAGAAATAACGATTCTATTGCTGCTACTGTTCTGCAAATGTTACTTTCCTAGACATTATTTGTTAGCTTTATGGCACTGGAAGAAGTATGCGACTCAAGACATCTGACTTTACTGATGTACAGACTTGTTCCAGGCTGCTGGCTCACATTTGGTATTTGATCACCTCTGCGGTTTAAATTTTTTGCGCTATAAACAAAAAAAAGAGCGACAATTTTGAAAAAAAAACGCATTATTTTTTACTTTTTGCTATAATAAATATCCCCCAAAAATATATAAAAAAAACTTTTTTTTTCCCTCAGTTTAGGCCGATACGTATTCTTCTACATATTTTTGGTAAAAAAAAAATGCAATAAGCGATTATTGATTGGTTTGCACAAAAGTTATAGCGTTTACAAAATAGGGGATAGTTTTATGGCATTTTTATTAATAATTTTTTTTTTTACTAGTAATGACGATCAGCGATTTTTATGGTGACTGCGACATTATGGCGGACACATTGGACAATTTTGACACATTTTTGGGACCATTGGCGATTGACGCTATAAAACTGCATTGATTACTGTAAAAATGTCACTGGCAGTGAAGGGGTTAACCACTAGGGGGCGGGGAGGGGTTAAGTGTATCCTAGGGGCGTGTTTCTAACTGTCTGGGGGCGTGGCTGTGTGTGACACCACACTGATGGCTGCTCCCGATGACAGGGAGCAGACGGTCAGTTTGCTGTCATTAGGCAGAACGGGGAGATGCTTTGATGTTTACATCGGCATCTCCCCGTTCTTGAGCTCCGTGACACGATTGCGGGTATCCCCGCGGCGATCTAGTCCGCGGGACCCACAGGCACGGTTATGGAGCTTGCGGCAGGTACGTTACTTTGCCCAGCCGTGCCATTCTACCGACGTAAAAGTACAGGAGCCGGTCGGGAACCGGTTAAAGCGTAGTTCCACCCAAAAGGGGAACTTCCGCTTTAAGGCCTCCTCCCCAGCTCGTTTATGAAACTGAGCTTTTGGGGAGGAAATGGGTATCCAATTTTGACAGGTACCCGCTGCCACTTCCGTTCTGGTCGCCATAGGAAAGGGGGGCCCAACCGCTGGCCTGGCGGCGCCCTCTGATGTGGCGCGTCACCTCCTGCTCTTGGACGGCGTGTCGGCAAACCCAAATCATGGGTTCCTGACCCGCTGTCCCCAAGCATCAACATGAACGCTAGAGGAAGCAGAGCCGATTCTTCCTGTATACCGCTATCTCCTGTCACATTTGGAGTGATACCAAATTTTTGTGGGGCACGCCGATTTAATGCATAGAATATATTAAAGCGGATCTCCACACAAGAAATTTTTATTTTATTTTTTAAACTTTCAAATTTCTAGTATAATAACCTTCTACTCACTTTTAGCGTTGCTTTCCGGTATTCATGTCAGTTTTTATCTCAAATCGACAGTTATAAAAATCTTGTATAGCAGTTTTCATTTTGCTTGTGGGCATTTAAAGCCCACAAGCAATCACTTCCTGGTTCCACTACATTGGAAGTACCAGCATTCCTTGCTGGTTCCCTCACGCATGCTCAGTGGCAACTGCGCCGAGCAGCGTAAACATCAATGTGGCCATCACAACGGGTGGCGTCTTCGGAAGTTCCCGCCCCTGTTGTGATGTGAAGCTCTCTCAGAACGGGGAAGATAGCTTCACAAGAAAGGTCACGTTCGTGAAATCACACAAGATTTTGCGTCTGCTCTACCGCACTGACTCCTGGGATGAATAACACCCAGGAAATGATGCAGATACCCGCAAAATCCCCGCCCACAGCCGCAGAGACAGGAGAATGTGGACAATTAGGGCTCTTTCACACGGAGCGGATCAGTGCTGATCCGCCCCGTGGATATCCGCTTGCTCAGCGGGGATCGCCGGAGCGATCTCCCCTCAGCAGGAAGATGACAGGTCCGTCTCTGCACACAGCGCAGGGAAGGACCTGTCAGAGTGCCGCTCTCCCCTATGGGAGATCGGGTGATGACGGACCGTAGAGTCCATCGTCATCCGATCCGCTCTGCAGACAGATGAAAAAAATAGGGTTTTCCTTCGTCTGCAGAAACGGAGCATAGCGGGCACGGACGAGATCGGGTGTCAGCGGATGCTCATCCGCTGACACCCGCTATCCCATAGGGATACATGTATGTCTGTTTTTCATCCGAAAACGGACATACGGACCGTCCGTGTGAAAGAGCCCTTACAGCGAAACCGATTGCAAGGTACGATTTAAAAAATAAATAAAAAAAACACGTCCATTAAGCCCTATTTGGTGGATTTAAAAGGCAGTGACATCAACTTTAAAAATTGTGTGCAGATCCGCTTTAAGGTGAAAAACCCTGAGGGTTTACATCTCTTTTAATGAATTGAATACCTATAATAAATAAGCCATAAAACAGCATCTGGCCTTTATAATGAGAGAACTGGAGCAACTCTGCATAGCAACCAATCAGCTTCTAGCTTTCATTCTCTGACCAAGCTAAAGCCAGACGCTGATTGGTTACTTTGCACAGCTGAACCAGTTTTAGTAAATTCCAATTGCATTTGTCATTGATCATAACAAGCCCGTCAGCCAGCAGCATGAAAAACAGTAGCATGACGAGGAGGTCTTCAGTGCATCAATATTCGATTTCTTTCCTGCACTGTGATGGTAAATGATTGCGATGACAGCACAACAACCGAAATCAAGGGCTGTGCAGGGGGAGTCACGTGATTTTGTGATCACGTGCCCCAGACCCTCCTATCAGCGGTGTGGCGCGTATTCCAGCTGGATATGGCTGAGGCGGGAGAGAGCCGCCGGAGCTCCGGGCTTCTTGTAAACGCTTCACCGGCCCAAGGAGGACAGAAGCGGGTTCTGAGCGAGGCGCTCCGGAAACTCACCATGGTCGCACGAGACATAACTGCGAACCTGAAGACCATCAATGACAACCTGGAGAGGTGTGTGGGCGGGGCGCTGTAGTTTGGATATTAGAAGCGCTGAGCGCCACCTGTCGGTGTGTCTGGGGTACTACACATCCGGGGAACCTTTCAGTTTATGTCCTGAGCATGTAGTACACAAGAAGCAGTGTGGTGCTGGGGGTCAGTGTCCCCAATGTCATGTCATGTATCGGTACACCAGCTGATTGGCCTATTATGTGTCATTTTTGAATGTGCTGTTAAGGCGTCATAGTGCTCAGGAAACCGCACTTAACCCCTTTAGGCCCGACTGACCTGAGTTTTTTTGAGCCACATGTCAGTTCTTTTCCCCAAGTGACCAGGGATGAAAATGCATGCAAAATGCATTATGCGGTGCATTAAATTTTACTTAGTTGCATTAAAAATGCGCTATGTATTTTCACAATACGCACATCGCATTTTACAGGGGGCGGGTGTGAGCGGGTCCTTAGGCTCATACTATGTGTGTGTGGAAATGGTGTAAATTGCCGCACCCACAGCCAAAGCGTATTGCTGTTTATCCAGACACATGAAGAGCAATTTATTTCTTAATAGCACCCCCCAAGTATCTGAAAACGCAGCGTGTTTTTGGTTGTGTGAAACTGCATGGTGCTGCAGAACCATGTGATTCAGTGTGCCACGATTTTAACCATTTGCCAACCAGGCTTTTTCTGGCACTTTTTGTTTACAAATTTAAAGATTTAAAAAAAAAAAAAAAAATATACCCTGCAAGACAAAGGCATAATGAGCTAGTATGCATAGCATACTAGTTCATTATAAATTACTTACCTGAGATCGAAGCCCCCGAAGCGGTCCTCGTTCCCCTCCTCCGTCACCACCATTTCTCCCGGATTGACTTCCGGGTATCGCGGCTCCGGCGTTGTGACTGGCCGGAGCCGCGACGACGTCACTCGCGCGCGGGAGCCGCCGCTAACGGCAATGATCGCCGTTAGAAACGGCACGCTCGGTGCCTGTCTTTTGCAAATATCTCCTAAACCGTGTAGGTTTAGGAGATATTTCTTGGACCTACAGGTAAACCTTAATCTAGGCTTACCTGTAGGTAAATGTGGTCTGTAAGGGTTTACAACCACTTTAAATCCAGTATTTTTTTTTGCTAGAAAATTACTTGGAACTCCCAAACCGTATACTATGTTTGTTTTTTTTTTTTTTTGCGGGGACCCTAGGGAATAAAATGGCGATCATTGCAATTTTTTTATGTCACACGGTGTTTGCGCAGCAGTTTACACTTGAATTTACAAAAACAAAACACAATGTTTACCCTAATTTCATTGTATAATGCGAAGGATGATGTTACGCCAAGTAAATAGATACCTAACATGTCACATGTTTAAAATTGCTTGTGGAATGGTGACTGCTTTCTGCATCCAGGACCACCTACCACCAGGAAACAATCCAAAAAGTAGACCCCGGTTATTACTTGACCTGCATGAAAGCTTTGGGAACATTGCATATTACAGTTTCGGCATAATAAAGATTTTGTGCGGTGTGTGGTTTTTTTTTTTTTTTTTTTTTTTTTTTTTCTTTCACTTAAAAAAAAAAAAAAAAAAAAAACTCCCTGATTCCCACATCTACACAAGCAATGTAGATGTAGGGATTTCTTCTGCTACGTTATTGTATTCTGACAGCGGGGACTCGCCCTTCTGTTACAATACAGTGATCCGCTCTGTAGCCACTGACATGATTTACAAATAAAATAAAGACTTTTTTTTTTTTTCCATTTTTAACCGCTTCCCGACCGCCTCACGCCGATGTGCGCCGGCAGAATGGCACGGCTAGGCAGAACCACGTACAGGTACGTGGCCCTTTTAAGAGCCTAGCTGTGGGTCGCGCGACCCGGTCGGGAGCGCCGTGACCACGGCCGCGGGACCAGCGGACCCGATCGCCGCTGGTGTCCCGCGATCGGGTCACAGAGCTGAAGAACGGGGAGAGGTCTGTGTAAACAAACCTCTCCCCGTGCTTCCTACTCTGCCTGTCATTGATCGGCTGTTCCCTGTCATCGGGAAAGCCGATCAATGACGTCAGCCCCGCCCCCTAATGGAAAAAAAAAAAACCGCACACGTCACAGCCCATAACCCCTCCCCTCCCCCTAGTGGTTAACTCTTTCACTTCCACTGTCATTTATACAGGAATCAATGCATTTAAATAGCATTGATTGCTGTATAAATGGCAATGGTCCCAAAAATGTGTCAAAAATGTCCGCTGTGTCTGCCATAATGTCGCAGTCACAATAAAAATCGCTGATCGCCGCCATTACTAGTAAAAAAAAAAAAAAATATTAATAAAAATGCTATAAAACTATCCCCTATCTTGTAAACGCTATAACTTTTGCGCAAACCAATCAATAATCGCTAATTGCAATTTTTTTTTTTTTTCTTTACCAAAAATATGTAGAAGAATACGTATCGGCCTAAACTGAGGAAAAAAAATGTTTTTTTTATATATTTTTTTGGGAATATTTATTATAGCAAAAAGCAAAAAATATTGCATTTTTTTCAAAATTGTTGCTCTATTTTTGTTTATAGCGCAAAAAATAAAAACCGCAGGGGTGATCAAATACCACCAAAAGAAAGCTCTATTTGTGGGAAAAAAAGGACGCCAATTTTGTTTGGGAGCCCTGTCGCACGACCGCGCAATTATCAGTTAAAGCGACGCAGTGCCGAATCGCAAAAAGGGGCCTGGTCCTTTGGCTGCCAATTCGGGGCTGAAGTGGTTAAATAATTTGGTAGAGTGTAGATGTTTTTCACTTCGATATTATTGGCTATTGACAAAATAATCCACTTAAAGTGGAACTCTAAGCTAACCAAATAAAATGGGTGGACAGGCAGGAATTTGAATGCAGGAGAGACATGCTTTGTCTCTTCTGCATTAAAAAGGGACTTCCCTGCCTGTTCGCCCCTGTACAGTGAGTCACGCACTTGCCGCTTGCTGTACAAATTCGCACGAATGCTCAGACCTGGAAGCCGGCCACCAGAAGATGTCAGCGGCCAGGTGGGAAGTTATGAAAGATGCTGACAAGTCACATGGTTTGTTTTAATGTTTTATCTTTCTACATTTCTGTCTAATTGTAGAATACTGATGGATAAAGTAGAAATAGAAGAGCTGGAAGAAATGCTGGTATGTGACCATATAATATATAAAAATATACTTTTGTATCCAGAGACGTAAAAACTTTAAAAGAAAAGCTTTATACTCCTTCCCACCTGTACATTGTGCTTTTCACCTGCATAAGATGTGCATTGATCATGTAGTTTTATGGTGTCATTTGTTGGCCTGTACAGAGCCTAGGGTAGCGGAAATCTTCGTCTCTTTGGTGATTAGTACCAGGCTAGCTCTAGCAATACATGGACATAGGGGAATTGACCAGTCATGACACTACAAACTGCAGCGACGTGCATGCCTGTCATTACTAGGTAAGGCAAAAGTGAGTACACCCCTAAGTGAAAATTTCCAAATTGGGCCCAATTGGCCATTTTCCTTCCCCGGCGTCATGTGATGCTTTAGTGTTACAAGGTCTCAGGTGTGAATGGGGAGCAGGTGTGTTAAATTTGTTGTTATCGCTCTCACTCTTACTGGTCACTGGACATTCAACATGGCAAAGAACTCTCTGAGGATCTGGATCTAGGCTATTAGATTGCCAAGACCCTGAAACTGAGCTGCAGCTTGGTGGACAAGACCATACAGCGGTTTAACAGGACAGGTTCCACTCAGAACAGGCCTCGCCATGGTCGACCAAAGAGGTCAGATTTAGACCTGCTTTGAAGTTCTCTGGTCACAGCATACACTCTTGTTTTATAACATCATCATTGCCATTTTGGACAATACAATATAAGCGTGCATAAAAAAATCTTTTCACATTGTGAGAGCTGCCTGTCTGCTTGTCATTTCTTTCTACAACTTTCTGGATTCCCTGCATGCTTTGCAGCTTCTTCCCTACACATTCATTTGGTTTACTTTCTATTTCTAAGGGCTACATATCCCATGGTGCTTTGTTGCCTGCAAGGAACGTTTCCTGTACTCACGCTGCCTCCTAAAAATCCTCCTCTAGGCACCCTTATAGTTAAGAGGGAAGGCTCTGTGAAATGTGTAGCACAGCAGTGCCTACTAGCATAGTATGTGTCACTGCATTCAACAAAGTAATGGTTTGGAATTATTATTCTTCCTTTTAGATTAATAGGAGTAGGCTTGAGATAACTGAAATAAAATAAAGAAATAACGGAAAATTGTTACCAATACTTACCGTAATTTTCCTTTCCTGGCCTGCCCTCACGTCAGCACACAATGGGTTAACCCCTTCCTCCAGTCTCTCAGTACCACCTTCTCTTAGCTGATAAAAAGGGAGCCCCTCCTCCCCAGCCCTTGTTCCATTAACTAGCGGACGACAGGCTTATAGGGAGGGAAAAAAAGATTGTGCTGACGTGAGGGCAGGCCAGGAAAGGAAAATTACGGTAAGTATTGGTAACAATTTTCTGTTTTCCTGGCCAGCCTCACGTCAGCACACAATGGGATTTGATTTAGCTGATATAGGGTGGGATAACAAAAAAAGAGTCGAAAAACAACTGGTAATGCTGCTTTAGTGAATATTTTATTTTGCTTGGAAGGGTGCTGACACCACTGCGTTTCCAAAATTTGATGCACTAGCTGCTGTGACATCTAAACTGTAATGTCTTGCAAAGGTTTCGCAGGAGCTCCAACTAGCGGTCCTGCATATGTCTTCAACCGATATTTTAGCAGAAGCTGCCCATGATGCTGCCACCCCTCTTGTAGAATGAGCTCTAATAGCTTGTGGAGGCGTCAGCCCCTGTTTCTCATACGTGAGGCTTATCACCTTGGTGATCCAGGTAGCTATGATTCTAGCTGATGCCGCTTCTCCTCTTCTAGGTCCTGACGGCAGGACGAACAAGGTATCCGTTTTGCGCATCTGTAGAGAGCGGCTTAAGTAGGTTGAAAATAATTTGACCATGTCCAATGGTCTGAGATCTAGTTCCTCCGCTTGTCTCGGCGGTTGCGTGAAGCTGGGTAGGACCGCCTCCCAATTTACATGGAACTTGGAAACCACCTTAGGGGTTAAGGCTGGTGAGGGCCTTAGGATCACTTTGTCCGGGAGAATGATGCAAAAGGGATCTTTGCAAGATAGAGCTGCCAGCTCTGAAACTCTCCTTGCTGACGTTATGGCTGTGAGGAAAATTAGCTTGACTGTCAGGAACCATAGTGGGCATGTCTCCGCAGGCACGAATGGATGTTGGAGCAACGCTTTTAGCACTGTGCCCAAGTCCCAAGCTGGGAATAGGGACTTCCTTGGTGGTCTTATTCTTATGGCCGCTCTAAGAAATTGCTTTATTAGTGGCTCGTTTGCCCACTTGTGGCCTGTGAAGCAAGACAAGGCTGACACCTGCACCTTTATGGTGTTGTATGCTAAGCCCATACTTAGAGCTGACTGTAAAAACTCCAGCACCTGCGCAATGTTTGCGGACAATGGGGAGTATTTTTGTTGTAAAGCGAATGCTGTAAATTTTCTCCAAATCCTGGTGTATGTGGCATTAGTTGTGGCCCTTCTTGACTTCAATAGTGTCGAGATTACCTCCTCTGAGATGCCCTGAGACTGCAGTCTGGCTGATTCAACAGCCATGCTGTCAGTTGCAATCTGCCTGGGTTTGGGTGACACCATTGGTCCTGCTGTAGAAGGTCCCTCTTCAGCGGCAGCCATATTGGGGGAACTGCCGCCATCTGCAGGAGCAGTGGGAACCATGGCCTCCGTGGCCAGAAGGGTAGGATTGCAATTGTATGGACGTTCTCCCTCGCAATTTTTAATAGGGTTTTCATTATCAGAGGTACCGGTGGGAAAAGGTAGACTAGGGGAAATTCCCACGGGATTGAGAAGGCATCTTGAGCTAGCGCTTCGTTGCAGTGGAATCTTGACACAAACTGGGGTACCTGTTCATTCCATGGGGTCGCCATCAGATCTACCGAGGGTGTACCCCACCTGTAAAATATTGTTCTTAGATAGTCCTTGTTGAGTGCCCACTCGTTTTTGTTGGGAAAATCCCGACTCAGATGATCTGCTATGTAGTTCTGACTGCCCGGAATGTAGGCTGCAGTCAAGGCTTCCACATGTGCCTCGGCCCAGACGAATATCTCGGTTGCCAACTGCAGCAGTGGCAAGCTCTTGGTTCCACCCTGTTTGGTTATATAAGCGACCGCTGTCCGGTTGTCCAACATAAGCTTGACCCGAGCTCCCTGAATCAGGTTCTCGAATGCCAGTAGGGCTAGGTATGCCGCTTGTAACTCCAAAAGGTTGGAGTGTCTGGTCTCCATCCTGCTCCATTTGCCTTGAACCCGTCTGCCAAGGCAGTGAGCACCCCAGCCCCGGAGACTGGCATCCGAGGTTATTTGGATCCAATCTCCAGGGCTGAGAGGCATGCCCTGCGACAGAGTTCCTGGCGCTATCCACCATGCCAAGCCCTGGCAAATCCGTCTTGGTATGAATATTTTTTGGTGGAGTGATACGCCATCCCACTGGTTCAGAAATGACGTTTGGAATGCCCTTGTATGGAATCTTGCCCATGGAACCGCTGGGGTTGCTGCGGTAAACATTCCCAGAAGTGTCATACAGTCCCTCGCCGACAGCGACGAGGACTCCATCGCGCTGTTCACGCAGGCTACTAGCTCGGCTATCTTGCGATGTGGTAGCGAGACCTGCCCTTTGCTTGTGTTGAAAACAAGCCCTAGGTACTCCATCTCTTGGGAGGGAATCAACTGGCTCTTCTGCTTGTTGATAATCCAGCCGAATTCGGATAGAATTTTCAGCACCACTTCGCCTTGTGCTGTTAACTCCTCGCTTGCACGGGCCACTACCAAGATGTCGTCTAAGTAGTGGAAAATCTTTATGCCCCTCAAACGTATAACAGCGATGGTAGCTAGCAGGATCTTGGAAAAGACTCGTGGTGCTGTGCTGATTCCGAAGGGCAGACATTTGAACTGGAAATGATCTTCCCCTACCATGAATCTCAGGTATCTTTGATGATGCCTGTTGATTGGGACATGAAGGTAGGCATCTGCTAAATCGACTGATATTAGCCAGTCCCCTGGTTGCAGAATTGATATAATTGTAAATATTGATTCCATCTTGAATGTCTTGGGATCGATGTAGTGGTTCAGAGATCTTAGGTCTAAGACCGGTCTGAGATCTCCGGACGCTTTGGGCACCAAAAAAATTGGGGAGTAAACCCCTGTTCCCTGCTGCTTTAGAGGAACCGGCAAGATTGCCTCTTTCTGAAGTAATTCGGTCACATATTCTTGCAAGTACCTTTTTGTTTCTTCGGATCTTGTGGCCATTCTGTCTGGACAAAGATGTCCGGTGGTTTCTCTCGAAACCTTATCTTGTACCCTCGCTTGACTGTTTTCTGGACCCATTGGTCCTTGACCTTCTCCGCCCATACCTTCCAAAAGGATGCCAACCTGGCACCCACCTGGGGGTGATGGGCGGTCAACTCGTCAAAAGGACTTCTCCGGTTTCTTAGCGGTCTGAGCGGCCTTAGACTTCACGTTCCGAAGAAAGGAGCTTTGTGAGCCTCTCCATTGGGGTCTTGTATATTCTCGGCCTGGTCTATATGACCTGGCCTCCTGCGCCCTTCTGAACTCTGATTGGCCTGACCGAACGGTTTGCTGTCTCCTTTTGGGTCTCTGTGGTAGCAGACCCGACTTCCCTCCAGTAGCTCGTTTAATAGCTTCCTCCAGGGTGTCCCCGAAAAGCATCTTGCCCTTGTATGGGATGTTACAAAGTGCCTGTTTCGAGGTACTGTCTGCCACCCAATGGCGTAACCATAGGGCCCTTTTTGCCGTTACTGAAAACGTCATAATTCTTGCGAGCAGTTTTACTAGGTCTAAAGAGGCTTCTGCCAAAAAGGCGGCTGAGAGATTAAGTTCCTCCATTGCTGAAATGATTCTGGCCGTCTCTACGCCAGACTTCAGGGCCGTCTCCACATTTGTGACCCAGACCTTCAGAGCCCTGGAGATCGAGGTTAGGGCTATGCCCGGGCGACAAGCTGCGCCAGCAGTTAAATAGATTTTCTTTAGATCTGTGTCTGTGCGTCTGTCCATCGGGTCTCTGAAGGTTGTAGAATCCTGCAATGGCAGGGACACCTGCCTTGCTAGGCGCTGCAAGGCCGCATCTACCCCTGGAGGTGACTCCCAAAAGGCAGCATCTGGGGTGTTAAATGGGTATAATTTTAAAAAGCGATTTTGTATGTTCGCCTTCCTTTCTGGCTTTCCCCATTCCTCTTCGAATAATTCGCGGATCTCCATCATGAACGGAAAGGTTGCCCCTTGCCTTTTCAAGTTAGGGAAATATCTTTTAATTTTTTCCGGAGGCTGAGTGTCTTGTTCCCAGTCTATGGCCTCCTTCACTGCTACGATGTAAGGGTCTATGAGTTGGAAGTCGAACAAATATTCAGACGGTTCATCAGAGTCTGAAGAATCTCCTGAAGATATTTCAAGCCCCGGTGAAGAGTCTCGCTTCTGCTTAGATGCGTTTTTGGCTCTAGGCTTAGTCCCGGAGTCACTTACGCCTGCGACTGCCTGCATACTCTCTGTCACCGCCTCCTGAATATAGTCCTTTATCCTACGTGCCTCAGTTTCTCTATCTGTGGCTACATCTCTTATGCATTCTGCGCACAAGAGCTTCTCGGGGGCGGATGGCGCTGAACAAGCCCAGCAGAGGCCTTCAGCGGGACGGCCTCTTGTCGCACTCGGTTCTGCCGCCATAGCTGTCTGAGCATTTTTGCGGCGTGGACTGCCCATTGCTTGGGGTCTATGTCCTGTGCGTGATCGAGATGCATGCGGAGATTTTGAGCGGTGGCGGGACTTTTCCTTCCGCGACTGTCTTTTTTTAGGACTTCTGCTCCTATAAAGACAAAACACCTTATTAGACTGGTGTTGCACTCTTTTGTTTTGTGGCCCCCGTAGACCCCTCCTACCTTCCCGACGATCTTCGTGCATTTTGGGGCTGTGGTGAGCTCATACTACAGCAACAAAAGACAAGATATAGAAATAAGAAAAAAGAACTTCCTATTCTATCGCTTTTTTTTTTTTTTTTTTTTTTTCTTTTTTTTTTTACTGGCTCTTTAAAGGAAATAACTTTACCTTAATACTGGATAAGGAGTCACTCAGGGTGGCAGCAGATTTGTAGGGTATCTGAAAAGCTGTAAACACATGGTGTAATGCATTTTGTGATCATGGCTCAGTAAACACTGACACAGCCCAGCCACCCCTCCCCCCTCTGTGAAGGAAAACTCACCAGTACACTTCCCTCACTAGCTGTGGCAAACAGCACTGGAGCTTCTGGCTCTCCAGGCTTTATAGCCCTACAGCCCCGCCCCCCTGTGAGGTCATCATCGACCAATCAGAAAACACAGGGGAGGCGGCCGGGGCAGCACCTAGGAAGCAGGAAAGTAAAGCACAATACTACAGCAACACCACAGCCTAAAATGGTAAGCTCTTTAAGCCTTAGTATGCCCGCATGGCTCCTGCACATAGAGCGTCCAGTGTGATAAAAGGAACTACCTTTATTGTTCTGGACCTTCCGATCCCAGGAGAGGCTTGAACCTGGGTGGGTATGTCCGGTAGGGGGGTGTAGTCTAATCCACGAGCATGGTAGTCTGGAGTCCGACCAAAAAAAAGGAACAAGGGCTGGGGAGGAGGGGCTCCCTTTTTATCAGCTAAGAGAAGGTGGTACTGAGAGACTGGAGGAAGGGGTTAACCCATTGTGTGCTGACGTGAGGCTGGCCAGGAAAAATTATTTAAAATTTTGACCATAGTTCAACTTTAAAAGTGTAAGTTCACCTTTACAGAAAATCTGTAAGGTGAACTTTAAACTGGACTCCCCGCGGTCCCGCTGTCCTGCTGTACCTGAGGCCGGAGATCATCTGCTAGGAGACATTGGGTCGCCGCTTTACCGGTCCAAGGATTTGCAATCCCTGCAGCTTTCTCTCTCGACCCCCCCCCCCCCCCCCCTCCTGGACGGGCTAGGCGGGGTTGGCGCCAACCAATTAGAATACCTCCTGTACAGAACTTTTTTTAATTTTTTTTTTACGAGGTACGTTTAGGAGATTAAGCCATGGGGACTTCAAATCCCCGGACGGGTTATTGCCGGCATCAGGTACAGCGGGACCGATGGGGTCCAGTGTAAGTTCACCTTCCAGATTTTCTGTAAAGGTGAACTTACCCTTTAAATGTGTTGATGCACCAGAGAATCAGAGAGAGGGTTACACCACATAGATTAAGAAAGCCAACGCTAATAAACATGTGAGGATCATGAAAATTGTAAAACCTGACCACAGTGGATTACACATGATGCCTATTAGTTATATAATATCCAAAATTTAGTCATGGTAATGGGGTAGACTTTCTTATTTTAGAACAATTTCTGTTTCCTGTATAACTAATTCCTTTATTTTTTTTTCTGTGGAAGAGCTCTTTAAAGTAGTTGTAAAGGTAGAAAGCTTTTTACTTTTAATGCATTTTCTACATTAAGGTTAAAAACTTTCTGCAATTAGCTCCCCTCCTTATACTTGCCTGTGCAGATCTCTCCCTTTATTGGCTCATATACAGCAACAGGAGCCAATGTCATTGTCGGCCAGTGAGAAGGGGGCGGGACCAAGCCACACTCTGTGTGTCTTATTGACACACACAGGGGCTTGGGAGCGAGCATGCACATGCGGCTTGCTATGGGGGCACTCAGTGGGGGTGTAGGAGCCCAGAGCTTTAACACTGTAGCCTGGTGTGAAATTTAGCATAGCAAGGATCCTTCATCTAGATGTCAAATTTTCCAGTTGGAATTAATCATGCAGATGCCAGCAGTCATACAAAGCAAACTCCAGGCAGGTAGTGCTGTGGTTGGGATCCGAGCCAACGACCCTAGTGCTGTTAGGTGGAAGTGCTAACCACTTAGCCACTGTGCTGCCCATCTGATCAGCTGACAGTGGTGTCTGCGGCCAATTTTTTGCAATTCATGATTGGCCAAGAAGTGCTGGCCAGCACAGATGTTGAAGAGCATTTGATTCATACCTGCAAATCTGACTGATGGAGTGTTTATGACCAGCTTTGTAGTTCTGTGGAGAAACCAAACTGTAAGATTATTAAGAACGAAACTGTAGAGGTGAGCATAATATTACTATCCTTGTTGCCCTCCACTTGCAAGAAAATAACTAGTTTTGGGTGGACATTTTATTTGAGATGCCCCTGAGTTCTAATGTACTAAAATACCTGAAATTCAGCATTGATGAAAGCAGAATTTTGTTTTTAAAATGCATTAACCTTGGTTTGTAGACTTGCTGATGATTTTTCTTTTGCAGAATTCTATGGTGGTGAAGTAGGACCGGCACACTGAATCTTCACGCTGTATGGACCTATTTTTGAATTGACTCAAAACAGTCATTTTGGCTCTGTTTGTAGAAATTGGCTGATATTCAGTCTTGTACTGGGATACAGGCCATTTGTGTAGCTGTGTACAGTGTTTTTGGACTTTAAACTTGGAAAAACTGTTCATTTACATAGGCAATAAAAATGACATTTTGATCTTTTTTGTCAATATTTATTAATCACAGTTGTATAATTTACAAATAAATACTGGTTGTATAACACCACAGTCTTCCATCGGCATAATTTAAAAGTTTAAGTCCCTTGGGTTGAGAGGACATTGTCAATAATTCTCCATGCTGAGGGAGAAGATGGGCAGCATTAAAACCACTCAATAGCGAAATAAAATCGGGTGCAAGGACATGTTGGTAAAAGACAAGGAGGGGAGTGAGTGGGCTGACTGGGCAGGTCAGAGAGGATGTAGTATTTTTCTGATGTAGCAGATACGTCAGAGGAGGGCACAGAAAAACTTCTTTTCTCTAAATGGGTTTTCAGAAGTGGGCACTGGAGTGATGAGTGGATCTTCACACGCATGAGCATCGCAGAATGTCATGAGATCCGATGCTGCCTTTGAGACCTGCAGGGACAGAGCAGTATAGGAGTTGAGTTTTCTTTTATGTCACATAGCATATTGTAAGCCTCTAATCTATAACTAGATACTTCCCATCAATGGCAGTGAATAACAGACTAATACTAAAAAATTGATATTTTCCTTTATGAAGTGTTAGGATGACCATAGATGCCTCATGTGTTGTGTTTGTTTAATTTTTGACAAAAAAATATAAAATGGCTTATTGACAAAAAATGAGCGCATTCACCTATCCACACATGGGAAGTGGATGGAGGAATCCTCCCTGCTGTGCCATTGCATCTTCCGCTGTCGGAATAAACTGATCAGCAGCTGCAGCCATCTGATTGAGAAACATATTTTAAAAAGTCCAGGTCCACAGAAGTCTATCATTAGATAATCCTCTTCTGTTGAGTGTGAACGGCCATAGATTGAAATTTGGCCAGTCCCTGCTAAACCAGATGAATTTCGATCCATATATGGGCAGCTTTGTAGGGGTAAGCTTTTTACGAGGTTAGTCCCCTTGGCTATTTCAAAAGGGCAGTTAAGATCCCCCTCCCCCTCAGACTTGACTGGCTGGGATTAGTTTGAGTGGTGAACTAGTGGGCCCAAGTTTAATAGTGACACACAACTATGACCCCACTCGCTAAAACATGCTACGTATATGCAGAAAATGCCCCTCCATCATTTTTACATATTGGTTGACAGTTCTTCATGCTATAAATTTTAGTGAAGCAGTTGAAAGGATCTTATGGTTATCACACTAAGCTGAGTCATGAAAATATGGTTGCCTGATTGTGCTGGGCCCATTTGTGTTTTACAGGCTTTTATTAACCACTTTCCAACCGCCTCCTGTAGCTTTACTGCTACAGTGCAGCTCGACTGCGCAGGATCACATAAATATACTATAATATATTTTTTTTCCTTACAAAGCAAAATAGGCACATTGCTTGGTAAAATTGGCACATGGTAAACATTTTTAGGCATTGTAACCTGGGGGACAGGTAGCAGGTACAAAGCTCACGGGGATGGGCTGTTTAGTAAGGCACAGATACCAAATCCACATGAGGTAGTGAAAACAGTGCTGGGTTTATTTGATCTAAATACAAGTCCATACACAGGTGCTGCACAGTCTTCCAGAAAACACATCAAAACAGAAATAACCAAACAAAAGTCCTAGCCGTGTCTCGGCTCTAACTATAACATACACCGTCTCTAACTATCAAGCTGAGCAAGCCTACCGCTTGTCAGCTTCTGTAAAGAGTTTTTTTAAGGGTTTTACCAACCTTTTGGCTCCTCACAAACCATCCCTGTTTGTGTGTCCCAGGCAGAGAGCAAAGGCTGTTTGCTCAGGTGAGCTTAAATTAGCCTGGAGAGGAGGACTAAGATCCGAACTGGATCATGTCTCAGAGACCTCTGAATGTATATGAGAGGAGCCTGGGAGATGTATAAACCCCGAACAAGACTTCTCCTGGCTCTCTCTGGGACGCTCTGCTACATATCCTCCCCCCTTGTTTCAACCCCAGGGTTGGAACACCTGTGGCCCAACAGGAGTGAACACGGTACAGGGCATCTACATTCCCCATCTCCACACCTGGCCTGTGTTTTACTGTGAAGGAGTAATCCTGTAGAGCCAAAAACCACCGGTTCACCCGTCTATTAGTCTCCTTCTTTTGGGCCATCCATTTCAGGGGAGCATGGTCAGTTATTAAGTCAAACTGGCGCCCTAACAAATAGTACCTGAGTGCGTCCACGGCCCATTTTATGGCTAAACATTCTTTTTCAATGACTGCATACTTTTTCTCATGGTCATTGAGCTTTCTGCTTAGGTACACGACAGGGTGTTCTTCCCATTGTATACCTGTGACAATACCGCCCCGATACCAACATCAGACGCATCCGTCTGAACCAAAAACTCTCTGGAGAAATCGGGAGAGTACAGTACTGGCTGTGCACACAGAGCCTTCTTCAGGACCTGGAAAGACTCCTCTGCTACTGGGGACCATTTCACCATTACAGAGTCTTTCCCTTTCGTAAGGTCTGTCAGAGGGGCAGCTATAGTTGCAAAATTTGGGATAAATCTTCTATAATACCCCGCAATACCAAGAAAGGCCCTGACCTGCTTTTTGTTTGCAGGGCGTGGCCATTCCTGGATGGCTGCTATTTTACTCACTTGTGGTTTTATGACACCACGGCCAATAGTGTAGCCCAAATACTTGGCTTCCTCTAGACCAATGGCACATTTTTTTAGATTTGCTGTAAAACCTTCTTTGAAGAGGGAATCCAGAACAGCCTGGACACGAGGCAAGTGAGACTCCCAGTCAGTACTATGTACCACTATGTCATCTAGATAGGCTGCTGCATATTGTCGGTGGGGTTTTAGGGTCCTGTCCATGGCCCTCTGAAATGTCGCGGGGGCATTTTGCAACCCAAAAGGCATTTTTTTATATTGAAAGGAACCGTCTGGGGTCACGAACGCAGTCTTCTCTTTGGCGCTACCAGTTAGGGGTATTTGCCAATACCCTTTGGTCAAGTCCAAAGTGGTAAGATAGCGAGCCTTGCCAAGTCGGTCTATAAGTTCGTCTACTCTGGGCATTGGGTATGTGTCAAACTTTGTCACCGCATTAAGTTTCCTGAAGTCGTTACAGAACCTCCAAGTGCCATCCGGTTTTGGGACTAACACGATGGGGCTAGACCAGTCACTATTGGATTCCTCAATGACATCTAGCTCCAACATTTTTTTAACTTCCTTGCTGATGTCCTTTCTCCTCGCTTCAGGAATTCGGTAAGGTTTGAGCTTGACACGTACCCCAGGTTCAGTAACAATATCATGCTGAACTGCTGAAGTGGTGCCAGGTAACTCTGAAAACTTCTCTCTATTCCTTATCAGGAATTCTCTAGTGTCCTGTTTTTGGGAATATGAGAGGGTGTCTGGAATCGTGACCTCAGGCATGAGAGGGGACTCAGTACCCGTAGGCGTTACTGGGAGAGGCCTCGCAGTTAACGCCATTCTATCCTTCCAGGGTTTTAACAGGTTTATATGGTAAACCTGTTCGGGCTTCCTTTTTCCTGGTTGATAAACCTTGTAGTTGACCTCCCCAACTCTCTCAATTACTTCAAAGGGACCCTGCCACTTAGCCAGGAACTTGCTCTCAACAGTGGGAACTAACACCAGGACCCTGTCACCAGGTGAGAAAACACGGAGTTGTGCTCCCCTGTTATATATTCTCTGTTGGGCTGCCTGGGCCTGCAGTAAGTGTTCTTTTACCACTGGCATGATTGCTGCAATCCTCTCCTGCATTTGGGCAATATGCTCAATGACACTTTTATGGGGTGTCTGTTCTCCCTCCCAAGTTTCTTTGGCTATGTCTAAGAGTCCCCGAGGATGTCTCCCATAAAGCAACTCAAATGGGGAGTACCCCGTAGAGGACTGGGGAACCTCCCTGATGGCAAACATCAAGTATGGTATCAGGAAGTCCCAGTTTTTCCCATCCTTGTCCACAACCTTTTTTAACATGCTTTTTAACGTCTTATTGAAGCGTTCCACTAAGCCATCCGTTTGAGGATGATACACTGAGGTTCGCAGCTGCGTCACTTTAAATAACTTGCAGAGCTCCCTAGTTATTCGCGACATAAACGGGGTGCCCTGGTCTGTAAGGATTTCTTTCGGGATGCCAACCCGACTGAACACCATAAACAGTTCTTTGGCAATGTTTTTAGCAGACGCGGCCCGTAAGGGAACTGCTTCAGGGTAACGGGTAGCATAATCCATGATTACGAGGATATGCTGATGACCCCGGGCAGACTTGGGAAGTGGGCCCACAAGGTCCATGGCAATCCTCTCAAAGGGCACTTCAATGATAGGTAAGGGCACTAAAGGACTTCGGAAGTGGATAGTGGGGCTGACATCTGACACACAGGACAGGATTGACAATAATTCTTAACATCTTTCTGTATCCCGGGCCAGTAAAACCTGCGCAACACCCTTTCAGTCGTTTTTTCAACCCCTAAATGGCCTCCTAGCAAGTGCCCATGGGCAAGTTCTAACACCAGCCGTCTGTATGGCTTAGGGACCACCAACTGTTCAACCACTTCATCATTCATTTTACATACACGATACAGTAAATCCTCATTGCTGCTGAAATAAGGAAAACAGGGCCTGTCCCCGGGTTCGACAGGTACACCATTAATCACTATTACATTTTCCCAGGCCCTGGAAAGGGTATGGTCTTTTCTCTGCTCAGTACCAAAATTTTCCTTATGCACATTAAGGTCATCAAACTCTAACATAGGCTCGGGGTCAGCAGACGGCTGTCCGGCTCTACTGGTAGTGGGGACTTCCTCAGGGTCCTCCAGCTCTCCTGCCATAACCGATAGAGGAAAAGCCGGGGAGCCCTGCGAAGAGTCCCCTGAAACCACATTGTCAGTAGTGGCCAGGAATTCTGGCCCTGCGACTGAGTCAGGTACTGCGACCGAGTTGGGATGATCCCACAGTTCCCAAAACTTAGGGAAGTCCCTACCAATGATGGCCTCATGCACCAAGTGGGGAACAAGTCCAACCGCATGGGTCACTGTACCTAAACCAGTTTTAAACTGAACAGTTGTTACAGGATACTCCCGGGTATCCCCATGTATACAGATCACAGCAACATTTTTAGCATGATACTTCACAGGTTCAATCATTTCTGCTGTAACCAAAGTCACTAGACTTCCAGAGTCCAGCAAGGCTGTAATAGGCTTATCATTCACAGTCATTTGGCACATTGGTTTTCTCATATTTGGGGTTGCAGTGCATGAAACCGCTGCAAACATAGACTGCCTTCTAATAGATAAATCACACTGCATTAGTTCATCTGTCAATGGACAATTTGCCGCAACATGTCCCATTTCTTGGCAACGAAAACACCTGACGTTTCCCCAGTTTGGTTTGCTGACAGGCACTGGCTTCCCTTGTTTGGGATGCCAAGCTTCAGTCCTGGCACCAAAAATCCTCCCCCCTATTTCCTTGCCATGCTTACCACCCACTTCCCCTGGAACAGTCTTACCGGTTGCCTGGGGAGACCGTGGCTTTGGGTGGAAAGTCCGTGCGGCTGTAGGGGTGGTGACCAGGTTCTTTGCAGCAAAATATCTTTCAACAAGTTCCACCAGGTGGTTTGCCGAATTGGGGTCTCCTTGACTCCTGCAGGGGAATTGGTAGTGACCTCAGGAACTGGTCCATGACCACACGCTCCACTATTTGTGGCCCAGACAGGGACTCCGGCTGTAGCCATTTCCTCACCAGGTGAATTAGGTCGAACATCTGCGATCTTGGGGGCTTCTTGTCTTGGAAGGACCAGCTGTGGACCCGCTGTGCTCGAACTGCCAAAGTGACACCAAGTCGTGCCAGTATTTCCTGTTTGACCTTTTCATAGTCTGCTGCTTCTGCTGACTCCAAATCATAGTAGGCCTTCTGCGATTCCCCAGTAAGCAACGGGGCGACCAGTCCTGCCCACTGGGTTTTAGGCCAACCTTCCCTCTCAGCGGTCCGTTCAAACGTTAGCAGAAAGGCCTCTGGATCATCATCTGTAGTCATCTTAGACAAAAAACGAGCCACATGGATGGCTGAAGGCTTGTCTCCAACATTATCAACGTTAGCAGGTGACCACTGTGCTATTGTCTCCACAACCTCAGACAAGGTTTTCCTATCTGCTTTTGCATCAGTGGCTAGCTGTTCAAACAGCCTCTGCGTTTGTTTTCTGCAGTGCAGCGTTTGTTTGCTGTTGCGCAGCGTTGGATATCATCAATTGTTTTAGGATTTCCTCCATGTTTAGTCACTCTAGGTACTGGCCTTTTAAGTAGTAACTTACTACAGCTGCCCGCTGAAATCCACCATATGTAACCTGGGGGACAGGTAGCAGGTACAAAGCTCACGGGGATGGGCTGTTTAGTAAGGCACAGTTACCAAATCCACATGAGGTAGTGAAAACAGTGCTGGGTTTATTTGATCTAAATACAAGTCCATACACAGGTGCTGCACAGTCTTCCAGAAAACACATCAAAACAGAAATAACCAAACAAAAGTCCTAGCCGTGTCTCGGCTCTAACTATAACATACACCGTCTCTAACTATCAAGCTGAGCAAGCCTACCGCTTGTCAGCTTCTGTAAAGAGTTTTTTTAAGGGTTTTACCAACCTTTTGGCTCCTCACAAACCATCCCTGTTTGTGTGTCCCAGGCAGAGAGCAAAGGCTGTTTGCTCAGGTGAGCTTAAATTAGCCTGGAGAGGAGGACTAAGATCCGAACTGGATCATGTCTCAGAGACCTCTGAATGTATATGAGAGGAGCCTGGGAGATGTATAAACCCCGAACAAGACTTCTCCTGGCTCTCTCTGGGACGCTCTGCTACAGCATGTATTTAACCCCTTCTCAGCCAGTGTCATTAGTACAGTGACAGTGCATAGTATTATCACTGTATTCGTGTCACTGGCAATGTTGGTGGCATTGCCCATCGCATTCCCATTATAAGTTGCTGATCACCACCATTAGTAGTATAAAAACACAAAAGTGTGTGTGTGTGTGTGTGAGATAGATAGATAGATATATATATATATATTATATATAAATATATACACACACATACACATACACACACACACACACACACGTGTGTCTCTATCATAGTTTGTTGGCACTATAACTTTCATGCAAACTAATCAATCTACACTAATTAGGATTTTTCCCTAATAGTCTTTTAAGACAGCCATCTTTGAAATACCTCGGCTCCCACCACAGGAAACACTTCTTGGCTTCAAGATTTTAAGCCCCTCCTGCCCCACTGGACCCTCAGTTTCGTTGTTTCCTCCGGTGGGCAGACATCACTGGGAACCAAGGCTGATCAGCCGGGGAGGTTGAAGCCGGTCCCCTCCCCCCTCCCCCTCCATTTCTATTTCTTGGTAGATCCATGGGCCTTGGGGAAGTACCAATAGGTCCGCCACTTAGCCACCCACGCTTCTCCTGAGGGTGTGGAAGAAGTTTTGGGGGCCCGCTCTCATTCTGTCCAGGGGGGTATCATCGGAGGTGCACTGTTCCTCCCTGCGTCCTGTGAGGGAGCTTGAGGCTGGGCCGGAGGGCGTGGTGACACCATGTCCAGTGGAGGCATGCACTACTGCCAGGGCCAGGCTGTAACGCTGGAGGGGTCAGCGAGCGGCTCATGAAGGCGGGACCACCGCGATCCTCAGCGGGAGATTTCTGGGGCAGAGGTGGCCCAGACTGCTCCTGGCATTGCCAGCACCAGCCACTAAGGTAAGAAGAACCCTGGGGTGGGTGTTTCCTCTCCCTATTACCCAATAGCTCCACGGGTGTCTTGGTGGTACTGGGACTCTGCTGGTGGTTGGCCCTAGGGGCATTGCCAGTGACACTGCTTAGGAGCAGGCCAGGGGACTCGTGGCCCTCTTAAAGGGATGAGATGATGGCTTCTCAGAGCTGGTTTGTCTTGAATGTGTAATCGTCCCGCAGCCCCAGACTAGCCCTCCGCTCGCTCAGCAGAGTATTGCACTAGCCACACCAGTCTTGCCTTTCACTACTGGAGGGACACCGGGGGGGACACTAGTGAGGAGCCAGTTAGCGCTGCTTAGGCTTCCAGGTGGAGTCAGAGGGAGAGGGGTTGGACGGTGAGTCCTCTAGAACCTATCGCTACAAGCTTTCCCTGGAGGAGCTCTTGGAAGCCATCCATAGTACCCTGGGAATCGAGGAGAAGGAGCTGCTATCGCTAAATTACCAGATGTGTCAGGGCCTGGGGGAACAGAAGAAGAGGGTATTCCCGGTCCATGAAGTTCTGGTGGAAGCCATTAAAGAAAGCCCTTTAAAGCCATTAAAGAAGCCATTAAAGAAATCAGGGGCCCTGAAGCGCATGTTTCTTTTCGTGGTGGGCGGTCTGTAAGATCCCCAGACTAGACATAGCCTTCTATCAGGTTTCCAGGCATACAGACCTTATGTTGGAGAGATCCCATGGACAGGAGGATGGATTTGCTCTTGAAGGATACCTGGGGCGCACATAGGGCCAGGGACCGGGACAGTGATGCCATGCATATGTCCACCAGATCCTCAGCCCTAGTCATCTCAGAAAAAAGGGCTTTGTGGCTAAAGCTTGGCAGGGGGACAGTATGTCCCAAGGCTAAGCTCTGCGGGATTACCCTCACAGGGACCTTTTTTGTTTGGTCCTGGTCTGGAAACTGTTTAGATCGGATGGGTGATAGGTAAGAGTCCTTTCCCATCAGGTGTAAACGGGGAAGTAAGCAAAGAATAAGTCTCGCCCACAGAGAAAGTTCAGGGTCACCAATGGCTGGTGGGTGGGATTTTTTCATCCTCCTGAACAGCCTGAAAGACACAATGACAGCTGACCACAGTGGGCGGAGATTGGGGGGGGGCCTTCCTCCCCACAACGAGAAGCAGTCTCCTCCAATCCTTTCTTTTTGGGGGATCGTAAGGAGGGGTTACCAGCTTGAATTTGAAAAGCCCATCACCGATTTGCTAAGGTGCACAGAAAAAGCGGCAGCCTTACTACCCTCCCTGAGAAATCCAAAACATGGTATAAACCGTGGCTTAGTGGCTAGCACTCTGGGCTAGCAGCACTCAAGCTATGGGTTCAGATCCCAAACTTGGTATTACCTGCGTAACGCCTAAATAGTAAACAGCACAATATCCTGAAAATAGGCGAATGCCTAATTGCCAAGGCCACATCAGCATGTTTGTTTTTAAAAGGGTGTTCCCTGTCCATGAAGTTGGGTGGAAGCCATCAAAGAATTGCAAGACCCGGAGAGGAAACCGTTCTTTTCAAGGGGAGGTAGCAGAGGAGAAGCCAGTTAGTGCTGCTTTAGGCTCCCAGGTGGAGTCAGAGGGAGAGGGGTTGGACGGTGAGTCCTCTAGACCCTCTTGCTACAAGCTTTCCCCGGAGGAGGTGGGGTATCTCTTGGGAGCCATCCATACCACCCTAGGAATCCAGGAGGAGAAGAAGCCGCCATCACTCCATGACCAGATGTATCGGGGCCTGGGGGAACAGAATAGCTTACAGAAGGCTCTGTATGGACTCAGTCTTCTTGGTAAGGGTCCCATCCTGGCAAGAGTTTCTCGGGCTGGTAGTAGAACCAGTGAAGGCACGGTCCTTCAGTTTTGGGCCCTCCCCTTTGTCCTATCCTTTTCCCCCTGCAATTTTATCAAGGTCAAGGCATTTAAAAAAATGCCTATCTAGACAACCTGCTCCTATTTGTCTTCAAACCAAGATAAGTCTCCAATTCTTATTGCATAGCATTGGCCAAGGAGGACGTGGTTCTCAATCTGGAAGGATCTAGCGTGGAACCTCCCCTGGATTCTGCCATCTGGATTTGTTTTATAGCAGGA
Organism: Lithobates sylvaticus; assembly: GCA_028564925.1. Lineage (NCBI taxonomy): Eukaryota > Metazoa > Chordata > Amphibia > Anura > Ranidae > Lithobates > Lithobates sylvaticus. The sequence continues at coordinate 60,801,243 of CM053034.1, read as the reverse complement.
AGTATTAAAGCATAGATTTCTTTCTTTTTTTTTTTTTATTACATAAACTAAAAAAAAAAAAAAACAACCAAAGGAAGCTCTATTTGTGTGGGGGGGAAAAATAACTATAAAACATTTTGGGTACAGCGTTGCATGAAGGTGCAAGTGCCAGTTAAACTAGTGCAATACCAGATAGCAAAAAATGGCCTGGGCATGAAGGGGCTAAAATCTTGCAGAGCTGAAGTGGTTAAACAGTTTCACATACACGCTTAAAGGTAAACTATTCAAAGGCTAGTAAATATAGCATATGGTGACTAAGGATGGGCCCGGTGCTCGATGCGAACCCACGTTCGCATCGAGCACCGGGCGTTCGCTCGCTCTGCGAGCCCAGAACTATTTTGGCCGCTCGCAGCACGTTCGTGTGAGGCGAGCGGCCCCGCAATGCATTGCGGCCGGCGCGGCCGACGCAGTGCATTGCTGGCTGATGATTGGCCAAGCATGCACTGTGACCCCGCATGCTTGGCCAATCACAGCCCCGGAAAATCGAAGAGCCATAATTGGCTACAGGCAGGACGCCTGTAGCCAATTACAGCTCAGGGGCTGTAGTACACGCCCCCCCCTATAAAACGCCGCCACGCCGTCTGCGCCGGTCACATGCTGTTCCGGCGCAGATTGAGCAGGCAGATTCTGTGACACTCTGCTGCATTGAGATAGTTAGATAGATTCACTTACAGAGATTGAGTTAGATAGATTCAGTTACAAAGATTGATTGACAAAGAGGGGCTTGTAGTGTGCTCGTGGCAGGCAGGCAGAGCTCCTATATTTTGTTACCAGAAGCACCTATAGGACTTGTAGTGTGTTCGTGGCAGGCAGGCAGAGCTCCTATATTTTGTTACCAGAAGCACCTATAGGACTTGTAGTGTGTTAGTGGCAGGCAGGCAGAGCTCCTATATTTTGTTACCAGAAGCACCTATAGGACTTGTAGTGTGTTCGTGGCAGGCAGGCAGAGCTCCTATATTTTGTTACCAGAAGCACCTATAGGACTTGTAGTGTGTTAGTGGCAGGCAGGCAGAGCTCCTATATTTTGTTACCAGAAGCACCTATAGGACTTGTAGTGTGTTCGTGGCAGGCAGGCAGAGCTCCTATATTTTGTTACCAGAAGCACCTATAGGACTTGTAGTGTGTTAGTGGCAGGCAGGCAGAGCTCCTATATTTTGTTACCAGAAGCACCTATAGGACTTGTAGTGTGTTAGTGGCAGGCAGGCAGAGCTCCTATATTTTGTTACCAGAAGCACCTATAGGACTTGTAGTGTGTTAGTGGCAGGCAGGCAGAGCTCCTATATTTTGTTACCAGAAGCACCTATAGGACTTGTAGTGTGTTCGTGGCAGGCAGGCAGAGCTCCTATATTTTGTTCCCAGAAGCACCTATAGGACTTGAAGTGTGTTAGTCCCATTACACACACAGAGCTATATTTTCTTCCCAGAAGCACCTATAGGACTTGAAGTGTGTTAGTCCCATTACACACAAAGAGCTATACTTTGTTCCCAGAAGCACCTATAGGACTTGAAGTGTGTTAGTCCCATTACACACACAGAGCTATATTTTGTTCCCAGAAGCACCTATAGGACTTGAAGTGTGTTAGTCCCATTACACACAAAGAGCTATATTTTGTTCCCAGAAGCACCTATAGGACTTGAAGTGTGTTAGTCCCATTACACACACAGAGCTATATTTTGTTCCCAGAAGCACCTATAGGACTTGAAGTGTGTTAGTCCCATTACACACACAGAGCTATATTTTGTTCCCAGAAGCACCTATAGGACTTGAAGTGTGTTAGTCCCATTACACACACAGAGCTATATTTTGTCCCCAGAAGCACCTATAGGACTTGAAGTGTGTTAGTCCCATTACACACAAAGAGCTATACTTTGTTCCCAGAAGCACCTATAGGACTTGAAGTGTGTTAGTCCCATTACACACACAGAGCTATATTTTGTTCCCAGAAGCACCTATAGGACTTGAAGTGTGTTAGTCCCATTACACACAAAGAGCTATACTTTGTTCCCAGAAGCACCTATAGGACTTGAAGTGTGTTAGTCCCATTACACACACAGAGCTATATTTTGTTCCCAGAAGCACCTATAGGACTTGAAGTGTGTTAGTCCCATTACACACAAAGAGCTATACTTTGTTCCCAGAAGCACCTATAGGACTTGAAGTGTGTTAGTCCCATTACACACACAGAGCTATATTTTGTTCCCAGAAGCACCTATAGGACTTGAAGTGTGTTAGTCCCATTACACACAAAGAGCTATACTTTGTTCCCAGAAGCACCTATAGGACTTGAAGTGTGTTAGTCCCATTACACACACAGAGCTATATTTTGTTCCCAGAAGCACCTATAGGACTTGAAGTGTGTTAGTCCCATTACACACAAAGAGCTATACTTTGTTCCCAGAAGCACCTATAGGACTTGAAGTGTGTTAGTCCCATTACACACACAGAGCTATATTTTGTTCCCAGAAGCACCTATAGGACTTGAAGTGTGTTAGTCCCATTACACACAAAGAGCTATATTTTGTTCCCAGAAGCACCTATAGGACTTGAAGTGTGTTAGTCCCATTACACACACAGAGCTATATTTTGTTCCCAGAAGCACCTATAGGACTTGAAGTGTGTTAGTCCCATTACACACAAAGAGCTATACTTTGTTCCCAGAAGCACCTATAGGACTTGAAGTGTGTTAGTCCCATTACACACACAGAGCTATATTTTGTTCCCAGAAGCACCTATAGGACTTGAAGTGTGTTAGTCCCATTACACACAAAGAGCTATACTTTGTTCCCAGAAGCACCTATAGGACTTGAAGTGTGTTAGTCCCATTACACACACAGAGCTATATTTTGTTCCCAGAAGCACCTATAGGACTTGAAGTGTGTTAGTCCCATTACACACAAAGAGCTATATTTTGTTCCCAGAAGCACCTATAGGACTTGAAGTGTGTTAGTCCCATTACACACACAGAGCTATATTTTGTTCCCAGAAGCACCTATAGGACTTGAAGTGTGTTAGTCCCATTACACACACAGAGCTATATTTTGTTCCCAGAAGCACCTATAGGACTTGAAGTGTGTTAGTCCCATTACACACACAGAGCTATATTTTGTTCCCAGAAGCACCTATAGGACTTGAAGTGTGTTAGTCCCATTACACACAAAGAGCTATACTTTGTTCCCAGAAGCACCTATAGGACTTGAAGTGTGTTAGTCCCATTACACACACAGAGCTATATTTTGTTCCCAGAAGCACCTATAGGACTTGAAGTGTGTTAGTCCCATTACACACACAGAGCTATATTTTGTTCCCAGAAGCACCTATAGGACTTGAAGTGTGTTAGTCCCATTACACACAAAGAGCTATACTTTGTTCCCAGAAGCACCTATAGGACTTGAAGTGTGTTAGTCCCATTACACACAAAGAGCTATATTTTGTTCCCAGAGGCACCTATAGGACTTGAAGTGTGTTAGTCCCATTACACACACAGAGCTATATTTTGTTCCCAGAAGCACCTATAGGACTTGAAGTGTGTTAGTCCCATCACACAGAGCTCCTCTATTTTCTTTGCATAAGCACCCACAGGACTTCTAGTGTGTTAGTGGCACCACACAGAGCTCCTCTATTTTCTTTGCAGAAGCACCCACAGGACTTCTAGTGTGTTAGTGGCATCACACAGAGCTCCTCTATTTTCTTTGCAGAGGCACCCATAGGACTTCTAGTGTGTTAGTGGCATCACACAGAGCTCCTATATATTCTTCTCAGCAGCACGCACAGGACTTCTAGTGTGTTAGTGGCATCACACAGAGCTCCTCTATTTTCTTTGCAGAAGCACCCATAGGACTTCTAGTGTGTTAGTGGCATCACACAGAGCTCCTATATATTCTTTGCATAAGCACCCACAGGACTTCTAGTGTGTTAGTGGCACCACACAGAGCTCCTCTATTTTCTTTGCAGAAGCACCCACAGGACTTCTAGTGTGTTAGTGGCATCACACAGAGCTCCTATATTTTCTTCTCAGCAGCACCCACAGGACTACCGACTACAATGGCTGGAAGACCGCCAAGGGGAGGCAGAGCGTGCAGAGCCAAGAACACAGGGCAGGCAGGCTCTGTTTCTAGTGGACGTGGCCGTGGACGTGGACGTGGTCGTGCATCGTCATCAGCACGTGGCCATGGGACACGCGCGTCTTTGTTTTCGGCAGCTGGACATGTGGAGCCGCATCATGCTGAAGGCTTGGTAGAATGGATGACCAAGCCCTCCTCATCCTCCTCATCCTCTCTCACCCAGGCTCAGGGTACTGACAGAGCATCATCAGCCACCCCTTCCCTAGACCCACCATGTCCTCCTGAGGAGTCCCCCGAACTCTTTGAGCACAGTGTTGGGTACATGCTCCAGGAGGATGCCCAACGATTCGAAGGCTCGGATGACGATACCCAGCTTGAGGAATCTGGCAGTACAGTTCCACCAGCTGCAGCTTACTGCCAGGTTTGCTCTAGTGGTGAAGAGGGAGGGGATGATGAGGTCACTGACTCCACGTGGGTGCCTCAAGGGAGAGAGGATGAGGAGGAGGACGAGGAGGAGGAGGATGCGGCGTCACATGTCCAACGAGGCAGGATGCCCCCTGGAGGCCAGGTAGAGGCCAGCACAGCAACTGTACAACACCGCAGAGCTCCGCCTGTGCAGGGCGCTGCCTCTGCACGTTATCAGAAAAGTTCTTTGGTGTGGGCCTTTTTTGAGACGAGTGCAGCAGATCGCACCACTGCTATTTGCAATATTTGTCTCAAGCGTATCTCGCGTGGCCAAAACATCAGCCGCTTGGGCACCACAAGCATGACCAGACATATGGCGACCTGCCATGCAGCTCGTTGGCAGGCACACATAAAAGACCCACACCAAAGAACTAAGCGGACCTCTCCTTGCTCCTCCTCAGCTGGGATCTCCATCCCCACTACACCTTCAGTCCTCTCTGAAAGCTGCTCTGAGAGGACTGAAGGTGTAGAATTCGGTGTGTCACAACCAAGTACTTGCAGTACACCGACGTCCGAATGCAGCAGGCAAATTTCCCTGCCCCAGCTGCTGGACCGTAGAAAGAAGTACACTCCCAGCCATCCACATGCCCAGCGGTTGAATGCTAGCCTTGCTAAATTGCTAGCACTTCAACTGCTGCCTTTTCAGTTGGTAGACTCGGCCCCCTTCCGTGAGTTTGTTCAATGTGCGGTTCCTCAGTGGCAGGTTCCCAAACGCCACTTTTTCTCGCGGAAGGCGATTCCGTCTCTCTACCGGCATGTGGAGGGCAATGTCCATGCCTCGCTGGACAGGGCGGTCAGCGGTAAGGTGCATATTACCGCTGACTCATGGTCCAGCAGGCATGGACAGGGACGGTACCTTTCTTTCACGGCCCATTGGGTCACTCTATTGGCAGCTGGGAGGGATGCAGGACAAGGTGCAGTAGTGTTGGAGGTTGTTCCGCCACCACGCCTCCAAAACGCGACTACTGCTACTGGTTGTGACACACCTCTCTCCTCCACCCCCTCCTCTTCTTCTTCCTCCAGTGCTCTGTCCTTGGAACCAGCGGTGCTCCGTAGGCGTACAAGGGGCTACGCAAGTACGCAGGCAAAAAGATGCCATGCCGTGCTTGCGCTGGTGTGTTTGGGGGACAGGAGCCACACTGGGCCAGAGGTTCTGGCAGCTCTGCAGGGGCAGGCCGAGAGGTGGTTGACGCCACGTCAGCTTAAGCCAGGAATGGTCGTTTCTGACAATGGCACCAACCTCCTCTCCGCCCTGCGACAGGGGCAGCTCACCCATGTGCCCTGCATGGCTCACGTCCTCAACCTGGTGGTGCAGCGGTTCTTGGGCAGGTTCCCAGGCTTACAGGATGTCCTGAGGCAGGCCAGGAAAGTCTGTGTGCATTTCCGCCGATCTTATAATGCCAGTGCTCGGCTGACTGAGCTGCAAAAGGAGCTGAACCTGCCCAAGAACCGCCTAATATCTGACATGCCCACCAGGTGGAACTCAACGTTGGCCATGCTGCAGCGACTGCACACGCAGCAGAGGGCCATCAATGAGTACCTTTGCGACTACGGCACCAGGACAGGGTCAGGGGAGCTTTTTTTTTTTTTTCCCCACGTCAGTGGAGCATGATCAGGGATGCATGCACTGTCCTCTCACCATTTGAGGAGGCCACGAGGATGGTGAGCAGTGACAGTGCATGCATCAGTGACACTGTCCCTCTTGTCCACCTGTTGGAGCATACGCTGCGTGGGATCATGGACAGGGCACTTGAGGCAGAACAGAGGCAGGAAGAGGAGGACTTCCTTGCCTCTCAAGGCCCCCTTTATCCGGACAGTGTTCCTTCTGTCCCACCCATCACACAGGAAGAGGATGAGGAGGAGGAGGAGGAGGAGGAGGAGGGAGGATTGTGTGAGCATGGAGGTGGAGCCTGGCACTCAGCATCAGCAGCAGCAGTCTTTTAGGGATGATGTACAGTCCCAACAAGCCAGTGGACTTGTACGTGGCTGGGAGGAGGTGGCTGGCGATCATGTCATCCTCAGTGACCCAGAAGACTCCGGACCGAATGCCTCAGCTAACCTACGCTGCATGGCCTCCCTGATCCTGCAAAGCCTGCGGAAGGATCCTCGTGTTCTTCGGATCAAGGAGAGGGACCATTACTGGCTGGCCACTCTCCTTGATCCGCGGTACAAGGGTAAGGTTGCGGACCTTATCTTGCCGTCGCAGAGGGAGCAGAGGATGAGACATCTCAGGGAGGCCTTGCAGAAAGGTCTGTGCAACGCGTTCCCAGAAACTGGGAGGCTACAAACTCCTGGTCCTGGGCGACGAGTTGCTGAGGCTTCGGTCAGTGGCAGAAGGAGCGGTGGGGAAGGTGGACGTCTGACCGATGCGTTCAGACAATTTTTTAGTCCGCAGCCCCAAGGTATGATCGGTTCCAGCAACCATCGCCAGCGTCTGATATACATGGTGCAGGAATACCTTGGGGCAAGGTCAGACTTGGACACCTTTCCCACCGAAAATCCTCTGGCTTACTGGGTCCTGAGGATGGATCACTGGCCAGAGCTTGCACAGTATGCAATTGAGCTACTGGCCTGTCCTGCCTCCAGCGTTCTTTCCGAACGCACATTCAGTGCTGCTGGAGGATTTGTGACTGATCATAGGGTGCGCCTGTCCACCGCCTCGGTTGATCGACTGACCTTCATCAAAATGAATCAGTCTTGGATCACCACCAGCTACCAGGCACCTGAGGCGGATATAACCGAATAATTTTTAATGTCACATCCCTTCAAGACTGCCTATGCTGATGCTGAGTGACTGTCCTCTTATGTTCACTGACTATCCTCTTCCTCCTCCTCAATGATCCATGCCACCACACCAGTGCCTAAGGCACAATTTTTCAGCCCCTGTTTAACAGGGGCGTGTACTTACAATTTTTAAAAAAAAATGCTTCGCAACACGTGTGACTGCTGTGCTCCAAGTACAGTCTCTGTGAGGGCCGTGTTGCAGTGTTTGTGGCACCAGCACCAGTGCCTAAGGCACAATTTTTCAGCCCCTGTTTAACAGGGGCGTGTACTTACAATTTTTTAAAAAAATGCTTCGCAACACGTGTGACTGCTGTGCTCCAAGTACAGTCTCTGTGAGGGCCGTGTTGCAGTGTTGTGGCACCAGTGCCTAAGGCACAAATTTTTCAGCCCCTGTTTAACAGGGGCGTGTACTTACAATTTTTTAAAAAAATGCTTCGCAACACGTGTGACTGCTGTGCTCCAAGTACAGTCTCTGTGAGGGCCGTGTTGCAGTGTTGTGGCACCAGTGCCTAAGGCACAATTTTTCAGCCCCTGTTTAACAGGGGCGTGTACTTACAATTTTTTAAAAAAATGCTTCGCAACACGTGTGACTGCTGTGCTCCAAGTACAGTCTCTGTGAGGGCCGTGTTGCAGTGTTGTGGCACCAGTGCCTAAGGCACAATTTTTCAGCCCCTGTTTAACAGGGGCGTGTACTTACAATTTTTAAAAAAAATGCTTCGCAACACGTGTGACTGCTGTGCTCCAAGTACAGTCTCTGTGAGGGGTTGCAGTGTTGTGGCACCAGCACCAGTGCCTAAGGCACAATTTTTCAGCCCCTGTTTAACAGGGGCGGGTAATTACAAATCTTGATCTAATAGTTCACAGCAGGGCCCATTCCTGCGCCCACCAAGAGTAACTATGAGGGCCTGCAGTCTTGTGGCAACACCGTCCACCACCACCGCCAAAGGCCCAATTTTTCTGCCCTGTTCATCAGGTGCTTGCAATTACAAATCTTGATCTAATAACTCACAGCAGGGCCCATTCCTGCGCCCCACCAAGAGTAACTATGAGGGCCTACAGTCTTGTGGCAACACCGTCCACCACCACCGCCAAAGGCCCAATTTTTTCTGCCCTGTTCAACAGGTGCATGCAATTACAAATCTTGATCTATTAACTCACAGCAGGCCCATTCCTGTGCCCACCAGTCTTGTGGCTACACCAACATCTAATAGGGCAAATTTCTGCAGAGTATATACGCCAGGCCCCTACTTTCAAACATCCAACTTACAAACGACTCCTACTTGAAAATGGAAAGAGAAAACAGGAAGTGAGAGGAAATCTACCCCTAGGAAGGGAAATTCTATCCTGTTAGATTTAATTTGGGAAAAAGGTATCTCCTCTCTACTGATACTTTATCACCAATCCTTGTTTCAATTAAAACCCCACTTTTTCCAAAAACATTTGTCATTGGGACGGAAAGTGAGGTGACATGTTCTGAACAGATGTGCAAAGACAGCAAATGTTACAGGGGTGATAACCCCTCCCTATGTTCTCCAAAAAGCTTAAAAATAGATTTTTTTGGGATGGAGCTACACTTCATAATGTACCTGTTCAGATTCTACTTAAGATCAAACCTAAAGCCGCAAGTGGTTTTAAATGGCTTCTTTTTTTCCTTTACAAATGTCATTTTGTGCAAGGACAGTTCTAAACACGGGAAAACACATGCCACTTCACAGGCATACTTTGGACACCCCCCAGGTACCATATTTAAAGGAAAATGTCACTTTTTTTTTTTCACTTTATGCATCATTAAAATGACTGCTCCCGAAAAAACGTTAGTTTTTAAAAGTTCTTTTTGCATTGATATATGTCCCCTGGGGCAGGACCCGGGTCCCCAAACCTGTTTTATGACATTAACATGCATATTGGCCGTTGTAATTAGCACTTTTGATTTCGAACGTTCGCGTCCATTATAACGTATAGGGTTCGAAAATTCGCGCGAACTTTCGGTCCGTTCGAAGGTTCTGGTTCGAACCGAACCCGGGGGTGTTCGGCTCATCCCTAATGGTGACAACAAATTTGTCTGCTTTTGAAGGGTACTAATTTAACTCCATGAAGGTTGCAGGTTTTCAGTTGGCAAGATGATGGCAGTCTACTCTGGCATCAAACTAAATTGTGGGCAATGTTTTTTCACAATATAGAAAAACAGTCCCTTATCTGAAACCATTTGCTGCTATAGACTTGCATATTTCTTTTGTTTCCAAAATGTACATCATCATAAACAAGGAGACAAACTAAACAGATATATAATGCATATTTCTTAGTAAGTTTTTGTTTGGAGTAACAGCTGTGTTTCTACATTTGGAAAGGAGTCAACAAGGTATTTGAAGAGAGTGAAGTGTGGGGATGGACCTCTGGTGAATTTATAAGCTCTTATGTCCTAAAGTGAAAAATTCCTATCGCTTTCTTGGGTCTTGGAAGCTGTGTACATCGATGAATACAAGTCAATGGGGTTGATTTACTAAAGGCAAATCCACTTTGCACTACAAGTGCACTTGGAAGTGCAGTCGCTGTAGATCTGAGGGGAAGCTATGAAATGAGGTGAAGCTCTGCTGATTTTATCATCCAATCATGTGCAAGCTAAAAATGCTGTTTTTTATTTCCCTTGCATGTCCCCCCTCCGATCTACAGCGACTTTACTTCCAAGTGCACCTGCAGTGCAAAGTGGATATGCCTTTAGTAAATAACCCCCAATGGCTACATGCAGCTGTACTTGTGTTATCGCAGCAGAAGTGATCAGCGTTTGCATGAGCACAGATATAAACAGCCATCTGCAGGAAAGTGCTGGGGCTTTTATACTATGACACAGGAGCTGATTAATGTCTGTGTGCATAAGGCTTAGATTTGACAAGTAGATTCATCTTGTTCCTTTATTGTTTACTTGCAAAGAAACAAATCTTTAACCAATATGCAACAAAACCTACAGTGCCTGTCACTACCTTGTCATTAAAGTGTTAAATTGGCTGCCCAGTACCCTCAAAATGCTGACAGCTCAACTAGAGATTTAAAGGCTGAGAAAGGCAATAGAATCAGTCAGAACAAATTATGTTTATTTTGACACTCACTCTAGCACCTAATCACTACAACTTTGTATCTTTTTTTTTTTTCCCTTCTCTTTTTGAATTGGGTAGGCAGTGTGTAATTTCAGAAAAACTGTAAGAAAAAAATGCTGATTAAGGACAGTGGGAATTACCATCAACAGGACCTAAATGGGTTCAACAATGAACCTGGTTACCTGAAACGAAATAATTGCTGTGTGCTATGTTGTTTGTTTGTTTGTTTTTTTTTTTTTTTTTTTTAAATATTGTTTGTTGAACTTTGGATGATACACTGTGCCAACATTACATGGTATACATACTTTAATACGACACATCGATGCTTCAATTTTTAGCTGCTCCACAAGCTTTCTGGCCTGTCCGACACTTAGTGTGCTGTTCACAGGGGTGTCCCCTTTCATTGTGCTGCCTAAATAAAGAAAAATATGTAAGTGTTCTGTTTAATCGCATATATTGTATGTCTAGGCTGAGAGTTCTGCCCCTCCAAACAAAGGAGATACAAAACAACTCTACCCATTTTATACAGTGGTATCATAAAGTACATATTAGTATGGAGAGGAAAACAGTTCAGTCATTTTGTGAACATAGCCAACACTAAATTTTATGTCTTGAAAATAAAATAATATACCAGAACTAATTTTCAGATGACTGCTATTTTTGGTTGTATATTAAATCTGATGTAATAACTAATTTATGTAATCTGCATCTGACAATAAAAAAAAAACGGATAACTTGAGTTATTGGGGTCATATCCTCAGTACTTCCTTACCTTACAACTATTGAGATACGGACACTGTTCTGTAGATCTTCTCATTAAATGACATACTGAATGTGTTTATTATATTATTTGCATGATAATTTGTATTTGCCTTCATTCTCTGCCCATTTGATATTTGAACACCCATTAATCGGCTCTGGGAATTATCAGTCATATACACTAATCAGCCAAAATGTTATGACCACCTACCTAACATTGAGTAGGTCCCCCATTGTCCACCAAAAAAGCCCTGACCTGTCATGGCATGGACTCCACTAGACCTCTACAGGTATACTGTGTGGTATCTGTCACCAAGCCAGTAGTAGCAGAGCATTTAAAGTGGTTGTATACCCTAAATTGCAACTTGCACCTACAGGTAAGCCTAGATTAAGGCTTACCTGTAGGTACAAGAAATATTTCCTAAACCTGCACGGTTTAGGAGATATTTGGAAAGAACGATTTACAACGTTGTCTACCGCTCATGCGCGCCATAGACAACAGTGCATTGAACGGGTTAATCCCCATTCCAATCTGCGGCTCACCGCAGTTGAAGTGCCCCGCGCGCATGCGCGGAGCGACGTCTTCGCTGCTCTGGCCATCTAGTGCAGCATGTGAACTATTAATTAATTATTCCCTCTGCCTTTACATGTATACACACTCTGAAAACATATAAACATATCCCGTACATGTAAAGGCGGAGGGAATAATTAATAGTTCACATGCTGCACTAGATTGGAGCACAAAGTCACTTTTTTGTTAATAAGTGGTGTCACTAGAGGACTTTATGTATGTGGTTTGCCACAGGTATAGTCTAGAGTGTGTATATATGTGTAGAAACGCATTTTTTTTTTTTACTTATAAGGCAAGTAATGAGATGTTATATATATATATATATATATATATATATATATATATATATATATATATATAATAAAAATTATATATTTTTTTAAAGGTTTTATCTTTACATACCCTTTAAGCCAGGTACACACCGGGAGACATTTGCCGGGTAAAAAAAGAAACAATGGCCGACATTCTGCCTGTGTTTATGTCGGTCTGCTCATTTGGCTGGCTTCTGTCAGACCAGCATGCTGGAAAACCAGCAGCTGACCGACTCTTGATCAGCGTTCTGGCAGGGGGGCAGTCCCGCTGTCAGAACACAACAGCTCAGAGGGGAGATCGCTGTACTAATGTTGGATGGTTAGTACAGCGGCTCTGACTGAAGCTGTCAGTTTTTTCCATGCAACCTGCTGGGTTGCACAAAAAAAACTGTTAGTGTTCACCGGGTTTTACTTTTACACAGGCCCCGCTCCAACACACAGATTTGTGAGCTGTAAATCATACCCAGTGTTTATTCATTCACTGAGAGTGGTATTACTCCTCAAGAAATATGCTTAACTTTCTATGCACAATTCCCTTATTACCAATATATGGCTAAAGTCCAAAATGCTACCCTACCCCACTACAATATACAGTAAGTCCCCTACATACAAACCTTCGAGTTGTGAACTTTCAAAGATGCAAACGTGTTTGCGCAGTTTGTTTTTATTCAACCCAGTGTCTGAACGAAAAAAAAAAAAGCTGACAGATTGCCGTACCAACACAAGCAATGTTGGTGCAGCGATCTCCCCAGCTGTGCTATTGTGTTCTGACAGGGGGACTCCCCCCGCTAGAACACACCGATCAACACTCAGCCTTTGTCGGCAAGCACTGATTTTTGTTGGACTTACGAACCAGTTCCCGGAATGGAAATCATTGTTAAGTAGAGGACTTACTGTACTTCCAAGGCAAGTTCAGAAACTGCTTCCTGATGATATGCATTATCATTTGTGTTGGTGGCCCCCTTCACATCTCTGTGGTTCATTACCACATGCAGAGTGGTGCATTGGGATGACATTAAAAATGAATAGCAATGTACAGTCATGTGCTTTTTAACTTGTTACTGCAACACAAAGCCAGCCTAAATGAAAACATTCCTGAGAAAATATGGAGGACGCCATTGCTGACTTGTCATTCTGCAAATGCTGATTCTCTGACTGTAATACTCTTGAGTCATTTATTTGAGACAAATTTAGGGACTAGAATAAGTACCTGACTTTATCTTGACATTCCAATCTGCACAACTGTTCCACACCACTGATGTCAGTGGGTCAGCATAATAGCCAGGCAACTAGAATTGTTATAAGGAGGTCAGTGACGGCCATCCCAAGTTTCTCTTAGGGCAAGTTTTATTGTGTATGTACAGTGCTTCTGTTCCCACAGCACCAAAAGTGGGATCGGCAGAGACAAAGCTTTCTGTCAGTTACATGGCCTTCCATGCTAATGCCGCGTACACATGGTCAGACATTTCTGACGGCAAATGTGCGATCGGAGTTTGTTGTCAGAAATTCCGACCGTGTGTAGGCTCCATCGGAATTTCCGTCGCACAAAATTTGAGATCTGGTTCTCAAATTTTCCAACAACAATATCAGTTCTTGTAAATTCCGATCGTGTGTACTCAATTCAGACCCACTAAGTGCCACGCATGCTCAGAATCAAGCAGAAGAGCAGCACTATTGAAATTATTTTTTCTCGGCTCCTTGTACGTGTTGTACGTCACATCGTTTTTGACGTTCGGAATTTCCGACCAACTTTGTGTGACCGTGTGTGTATGCAAGACAAGTTTGAGCCAACATCCGTCGGAAAAAAACATGGGATTTTGTTGTTGGAATGTCCGATCGTGTGTACGCGGCATAAGGCTTTGATCACGGATGTCCTCTGAAATGCATTCTACTATGAAGAGACTCAACGGTCTAAGTCCATAGTGGAGCAATTATATCTCCCAGATTGTCTGAAACTATTTTGGTGACTTCCTGAAAAGGCTTGATCCCACAGCCATCTGTACAATGTGTTGATGTGCATTCAAACTCCAGCACACAAACATGCATGCTAGAGCATGCATTTCAGCCATGTGGAAACAACAATCTCCTCCTACCCTTGCCCAATGGTTCGCCAGAGTGAATGATATAGAAAGCATGGAACGTTTGACCTCCGCTCCTTGGGACAAATCGGAAGAACACAAAACCAGATGGTTCTACTGGGATCAGTTCCGTTTTTCTGATGAATATCCTCAATGCTTATGAAACCAATTTTTTGCCTATCGTGACCTGGGTGTGGTGTGTGGCTAGCGGGGCACTGTCTGCATCCTCTCCCCTACCTCCCCCTTTTTTGTTTTCTCTATTTTTTCTTAAGCTCAAAATTGATGCACTTTTGTTACGGCCGAACACTGTTTAAGATACAGTCCACCATTACTAGTTACTACTTTCTCAAAAGTTTTGAAATCTTTATTGATTGCACAAAACTGCTTTTTTCAATCCTATAAACAGAGAATGTTAGATTGTGGCATTTACACTGATTGTTTTTTTGACTTTTTTTATTCCATGAAAAGACTCTTGATTGATTTCCAGTGGTAATTTTGTGTTTTGGTTAGAAAGGACTGTTCAATTTTAAAATGTGACGTTATGTAAGTTTTATTACATTATAAAGCATTTATTAAGCAGATATTATTCTTTATTTAGACATTTGCCACTAAGGATGAGCTGACGGTTCGGACCAAACATTTGCCAGTTCGGCAGGAGCCAAAGATCATATATAAAAAGGTGCGATTCTACCGCTTCCATGTATGAAAGCTTCCCGATGTCACTGGTTCCTAAGTAAGCCCACCACATCCCTAGGAACCCTTTACCATAAATGTGATAGCGCATGGCCGATTATCTACTTGTAATTATCATCTTTTATGTATCTGTCAATAAAAAGATAATAAAAAAAACAAAATAAAACATGCATGCTCTTATAGGGGCTTTTGGTAGGACTGGCAGAGCATGTAAACATCACACCTGCTCAAATCATTTAGTAATGCAGATGCATATTTGAGAATTCAGCCTCAGTGTTTAAAGTTGAACTTAACTTACCTCTCATCATTCCCTCAGCTGCACCAACATCTTCACCTTCTCCTCCTCTAGGATTGGGATCTTTGACCATCTTGATGGGCCAGGCTGGAATGACTCCTGCACATGGGCTGGGAGTTCATTCATTTTTAGCACCAAGGCGTGCCGAAAATGCACAGTACACGGAGTTGTGCATGCACAGTCCAGTGTACATTCTGAAGGTGACTGTGAACCAGCAGCTAAGTTTGCTGACTGTTGAAGAGACTTGGCAAGTCTCTTCTGCAATAGAGCATACCTGCTAAAAATGTTTCGAATTTTCAGTTATGTTCCGCTTTATAACTTAAATTTTTCATGGTACGATGAGTTTTGAATCACCTTGCAGGGTAGGTTAATTATACCCAGAACTACTGATTGAAATCTCAATACTGAAATTACCATTGTATTAGGAAACTGATTGCTGGATATTTTAGATATAAAAAAAATAAATGGTTAAAGGAACTGCATTACCTGCATATAACAGTACAATATACAGAGATGGCTAGCATATCATTTTCATAAAAGGTAAATTATTTTTCAAAATTGCTATCTAGCCATAATTTATATATTGTCAATAAAAATATACACATGTTCATGTAAAAAATAAATGCCCGGCTCGGTTTAAGGCTACCATACGATCAGAAAAGGTCACATGGCAGGGTGTTGGCAATGAATGTTTGTTTCAATTACAATTGGCCTCTTTCTCATATACATGATATTCCTGGAATGCGGCATACAACATACCTAAATACAACATTCTGTCATGATAAAAATAAAGTCATACCCTCTGTTACCTTATGGGATAGCCCTTGTTTCTATATTAATCATGTACCTCTTGCTGATAGCACAGGCCATTTTCCCAATATTCTCCCCTCTAAGACAGGATACAGACATAACCTTCTATCATGATTGTAAACATAAAAAAAAAAATCAACCTACAATTATATTCTATACATACACACGCTAACTGCAAATACAATCACATAATTTTCGAATGCGAGAAGATAAAAAGCAAAAAAAGCTTTCCTGTGTATTTCCTTTTTCTATTCATCCAGACAACATGGTAGATATGTAGCTGGATGGACAGTAGAAGCAGGGAGGGGCTGTCTGTTCTCAGACTCTGGGGGATATGGCAGGATTCCCCCCATTTACTGTTAGGAACAACGCTTCTTTTCTTCCTTTTCCATATCTTAGCATTCCCCATTCTTCTATTCTAGAAATGGTTGTGTGATTGGTACCCACCTGTCTGTTTTGGTGATGGAGGGATACAGGATGCTGAGCACAGCTCCTTCACTGCAGCTACACCAAACACTCACACCCTGCAACAAAGAGAAATGGGGGAGGAGAGACGGGAGGAAGGAGGAGGATAGTGAGAAGTGGCTGAATGATTGAATATGGTCACACAGTGTTATGGGAGAAAAAAGGAAAAAAGAAAGGGGGAGGAGAAATGGAGAAGCGACTGGACGTAATGGCAAGGTCTGCAAATGTATTGCTAATGAATACGGACCAGCAGCACTCAGATAACCAGGGAGAAAATCACACAATGCTTAAAAGGAAAATCCTATAATAATTGAAGTCCTGCCAATGTAACAGTTAAAAAATTCCTTGCAGTTATCTATTGTGTTACACTACCTTGTTATGTTTAATACCACTTGTATTATAAATTCTAATTATTTTTTTGTTAATTTAGATGGCATAAGTAATAGGAAGCTTTGAAGCATTTTTAAAAGAATAGATAGTTATAAAGGGGAATTAAGATGTATCTGTGTTGCATTCCTAATTTTATTAGCTATATCCCATTATTACCTATTTTTCCCCCCTTTTGGGATTTTATCAATTTAGTGTGTCTTTCAAAACCAAAATGGCCGCTACAGTTTTTCACAGTGCAGCTTACAGCAACCTCAAGAGAGAAAGACATGCAGAGAAATCCAACAATGGGCTAATAAGCTTGTTATTCAAAATGACAACCAATATGAGCTGCAAACAATAGTCGCATGGCTGGAAAGAAAACAACAACCATAACAAATAATTTAGAGCCTAGTAATATGATAATGAGCCTAATGAATCGACCCTAAAGCCCCGTACACACGGGCCAAATGTCAAGCGGCATCGACTGGTTCAATAGAAACTGGCCAACATTTGGCCCGTCTGTACTGCAGCTAGTCCTGTTCTGACGCCTTCTGTCCAAGGGGCATGACCGAAAAAGGTGTGCCTACTAGCCCCCGATCTGCACTCTCAGCCAATGGCTAAGAGCGCTGATTGGAGTGTTCTAGCGCAGGGGGGGGGGCATCCCTTTGTCAGAACACAATTGAACAGCAGGAGGATCGCGGTACTAACATCGGATTGTTAGTACAGCGTCTCCGACCTGAGCTGTCAGTTTTTATTCATTCAGCCTGCTGGGTTGAATGAAAAAAAAAAATAGTAGTACTAGGCTTAAATTGATCCTAAAGGGAATTCATCAGTTTAGAAATGTGAGAGCAACCATTGCTCTACTACTTTTTCAGTTTTGAGGGAATGTGCTCCTGGGCTGAGTTTCGAATTCCTGCTTCACTAATTCACTCGTCCAAGTATAGTTTCATAGTTTCATAGTTTCATAGTTAGTAAGGTTGAATAAAGACATCAGTCCATCCAGTTCAACCTGAGTGAGTGTCTACAATTGTCCCTACACATTGCACACTCACATTGGTCCCTACCCTCAATCCAAGGTCCCCATTCATATACTAGGGCCAATTTTTGGACAGAAGCCAATTAGCCTACCTGCATGTCTTTGGATTGTGGGAGGAAACCGGAGTACCCGGAGGAAACCCACGCAGGCACAGGGAGAACATGCAAACTCCAGGCAGGTAGTGTCGTGGTTGGGATTCAAACCAGCGACCCTTCTTACTGCTAGGTGAGAGTGCTACCCACTACACCACTGTGCCACCAATATATGTATATATGAGGTCTTAATATCTGGTAAGCTGCCATTTTGTTTAATGGTGGAGACGAGCTGACTTTTTTTATTCCATGAAAAGACTGTTGATTGACTTCCAGTGGTAATTTTGTATTTTGATTAGAAAGGACTAGAAAGGACTGTTCAATTTTAAAATGTGACGTTATGTAAGTTTTATTACATTATAAAGAATTTATTAAGCAGATTTTATTTAGACATTTGCCACTAAGGATGAGCCGACGGTTCGGACCAAACTTTTGCAAGTTCGGCAGGAGCCAAAGATCATATATAAAAAGGTGCGATTCTACCGCTTCCAGAGGCGGCTCTCTAATTAGGCAAATTAGGCGGTCGCCTTAGGCCTCGCACTCCCAGGGGCCTCATGGCCTCCTAATTTGCCTGACGTGTGTGGGAGTTGGGGGGAATGTCCACTTGAATTATTTTTCCCCGTTTTGGGCGTGTGTTAGATTTGCCTAAGGCCTCACAAAGCTTAGAGCCGCCTCTGAGTCCGCTTCCATATATGAAAGCTTCCGGATGTCACTGGTTCCTAAGTAAGCCCACCACATCCCTTGGAACCAATGATGCCACCGGTTTTCCCTGTCACTTTAGGAAATGAGCGGGGTTAGGAGTGACATCACTTCCCATCGGCCAGAGTTGTGGGGAAGAGGCCCTTGTCCTCATCAACAAGGCATATGCATCTTCTTTTTTTTTTGCAATTTTTTTTTTTTTTTGGCATAAGGTACCCACCTAAAATACATACCAAACTCAGATGAAAAAAGAGGGCGCCTTCATCTAAATATAAGCTGTAATAAAAAGTTGCGTTCAGACTAAAAGTATTGCACTCACTAGATATATGTGGATAGTGTGCATGTCATCCTTGAGAGCGTGGTCATAGGAGGAATTGCAGAGATTGGCAGGCAAGCGGCTGGTGTAGGCAGGGTGGTGCTAGGGAACAGCTGGACGTCAGTCAGTAAGCAGCTGAACTCAAGCTAATCCGACTGTGTGGCGGCTTCTGGATCTTTGCAGCCCGCTCAGCAAAGCTGCGAGGATCCAGAAGCTATGCCGAGTGGGCTGCGAGGATCTGTAAGCTGGATCCACAGCTGGATTATCTTGCGTTTCAGCTCCCAGCACACAGTGGTCTACATGTTCTTTTTATCCAGCCGTTTACAGACTGACATCCAGCCCTTTCCTTCAATAGACCAAGCAAACGTGTCAGTTAGAGCATTCAAAGACACCATTCACCACTGACAGGGGTGCTTACAGTGGTCAGTTATTATTCATTTATTTAAAATTATTATTATTATTACATAGCATTTAAATAGTTACATAGTAGGTGAGGTTGAAAAAAAGACACAAGTCCATCAAGTCCAACCTATGTGTGTGATTATATGTCAGTATTACATTGTATATCCCTGTATGTTCAGGTGCATATCTAATAGTTTCTTGAAACTATTGATGCCCCCTGCTGAGACCACCGCCTGTGGAAGGGAATTCCACATCCTTGCCACTCTTAAGCCCCATACACACGGTCAGACTTTTTCATGGATTCTGTCCGATCGGACAATGTTGTTGAAAAATCAGACCGTGTGTATGCACCATCGGACAGTGTACGTCGGATTGTCCGACGGACAAAGTCTTATCTCCTGCTGGAAAGATTTGCCGACAACACGGTCCGATCACACCAAATCCGATCGTGTGTACGGTTGTCCGACCGGACAAAGTGCTACGCATGCTCACATCACATTACAAGACCAAAGCTATTGGCTACTAGCCTCTTCTTAGTCCCGTCGTAGGCAACAAACGTCACCACGTTCAGAATGATCGGATTTTCCGACAACTTTGTCCGACCGTGTGTACGCAAAACCAACATCAGACAAAGTATGACGGACAGGATCCGACCGACCTGGTCCGCCGCTCTTACAGTAAAGAACCCTCTACGTAGTTTAAGTTTAAACCTCTTTTCTTTTAATTTTAATGAGTGGCTACGAGTCTTGTTAAACTCCCTTCTGCAAAAAAGTTTTATCCCTATTGTGGGGTCACCAGTATGATATTTGTAAATTGAAATCATATCCCCTCTCAAGCTTCTCTTCTCCAGAGAGAATAAGTTCAGTGCTCGCAACCTTTCCTCATAACTAATATCCTCCAGACCCTTTATTAGCTTGGTGGATAACCTGCTATACATATCTATTATAAAGACACCCCTATGAGTTGCATGGTCATACTGACAAAACTCCGGCCAGCACTTTCCAGGGCTGACTGCTGGACAACTGGAGCGTAGGCAGAAGTCAAACGTGTTACTATGCATTTATAGGCCTCATTCCCATGGGGCGTATGCCTGTGTTTACCCGCATGGGGATGCATAGCTCCCAACTGTCACTGATTTCGAGGGACTGTCCCTGATTTGGAGCAATGTCCCTCTGTCCCTCTTTCTCCTCATTTGTCCCTCATTGTCCCTCATTTTGGTCTGATCGATATAGTATATAAAATTCACTTTTTATCCTTCAAAAAGTGTTTCCCAGAGCTAAACCTTTCATCTAATTTCTAAATTGCTGCATTTGTAAAATTTAAAAGCCAATATAAAGGAATAGTAGTGGTAAAAAAAAAAAAATTGTGGATTTAAATAACCTTTTTTTTTGGTTTTTTCTCCTTTAAGGGGGTGTGACAGAGGGCGTGTCCGATGCCTACATACATTTTCTAGTAGGTGTCCCTCATTCCTATCTCAAAATGTTGGTTGGTTTGGCAGGTGTTCCGTGCATCCCTGTGTAGGCAGTCCCATTCATGTGAATTGGAACGCAGCAGCTGCTCCCAATTTGAGATCTGTGTGCGTTTGGGGGTCGTGCGTCTGCACAACTGTCACATTGGGAGCAGCGGCTGCATCCCAATTCACATGAATGGGACTGCCTTCACGGTCGGGGGGGGGGGGGGTGGTGCACAGAATAAACCTGTACATCCCCATGTGGGTGACCACAGCCCTCATACTAGACATGTGCAATTAGTTTCGTATGAATCAAAAATTTGTGCGAATTTCCGTAAATTTGTACATTTGGGAGGATCCGAAATACGAATTGCTATGCTTCCGAATTTTGTACGAAATACGAAATTTAATTTAAGAATTTCGGATCCAAATTTTGTTACAACAGAAACGTGACTGGCGTTTTGTTGACCAATCAGAGGTTTTCTTCTGCTGCTGAGTGAGGGTTGGGAAAATTACCTTTTTTAATATGGGAGTGGGAGGAGACTGGTACTGGTAGTTGATGGAAGATTCAGAATCGGACAAAATAAGAATGTTCGTTAATTACGATTATTCGATATGATGAAGTTAAAAACCCAGGAATCGGTACAGCACAGGGATGGTGGGAGCCCCTCATAAGGAACACAGCACAGGGATGGTGGCATCCCCTCATAAGGAGCACAGCACAGGGAAGGTGGGAGCCCCTCATAAGGAGCACAGCACAGGGATGGTGGGAGCCCCTCATAAGGAGCACAGCACAGGGATGGTGGGAGCCCCTCATAAGGAGCACAGCACAGGAAGGTGGGAGCCCCTCAATGAGCACAGCACAGGGATGGGGGGAGCCCCTCATAAGGAGCACAGCACAGGGATGGGGGGAGCCCCTCATAAGGAGCACAGCACAGGGATGGGGGGAGCCCCTCAATGAGCACAGCACAGGGATGGGGGAGCCCCTCATAAGGAGCACAGCACAGAAATGGGGGGAGCCCCTCAATGAGCACAGCACAGGGATGGGGGGAGCCCCTCATAAGGAGCACAGGGAAGGTGGGAGCCCCTCAATGAGCACAGCACAGGGATGGGGGGGGGCCCTCATAAGGAGCACAGCACAGGGAAGGGGGGAGCCCCTCATAAGGAACACAGCACAGGGAAGGTGGGAGCCCCTCATAAGGAGCACAGCACAGGGATGGGGGGGAGCCCCTCATAAGGAGCACAGCACAGGGATGGGGGGAGCCCCTCATAAGGAGCACAGCACAGGGATGGTGGGAGCCCCTCATAAGGAGCACAGCACAGGAAGGTGGGAGCACCTCATAAGGAGCACAGCACAGGTATGGGGGGAGCCCCTCATAAGGAGCACAGCACAGGAAGGTGGTAGCCCCTCAATGAGCACAGCACAGGGATGGGGGGAGCCCCTCATAAGGAGCACAGCACAGGGATGGGGGGAGCCCCTCATAAGGAGCACAGCACAGGGATGGGGGAGCCCCTCAATGAGCACAGCACAGGGATGGGGGAGCCCCTCATAAGGAGCACAGCACAGGAATGGGGGGAGCCCCTCAATGAGCACAGCACAGGGATGGGGGGAGCCCCTCATAAGGAGCACAGGGAAGGTGGGAGCCCCTCAATGAGCACAGCACAGGGATGGGGGGGAGCCCCTCATAAGGAGCACAGCACAGGGAAGGTGGGAGCCCCTCATAAGGAACACAGCACAGGGAAGGTGGGAGCCCCTCATTAAGGAGCACAGCACAGGGATGGGGGGAGCCCCTCATAAGGAGCACAGCACAGGGATGGGGGGAGCCCCTTATAAGGAGCACAGCACAGGGATGGTGGAAGCCCCTCATAAGGAGCACAGCACAGGAAGGTGGGAGCACCTCATAAGGAGCACAGCACAGGTATGGGGGGAGCCCCTCATAAGGAGCACAGCACAGGAAGGTGGGAGCCCCTCATAAGGAGCACAGCACAGGGAAGGTGGGAGCCCCTCATAAGGAGCACAGCACAGGGATGGGGGGAGCCCCTCATAAGGAGCACAGCACAGGGAAGGTGGGAGCCCCTCATAAGGAGCACAGCACAGGGAAGGTGGGAGCCCCTCATAAGGAGCACAGCACAGGGAAGGGGGGAGCCCCTCATAAGGAGCACAGCACAGGGAAGGTGGGAGCCCCTCAATGAGCACAGCACAGGGATGGGGGAGCCCCTCATAAGGAGCACAGCACAGGGAGGGGGGAGCCCCTCAATGAGCACAGCACAGGGATGGGGGGAGCCCCTCATAATGATAAATTCATCATAATGAACGTTCGTAATTGTCACGAAAAGTTAACGAACATAACGAAAATTCGTATTTCGTACGAATCCAAATTGAATTTCGGACACGAATTACGAAATACGAATTAACGACTAATACGGAACGGAATGAAGCGAAACAAATTTATTGATGGCGCACATGTCTACCTCATACAGGCGATGTGTAGAACGCCCTATATGAACGAGGCCATAAAGGTCAGTGTTATATGGCTGTATGATGATCATAGTGTAATTCTACGGTGAACTGACACTTTTGCTGCATGCGAAAGCATTACGTTTATTTGCTGCAGTCTAATAAGATAAAGCCCATTTCAGTCCACAAGCATTCCTTCAGTACAAACATCCATAGACTGTTCTACTGGTACTTGGCCAGAAAACTCTCACACAGCCCCAGGGACTTATAAACCAATGCACATTAGTAAGCCATAAAAATGTAGAGCAATGCAGGAGCATCTTTCCCTGTCTAACGGCCCCTCTGTCCTAATGACTAAACCACTCATCTCTGAGAAGGAGGAGCAACACAAATATAGTCTTGTCTGTCCTCCCCCTGTACAGGACCATACCACCCTACATCCACTCTCCCACCCCTTTCTACAAACCAGCCAATTACAGCGCGTCTCTCACATCTTCTGCTATTGTATGAAAACGGCTTGTCATTGGTCACTTCTCTCTGGCTTGATTATTGGCTGTGGTTGTGGTGGGCGGGGCTGGATGCAGCACGCACGGAAATGTTGTGTGTCAGAGCTCTTTGCTGGCAGTTGAATGCTGAGTAAGTGAGAGAGAGAGAGATCCATGGACGGTATGTGACTGTTTATTATAGGACTAGAGGCTTGTAGCAGGTGGGATGTGTACAGACAGGTGTGAGCATTGTTCTAGCTGCAAACTTTGTGCAGTGAGGGACTTCATTTAGACTGAAAGCTGAAGTTCAGTTACTTCTCCTTTTCATGTTGGCTGCACAGCACCAGCGACATAACTTGTCTGTATTCAGGGACCAGCTCGGGCATTCTCCAAACTTATTATTATGATTCAGGATTTATATAGCGCCAATCGCGTTACAATATCAAAAGGGAGACAGTACAGATACAATAAAATACAAGAGGGTTAAGAGGGTCTTGCTCATAAGAGCTTACAATCTAATAGACTCCTCTGTAGCCGAACTCCATATTATTTTTTTTATATATATATTTATATATATATCTCTCTCACCTAGATAAATGCTGCAATCTGGCACTCCTCTACGACAAGAACTGAGCGATCGCACACCGCTGATCGCTCAGTCTTCAGTAAGTGGAGATCAGTGACTGTTAGACAGCCGCTCTCTACTCTGTCCCTACTGCACTCACTGGAGTACTGGGCTGGGGAGGGGGTGGCGGTGCACTAAGAGGCTGAGCCAGCTGCCAGTCAGGCATCATGGTGGATCTCTCCAGAGTCTGAACCAGCTGAGTGACGTCAGCCAACAGCGGACTTTAGCCTGCTGTTGGCTGAATACAGGTCACAGTAGTGCAGAGCGAAGTGCACCCCTGTGACCCCCCCCCCCCCCAGGAGCGGTAGGGTCAAAATAGCTTTGTCTTTTTTTGACGTGACATCACCTAAGCTAACCTCTATGCATTTGGGAATATAACCCCTGGATGGGGCTTTAAAGTGGAAGTTAAGCCTAACATTCTCTGTTCCTAAGCCTCCTCCTACCTAACCTATCTATTATACATATAAGATCCATGTACTTGCCTCTTTTTAGTCCGGTCAGGTGATCCTGCAGCTCCAGGTCCTCTGTCAGTGAGCTGCTGTTGCAGGGGAGAGGAAGGGAGCGCTGACAATCGCTGGATTATGGGTGATGTCCTGGCTCATGGAATTCACAGCTGTTGAGGGGCGCTCCCTTACATAGGGGGGTCAGAGCTGCAGGATCAAGTGATTGGACCTGATTAAAAAAGGTAAGTACACAGATCTTTTTTGTTATGAATGTAGCGCCGGCACTTTTCTAAAGGGGTTAATTATTTAGGTCATTTACTTTGGCATCAGTTTGGCTGGGCTATACTGGAGTTCTGCCTGGTCATAGGTGAGGTGAGCACCTGTGACAGGCTGAGAACCAGGCCTGGTTGAACGTTTTAGGTACCAATCTTTCTCGGAGCCAATCAGTGGGCGTGTCTGGCCCCGCTGTGTATGCCGGGAAGGGGTATTTAAGATGCTGAAGTCACATGTTCATGGTTCGGCTAGCTCTTTTGATTCCTGGTTCCGGTCCGGACCAACCCCGTGAGGGGTCCTGGGCCCAGGAGTGTCTGCTGCCCCCATAAGCCTGGTCACCCTGACCAGCCCCAGAGGCCCTCATGGTCTGGGGTGGGGATCCGTCCGTTCCCGAGCCTTGGAACTGGCTAGTTCGAGGCCAGTAACTGAAGGAGGATTCGGAGGTGTCCCAGTGTGCTCTCAGGATTGGAGAGGCATGGCAACTCGTACAAGCAACCAGGGGAGGACTCTTCGGAGGAGGCCCATGAAGCTGGCTGCTCGATAAGAGCCTGGGAGCTCAGATGTATCCACATTGGTGAATCCGCATTTCCTACGGTATCGCCGAAACGGCTGGAAGATTCAGGTACCATAGGAAAAGTTCCTAACCCATCCTTCGGTTACAACATAGTCTATGGCAGAGACTTTGCTAATTCTGAATCACTTGTTGGCTGCTAGATCTACAGACAAGGGTTTATCCAACAGTGAAGAGTCCAGTTGCGAGTGGCTACTCTCTGGGCTATCTGAGGAGACATTTATTTGATGTCGGCAGTTCTGAAGTGCCTGAGCTTTATCACCCATACCCTCTATTCCCAACTAAGAGACTGTGTTATGTTTGAACGTTTTTTTGCAAATAAAAAAATCCTCAAAAGGACTTTGAGTATCAGCCTCTGAAATTACTGGGTACTAACCCTGGGAACCCCTAGACAACGAACGACGAGCTACAAGGAGGAGGTAATCGGTAAGCCCAGAAAATACATAGCCGCCCGGCAGGGGTATGGCGTTACACGAAGAATAGGTAGGGGAAGGGAATGTTTTTAATAGGGTTGCACCGATACTGCTTTTTTTTTTTTTTTTTTTTTTTTATTTTATTGGTGCATACGAGTACCAAAATTTTCTGTCAAGTGCTCGCCAATACCGAGTACCGATACTTTGCAATGCGATTTGCATCAATACAAAAAAAATTGGTGCAAAGAATCGCATGGGATTTGAACAGGAACGAATTGCGATTTTTATTTTTTGTTAGAATTGAATGCAACTTATTTTTTTTTTTTTATTCCCCCCCCTGCTTGTGCGTGCGTGTGCATGTAAAAGCCACATCTAGTGGGCATTTAAAAAAAAAATGTTAGAACTCACAGTACATCTGGCCACCGATTGGTAGCAAATCGGGGCCGCTGAAGGAGACGTTCCGGGACCCCGTGGGTATAGGGGTGGAAGTGATGTCAGCTTGGGGGCCAGCCGCCTCTACATCTCCTCCAGCCCTGTGAGTACCTCCAGCTGCCTTTATGTACTGTGAGTTCTAATAATTTTTAAACTGCCCACTAGATGGCGTTTTAATCCTTTTCTATACACACACAGGAGCTGTGGAGGGAATCGCACCACATTCCTGTTTAAAATTAATGTGATTCTTTGCAGTGAAATTTGCGCCCATTCATTTTGTATTGATGCAAATCGCTCCACTAAGAATCGCATTTGGGCGAGTTACCGATACTTGCGCAAATGCTTTGTCTTGGCACCAATACCAGTATCGGTGCATCCCTAGTTTAGGTAGAATAATGTAAAAACGGCCATATATGGATCAAAATTCGTCTGGTTCAGCATCTGTGGGATCCATCTATGGGCAGTCTGATTTGTACAGAAGTAATCTCTCAGTTGATTTCTGTACAACCAGGCTGTTTTTCACTCGATCAGTGTCACCTGGGCGGCGCATTGGTTAGCACTCTCACCTAGCAGTAAGAAGGGTCGCTGGTTCAAATCCCAACCACGACACTACCTGCCTGGAGTTTGCATGTTCTCCCTGTGCCTGTGTGGGTTTCCTCCGGGTACTCCGGTTTCCTCCCACAATCCAAAGACATGCAGGTAGGTTAATTGGCTTCTGTCCAAAAAAAAATTGGCCCTAGTATATGAATGGGGACCTTGGATTGTGGGCTCCTTGAGGGTAGGGACTGATGTGAGTGTGCAATGTACAGGGATAGGGACAATTGTGGACACTCACTCAGGTTGGACTGATGTCTTTATTCAACCTTACTAACTATGAAACCTGCTATTAGAGCTGCACGATTCTGGCTAAAATGAGAATCACAATTGTTTTGCTTAGAGGATAGATCACGATTCTCGCAGCGTAAACATCTTTCACATTAAAACAAAACAAAATTTTGCTAACTTTACTGTTTTTTTTTGTTTTTTTTATTTATTGAAGTGTATTTTTTCCCAAAAAATTGCATTTGAAAGCCTGCTGGGCAAATGCAGTGCGACATAAAATATTGCAGCAATTGCCATTTTATTACATAGGGTCTCTGCTAAAATATATATATAATGTTTGGGGGTCCAAGTAATTTTTTAGCAAAAAATATTGATTTATAACTTAAAGAAGTGTCAGAAAAAGATTTAGACTTTAAGTGGTTAAACTTCCTGCATTTACACCTTGTTGAAAACTTTGCAGACTGCCCAGATTATTTATTTACACAGAAGTTCTATTCCTTTTGATCTAAGAAGGAAGTGCTAGTTACAATGTTTCAAGTTCTAAACTTGGCAGATTGCCCAGATGCTTTCTTTTGACAGCTGAGTGAGCAGATAATCTCTCCACTTCTTTATATGAAAGAATCGGCAAACTCAGATTGTCAGAGGGGGTGAATCGAGATCACGATTTTCTAACGATTAATTGTGCCGCTCTTCCTGTTATAGGCAGTCATGCTGATGCGTGAATTCTGATGACGAGGGATTCCCCCATCCACATCAAATGTGTGGTTGGGGAAATCTTTACGGGGGAACACATACAGGGGGCTGCACATGCAGGGGGTTCTTCCAAAGAAGTGGGGTTCTTTAACCGCTTAAGGACCGCCTCACACCGATATACGTCGGCAGAAGCTCATTATCTTTGGATTATCATAACTGAGTTATTGTTTATGTATCACTTTACACATTTTATGCTATAATTGGTCATATATTACCGTATATACTCGAGTATAAGCCGAGGCACCTAATTTTACCACAAAAAAATGGGAAAACGTATTGACTCGAGTATAAGCCTAGGGAGAGATGCGCAGCTACTGTAAGTGGAAAAGAGGGTCAACAATGCCCCTTTGCAGCCTCACTGTGCCCATTTGCAGCCACAGGCCCCCTGAACTTAAAACTCAGGAGTTAAGGGTTCCTAGATGCCCCCTAGCTGCAGCCAAAATTTGGGGTCTCTGGACCCAAAGGGTCCCGAAATGACATTGCTGCAGATGGACACAGTTGACCGACTTTGGGGCCCTGTATCTCGGGGCCACTTGGTGCTAGGAACCCCAAATTTGGATATGTTGTAGTGTTGTTGTTGTTGTTGTTGTTGTTTTTTCACTGGGTTTGCACACCAAATATGGGGTTCCTAGCGAGATACGGGGCCCGAAATTCGGGTTGGAAAATGTCAGGCACTTTTCTGCAGCAGAGAATTACATTTTCCGAACAGACTTTGGGGCCCCGTCTCTCGGGGCCACTTGATGCTAGGAACCCTAAATTTGGATATGTTGTAGTGTTGGTTACACTGAGTTTGCACATCAAATTAGAGATACGGGTCCCGAAAGTCGGGTCGGAAAATGTCATTCTCTGCTGCAGAAAAGTGCTTGACTCCAGTATAAGCAGGGGGCACTTGTGTTGAACAAGTATCTTAATCACGTCAGTCATATCGATATTTGCCACCACCAGCGCCCCCTAAAAAACACTTTGCATATCAATAGGAGCACACCACTCCTTTCCAGGGTAGCAGCAGCACTATATTAATTTTAAAAATGATATAGATTTATAATAATGTAAGTAATTTGGCGTAGAGTTTACACCAACTTTTCACACTGCCATATATTGATGTTCTGTCTCTATTGTAGAATGTCTGTGTACAATTTGGCTTTAATGAAGGATTCATCTAGTAGTTTGAAATAAGCTTATGTCTTCACGTGATATTAACTGTTACTAATGGTGGCATATTTGTTCCCCTCTCTACAGACTGCCTTTGGCATGAAATCAATGGTCCCGGCATTTCTCCCCCTCCCCCAGTAAACTATTGTACGCTTTCACCCAGTACAGCATACTCCACAGATAACTTTAAATTTCCACACTCAAATGTAATGTGACCGGAAGATCATACATTACTTCTGATGTCAGCAGAATTTTAAAAGCCATACAAAGCATGTTACAGACATGTTGGGTTTGAAGGAAAAGACAAACAATCGCCATTTTCTTCCTTGCCTGATGGATATTGATACAGCCTGTTAGACCTATGGATGGCATGATACATTTACAATTGGCCATTCCTTACATCCCGGGTCCTACTTCTCATCTATAGAGCCTGGTACTGCTTATTGCAATTTTTATTATTGCTTAACCATGTGTAAAATATCACCCTAGTCCCAGCAAGCACAGCCCTGTGTTTTTAGGACACCGGCACTCTTGCCAAGATTAGAAATTTAGGACACCAATTGCCAGACAGCTATTGTGCCACTGTGATCACTACCCATCCACCATCATGTCTAATGGATCATCAGCCCCTCTGCTGCTATGGGTGGAAGACATGTGTATACTGATGTTTCTGCGGGCACGGAGACTACTTCTGCAGACTGGAATATTGTTTTGTATCCTGCTCTTGCTTCTCTGGGTGTCTGTGTTTTTATATGGCAGCTTCTACTATTCCTATATGCCAACTGTTAAATACTCCAGCCCAGTGCACTACCAGTATAGGTAAGTGTCCTTATAGTATATTTTATTATCTTTAGACATTTTGTTATTTTTATACATTATTATTTGTCTGCAGTTTTATCTTGTTTTTAAAGTTTAATCGCTTGCTGACTGCCTAACATACTAGTACTGCAGCAAGGCAGCCTCCCTGTGCTGGATCACATGCCTAGTACTTGATTTGTGCACCTGCCACTGCGGCTGTGCTGTGATTTGTCACAGCACAATCCTACCTGCAGGTCTCGGCCAAAGATTGGCTGTCGGCACCAGCTGATCGGCGCTGTTCATGGACTAAGGGTCTTGCTGTTTATTTTCCCTGCTAAGCAGGGGAAAAAAAAAAAACAAGATCCTTAGTAAAAGCAGTACATATCTCACACACAGCACACTTTTTTAACCCTTTGATCACCCTAGATGTTAACCCCTTCCCACCCAGTGTCATTAGTACAGTGACTGTGCATATTATTAGCACTGATCACTGTATTAATGTCAGCGGCAGTTAGTTCCCCTCAGTGTCAGATTATCACATTGGCATGCATTAAAAAGGGGATTAATTTCAGAGATAAAATTATAATTCTCCCGCTCTACAAGACTCTGGTCTGGCCGTACCTGCAATATGCCGCCAAGTTCTGGGCACCATTCCTCAGGAAGGATGTGCTGGAACTTGAGAGAGTCCATAAAAGGGCAACAAATCTAATAAAGGGACTGGAGGATTTTGGTTATGAGGAAAGGTTATGAGCACTGAACTTGTTCTCTCTGGAGAAGACGCTTGAGAGGGGATCATCAGTGCCCTGATTACAATATATCGCCAGAAATC
Source organism: Lithobates sylvaticus (assembly GCA_028564925.1). Taxonomy (NCBI): domain Eukaryota; kingdom Metazoa; phylum Chordata; class Amphibia; order Anura; family Ranidae; genus Lithobates; species Lithobates sylvaticus. The sequence goes on along the minus strand of CM053034.1, from coordinate 60,770,401 downwards.
GGTGCCCACAAGTGCCACAATCAGTGCCCATTAGTGGTGCCAGTCAGTGCGGTCCATGAGTAGTGCCCATAAGTGCCGCCTCATCAGTTCCAAACAGTGCAGCCCATCAGCGCTGGCTCTTTAGCGCACATCAGTGAACGAGAAAAATTACTTTATTTACAAAATTTACTGAAAAACTTATTTATTTTTTTGTTTTCTAAATTTTCGGTCCTATTTTTATTTTTTTACTTAAAAGAATAAAAAAAATATAAAATAAAAAACCCAGTAGTAATTAAATACCACCAAAAGAAAGCTCTATTTGTGTGAAGAAAATTATAAAAATTTCACATGGTTAGTGTAGCATGACCGTGCAAATTGTCATTCAAAGTGTGACTGTGCTGAAAGATGAAAAATGGCCTGGGCAGGAAGGGGGTGTAAGTACCCAGTATTGAGGTGGTTAAGGACAAGTACCATTATATCTTATTTCTGTTGCATTGCAGGTCAGTGGCCAGACGTTGAACCTTGTAGCTCTCCTAACTTGTCTATTTGCCCCATACGTCCACTGTAGCATTTTTGCAGAGCAGTTTAGGGACTAGCCATAGACGGATTACTTTGACGCATTTGGCCAGCTTAAACTTATATTGCAATATCCCTGTTTTTATATATATATTTTTATATTATTTTTTTTTTTTTTTTTTGTAGTCTGCTAGAAAGGCAATATAGCAGTGTGCAGAGGGTTCATCTAGAATTTCTAGTCCTGAATTCCGAACAGTTGCTGTGTTTGCTGGACAGCATTCATAGTTCTCTGTCTGATTTCCCTTTTTCTGTCTGAAATGAAAGTGATTGTAAACGATCACCTTGTAAAACAACCCATTTGTTTAAAGCTGATATGAAAGATAAAACATTTGTGTATAGGTATATAAAAAAAAAAAAAAAAAAAAAAAAAAAATAAAAAAATTATAAATACCCTTTTTTTTAAAATTTTCTCCCTCCTTCTTCTTTTTTTTTTTAATCGCATTCCCTCTGTTCTCAGCTGCATATGAGCCGGGGGGGGGGGGGGGGGGGGGGGGAAGCAGTAGCACACAGATTTCCAGTGGTAGGCTGTGCAGGGGGGGGGGGGGGGGGGGCATCAGGACAAGTCTGGTTATTGGAGGAGAGCAGGCTGGCCGACACAGGGACATGAGAGGAAGTGACAGGAAATTACTGCAAGGTGAAAATAAATTGCCCTAGACAGTTGTCGCTGGAATAGGCAGTAAATAGTGACTTAAAACAAATCGCATACAACGCCACAGATGTGTGTGTGTGTGTCATCACCACCACCACATGTGTAGCCCTTTAAAACCGCAATATTTCCTCCATATAAAAAGCTTCATAGGGGGAAAAAAAGGGGGCCCTCATGGTGTAGTAGTTACTGAAATTACTACACCATGAGGACCCCCACCCCCCCCCCCTTTTTTTTTTATGGAGGAAAAACCACGGTTTTAAAGGGCCACACACCCCACTAAAGAGGGATCTGGATATACAGTGCAACAAAGGAGGAGGGTGCCAGAGGAGCTCACAGTGCATACCCCAGCATATAGGGGAAGGTGAAATTTCTCCTGGTAAGAGAGGTCAAACATAGAGGTCCCATTTGTTATGATCTGAGAACACGGTTCTCCTATCCCATGAATGTGGTTTGTGTACTGCCCCCTCAACGTCGGCTCACAAGTGGATTCCTTGCATCTATTTTGCCCCCTGGATAAAGGCCCTGGCTGGGTACATAGCTGCAAGCTAATCTTAGCTTGCCATTCAGTAAGCACGCAGTCTGTGGTGGTGGTGACACATCTGTGGCGGTGTATGTGATTTTGTTCCAAGTCATGTCCATGTTCCCTCTCCTTGTTCCTGTGACAACTACGGATTTCCCAGAGGGAAAACCTCCACAGTGTGAACCCAGACAGCAGGAACACCCTGACAAGGGTTTACTACTTCCCTATTCTTTTCAGAGCTAAAAAATTTTTTGGCTAAAGATAAACTTTAGGAAACCGTAAGGGTTTTTTTTTTTTTCAAAAAAATTGTTGGAGAAACTGGTCCAGAAAATTTACATAATTGGGTCCTGTCCTGTGTCCTGTCTGTGACGAGTTCTCACCAGGTAATTTGGAGAACAGAGACATGTGTAGAGTACATCGTTCTGTATGTGCTACAAAATAGGGCAAGAATTTAACGGAAATGTGACAGGAATGATACTCCGTTCCATATGGTTTGTATGTACCTCTCCAAAGATGACCACATATTTTGTAACTTACCTTTTCAAATAAAACACAAATTCAATCGGGAAGCGGCTTTGTAATTACTTGTGTGTTTTTGCCTTCTTCAGCCCCGATTGTGACTCTCCACCTGGAATCGTGTGCTCATTCCCAACAGCCAATGTGTCTCTTCTGAGAAATAATCGTGATCGGGTAAGAGTTACTGTCGTATATTCCTTAATGGCACCTTTAAAAAAATAAAAATAAATTAAGTGGTGTGTGTGTGTGTGTGTGTGTGTACCTACAATCAGAAGATTGCAGGTGCAATGCCAGGTTTCTGTAATATCTTAGTATAGCTTTCTGCTTGTATCTCCTGTACGGGTAGTTACTGGAGATCAGGAGATCAATGAACTACGAGAGTACTCACCAGCTCCCTTGCAGTTCATTAGCCATCTGTTGCAATGGAAGAGGGTAGTTTTTAGTTCATTTATTCACAGAACTCTAAGGGAAATGATGTGGGTGCCTAAATATGGGTGTAACATGTTACCAGAAGTGAATTTATCCTTTAATATGTACAAGATCTAGTTGTGTAGAGCATTTCCTGTAGATATTTACTTCTGTATGCTGAGTTTGGCAAAAAAAATTCTGTGTGCAGATTCTATAGAATATGCTTCCTGTTTTAAAGTGAGGAAAACCCAATCTATAACCTCTACGTAAAAATGCTTTTTCCCCTCTCCTAGCTATCATGCCCAACCTGTATAAAAAAGATCTATGCTCTTACCTATTTTCAATCCGGTCACATTCCCCAGCTCTGTGTGAACCCCCGTTCACACTGGTGTCACTTGTCATGTGATTTGACAGTTCCAAATTACATAAGTCGCACCCTATTGTTGGCAATGGAACCATTTTAAATTGGTGCGACTCTTACTTTTCGATGCCCCACCGATTTGAAAAAGATTGCTGCACTATTTTTTTGCGATTTTTTTTTTTTTTTTTATTTTTTTTTTCAGGTGTGACTTGTGTAGACATCTGTGCATGGAGTCACACAGAAGTTGAGCAAGTCTCACCTGTAATCGGACTGACCGGGTGCTTTTAAATTGTGCTACTTCAAGTGAAGTTGCAGGGCGTTTGTGGCACCCCCCTAAAACCCCCCGCCCCCCCCCCCCCGCTTCTGATCCATGATCCACGTTCAGAAGGCGCTCCAGTGGCTGACAGATGGTAATAAAGGCAGTCGATGCCTCCTCACCACCTGTTTTAACCCAATTTTTGATGGCAAATGGACTGCAACCGCATGCGTTACATGCAGTTGCAGAGAATTTGCAGTGCTTCCCCCATTGACTTGTAATGAGCAGCCTTCCGAACGCTAAACATACAAGTCAGGTCAACTTTGCCGTGGGCGTGAAGCATCGCAGCCACAGCATGTAGACGCCCCATCAGCTGCCTATTGCAGCTTAACCACTTAAGGACCGCTCACCGCATATATACCGTGGTAGGGCAGCCCTATTGTGCCAAAAGAGGAGAACTGATGCACGGGTTCGGTGGCTGCGATGTCCGCTGGCCACCCGTGATCGCTCCTCAGAGGCAGAACGGGGATCTGCCATTGTAAACAAAGCAGATCCCCATTCTGACAGAGTACAGTGAGATAGTCTGTTCCTAGTGATCAGGAATAGCGATCTCTCTGTACTCCCAATCGGTCCACTCCCCCCACGGTTAGAAACCCCTCCATAGGACACACTTAACCCCTTGATCGCCCCCTAGTGTTAACCCCTTTTCTGCCATTGTCATTTATACATTGACCAGTGGATATTTTTTAGCTCTGATCACTGCAATAATGTCACTGGTCCCAAAAAAGGTGTTCGCTCTGCATGTCGCAGTCTCGCTAAAAATTGCTGATCACCGCCATTACTAGTAAACATTAAATGCCATAAATCTATCCCCTATTTTGTAGACTCTAACTTTTGCGCAAATCAATCAATATATGCGTATTGCAAATTTTTTAATATGTAGAAGAATACATATTGGCCTAAACTGACATTTTTCAATATTTCAATTTCAAAATTGTCGGTTTTGTTTTTTTTTGTTTGTTTTTTTTTTTTTTTTTGTTTATACTGCAAAAAAATAAAAACCGCAGAGGTGATCAAATACCACCAACAGAAAGTGCTATGGGTGGAGGGGGGATCAATTTTAATTGTGTACAGCATCGCACGACCGTGCAATTGTCAAAGTAACGCAGTGCCGTATTGCATAAAATGGCCTGGTCATTAAGGGTGTAAATTCTTCCCAGGCTGAAGTGGTTAAGGGGGGTTGGTTGGCGGGTGTCAGAAATGCAGCTAAATCGTGCATTTTTGCTGCCCCCCAACAGCTGGTATAAACAAGACCTAAGGCTTCGTTCACGTTGGTCATACTACAGCGAGGCTGTGTTTAGCTGCACAGGTGTTCTCTGCATCCCCATGCAGGCTGTCCCATTTATGTCAATTAGGACACACCAGCTGCATAGGAATGCATAGGTGTTCCGTGCAGTCCCATCCTTATCAATTGGGATGCAGTGGCTGCATGGACACAGCCACTGTTCCCAACTTGACAGCCATGTGGGTGCATGTCCCTGAATTCACACTGTCTGCATTTGGGGCCATGCACCTACCATAAAAGATACCAGGACTGTGTTTTAGCAGGAATTTTGTAAAAATTGCTGTTTGTATCTGCTAGCACTGATTTTAGTGTATTTTTTGCGAACATATTATATTAAAAAAACATTTGCGCAAATATGACAAGCCCATAAAAAAATCGGTAGCACATTCTTTTTATTCTACTGGTCATGTGCTTTCAGAAAATATATGGTTTGGGGGATCTTTTACAAACTCTGAAAGCTGTCAGTGAAAAATGGAAATCTCCCGTGTTTTTTTTTTTTTTTTTTTTTTATTTGTATTTTTTTTTTTTTAGAGAAATTTGGATAGTTTATATTTTTGCATAATGTTTGATTTTTCACCATTTTGCAAAAAGGTGCAATTTAAAATTTTACTAATTTTGTTATTTAACCACTTCCTGCCTGGCCTATAGCAGAATGACAGCTGGTCGGTGGTTCTGTTATCCGGACTGGGCATCATATGACGTCCAGCAGGATAACTGCTGGCGCACGCCCCACGGTGCTCGTTGTTACGGCGTGTCCGCTACACCGGTCTCGGTAAAGAGCCTCTGACGGAGGCTCTTTACCACGGGATCAGCCGTGTCCAATCACAGGTGATCACGATGTAAACAGGAAGAGCCTTTGATCGGCTTTTCCTCACTCGTGTCTGACAGACGTGAGTAGAGGAGAGCCAATTGGCTGCTTTCCTGACTGGGGGGGGGGGGGGTCTTTGCTGAATGTTTATCGGTGAAGGACCACGAGGGATGCCCACAAAGGTACCCCAAAAGGTATGCCACCCTGGACCACCAGGCAGATGGCAATCAGTGCCCATCAGGGAAGGAGAAAACTTGCTTATTTACAAAATTTAAAAAAAACTTATATTTTTTTTTTCAAAATTTTCTTTGTCTCTTTTTGTCTAGCAAATAAACTGCAGAGGTGATCAAATACCACCAAAAGAAAGCTCTATTTGTGGGAACAAAATGATAAAAAAAATGATTTTGTTTGAGTACAGTGTTGTGTGACCACGCAACTGTCATTTAAACAGCGACAGCACTGAAGGCTAAAAATTGGCTTGGGCAGGAAGGGTTTAAGTGCCTGGTATTGAGGTGGTTAATAACTCAATACAGGTTAAGCTTTTATATTTAGCAGGTATTTTGTAAAATGTGTGGTGTTTTTATCCACTAATAATGATTAGATTTGTAGTGAAAATATTGTTTTGATTAAGATTTACGCAATTATCGCCAGGCCTTAAAAATCATTAGCGCTTTCTTTTTATTCTACAGGTCATGTGCTTTCAGAAAATATATGGTTTGGGGGTCTTTTTTACAAACTCTGAAAGCTGTAAGGAAAAAATAAAAAAACATTGGAAAAATTGCAAAAATGGTCCAGCCAACTGAGTTTAGAATATGGAAATACCGCTCTAGTCTGCAGACTCGCAAGCAAAGTAGTGTCCACCCTGATTAGGTTCAGCTGGTGCTGGCTCTGCTCACGATAGAGAAGGAAAAGGAAGATCTGGATGGCCGCACTTCAGCAAAGCTTCTTTATTAGCAGTGAATAAAATCCAAAACAGTTACGGTAACTGTTTTGGATTTTATTCACCGCTAATAAAGAAGCTTTGCTGAAGTGCGGCCATCCAGATCTTCCTTTTTCCTTCTCAACAGAGTTTAGAAGTGGAGCACAGGGCCTGGCAGCGAAAGGATTAAGCTGGTATACATGTAATATTATGGAGTATATGGTTCTATATAAGATATTAACAGACCCTTTTTTTTTTTTTTTCCCTCCCCTACAGGTGCTGATGTATGGACAGCCTTACCGCATTACTCTGGAGCTCCAGGTCCCGGAGTCGACTGTTAATCAGGATCTTGGGATGTTCATGATCTCTATATCATGTTACACTCGAGGGGGGAAGCAGATTGCCTACACTGCTCGATCAGTGAGTCACTGTCAGTTGCTTTCTTTCCATAAGTACATTTTATAAATGGTTTTTATTTCTAGTCAAACTGCAGATGACTGGTGTCCTACTGGCTGTACCAAATGTTCCTCCTGTGACCCTGAAGCAATGGACCTGTAAAACAATAAGTGTCAAAGCAGATATTGGGACTGTTGTAGGTTGTGGTGACTTTGCATACGTTACCTGTAGAAAAAAATATGGCCTGCTGTTTCTCTGCTGAGATTCCAATTGGTTAAGAGTAGCTAGGGTGTCATGAGTTGGGTTAAATGCCAATGTGTAACTCCTGCTTTTACCGGAGTTGGCCACAGCAATTACAAAAAAGTATTATTTTAAAGCTGAATTCCAGGATAAGCAAATGTCTAAATTCATTAGTCCATGTGTATTCTTAAATCTTGGTGTCCTTTTATGAATTTCTTTCAGATCTGTGCTGAAATCCAATGTGAAACGTTACCTTTGTACAGGAGTTTCCTGTAATAAAGACCAGTCACTGCTGCTCTGTCCCATTGTGCAGGGTTACTGGTCTTGTCTGCCTTTCCCCCTACCCCCATTTCGTTTTCTGCATATAGTGTGTAGTGGTTGATTGATCATGCAATCTGGGCACCCAAAAAACTGTATGAGAAGACACAGGGTAGCCATGTTGTACAGAATTCATGACAGTCATAACCTTTTATAAATTAAATATTTAGTGGCATTTCAAACACCCTTACAGGGCTAGTGCAAGGATTTTTGACACCCTAGGCGAAACCTCACTTTGCAACCCCTTCCCCAAGTTCAGATTTCTGATTATGTAGTGCAGTCTCCTGTCATCACTGACATATCCAGATATGACAGCCATCACTACACAGATGTACAAACAAGAAAGGGAGGCACCTCTGGGTGCAGACTGTAAAACAATTTTAGTAATGTACAATACACGGTTGTAGCAGCAATGACATTTAGCTGGTGAATGTCAGGCATTTGAAAGGTCCCATGCAATGCAGGTAATCTTGTGTTGTCAGTCCCTGGGATGGATGTGTGATGCAGTTCCTCGTCTCCAGCAGTGGCAGATGATTGTCCGGCCGACAGCGATGTGTGGGCGGTCAAAGCGAGGCTTGGGATGCAAACAGGGATGATGACGTCGCAATCGTGCGACGCGTTTCTTGAGCCGGCTGGCCGTGAATGGCGTGACGGCCGCGCTCCTTTGTCAAGCTTGATATCCACCCTAGCTAATAGTTTCAGACTTCTCATCTGTCGTAAATAGATCATCTGGAATAGCTTAATATCCATTCCTAGCTGGCTGTTAGTAGCCAGAGAATTCAGACTTCATAACGCCTCAGATAACAGTACAGCCAGAATAAGGATGTATTTTCGCTCAAATAATTAGCAGCATTTTAAACACCACTATCCTAGGAGGTACTGGAGGCAGATTAGGCTCCTAGGAGAAATAACCATCTAACACCCAACATATACAGTATATCACAAAAGTGAGTACACCCTCACCTTTTTAGTAAATATGCTACAATGTAAAGTAGTGAGTGTACAGCTTGTATAACAGTGTAAATTTGCTGTCCCCTCAAAATAACTCAACATACAGCCCTTTAATGTCTAAACCGCTGGTAACAAAAGTGAAAATGTCCAAATTGGACCCAATTTGACATTTTCCCTCCCCGGTGTCATGTGACTCGTTAGTGTGGCAATGTCTCGAGTGTGTTAAATTTGGGGAGCAGGTGTGTTAAATTTGGTGGTTTTGTTCTCACTCATACTGGTCACTGGGAGTTCAACATGGCACCTCCATGGAATAGAACTCTGAGGATTGAAAAAAAAAAAAAGAATTGTTGCTCTACATAAAGATGGCCTAGGCTATAAGAAGATTGCCAAGACCCTGAAACTGACCTTCAGCATGGTGGCCAAGACCATACATCGGTTTAACCACTTGCCGACCAACCGCTTCGGTCTTTGCACAGGAGATAGCCGGTCCGGCGGACATCGACCTGCGATCATGGTATACAGAGGCAGAGTGGGGAACTGCATTTCTAAACAAGGCGATTCTCTGTTATGCCTGGTGAGATCTTCTGTTCCCAGTGATCGGGAACAGCGATCCTATGTCATGTCCCTGGTAGCCCACCCCCCCCTAAAGTTAGAACACACCTAGGGTACACGCTTATCCCCTTCCCTGTCAGTGTAATTTTTACATTGTTGATGCGTTCTTATAGCCCTGATCAATGATGTCACTGGTCCCTAAAAAAAAAAAGTGTCATATGGGGTCAGATTTGTCCACCACAATCCCGCTAACAATTGCTAAATCTACCCCATAGTTTGTAGACTCAATAACTTTTGCGCAAACCAATCAATATAAGCCTATTGCAATATTTTTTGGAAAAAAAAAAGTAGAAGAATGCAGTTGTGCTCATAAGTTTACATACCCTGGCAGAATTTGATTTCTTGTCCATTTTTCAGAGAATATGAATAACATAAACTTTTCTTTCACTCATGGTTAGTGTTTGGCTGAAGCCATTTATTATCAATCGGCTATGTTTACTCTTTTTTTAAATCATAATAACAAACTACCCAAATTATCCTGATCAAAAGTTTACATACCCTGGTGATTTTGGCCTGATAACATGCTGCACACAAGTTGACACACAGGGGTTTGAATGGCTATTAAAGGTAACCATCCTCACCTGTGATCTGTTTGCTTGTAATTAGTGTGTGTGTGTGTGTGTGTGTGTGTGTGTGTGTATAAAAGGTCAATGAGTTTCTGGACTCCTGACAGACCCTTGCATCTTTCATCCAGTGCTGCACTAACGTTTCTGGATTCTGAGTCATGGGGAAAGCAAAAGAATTGCCAAAGGATCTGTGGGAAAAGGTAGTTGAACTGTAGAAAACAGGAAAGGGATATAAAGATATCCAAGGAATTGAGAATGACAATCAGCAGTGTTCAAACTCTAATCAAGAAGTGGAAAACGAGGGGTTCTGTTAAAACCACGGTCAGGTAGACCAACTAAAATTTCAGCCACAACTGCCAGAAAAATCGTTTGGGATGCAAAGAAAAACCCACAAATAACTTCAGGTGAAATACAGGACTCTCTGAAAACATGTGGTGTGGCTGTTTCAAGATGCACTTGAAGAAAGATGGGCTGCATGGTCGAGTCGCCAGAAGAAAGACATTACTACGCAAATGCCACAAAGTATCCCACTTGCAATAAGCCAAACAGCACAGAGACCAGCCTCAAACCTTCTAGCACAAAGTCATTTGGAGTGATGAGACCAAAATTGAGATTTTTGGCCACAACCATAAACAATAAATTTGGAGTGGAGTCAACAAGGCCTATGATGAAAGGTACACCATTCCTACTGTGAAACATGGAGGTGGATCGCTGATGTTTTGGGGATGTGCGAGTTACAAAGGCACAGGAAATTTGGTCAAAAATGATGGCAAGATGAATGCAGTATGTTATCAAAAAATACTGGAGGAACATTTTGCATTCATCAGCCAGGAAGCTGCGCATAGGACGTAGGCCATTCCAACATGACAATGATCCAAAACACAAGGCCAAGTCGACCTGTCATTGGCTACAGCAGAATAAAGTGAAGGTTCTTGAGTGGCCATCTCAGTCTCCTGACCTCAATATCATTGAGCCACTCTGGGGAGATCTCAAACGTGCAGTTCATGCAAGACAGCCCAAGAGTTTACAGGGACTGGAGGCTTTTTGCCAAGAGGAATGGGCAGCTTTACCATCTGAGAAGATAAAGCAATTGCCACAAAAGACTTCAAGCTGTCATTGATGATAAAGGGGGCAATAAATGCTATTAAGAACTGGGGTATGTAAACTTTTGATCAGGGTAATTTGGGTAGTTTCTGAGTAAACACAGTTGATTTGATAATAAATGGCTTCAGCCAAACCCTAACCATGAATGAAAAAAGTTTTTGTGTTATCATTCATATTCTCTGATAAATGGCCAAGAAATCATAAATTCTGCCATGGTATGTAAACTTATGAGCACAACTGTATATATCACCCTAAACTGATGAATACATTTTTTTTTTTTGTTTTTTTTTTTATTCGTTTGTTTTATAGCAGAAAGTAAAACAAATTGCGTTAACCAGAGGTGATCAAATACCACCAAAAGAAGGCTCTATTTGTGGGATAAAAGGACGTAAATTTTGTTTGGTTACAGCGTTGCGTGCAATTGTCCGTTAATGCGATGCAGTGCCGTATTGCAAAAAATGGGCTGTTCATTAAAATGTCACTAAACCAAGTAATATGAAAATAGTTTATACGCCCCCCCTCCCCCACAGTGTCCACAGCTTATAAATCGTCATTTTACATTAAAATAACACCACTACATATACCTTTTTTTGGCTGATCTGTATAACACGGTTACATGATAAACTGCACAGTTTCTCTAGTGCTGAGAGTTCAGGTAGGAGGAGATTTCCACTGCAGCCTGTATACACCCCCATGTGTGATGCCAATATGTGACCTGGCTAGCTGAGAAAATGTTCTCTCCAGCATAAAAGACACAACTGAGCATGTGCAGGTTGGCTGCCCTGCCTGTGTTGGCTGGCTTTCCCCAGAAAGACAGTGCAGGAGGGAAGGATCTGCATACAGGATAAAACAGCCAGTTCCACAGTGAGTATAACAAATGTGCTATGCTGCTTATACAGACAGATTTTACTGTTGTGGGTTTAGTAACACTTTAGGGGGCAAATCCTTTCAGGGGGTGAAGTGGTTAACAGGACAGATTCCACTCACAACAGGCCTCGTTATGGTCGAACAAAGAAGTTGAGCGCACATGCTCAGCGTCACATCCAGAGGTTGTCTTTGGGAAGTGGCAGGTCAGACCATATGCCGCACACCTGCATCAAATTGGTCTTCATGGCTGTTGTCCCAGAAAGAAGCCTCTTCTAAAGATGATGCACAAGAAAGCCAACAAAACTTTTGAAGACAAGCAGACTAAGGACATGGATTACTGGAACCATGTCCTGTGGTCTGAGACCAAGATAAACTTATTTGGTTCAAATGTCAAGCCTGTGTGTCATGGCAACCAGGTGAGGAGTACGAAGACAAGTGTGTCTTACTTGCAGTCAAGCATGGTGGTGGGAGTGTCATGGTCTGGGGCTGCATGAGTGCTGCCGGCACTGGGAAGCTACAGTTCATTGAGGGAACCATGAATGCCAACATGTACTGTGACATAATGAAGCAGAGCATGACCCCCCCCCCCCCCCCCTCCCTTCGGAGACTGGGTCGCAGGGCAGTATTCCAACATAACAACCCAAAACACATCTCCAAGATGACCACTGCCTTGCTAAAGAAGCTGATGTTATAGGTGATGGACTGGCCAAGCAGGTCTCCAGACCTAAACCCTATTGAGCATCTGTGGGGCATCCTCAAACGGAAGGTGGAGGAGCGCAAGGTCTCTAACATCCACCAGCTCCGTGATGTCGTCATGGAGGAGTAGAAGAGGACTCCAGTGGCAACCTGTGAAGCTCTGGTGAACTCCATGCCCAAGAGGGTTAAGGCAGTGCTGGAAAATAATGGTGGCCACGCAAAATATTGACCCTATAGGCCCAATTTGCAAATTTTCACTTAGGGGTGTACTGACTTTTGTTGCCAGCGGTTTAGACATTAATGAGTTATTTTGAGGGGACAGCAAATTTACACTGTAAGGCCTCATGCACATGAGACGCTGTTAAACGCGCGTTCAGAGGCAGTTGGACACTTTTTTTTTCAACTGCACCTGAACGCATGCAATGTTATCCTATGTGTCCATGTACACAGTCTTGTTTTTTCCCTTTTTTTTTTTTTTTTTTTTTTTTTTTTTTTATGCAGTTGCGTTTAACCTCGTTTTTCCAGAAGCAAAAAAATGCTTTCAGACACTTTTGCTTTTCCGCGTTTCAGATGCAAAACGCGGCTAAACGCAGGCACCTGCGTTTAGCCGCGTTTGCGTTTTATAAGCCTTTTTAAAGGAACCCAATTTTTTGGATCAGAAAACTCAGAAATATGATGGTAAACCATAAAAAATACTAGAAAAATTGGTTTAAAATGTCGTAATTAGTTTAGATAGAGCATATATACTCACTAATGCACACGTTTGTGAAATGCATACATGTTTGTGAAATATCCAACAGACATTCACTGTGCCATCAACAGATGGGTCCAATATCGACAAGCTCTGATTCTGGACCTCTCATGCAAATTTGCGACAACGTTGCTGCTTCATCAAGAGCAACATCAGGAGCATTTCCTGACATATATTCAATATGGGATCCATTTCCAAAGGAAAACGCAGAAAGAGAGGCAAATGCAAGTGTACAACTGCTCTCTCTGCTGCTGCTGCTCACTCTGATCAAAATGGCAGAAATAGTTAATAACGCATGCTTTCTGAGCTTGGGGAGGGTCTATATGATATCTTTACAAATGCTTATAGACGCAAACGCGGCATGAAAACACAGCAAAACACGCATTTTTAAAACATGCGTTCAGCAGAATTTGCATCTGCGTTTTGTGTGCATGGGGCCTTATACAAGCTGTACACTCACTACTTTACATTGTAGCAAAGTGTCATTTTTTTTCAGTGTTTGTCACATGAAAAGATATAACAAAATATTTACAAAAATGTGAGGGGTGTACTCACTGTTAGATGCTGTATGTATTCATTCAAACGGTAATTTCATGCTGAACGATAATATGCAAGTTACCAGAATGCAACCTGTAGGTATTTCAACATATTGATATATGTATAAAACTGCAGGAGTGGCAGCTACATGACCATAAACACTGACATCCCATTGGCCACTCCTCCAGACCTGGTGGTTAGATCATTTCTGTTCACACCCTTCTCGAGGACCAGAAATGAGAGCCTGCATCAGTAGTTTGGCACGCTCCCTTTTGCCATCAAAGAACCTCAGCCAAGATTTTTATTTATTTATTTTTTTCCCCATACATCATGAGACACAGGTTAATATTCATTACCCACTGGGTTATACTTCATCTCCAGGTGAATGGACACTGGTAGACCAAAGGTCTTTAGACAGGAAGTGATCCCCTATATAATTCCTCCCATTCAGGAAGTACTTAATTTTTGTTTACCGGTGTTTGGAAGGTGGATAGCATGTTTGTTTGAGCTGTCTGAGCTCCAGGTCTCTAGTCCCACAAATGGTTCTTAAATGAATCAGGATTGACCGATCAGAACCATTTGACGCAGGCTCTATATGCTTAGATAAATGGTACCCGAGCCTCACAAAGACTCCAGATCCTGCGAGGATTTGCCTGTAATGCAGCCTCTGGGCGCTGGACCCTGCAAAGTGGAATCCTGGACAATGCAAAGGCATTCCTGCAGGGTGCTCTACAGGTCCAAGGGAGTGGACCCTAAAACATGAAAAGGGTACCCAGTCCTTGAAGGTCCTCAAGTGACAGTAACCCACTGTGATAAGTGAAGATTGGGCTCTCAGTTTCTAAGCTGCCCTGGGCAGGTAAGGGAAACCCCTTTTATTTACTTATTGTGGGGTGTCCCAGTGACTGTAACAGTCAAGCTAGCTAGAGGCTGGACACCTGTGTGCGGTGACCATACGGGAGAGTTTTTGGGCTAGCTGTGGGTGTTTGCAAAGTGTAGCTTTTTTGCTTTCTGTCTGGCTGTTCTCTACCCGTATGATGGCGCATGTGCGCCATTTCGCCTTGGCGCACGTGTGTTCACGAGCGCTGCTGTGCTCAGCAGTTGGGCGGCCATGGCGCACGCGGCTTCGCCGCACATGCGCTGTAGCCTTTGGGCGCACAAAGATTTGTGTCATAAGCTAATTCAGTCACGCCAGTTCGCCGGGGCTGCGCACGTGCGTGCGCACGCATGCACAGAACATTCTGGTGCACAGCCAGCTTATTTAAGCTGTGTATGCCAAGCATGCAGTGCTTCCAGAAGGCAGCTGTGGGACACAGAGCAGGCTCTGAACCAGGCATTTTGCAGTGGTTCATTTCTCCTTACCTGGGTCACATGAGTCACTAGGTGTTGCTTGGCAGGCTAAAGGTGCTTAGCAGGATTGTTGCATAGGGGCTTGGTGAGCCCCATTAAAGGGTTTCCCTTCTGAGGTGTGTTAATACTACACCCAGGTACTCTTTTTGTGGCTTGTAAATGTCTTAAAAAGAGGAGCTGGACTAACACTACAGAGAAGGGCACTCCTATGTCATCAGTAGTTCCTGATGAACCTTGTCGTACCCCTGGTGTTGTATCCCCTGAACGACCAGAGGCTTCCGGGCAATCTGAGCCGCTGCGCCTATCTGGTATTGTGCCTACAGTCAACGCTGCTGCTTCACCCTTTATCACCAAGGATCTCCTCAGCCCTAGCCGGGTTAGAGCACAGGATTGATGGCATGATTGCCTCCATCCCGTAGGGTGGCAAGAAGCGTGACAGATTCACATCCCTGGAGCCTCCTAGTTTGGAGCATGAATTTGTTGAGGATGGGGAAGAGCTAAAAGCTCAGGATTCTGTGGAGGGCCTGGCGGATGAGTCTGCTTCTGAGCAATCTGGACCGCAAGATATGCAGTTGATGTCTGCCTCTCAGTCGCAGATGCTTTTGATCCAGTCTTTTACCAAGATGGTTCGCTCTGCCTTTTTAAGTTGTCTCTTACAGATGTTACTGAGCCCCCCTGGTCCTCTTTGGGGTCCCTAAGGCCTCTTAAGGCTGCACAGGCTTTACACTTACACCCTATGTTGGAACAGGCGGTGTATGCTGATTGGGAACATCCTGACAGTATTTTTGTTCCTCCTAAAAAGGTTTTCCCTTTTTTTTATATCCCATAGATTAAAAGATCATTAAGAAGTGGAGCATGCCAGCCGTAGATGCAGCAGTCTCTTCCTTAACTGGTTGCCGCCCGCCCACCGTCAAATGACGGCGGGATGGTGCGGCTCTTGTTCTGGGACGCCGTCATATGACGGAGTCCCAGAACAAGGCATTGATTATCAATGCCCTGATTACAATAGTGAAAAAACAGTGTCATAAATCAGTGCCCACCAGTGGCAGCTATCAGTGCCCACAAATTCCACCAATCAGTGCCCATTAGCGATGCCTACCAGTGCCACCCATCAATGCCCACTAGTGCCGCCTAACAGTGCTCATCAGTGCCACTTATCAAGGCCCATAAGTGCCACCTCATCAATGCCCACCAGTTCAGCCTATCGGTGAAGGGGAAAAATTACTTAGTTACAAAATTTTCTGACAGAAAAAAGGTAAAACATTATTTATTTATTTTTTGTAAAAATATAAAAAAAAATCAGTGATTAAATACCACCAAAAGAAAGCTCTATTTGTGCGAAGAAAATGATAAAAAATGTGTTTGGGTACAGTGTAGCACGACTGTGGAATTGTCATTCAAAGTGTGACAGCGCTGAAGGCTGAGAAAGGGCTTGGGCAGGAAAGGGGTTTAAGTGCCCGGTAGGCAAGTGGTTAAACAAGAACTTAACATTTTTGGTATATAACACACAGGGCTTGAAAGACCCCATTGACAAGAAATTGGAGTCATTATACAATATTATACAATATTCAGCCAGCTGTTCCAGCAGTTGGTGTCTGCAAGTCGTAAAGGATCAGGTCAGACAGCCTGACAGGCCTAACCGGGAGGATGATCTGGCTGAAAATAAGACGGATATTCCTTGAGCGCTGTGTTTTGCTGTTGACGCCTTTAACCACTTGCCGACCGGCTCATGCCTAATATAAGTTGGCAAAGTGGCATGGGTGCGCAAAACAACGTGCCTGTACGTCACTCCGTCATCGGCGGATAGTGGACGAGTGGCCTGCGATCGTGGCATGGAGAGACAGAATGAGGAGATGCCGAACATGACAGGGATCCACTGTCCCCAGTGATCTGTCATGTTCTAGTGAGCCCGACCCCCCCCCCCCCTACAGTTAGAACGCGCAGAGTGAACACACTTGACCTTGATCCCCCCCCCCCCCCCCTAGTGTTTAAACCCCTTCCCTGCCAGTGACATTTACACAGTAATCAGTGCATTTTTTTATAGCAGTGATCACTGTATAAATGTCAATGGTCACAAAATAGGTGTCAGAAGTGTCCGACCTGTCTGCCATAATGTCGCCGTCACGATAAACGCAAATTGCCGCCATTACTAATAAAAAAAAAAAAAAAGAAAAGTAAAAAAATTAATTAAAAATGCCATAAATCTATCCCCTATTTTGTAGACGTGATAACACCCCAATAACCGTATATTGATTGGTTTGTGCAAAAGTTATGTAGAAGAATACATATTGGCCTAAACTGAGGAAGAAATTTTAGTGTGTGTGTGTGTGTGTGTGTATGTATGGATAGATACATGCATCTATAGCTATTAGAGAGTGATCTAATATCAGTGATAGAGGGGGTAGGGGCCTGTGCGCTCTTATGGACGCACTGCCACTGGTGTAAGCGCTTTGGGAGGTATAAAGGATTAACTGCATTGTTAACCAAACCTAGGGACGATCGCTTTGTCGGCTGGCACTTAGATTGTGGTCTTGCGAGCTGGAAAATCTTTGTGCTGGAGGAGGCTGAGAGTGTCATTGTTGTGCATAAGTGACAGTGCAGTGTGAGTTTGACCAGCCATTCGTCACGCGTTGGTGAAGGTGGTCAGGGTCTGATACCGCGTCCATCACAGGTGGGGTCTGCCGGATCCCTCCCACAGCTCCGCTCTCTGCACAGACTATGTGCAGCACAGTGATGTCACCTCCCAGAGTAATAAGGGGTTTACAAAGGCAATTGGTGCACACAAAGTGGTTGGATATACTTTGTGACTTTTGAGGAACGCAAATGAATGTTTTGGTTTTTTTTTTTTTTTTTGTGCCTAGATTTCAGCTTTAGCTCAAGTGCAAGTCTTCTCACGGTGGCTTGTGTTGAGCCTGGCATATAGTAATCATACTGTGTTTCTTTGCAGGCAATGCTGTGCTACAAATCTCCTCTCCTGAGGACACTAGAGACGCTGACCACATTACCATTATTGCTGTCCGGTATGTCAGAACAGAAGCAGTCTATTGAAGTGGAGCTGTACTCTGAGTATCTGGAGGATTCGGTTAGTGTTTTTCTGTGCACGTCGGTCATTTTTGTTTTTCCTCTTCACTGATGACCTGTGTTATCCCCCCTTCTTTTTTTTATTTTTTCCTCCCTTTTTTTTTTTTTTTTTTTACAGTTTGTGTAAAACGTCTAATTTGTCACACCACACACACTATTTTTATAAATGGTGACTGTAACATTGGCGGGACATTTACAAAGACAGATGCAATGATTTGAGAATCATTTTTCTATAACTTGAATTTATTTAAATTTTTTTTTTTTTGCTTTTTTTTGTTTTGTTTTGTGTATCCTTTCTCTAGGTAGCACTGCAACAAACATGCTCTACCTCTTACCTTCCATCTAATGCAGGGGTGTCCTCCTGTCAGTGCCCACAATTGGCACCTTTCAGGGGTGGAGGGGGGTGGCAGGGGGGAGGGGGGTGCAGATACCTGTATAATACAGGTATCTGCACTCACTTCTGGGACCAGATAGCCGGAGCTGTCCCACCCATATCCGAAGATGCCCCGTTGTGTCTTGGGAAACACAGTTCCCAGGACACAACGGGGACCAATACAGACGCGCAGCGCGACTCGCGCATGCGCAGTAGGGAACCGGGCAGTGAAGCCGTTGCATCTTCACTTTCTGATTCCCTGACAGAGGATGGCGGCGGGGCAGCCGAGAGACAAGCGGTCGCTCGTCACATTCTGCCGACACCGCTGGAACCTGGAACAGGTAAGTGTCCATTTATTAAAAGTCAGCAGCTGCAGTATTTGTAGCTGCTGACTTTTAATATTTTTGGTGTGGGTGGAGCTCCGCTTTAAGCTTTGGGGGCCACAGATGTATATATATAGAAATTCTAAGTGGGGGCCACATCAAACCAGAACGCGGGCCGCAAATGGCCCGCGGGCCGGACTTTGGACATGCCTGATCTAATGGAATGTTGGTGCTGCTGCAGCAAGGGCACCTGTCCACCCACAAATAGTCCTCAAAGTAGAGTGCTGGCACACAGCTCAAGATCAGTATTCAAAGTTTGTTGATTTTAAAAGGCAAATACTTACAACGTGACAATGACGCTAATACGTTTTGACTTTTAATCATAGCTATGATACCATCTCCCATGCCAGCCATGATGTTTCACAGGCTTTCTTGTCCCTCCCAGGGAGCCCAAAACCACGATAAACGGCTTTAAAATGCTGAGTCGGAGGAGATAAGGGAGGTATTTATTGTCATGCAGGAGAAACCAGCAGAAATGCATCAAAAACGCAAGCACTTTTTTTTTTTATTTATTTTTTTTTTTTTTTTTTTTGTGTGCGTTTCTGCTGTGTTGCCATTGAATTCTATGGAACCAAAAATGCAACCTGTTGTGGGCAAAAAAGTCCTTGAACCTTTCCAACAAAATGCATCGGTTGAAAATGCACAGATGTGAACGTGACCCATAAGGAATCATGCTAAATGGACTGTAGTCAATTTCTACAAAACTGAAAACGCACTGAAAAAAATGCATAGGTGTGAACAAGACCTTAAAGAAAAAAATTCCTCCAAAGTGAGGGAATCCTGGAAGATTTTCCCTCTATTACTGTTCTGGTGTCAGCCTAAAATTTTGGTATTTCTTTTACTTTCACAGGACATATAGAGAGGGTGAATCTCCTTACCCCGGGGGCGCAGACCGCATCAAAAACTGAACGGTGTTCTAGTCCCTCTTCACACTAGCCAAAGCTTAAAAAAAAAAAAATATATACCGTGTATATACTCGAGTATAAGCCGAGTTTTTCAGCACATTTTTTTGTGCTGAAAGTGCCCCCCTCGGCTTATACTCGAGTCAAGCACTTTTCTGCAGCAAAAAAAAAAAAAATTCCGACCCGACTTTGGGGCCCCGTATCTCGGGGCCACTTGGGTCTAGGAATCCCAAATTTGGTGTGCCAACCCAGTGGACCTAGCACTACAACATATCCATATCAGATGGGGTTCCTAGCACTAAGTGGCCCCGAGATACGGGGCCCCAAAGTCGGTTCGGAAAATGTCATTCTCTGCTGCAGAAAAGTGCTTGACATTTTCTGACCCGAATTTGGGGTCCCATATCTCTGGGACACTTGGAGCTAGGAACCCCAAATTTGGCATTCAAACCCAGTTGAACTAGCACTACAACATATCCAAAGATGGGGTTCCTAGCACTAAGTGGCCCCGAGATACAGGGCCCCAAAGTCGGTTCAGAAAATGTCATTCTCTGCTGCAGAAAAGTGCTTGAGATTTTCTGACCCGAATTTGGGGCCCCATATCTCGGGGACACTTGGTGCTAGGAACCCCAAATGTTGTATTCCAATCCAGTGGAATTAGCACTACAACATATCCAAAGATGGGGTTCCTAGCACTAAGTGACCCCGAGATACAGGGCCCCAAATCGGTCAACTGTGTCCATCTGCATGGGCACAGTGAGGCTGCAAATGGGCATCGTTGACCATCTTTTCCACTTACAGTAGCTGCGCATTTCTCACCCTAGGCTTATACTCGAGTCAATAAGTTTTCCCAGTTGTTTGTGGTAAAATTAGGTGCCTCGGCTTATATTCGGGTCGGCCTATACTCGAGTATATACGGTAAATATATTTTTTACATGTATCGCCTAAAAATATTTAAAACAATTTAAAAGTACCCATCGCCCTGTGCACACCTGTAAGAAAATGCACACGCAGGGCACGCACGTGTATGGTAAACGGCAATTATTCCACAAATTTAAGTTATCGTATGAATGTCGGATTGGGGGCAATAATTCTGGGGCCATAATTCATGATTAGCGCTAAATTGATAACTTGTAAAGGCTTTTAAAGCGTTGCCTTTGGACAATTATGGGTATCCTAGTTTTTCACCATTACACAGGTGCAAAATTATTATTTTTTTGTGTGTACTAAAACAAATTTTGGCATATTTCTTTTCCAGAAAATATGCGCAAGATAAATAGTTGCACAAATATCATAACTGCCTTAATTTTATTCTCCAGGGTCCCTGCTTTCAGAAAATGATTGTTTTGAGGGTTTCTTCCTGCTTTATTCAGAGTCCCCAGTGTTTTGAAAGAAAAAAAACACACTGGTAAAAAGCAGTGCAAATCCCATGAGTAGTAAGAAAATTAGCGTTTGAAAGTGGCTGCAGAATAAAATGAGTATTTTTTATTTTTTTATTTTATTTTTTTTCAACCCCTTTCTGCCCACCCCAGTGTTTCTTTAACTGGGCTTGTACGCCCAAGGGCCAGAAAGTCTGCATGATCGTGACTGCTATGGCTGTCCAATTGGTCACTTGATCAGGAGCCGGTCCCACCAGTTTCCAATCGCTATTAGACCGAAAGCTGTCTGACAGCTTGGGCTCTGTTCTTTAAGAGCTCAGTAAGCACGTTGTCAGCATAGAAACCTCTGCCCCCCACCCCATGGACGCATAGGTGTAGGCATCAAAGCTTTCCACCTTTGCTGCCGCACATATACATATAGAAAAGTTGGCATTTTGTTAACAGTACATAACCATTAATAAGGCTAGGGCTGCATTGAAACAAAACACTTTTTTGCATTCTATCTGAGAAAATTTCTAGATGTGTGGTTATGTCAAATTGATGTAATGTGGGGGAAACTTCCAAAATGTTCATGCGGTGAAACAGATCAAAGCAAAATGTGGTCATGAACCATAATGCCTTTTAGTAAAAAGATTAAAGTACTGTATATCTACAGTGAGGGGAAAAGAAGTAGTTGATCCCCCTGCTGATTTTGTATGTTTGCCCACTGACAAAGAAACGATCAGTCTATAATTTTAATGGTAGGTTTATTTTAACAATGAGAGACAGAATAACAAAAAAATCTAGAAACCATGTTCTAAATTGATTTGCATTTTAATGATTAAAATAAGTATTTGATCCCTTATCAATCGGCAAGATTTCTGGCTCCCAGGTGTCTTTTTTTTTTTTTTTTTTTTTTTTTTTTTTTTTACAGGTAGCGAGCTTCGATTAGAAGCCCTCTTAAAGGGAGTGCTCCTAATCTCAGCTTGTTACCTGTATAAAAGACACCTGTCCACAGAATCAATCGGATTCCAATCTCTCCACCATGGTCAAGACCAAAGAGCTGTCCAAGGATGTCGAGGACAAGATTGTAGACCTACACAAGGCTGGAATGGGCTACAAGACTATCGCCAAGCAGCTTGGTGAGAGGGTGACAACAGTTGGTTTGATTATTCGCAAATGGAAGAAACACAAAACTGTCAATCTCCCTCAGTCTGGGGCTCCATGCAAGATATCACCTTGTGCAGTTTCAATGATGATGACAGTAAGGAGTTAGCCCTGAACTACACAGGGAGAATCTTGTCCACTATCTCAAGGCAGCTGGCACCATAGTCACCAAACAAGCAATTGGTAACACACTACGCTGTGAAGGACTGAAATCCTGCAGTGCCCACAGGGTCCCCCTGCTCAAGAAAGCACTTGTACAGGTCCGTCTGAAGTTTGCTAATGAAAATCTATATGATTCAGAGGGGAATTGGGTAAAAGTGTTGTGGTCAGATGAGACCAAAATTGAGCTCTTTGGCATCAACTCAACTTGCCATGTTTTGGAGGAGGAGGAATGCTGCCAATGACCCCAGGAACACCATTCATACCTTCAAACATGGAGGTGGAAACATGCTTTGGAGGGGGTTCTGCTAAAGGGATAGGACAACTTCACTGCATTAAATGGATGATAGACAGGGCCATGTACCGTAAAATCTTGGTCGAGGACCTCCTTCCCTCAGCCAGGACATTGAAATGGGTCATGGCTGGGTATTCCAGCATGACAAAGGAGTGGCTCAAGAAGCACATTAAGGTCCTGGAGTGGCCTAACCAGTCTCAAGACCTTAATCCCATAGAAAATATGTGGAGGGAGCTGAAGGTTCGAGTTGCCAAACGTCAACCTCAGAATCTTAATAACTTGGAAAGATCTGCAAAGGAGTGGGACATAATCCATCCTGAGATGTGTGCAAACCTGGTCGCCAACTACAAGAAAGTCTGACCACCTGTGCTTGCCAACAAGGGTTTTGCCACCAAGTACTAAGTCATGTTTTGCGAATTGGTCAAATACTTATTTCACTCATTAAAATGGAAATTAATTTTATTACTTTTTTTTTAGAAATTTTGTGTTTTTTCTGGATTTTTTTTTTTTTTTGGTTCGGTCTCGGCTGTTAAAATAAACCTACCATTAAAATTTATAGACTGATAATTTCTTTGTCAGTGGGCAAACATACAAAATCAGTAGGGGATCAAATACCTTTTTTTTTTTTTTTTTTTTTTTTTTTTTTTTTTTTTTTTTTTTTTTTCCTCACTGTAAGGCCCAAACTTTTTTTTTTTTTTTTAGTTTGGCATAGAATGGGGAATGGTTAAAGCCCTATTGGTTTTTCTTTGCTGTCTGCATCTTGTTGGGGAGAATTACCTTTTACTTCCTGCCCCAAAGACGCAACCAAAAGAGGGAATCTCTCCAAAATAATGGACAGCTTAGGCATCACAATAGGTGTTCCCATTGTAGTATTTACCTTCCAGTTACAACTCCATTTTGGATTCTCTGTCAATTTCATTCGTGGATCTGGGGCTCATTGAGGGGGGCAAATCTCTCCCTATTGGGGACGCAGACAACAATAAAAACCCAACTGAGGTTCTAACCATTCCTTACTGTAGACAAAACTAGAAAATAATACTTTTGACTTGAGTAACAGAATATATAAAGTGTAGTCTGTCTTATCAGTTGCCAAGTGGAGGCGCTGTGCTACGATCCTGACCAGCATGGAGATTTGGGTGGGGGCTATGCAAATCCACTGGTTTAATGGTAACCTAGAAGGTTAGAATTGTCAGGAACCGAAACCGGGGTTCCCCAACGTCATGGGGGGGCCAGGATTAGGTTCTCCCGAGAAAGCCGGAAGGGTACGCCTTGTATGGATGGGGCTGCACTGGATTGGCCCAAGGTCTTGAAAATAGCCTGTGGTGTGTATGCCCCTGGAGTGGCAGTCCAGGGGTGCCATAATCTCACTGTGAGAAGAGAGGGTCACTTTGAGTTATGGCACCTAGGTCACTGCACCATCACACTTTTTTTTTTTTTTTTTTTTTTTTTTTTTCACACCTGCCTCTTGGGCTGTGCCTTTTGGATTGGAAGAAGTTTTATTCCTGGCCGGAAGGCCGGCCATTGTATTTCACAATGGCACTTCATGCACTTTATACACTTACCCCTTTCCCACCCTTTATATGTATGTCGTGTTTGTCACTTTTTATTTATTTTTGGTTGATGGTTGTCGTACACGTTTTGTCTAGTAGGGTGTAGGTCCTCGGGCCTGCCCTGAAAGTCTTGGGAGGGGGTGGACATGGCCTTCTGGCTTGGTTCGCTCTCTCTCGTGGGGTCTCCCTTCGGGGGAGCCCCACCTAGTACTTGAGTGGGTCTGTTTTTTTTTTTTTTGTAGACCTCCCAGCAAACGGGGTCCATCTGGTTTCGGCCAGATTGACCATGTGAAGTACCCCAGTCCCCGCGTGGAGCTTAACGCCCTGGGGGATCAGGGCTAGGGTCCTTTCTCTTCGGAGGAGGACCATGTGTACACCCTGTGCACGTTTTTGGTGTCCACTTTTTTTTTTTTTTTGCATTGGATCGCACACCACGGACTTTAAATTTTAAAAACCCAAAAAAGTGCAAAAAAATAAATGAATATATAAAGATGCACTTTAAATATTGTTGATGCTGAAATGTCCCCACCTGTTGGCAGTCATCTTGTTTGCAGTACCATTATCAAATTAGCATTGCATTGAATTCAGTCAGCAAACCGTTATTAGCAGAGAAAATTACTTTCCTGTGTAGCTCTAGTCTAAATGCTCATGAGAACACACTATACTCAGTAACTGTCTGTAAATAACCCCCTCACCAACTACCATGTTATTTGTTCGACGCTCTTTGCTTCCTCCCTTTTTACTCTGACTTTCTTCTGCAGTATGTCCCAACCACAGGGGCAGTGATACAAATACAGAGTGTCCGCTTACAGATATACAGTGCAGAGCTCCGCGTCCATGCGCACTTTACTGGACTCAGGTGAGACTTAGTATAGATCAGCAAACTGGCTATATTCCCGATGTGGTTCAAAAGTTTAGTCCTCCTAAAAGTGATATATTGGAACCTGGAGGAATAAGTCCACCTAGCTTATCTTCTTTTTCTTCTTTTTATTTTTTTAAATCAGTAAAGAGATATCTCTTCCATAGCTTCTGACTATTCACAGCCAACTCCCCTTTTTTTTTTTTTTTTTTAATCCTGGCGTGTTGGCTTTTAAACCGGACTGGGCTTAAAGGTAGCATGGGACTGAAGATTTCAAAGAGGACAGCACCCCCTAGCACTGGCTAAAAAAAGTGCAGCTCCTTTTCCAGAGAAACTGAAGAGTTTATACATAGTTCGTTTGGGCCTCACTAACCTGTGAGGCCGCTGGATGTGCGGTATAAACTGTATGTAGCTGTGGCTACATACAGCACTGTGTTCCGGGTTCGAGACGAGACCTTCCTGTCTCATACCCGGAACACAGTCTGTCTGAATGGTACTCAGCCATTCAGTGAATGAATATAAAGCTTCTTCTGGTTGGCTGGATCCAAGGTTGTGACATCATCAGCCCACCTCTCTGACTGCAATCGGAGGAAGCTTTGTATTCATTGCTAAAATACATAGCTTTCTCTGAATGACTGAGTGCTGATCAGATAGACTCTACTGTGTGACAGGAAGTCTGGGCTTGAATCTAGAACACAGTGCTGTATATAGCCTCTGCTACATGCAGTTTATACCGCACATCCACCGGCCTTGCATCTTGGTAAAGGGCATAGTTTGTTTGGGCCAGCTTGGCAAAAAAACTATGTAAAGTGTATCAGAAGCTGAAGTTCAGGTTTAAGAAATAATAAAAATTAAACTTTAGCTCTAAATCTTTGATATCTTTAAAGAAAATTTGAAATATGAGTTTTTCTGGACTGGTCCTGTAATGCTTGATACACATTGAATACAGTAATGTCAGTAAATAACATAAAATTACATTAAAAAATAATTACATCTGAGATATTATAGTGTTTGCATATTTCTATATTGTTAAAAATGCTACTTTAACCAAAGAAAATTATGGAAATTGAAGGTGTATTTTCAGGCTTGTCGAATACAGGAATACCCCACTTTTAAGTACACAATGGGGTTTATTTACTAAAGCTGTAAAGTGCAAAATCAGGCTCACTTCTGCATAGAAACCAATGGGCTTCTAACCCCAGCTTGTTCAATTAAGCTTTGGTAATAAAATCTGGAAGCTCATTGGTTTCTATGGGAAAAGTGAGCCTTATTTTTCACTTTCCAGCTTTAGTAAATAAACCTCATTGTGTACTTAAAAGTGGGGTATTCCTGTAAATGAGATCATAGGGCACTAATAATATGCAAAGTAACTTGTCCCAACTTTTCAGATTTCAGTTTGCAGAAATCAGATCAATGAAAGCTAGATCTAAGTTACTGCAGATTTTCAGGCAATATTTACATTACTGCAGTGTTTTTTCTAAACCTGCCTCACCAACAGATCCGGTTTTGTTACAATCTACATTTATTTTTTTAACAAGAAAAAATGTTTATTCGATCTTTACAGTACAAGCGATGCATATACACATTTATTCACAGAAGTATATTACATAAATTGTCACAGGTCAAATAAGCTGTACATTAAGGCAGGCGGAAGGTGCACAATCTACATTTATAGCTTCAGTATAACACGAATTGCACCTTCTGTTCACAATGTTACCTTCAGAACATGGACTGTTTGTGGCACATGAGAATGGGTTTAGGAAATGCTGCCTTACACCAAAAGCCAGTTTTATGTACTTTTATTTTTTTTAATGTGCATATTCTGTCTGCTAGTCAAATGCAGTCTATTCTGCTTTTACGTCTTTGACTTGTTCATCATAACTGTACAGCTGTGTTTTTGCATACTTGCATTTATTACTGTTCTTCATTCATTCAATGTATTATCGCTGTAAAACTCTGCTCATCATAAAGCACAACTTAGTATGTTACTGTCCAGTTTAGAGACTTGTGCATGTCTGAAGCTGCCATACTAAAAGAACTGCAAAAGGTGTAGACAGTCAGAAATTGGCACCAAACAAAGGTGAGGGTCCAAGAGACTTTTAATTGTTTGCAAAATGCATCTCCCATATACAGTGCCTTGCAAAAGTATTCACCTCCCTTGGCATTTTTCGTGTTTTTTGTTGCCTCACAACCTGGAATTGACATGGATTGTTTGAGGATTTGCATCATTTTAATTTACAGAACATCCCCACAACTTTGAAGGTTTTTTTTTTTTTTTTTTTTTTTTTTGTGAAGCAAACAACAAATGGGACAAAGTCAATGTGCATAACTATTCACCCCCTAAAGTCAATACTTTGAAGAGTCGCCTTTTGCGGCTATCGCAGCTCCGAGTCGCTTTGGATAATTCTATGAGCTTGTCACATCTTACCACTGGGATTTTTGCCCATTCCTCCTTGCAAAACTGCTCAAGCTCCTTCAAGTTGGATGGTTTGCGCTTGTGAACGGCAATCTTTAAGTCTGACCACAGATTTTCTATTGGATTGAGGTCTGGACTTTGACTAGGCCATTCCAACACATTTACATGTTTTCCCTTAAACCACTCAAGTGTTGCTTTAGCAGTGTGTTTGGGGTCATTGTCCTGCTGGAAGGTGAACCTCCGTCCTAGCCTTAAATTGCACACAGTGGTATGGGTTTTGCTCAAGAATATCCCTGTATTTAGCACCATCCATCTTTCCCTTTTAACTCTTAACAGTTTCCTAGTCCCGACTACTGAAAAACGATGGTGTACTTTGGGTGATGTGATGTGTTGGGTTTGCGCCAGATATAGCATTTTCATTGGCCAAAAAGTTCAATTTTAGTCTCATCAGACAAGAGCACCTTCCGCCATACATTTTGGTAGTATCCCAGTGCCTTTTCGCAAATTTAAAACATGCCTTTTTGTTTTTTGCTGAAAGTAATGGCTTTCTTCTGGCCACTCTGCCATAAAGCCCAACTCTATGGCGTGTACGGCTTATTGTCGTCCTATGTACAGATACTCCAGTCTCTGCTGTGGAACTCTGCAGCTCCTCCAGGGTTACCTTAGGTCTCTGTGCTGCCTCTCTGATTAATGCCCTCCTTGCCCAGTCTGTGAGTTTTGGTGTGCGGCCGTATCTTGGCAGGTTTACTGTTGTGCCATTTTCTTTCCATTTGGTTATAGATGGATTTGATCGTGCTCCTAGGCATCATCAAAGATTTGGATATTTTTCGTTTTTTATAACCTAACCCTGACTTGTACTTCTCATTAACATTGTCCCTTACTTGTTTGGAGAGTTCCTTTTGTCTTCATTGCAGTGTTTGGTTAGTGGTGCCTCTTGCTTAGGTGTTGCAGCCTCTGGGGCCTTTCAGAAAGGTGTGTGTGTGTGTGTGTGTGTATATTTAATGACAGATCATGTGACACCTAGATTGCACACAGGTGGACATCATTTCACTAATTATGTGACTTCTAAAGGTAATTGGTTGCACCAGAGCCTTTTATGGGCTTCATAACAAAGGGGTGAATACATACGCACATACCAATTATTTTTTTTTATTTCGGAAAAATCGTTTTATGTCTTTTCTAATTTGTACTTCACTAACTTAGACTATTGTGTTTTGATCCATCACATATAATTCAGTTTAAAAAAACATTGAACTAAAGGCTGTAATGTAACAAAATAGGTAAAAGGCCAAGGGGGTGAATACTTTTGCAAGGCACTGTATGGTGTATACCTGTCTGCTCAGTTATTAAAAGGTTAAATAATTAAAATGCATCCACATTTTGATTTAACATACTGTGTGTTTTTTACATTTTAAGGATACTTCAAGATGACTTTTATATTGGATTGGCCTCCTTTTTGGAAGGCTTAAGGGCAGTAGTTTGAGAAAAAAAAACAATACAAAAAATACAACACTAATTTAATTTCAGTCTGGCATTCTATGGAAATATACCTATGCTTGTCCTCAACTGTGTGTGTGTGTGTTTGTTTTTTTTTTTTATGTTCACCATATGACATTCAGTATTTTGTTACAGGTACCTGTTGTATTATTTCCCGGTCATGTCTGCTGTTATTGGCATTTCCAGCAACTTCATCTTTATGAGCATCGTGGTTTTGCTCAGCTATCTCCAGTGGGGTTTTAGGAGATCTCGTGTGAGGGTGAGTTGTGGCACTCGACTGGTAAAAGGAGATGTATAATCCGTGTTCCTCAGGATACATACAGGGTAATCGCAGCAGTCAAATCTGAGAATGGAGCCACATGATTTGTACACAATTTTGTAGTACTAAATACAGATCTCATCACAAACTTTTCTGGGCTTGTTTAGCTGTGCAGAGTATTTAGAACCCCAGACACTCTCTTCTTCTTAGGTCAGTATGTAGTGAACACGCTGCCCCATGACTGTAAGAAAATTGTTTTGTAAAGGCCTGTGTCAGCAGGCTTTGGCATTGTCAGTGATGTAGTTTCCTTACAGGTGCATTCAACATCCCTCCTAAGCTGAGTCCAACTGCTTCAAGCTGCCTTTGCGTTCCTATTGACTTGTATTGCATGGGGAAACGCAGTTCTAAGAGATCAAAAGCCCGTTTGTACAGGTCATTATGATGCTTGATCAGTGGAATCCTTTTATAATTATATAATGCACTTCTTCCAGATTAGATATATCTGCATCTTCAGACATCAGATCATTCTGTTTATACACTGAGCATTGTAATAATCCCTGTCAAATTTTGGCCCTGCCCACTGCCACAGTAAGCTCCTTCCATAAAGGTCATGTCATTCACTTTTAGGCCCCTTTCACACTGGGGCGGGAGCGGCGTCGGCGGTAAAGCGGCGCTATATTTAGCGCTGCTTTAGCGGCGGTATGCGGCCGCTAGCGGTGCAGTTTTAACCCCCGCTAGCGGCCGAAAAAGGGTTAAAAGTGCCGCTTTGCCGGCGGTTGTCCCATTGATTTCAATGGGTAGGAGCGGTGAATTCACCGCTCCAAAGATTCTGCTAGCAGGACTTTTTTGACCGTCCTGCTAGCACACTGCTCCAGTGTGAAAGCCCTCCGGCTTTCACACTGGAGTGAAAGGGGCTGAATTTTTTTCAGGCGCTGTACAGGCACTATTTTTGAAAAACGCCCCAGTGTGAAAGGGGCCTTAGGGTTTGGCTTTTATTCCACTGATGGAGCCTAGTTTTCCTTTATTTTAGGGCAGTTAGTGGGGCGGTCAGTCTGCATCTGTCGCTGTCTGCTTTCATCATTGTGTATCCTTATCACTGTGTGATCTGTTCATCAGTCTCTGTCTAGCAATGTCTGCCAGTCTGTGTGAGTTTTAGTGTATTATAGGGTAACATACCTCTTTGCACTGAATTATGGATGTTTGAATAACTTTGGGTTCTTTGAACTTCATATATTCTCTAGACTTGTAGTCTTCATTTATGAGAATTATTCTTGGCTGAATCCTAATATTCATTATCATTTGTATAATAAGGTACATTATCCCATGCAAAAGCAGCTACATAGGCAATTAGGGGCTTGCATTGGATTTCTGCAGCAATAATCCGAAGGATTCTTATTGCTAGGATCATAAGTGTATGCAAACAACTTCAGTCAGGTAGCCTGTACAAAGCAATGACAGGCTGACAGGAGCTGCAGCTATTTGCATGCATCCACACATCTGGGGCTTATCTGCAGTTAGGGATGTATGTCTGACCCTGGATGCAATCTGTCTGTATCCAGTGTCAGAAAACTGTCCCTAAAAGAAGGTAACTGCTGGATGTGTGGATACATGCAAACAGCCCATACTCCTTTCAGCTTGTCATTGCCTTTGCACAGGCTTCCCAGCTGCGGTTCTTCGCATACACCTGCAAGAACTGCAGCTGCAGGAATACGTTGGATGTCTCTAAATGCACAGGTAAATGCAACCTGGGTCTTCATTCCCACTGGCACTCGAGTTTTAGCTTTTCTAAACAACAAAGGTTATTTGGGAAGTATAAATCACCAGACCTTTTGTCCCTAAATGGAAAGGGCCATAAATGTCAGTACCACAGTGTAAAACACCCAACACCCAGCACCATTCAGCTGTAGCCTGCCATAGACTTTGACAGACTGCCCTGGGGCTGAACGCTGTACCTGTCTCTCCTGGATGCCCTGTTTTAGATGCATTTAGAGTTTCTAATTAGATCACAGGCGCACAGAATTCTGTTGTCTCTAAATGCAGCTAACCTAAATGCAGTGTGAATGGCACCAATAAAAAAATTTTTTACATGCCTCTATAAATTGTCTTCTGAATGCATGTAAACGCAGGTTTGATGATGTCAATGAGGCTTTAGGGGTACCGTATATTTAATGTTTTCACCCAGGAATCATTTAATTATTTTTTTTCCACTATTGAATCTAATCAGAAAAGGTGTGAATTTTGGGCAAAAGTGTGAAATTATAAATAGATGCCTTTAGAAACTGACATTTTATTGGTGCTTTAACTTTTTCTACAGGCTGACCCAGGGCAAAGCAGCACTGAAACGGGTACAACAGAGATTCAAGGACGAAGATCCCTGGAGACAGGTAAGGTATTTAGGTATGCTGGAGCTGCCTTGTCCTGTTACAGAAATCGGTGGTATTTGAATGTATTGGTTTAAATGCCATAAATATTTTAAGGGAAAAAAAAAATACAAAACTGTTAAATCTTTACCATGTGAAAATATGTTAATTTTTAATACAGATTATAAAATATTGTTTCTTGCTTCAGCAGTTTCCTGAAGTCAGATATAGTTGTTTTAGAATAGTAAAAGGCATAAGCTAATACTCCCTCCCTGTACAGGTCTCCTATAGAATTCAATGGTGAGTTATGTGATTCATCATCCTGAAAACACTAAGCTTAAAATCTGAAGGATGGATGTAAAATTTGCCACGTATTAGTTGAATAGTATAGAGAACATGTTTAGCCATTGTCGGCAAAGGAGAATCGGTCTGGCAAACGGACACCAGGCCACTAAATGGGCTTTATAAATGCAGAAAATATAACACATCTGCAGTGGCAAAAGATCAGTGGTCTAATCATTCCTTGTTTTGTAATTGGGCCCCTATGTGTACAGTATCTCACAAAAGTGAGTACACCCCTCACATTTTGTAAATATTTAATTCTATCTTTTCATGTGACAACACTGAAGAAATGACACTTTGCTACATTGTAAGTAGTGAGTGTACAGCTTGCATAACAGTGTAAATTTGCTGTCCCCTCAAAAAAACGCACAGCCATTAATGTCTAAACCGCTGGCAACAAAGATGAGTACACCCCTAAGTGAAAATTCCAAATCGGCCCAAAATACCACTTTTCCCTCCCCGGTGTCATGTGACACGTTAGTGTTACAAGGTCCCGGGTGTGAATGGGGATAAGGTGTGTTCAATTTGGTGTCATCACTCTCACTCTCTCATACTGGTCACTGGAAGTTCAACATGGCAAAGAACTCTGAGGATCTGAAAAAAGAATGGTTGCTCTACATAAAGATGGCCTAAGCTATACGAAGATTGCCAAAACCCTGAAACTGAGCTGCAGCACGGTGGCCAAGAACATACAGTGGTTTAACAGGACAGGTTCCACTTAGAACAGGCCTCGCCATGGTCGACCAAAGAGTTTGAGTGCATGTGCTCAGCGTCATATCCAGAGGTTGTGTTTGGGGAAATAGACCTATGAGTGCTGCCAGCATTGCTGGAGAGGTTGAAAGGGGGGGGGGGGGGGTCAGCCTGTCAGTGCTCAGACCATACGCCACACACTACATCAAATTGGTCTGCATGGCTGTCGTCCCAGAAGGAAGCCTCTTCTAAAGACGATGCACAAGAAAGCCTACAAACAGTTTGCTGAAGACAAGCAGACTAAGAACATGGATATCTGGAACCATGTCCTGATGAGACCAAGAAACTTATTTGGTTCAGATGGTGTGGCGGCAGCCAGGTGAGGAGTACAAAGACAAGTGTGTCTTACTTGCAGTCAAGCATGGTGGTGGGAGTGTCATGGTCTGGGGCTGCATGAGTGCTGCCGGCACTGGGGATCTACAGTTCATTGAGGGAACCATGAATGCCAACATATACTGTGACCTATTGAAGCAGAGCATGATCCCTTCCCTTTGGAGACTGGGCCGCAAGGCAGTATTCCAACATAACGACCCCAAACACACCTCCAAGGCGACCACTGCCTTTCTGAGGGTAAAGGTGATGGACTGGCCAAGTATGTCCCAAGATCTAAACTCTATTGAGCATCTGTGGGGCATCCTCAAACAGAAGATGGAGGAGCGCAAGGTCTCTAACATCCACCAGCTCTGTGATGTCGTCATGGAGGAGTGGAAGCTCTGGTGAACTCCATTACCAAGAGGGTTAAGGCAGTGCTGGGAAATAATGGTGGCCACACAAAATATTGACACTTTGGGACCAGTTTGGAAATTTTCACTTAGGGGTGTACTCACTTTTTTTGCCAGCGGTTTAGACATTAATGGTGTGTTAGTGTAATTTTGCTGTCCCCTCAAAATAACTCGTTATACAAGCTGTACACTCACTACTTTACATTATAGCAAAGTGTCATTTCTTCAGTGTTGTCACATGAAAAGATATAATAAAATATTTACAAAAATGTGAGACGTGTATGTATATATGTGTATACTGTGTGTATATATATTTATATATATATATATATATATATATATATATATATATATATATATATATATATATATATATATATATATATATATATATATATATATATATATATATATATATATATATATATACACACACACACACACACACACACACACACACACACACACACACACACACACACACACACACACACACACACACACACACACACACACACACACACACACACACACACACACACACACACACACACACACACACACACACACACACACACACACACACACACACACACACACACATACACACATACACACATACACACATACACACACACACACATATATATATATACATACACGTCTCACATTTTTGTAAATATTTTATTATATCTTTTCATGTGACAACACTGAAGAAATGACACTTTGCTATAATGTAAAGTAGTGAGTGTACAGCTTGTATAACGAGTTATTAAACATATATATAAATTAGTGTGTGTGTGTCGATTTAATATTTGGGCAAATCATGAATTAAAAAAAAAAAAATTAAGTATTTTTAGCTACAAAAAAATTGTTGCTTTAAAACCATTTTTTTTTTTTATTTATTTTTTTTTTTATATATATATATAAAATATATAGCGCTTGAACCTATATTTGCAAGACATTACGGCCAAAAGATGGCCTTGCTTATACTACTTTTGGTATCGTAAGTAATGGAAAAATTATTGCCGAATCAAAAGGCCTATACCAGACATGCAACAATTGTTCTGGTACATGAAGGGTGCACAGGGGCAGGAGCATACATGGCTTGATATGAGGCTCAATTACTGACAGTGTAATATGTTATATGGTCCCTAGGTGTCAGGATCATACTCCTTTTTAAGCTTCACCAGTTTTAGTACACTCTTGGCTTCTTTTAGACTATATAAAGACATTTATTTTTATGTTTTTGGATCGTATAGACTCTTTGCCAAGTGTTTATTGCTCTGTGTCCCTGCTCTTTTACGATTCATCCCTCTGTTTTTTATTGTATAATCTGTTTTCATTATTTTAATGTATGAAATGACAAAAAAATTACAGAAAGCAATGTTAAGTAGATTATTCCAATAAGCAATTGTATACAACCATGCATCTCATGTACATGCAGTCAAATATAATACAGCATTGGTGTTATAATCCATATTAACAGAACAACGTCCAGTTACAAGGGGACTTCATCCCTCTATTTGTCTTAGTGACCACTATCTTGATGACAGTGGTCACTAACTAAAAGAAAATCTTAACATTCTGAATTTATTATTATTAGAGGGAAAATTATCCAATAGGGAGACATATCTTCTGTGATGACTCTAAAATTTGGAATTTTCACTTTCAAGGGATTTCAATTTGTTTCTCCAAAACAGGAAGTGAAAGGAAATCTACCCAACTGGACACACAGCAAAATATATTTTGAATGGAGATTTAATCCTTCCCTACTCAATGAAAAAAGTTATTTTTACGTTTTGGCACTTTTTACGCAACATTCCAGGCCAAACAAAGGCGTTTCTAGAATATGCCTCGAATGACAGGCTGTTAATAATAATAATAATAATTTACAGTTAATAGCTATACATACAACATATTAACACATTATCTCAGTTTCTGCAGCTGCAAAGGCTACTAATGTGAAAAATATCTAAACTCCTAAACCAGATGGCTAGAGTAATTCGTTTTATGTGCCTGCCCTGCTTTATGGTTGAGGAAAGTGGAAAAATTGTGTAAAAATATAAAGTGACAAGTGATGGTGCCAAGAATTTGTGAATTAAAAAAATAAATCAAAACATATGAGTGAAGCTGCCCCTTTAAGAGTGGATAAGACTCCAATTCGTGAATAAATGTATAAGGAAAGGTGTGACGCTTTCTCATAATAAACCTTCATCCATTAATAGTGTCAAATTCACATCAAACAGCAAAAAAAAAAACATAACCATGAAAAAAAGTCCAAATAAAATTCTTCAATAATAGATCTTCACATAAAAGAAGAGTTCAATCACCGTGATTCAGAGCAGATATAAACTTTCAAGTAGTGCTCCACCATAAAAAATGCACACTCACCAGAACCTTATATCGAAAAAGCCTAATATGAATGTAGAGTCTCAATCAGCAGTATTGATGAAAACAATTACTTTAGCTTTAGTGGAAATCTGGTAATGAAGCTCGGGAGAAAAGATATGCAATCATAGCGCAAACATGTTTTGATACCAAGGGGAACAAACTAACATAGAGAAATGCGCACTTACGTTAACATGTGCTATAAGTTGGCACCGCCATGTATACCTTGAGATAGATACGCCCACTGTTCAACCAGCCAGGGTGTGCGTTTCAAAACAGCAGGATAAGGAACCAGCAGATACGGATATGACGTCAGTGGAGAGCGGACATGCAGCCTCTATGCATTTCTTGTTACACACGTCATCAGGAAACTGACGTGTGATCTAAACTCCTAAACCAGATGGCTAGAGTAATTTTGTTGAATGTGCCTGCCCTGCTTTATGGTTGAGGAAAACTGAAAAATGGCACTGGATCCAGAGGGTTCTCTCACTGGTATTATCTTAAAGTATTGCTGTTGTAAATGATCTGGTTCCCGGGCAGGCAGCTTCTACACCCCAGAGGATCCTCAGTCTCTTTGGCTTGTACTGCAATGTAACAAAATATGAAACTGAAGCACCACACCAGTGCTAGGAGGTCCATTTACAACTTTATTCCTATAAAAGTCTGGCAAAATATGAACAGTAGCCGGTGCATCTCAGAGTATCTGCTTTACGATCAGTTCTCACCATTAACATCTTCAACATTCTGAGGTTAGATAACCTCACAAGTCTTGAATTTTTTTTTTTTTTTTATTATTATTAATCCTGATTTATGACTAGGAGCTCCAGTAATCATCAGATTTGCTCTGTAAAGCAGAGCTTAATACCTGTAGCAGTCAGTCGTTTTTATATTTTCAGATA
The DNA here is from genome assembly GCA_028564925.1 of Lithobates sylvaticus. NCBI lineage: Eukaryota > Metazoa > Chordata > Amphibia > Anura > Ranidae > Lithobates > Lithobates sylvaticus. Next base: position 60,733,919 of record CM053034.1, on the reverse strand, counting down.
GTGCATCAAAAACTAGTCAGATGCTGATTTGGCAGAGGTGCCAGTGGTATCATGTTGTGTTTTATAACAGAGTAGTCATTGTGGTTAAAGTGATGAGCAATCAAATACACCAAAAAGACCCGTTATGTGTCAAACCTGCCCCGTCCTCAGTTTTATGGTGTTGCACTACATTCAGGATACTCCTCAGACGTTGCATTTCCTAAGGCGTTTAGTTTGCTTAAAGGGTAAGTTCACCTTTACAGAAAAATCTGTAAGGTGAACTTGCACAGGACACCCTCCTCACCCCCACTACAGTCCCGCTGACCTGGAGCCCGGCGATTACACGGACTGACACAACGGTTCGCCGCCTCACCGGTCCGGGGCTTGGAAATCCCTGCAGCTTAATCGCCAAAATGTACTTCGTCAGGGGATACATTTTGGAGCATTCTAATTGGTTGACGGCGCCAACCAATCAGAACCCACATAGCCCATCTGGTCACCCGGGCGAAGAGAGAAATCCGCAGGGATGTCAAATCCCCGGCTTGGTACAGAGGTGATGGGAGCTGTAAGTGTGGGTGATCGCCAGACTCCAGGTTAGCCGCAATGGGGAGGGGGTCCAGTGTAAGTTAATTTTTAGAGATTTTCTGTAAAGGTGAACTTGCACTTTAAGGTTTAAACTGTGGCTGTTTTGCATCTTACCTTAATCACAAAGTTCAGAGAGCAAAAATTAAAATGACGACATGCATTGAAATCTTATCAAGTATGGAAGCAGAATGCACATATTCCCATTTTTCACTTTTACTGATTTTGGAATGGGACAAAGACATGAGATGCCAAGACAGGCCATAATCTTTTACATAACGGCTGCTTTCCTTGGCCCAGGACGGAAAACATTCCTATCTCTGCATCTCGTGTCTTTGTTCTGTTCCAAAAACTGGGACCAGTGGGGGAAAACTTTTTGGAATGATGTGATGACACAAAGCATATTTCTCCCACAACCATATGCAAATCCATATCCTATCTAGAAGTGTGCATAAGTGGGGAACCATAAAATTGCCCAGAACATTTTCAACTTTGGAAATTAGACCCAAAGATTTTATTATTTCCCCCCCCCCCAACCCCCCCCCCCCCCCCCCCCCCCCCATACACTATTTTTCATTGAAACTGTTCTTCTAATTTAGGTATGACCTGTTTGCACAGGTAAATTTTAATTGTGACTCAGGGGAAAAAATTTCCCATCTTGTGATTTTGGTGCTTTATATAGTGATTCATTAAGGAGAAATTTGTATGCTCAACCGAATTTCTGCAATTGGTTAATAGGGGTGTTTAGGGCAAGTATTAACAATACGTTTGGTACATAAATGGGATGCATATGTACAGTTGTTAACTACCCCCCTACATTTATGCTCCGTATAAAATATAATTTGAACAGTTCGGGGGCAACATTTCCCAGTTTTATTAGTGGTAACCTGTATAGTAAATGCATCACTCACTTAGCATCATCATTTATGAATCTGTGGTCAACAGAACTCATTGAGAATAATAAGACTAAAAAAAAAATTATTTTTTTTTTTTTTTTTTTTTTCTTTCTTTCCCTGTGATTTAAGGAAAAGCTGAATTGAGAGAAATATGAAGTTTGTCATTGCTGACCACCTCCTGAAAATGCTTGTTACCTGGCTTTTTGGCTTCCATATATGGGAAACGTGCAGATCAGCGTGATACTTGGTCCTGCGCTATGTTCATATTCCCGACACCACAGCTTTTGGAACACTAGATATCTCCTAGGGTATCCAAAGCAATAAAAAATAAAAAATAGTGCAACACTATTATTAATCTGCAATATAAAATAATTTAACACCCAAAAGGGAACTTGGTGCTCTAAGTAGGTTAATAAAGTGTGTGTATATGTATGTATATATGTATATATATTTGTGAGTCACTCCAACATCATATTATGCCAAAACATATAAGCAAGTGAACCATTTTGTGTTCAAAATTAAATATATACTCTATTGTACTACAATACACCTCCCCTTTAATTTAGTGACCTTCCCATAAGAGTTGAAAAGTCCAAAGTTAAATTATTGTGTTTTGATAGTTGAATATTGTCCAATCCCTTGTGCTCTTCACCCCCAGTGATCACAACATTCCCCAGAATTTTAGACCCCTTACATATTTTTACATATTACAAAAGGGTTGAAGGAGCCATTGCAAAAGGAGTGCTTGGATGAGAGAAATATGTGCAGTCTGACCCTTTTTTTATTTTTTTGCCATCTGTATCCCATTGAGATTTACCTACACTTCCTGTCCCATAGCCAATACAGGAAATGAGAGAAACTAGGAGGGGGATCCCTTGAGCCCCCCCCCCCCCCCCCCCCCGGTCACAGAACTAATGTCCACATTGGAAGATTTGCCTTCTATAACGTTTTTGGGGACAACTCAAAATTTTGAATTTCTTTTACTTTCAATGATAATGGTAAGCAGGACAAACAGAGGCTGAATATCCCTATTGGAGGCACATACATCAATAATAACCTATAATCCTTTTACTCTATCCAAAACTAGAGAAAAAATTCAAGATTTTTTTTTTTTTGCCTTTTTTTTGCCTTTTTTTTTTTAGTTACACTTTAACGCAGTTTCCGGTTCTCTGAGGGTAGAAAAGACGGATCGTCTGTTCATACAGAGTATGAACAGAGATCTGTCATCTTCCCTGCACAGTCCCCTCCCCCTTCAGTTAGAACACACACACTAGTTCCACAACCCCTTGATCGCCCCCTAGTGTTAACCCCTTCCCTGCCAGTGACATTTTTACAGTAATCAATGCATTTTTATAGCAATGATCACTGTATAAAGGCCAATGGTCCCAAAAATGTCAAAATTGTCTGTGTCCGACATAATGTCGCAGTCCCGTCAATAAAAATCAGATCGCCATTACTTAAAAAAAAAAAAATGAATAATAAAAATGCCATAAAACTATGCCCTATTTTGTAGACGCTATAACGTTTGAGCAAACCAATCACTATACGCTTATTGCGATTTTTTTTTTATATATTTTTGGGGGATATTTATTATTATAGTAAAATATATATATATATATATATATATATATATATGGGGGATATATTATATATATATATATATATATAATATATATATATAATTTATATATATATATATATATATATATTTTTTTTTTTTCTGTTTATAGCGCCAAAAAAACCCGCAAAGGTGTTCAAATACCACCAAAAGAAAGCTCTTTTTTGGGAAAAAAAGGCGTCAATTTTGTTTGGGTGCAACGTCGCACGACCGCGCAATTGTCAGTTAAAGCGACAGTGCATAATTGCAAAAAGTGCTCTGGTCAGAAAGGGGGTAACATCTTCTTGGGCTGAAGCGGTTAATTTGGATGGACTAGGTACTAACCGAGAATGTGTTATAGGTACCGGTATATATCTAGATGGGCGTCTAATAGCAATGTTTCTTTTTATTACAGATGAAGATAGTCCACTAGACGCAGAGACTCTTGGGCATGGTGAAGATGGAGAAAGAGATACTGGTAAGGATGATTCTTAGGCCTCATGTACACAGGATGTTTTGCAAACTCTCCAAAAAGCCTTTCCTCCCGGCAGCAGCAGCTTTTTGGCAGCCTATGTATTCATGGACACATAGGCTAACATGCGGGGGGGTTTAGAGGCAGGAAAAAAAACACGCCAGACACTCCTAGAAGCAGCTGCAAAAAAAAGTCCAGTGTGCATGAGGCCTGAAAGTGACACTAAACGACCTCCCTTTTCTCCAAAAATAATTCACACACATCAATTACCTAATGTCCCTGTAATCTATTTTTCATGAAAAAAGTTGCAGTCATGTGCAGTGCTCTAGGCACACATATAGTTCATAGTCCTTATTGGGAACGAGCAAGAGGATAGGGATGTCCCTACAAACATTGGGACCCTGGAGAACAAACATGGCCACCAAGTATGTAGTTGTATAGCAGCAAAAAAATAATTGGGAGCAGGCTAAGAGCAAATGAAGGTACTCTTCTGAGTTAAAAATGCATCCTTGAATAGATGTGGTTTTAATAACTGAAACAGAGTTTAAAAAGGACCTTCAGTCACTTTTTCAACTTTCCATCTATTGCATCTTCTGCCCTTGTTGTTTTAACTTTGGTTAGTAAATTATTATTTTTTTTCTGCCAGTAAATGCCTTTCAGCCCACTTCCTGTTTCTTGTCTGGTCATTAGCCTAGGCTTATGACCTCATGCACAGCTCTCTAACGCTCATGAGAGTTTGCCAGCAAGGGAGGGGGGATGAGTCATAGGATGGCCAATGAGAGCTGCAGAGCTAGAGGGGGCTGAATGAGGGCGGAGAGAACAGGAGACTGCAGAGATCTGTGTATTCATCCAGAGGAGAAATTGGCAGGTAAGCAGAGGTGTCTAGGTATGTACTGCAAGTTAATCCAGGAAGTGAACAGGCAGCAGCCTCATCTGCCCAGTTAAAATGGCTGAAGCCAGACTTGGTGGAGGGAGATTTCTACATTATATTTGGGAAGTACAGATCGGTATATATAAAGTAATATGCAAAGTGGTTGGAGGGAAGCTTCAGAATGGCAAAGATGTTTTATTACAAATTACGTGAGCAGACTGCAGTTCCTCTTTAATGTCACTTTAACCACTTCAGCCCCGGACCAATTGTCAGCTTAAGGACCAGAGGTCTTTTTTCAATTTCGCACTGCACTACTTTAACTGGTAATTGTGCGGTCATGCAATTTTGTAACGAAACGAAATTTGCGTCCTTTTCTTCCCACAAATAGAGCTTTCTTTTGATGGTATTTGATTGCCTCTGTGATTTTTTATTTTTTGCGATATAAACGGAAAAAGAGCGAAAATTTTGAAAAAAAAAGAGATTTTCTACTTTTTGTTATAAAAAAAATCTAATAAACTCAATTTTAGTCAAACATTTGGGCCAAAATGTATTCAGCCACATGTCTTTAGTAAAAAAAAAAATGCCAATAAGCGTATATTTATTGGTTTGCGCAAAAGTTATAGCGTCTACAAACTAGAGTACATTTTCTGGAATTTACACCGCTTTTAATTTATGACTGCCTATTTCATTTCTTGAGGTGCTAAAATGGCAGAGAAGTACAAAACCCCCCCAAATGACCCCATTTTGGAAAGTAGACACCCCAAGCTATTTGCTGAGAGGCATGTTGAGCCCATTGAATATTTTTTTTTTTTTAGTCCCAAGTGATTGAATAAAGACAAAAATAAAAAATAATTTTTTTTTTCTTCAAAAAGTTGTCACTAAATGATATATTGCTCACACATGCCATAGTTATATGTGGAATTGCACCCCAAAATACATTTTGCTGCTTCTCCTGAGTATGGGGATACCACATGTGTGGGACTTTTTGGGAGCCTAGCCGCGTACGGGGCCCCGAAACCCAAGCACCGCCTTCAGGATTTCTAAGGGTGCAAATTTTTTGATTTCACTCCTCACTACCTATCACAGTTTCGAAGGCCATAAAATGCCAAAATAGCACAAAACCCCCCCAAATGACCCCATTTTGGAAAGTAGACACCCCAAGCTATTTGTTGAGAGGCATGGTGAGTATTTTACAGCTCTCATTTGTTTTTGAAAATGAAGAAAGTAAAGAAAAAAAAATTTTTTTTTTTCAATTTTCAAAACTTTGTGACAAAAAGCGACATCTGCAAAATACTCACAATACCTCTCAGCAAATAGCTTGGGGTGTCTACTTTCCAAAATGGGGTCATTTTGGGGGTTTTATGCCATCTGGGCATTCCATGGCCTCCGAAACTGTGATTGGCAGTGAGAAGTGAAATAAAAAAATTACTCCCTTAGAAAGCCTGAAGGCGGTGCTTGGTTTTTGGGGTTCCGTACGCAGCTAGGCTCCCAAAAAGTCCCACACATGTGGTATCCCCGTACTCAGGAGAAGCAACAGAATGTATTTTGGGGTGTATTTCCACATATGCCCATGACATGTTTGAGCAATATATCATTTAGTGACAACTTTTTGTAAAAAAAAATATATATATTTTTTTTTTTTTCATTATTCAATCTCTTGGGACAAAAAAAAAAAAATATTTAATGGGCTCAACATTGCTCTCAGCAAATAGCTTGGGGTGTCTACTTTCCAAAATGGGGTCATTTGGGGGGGGTTTGAACTGTCCTGGCATTTTATGCACAACATTTAGAAGCCTATGTCATACGTCACCCACTCTTCTAACCACTTGAAGACAAAGCCCTTTCTGACACTTTTTGTTTACATGAAAACATATTTTTTTTTTTGCAAGAAAATTACATTGAACCCCCAAACACTATATATATATTGTTAAAGCAAAGGCCCTACAGATTAAAATGGTGGGTGTTGCATTTTTTTTTTTCCACACAGTATTTGCGCAGCGATTTTTCAAACGCATTTTTTGTGGAAAAAATACACTTTTTTTTATTTTAATGCACTAAAACACACTATATTGCTCAAATTTTTGATGAAATAAAAAAAATATGATCTTAGGCCGAGTACATGGATACCAAACACGACATGCTTTAAAATTGCGCACAAACACGCAGTGGCGACAAACTACATACATTTTTAAAAGCCTTTAAAAGCCTTTACATGATACCACATTAGATTCACGGAGGAGGTCTACTGCTAAAATTACTGCCCTCGATCTGACCTTCGCGGTGATACCTCACATGCATGCTGCAATTGCTGTTTACATATGACGCCAGACCAACGCTTGTGTACGCCTTTGCGCAAGAGAAGGGGGGGCAGGGGTGCTTTTTTTTTTTTTTTTTTTTTAGTTTTTTTTTTTATTTATTTAGCTTTTTTATTCTATTTTTAAACTGTTCCTTCCATTTTTTTTCTTTGTTATGATTTTTATTGTTATCTCAGGGAATGTAAATATCCCCTATGATAGCAATAGGCAGTGACAGGTACTCTTTTTTTGAAAAAATTGGGGTCTATTAGACCCTAGATCTTTCCTCTGCCCTCAAAGCATCTGACCACACCAAGATTGGTGTGATAAAATGCTTTCCCAATTTCCCAATGGCGCGGTTTATATCCGGGAGGGGGGACATTCCCTCCTACTGCTTGTAAAAGCAGTCTAGAGGCTAATTACCCGCTAGAATTGCTTTTACATGAAAGCCGATCACTGGCTGAAAAGAATGATACCAAGATGATACCTAAACCTGCAGGCATCATTCTGGTATAACCATTCAAAGTCCAGCAACATACTGGACATATATTGTAATCTTTTTTTTTTTCATGCAGCCTCTTGGCTGAACGAAAAAAAGAGATTGATTGGTGGGTATGCCCACCATTAGAATACCTCCCTTCATCCACCCACTTCTAATGATGGGCATACATGCACCATTTATATATGCCGATGCATGGGGGCATCCTCCCGCAAAAGTTATGCCGTGTACACACGGTCGGAATTTCGACCGTATGTACGTGGCATTAGGAGCCAATCGCTCCTCCCCGCCCCCTGCTGCCCCCATGCTTCGGCATATATGCTCTTTTTTTTAACTGTGTGGTGGTGAAATCACCTCCTACAGCGTTGGAGTCGCGGCTTTATGTATCGTGGGAGCAAACGCTGTTGCTGTCAAGATAAATAAATCCGCGCTGCAACTGAATGGCGCACCTGAAAACAAAAAAAATGCTTAACACTAAAACACAGTAAACAAAATTACATACCTGAAAAGCAAGCATGATAAAACATGATAAAACATAATAAAACATTGCAGAATAGAATGGAGTAAAAAAAGAGCAACAATAGAGAGAGAGAGAGAACAATAAAACGACAACTATTTTTTTGTTTTTTTTATTTTTTTGAGATTCACAGGTAAAAAAGCTCCTGACTGTTAGCGACTGAATCAAAACGCTACCACAAAAAAAATGTTAGCGATCGCAGGGATCAGGCCTGACTCTGCGAACACTGCAGTTATGTGTGCTTAGTGTTTTGTAAGTGACAGTGATCGATCGATACTGCACTTGGGTGGGCTGGGCTGGGCGGAGGGGGAAAACGCAGGTGCTAGCAGGTATCTGGGCTGATCCCGCTAACAATGCGTTTTTTTGGAACCCTAAACTGCTGGGACGCTAGTATAGATCTGATCAGATCAGATATTGATCTGTTCAGATACTATACCACTAAGGGAGGTGTATGCTTTGCGCGTGGGTGTTTGCGGTACTGGCACTAACCTGGGGCGACGCAGACCTTATTTGACCCTAAAACCTAATTGATATCACCCGCCGGGCGATCAGGGGGTTAAACCGTTATTGGGTAATAAATGGCGGGTGCCCTGACAGTATAAAAAACAAGCTAACTAACCAGCGTCACCCGTAACAGTAATACAAAAAAAAACTGGTTACCTAGCGACACTAATGCAGGGATCAGAAAAACGATCGCTTAGTGACACTGGCAAAAGGGGGTGAAAGGGTTATCTAGGGGCAATCAGGGGGTTAAACCTTTATTAGGTAATATATGGGGGTACCTGACGCTATATAAAAACCTGACGGGGAACCTAAATAACGAAATAACTAACTGGCTAACCAGCGTCACCAGTGACATTTTATACGGTGATCACTGGTGAAAGGGTTAACTCTAGGGGCAATCAGGGGGTTAAAACCTTTATTTAGGTTGTAATATGGGGGTACCTGACCTATAAACCTATTTATGAACCTATATAAACATGGCGGTTAACCTAAAAAAAAAACTGGTTACCTAGCGACACTAATGCAGCGATCAGAAAAACGATCGCTTAGTGACACTGGCAAAAGGGGGTGAAAGGGTTAACTAGGGGCAATCAGGGGGTTAAACCTTTATTAGGTAATATATGGGGGTACCTGACGCTATATAAAAACCTGACGGGGAACCTAAATAACGAAATAACTAACTGGCTAACCAGCGTCACCAGTGACAGTTATACGGTGATTACTGGTGAAAGGGTTAACTCTAGGGGCAATCAGGGGTTAAAACCTTTATTTAGGTTGTAATATGGGGGTACCTGACCTATAAAACTATTTATGAACCTATATAAAACATGGCGGTTAAAATAAAAAAAAAATGGTTACCTAGCGACACAATGCAGCGATCAGAAAAACGATCGCTTAGTGACACTGGCAAAAGGGGGTGAAGGGGTTAACTAGGGGCAATCAGGGGGTTAAACCTTTATTAGGGGGGGTAGGGGGCTACCTAGGACCTAAAACTAACTGCCCTGACAGTTATTACAGTCACACTGACACTAAATGCAGTGATCAGTAAATAAATGATCACTGCAATTAGTGACACTGTGACTGGGGGGGGGAGGGGTGATCTGGGGGGTGATCAGGGGGTGACAGGGGGGTGTTTTGTGTGCCTAACTGTACTGGTGTCAGTGTAGTGTTGTGCACTAACCTTAACATGTTCGCCGCTCGGCGTCTCCGGTCACATAGACCGGCGCACCGAGCGTGACATCACTTCCGCCTTCCTGTCTATACAATAGACAGGAAGGGGAAGCTTTTCATTCGCCAGGAGCGATCGCGAGGGGGTGGCCAGAAACCACTGGCCGTCCCCTCGTCCCGGATCGCTCCTGAAGCGATGCCGACCGTCCCCGCCGGCGGAGGGGGGTCCGATCGGACCCCCCAACCGCCTAAAGAATGGCACGTACAGGTACGTGGTTCTGCCTGTACGTGCCATTCTGCCGACGTATATCTACATGGGGCGGTCGGCAAGTGGTTAAGGGCTCAATTACACTTATACATATACACATGTGTGTGTATATATCTATATCTATTTTTTTTTTTTTTTTTATTATTACACAAAGCAAACCCAAGGTGTAAACCTTTTTTAGTAACAAGTGTTTTTTGGCATTTAGAGCGCTTTAAAAAAAAAAAAAAAAAAAAAAAAGTCTGTCTGAAGCCATGTGTAAATGAGCCCTAACACTATACAGATCCCAACAGTGGATGTCATCTGGAGCTGGCCATACACAAGTAGATCTGTCACTTCACCTGTCTGGTTTCAGAGCTTATTTCATTATTCAAAATTATCAAAAACTGTAACGCATAGTCATCTTAATGCCTTCACCAGACTGGTTCAAACATGTGGCCTCATTTTCTGAATGCAGTATTTGGAGAAAATAGTTTTTTTACTCGCCTCCTAAATGCCTGTTGCTAGGGGGTCCCTCGTAGTTTTCCTCCTTCAGCGCCTGGACTCTTGACTTCACTTCCCTTGGTGCAGGAAGGGAGATCAGCTCTGCCCCCTCCCTCTTGTCAATCATCTGGGACACGTCACAGGTCCCAGATTGCACGGCCAATCATGGCGCCACTCGCGCATACGCAGTGGGTGCCCGGCTTTGAAGCCCCAGCTGGGCGCCCACAGTTACAATGCCGGCGCCGCCGAGCGGAGCGGGAGACTAGCGTAGCTTCATTCCCCCGCATCGCTGGACCCTGGGACAGGTAAGTGTCCGATTTATTAAAAGTCAGCAGCTGCAGTGTTTTGTAGCTGCTGACTTTAAATTTAGTTTTTTTTAAGCGGAACACCACTTTAATAGTGTAGTATTGTTGTTTTTTTTTTTTTCTTATCTTGCTTTAGTATGCCAATGTATACTCCCTCCTATGGCATCTGTGAACTGATTTCCAATGTCACTGTTGTGTTTAGATGGGTCGTCCCAGGCAGCTGAGGTCCCTGAGGAGTGTGAAGAAAAGTCTTCCCTTGTGGATACAGAAGACCCTGGAGCTATGGGTGCTCAGGGCGAGCTGCACACTGAAAGTTTTGCCCTTCGTCACAGGAGTGCACTGAGTAGTGGGCAATGACCAATAAAGTTTGAACTTTGGCATTCACCCTGTACCCTTTCAGAGGGCTGTTGGTGCTGATGGACTGGTATAGCTAAGTGGATATTAAATTATAATGCAAACTGTCCGAGATGCTGGCAAGAAGAGCTAGCCAATTATTCTTTAGAATGACAGTGGCACATACATGCATGCACATATCAGCGGAGCATGTTTATGCACTGAGTAGATGCCTGCAATGTTGTCTTTAGCAAGGAGAAAGTGTTGATTTTTACTGAGACTGGATAGCTGGCCATGCAGGCTTCCCATAGATATAACACTGTCCAGATGTAAACCGTTGCATGAGATGACATTTATCCTATGTCTGTCTAAGGGGCAGCTTTACATATGCTATGTATTTACACCTATTGTTGAACTGCAACACACTCTCTCATGTTATCTAAACTACTGAGGACAACCACATCACCCTCTACTGCAGCAGAACACGAGATGAGTATCTTTACTGCTTTAGGGATTACAGTGCACATATACACCCATGTAAGGGTTTAGAAGCTAGAACTTGTTTATGTTACTTTTTTGTTTTCCCATTTTTGTGGCTTTTTTATTTATTCTATGTTGATTTTTATTTGTTCTATGTTTCTTACTGCTATTTTTACATTTCCTGTTAAGTTAACAGGGTTTACGAGAGAAACATGTTCTCTTTGCATAGTTACATTTTTGTTACCTCCCTTTTGACCCTGTGCTGTCATCTTGTTATGAGCTATGTTCTCGTCCCACCCATCATCCTGAGGAATACTGTGTAATACCATGAATCTGTTAACATGTACAAACCCTAGCCCAACAGCACACATTCCACACTGGATTAGCGGAAGTCTCTCCCTACCTCCTATCATCTCACCTTTCTCCAAGTTGGCAGACTTACAGCACAACCACACCTTGGGATTCGTAATATAGCCCAGACACAGACATGAGGGTATGAACACATCGGTGCTCATAGTGTATAAAAAAAAAAACACCAGGTTGTTATGACTTCAAAAAAAGCATAATTTTAAGATGGTCACACGAGTCAGTCTGCACGTTTTTTTTTTTTTTTTTTCCTTTTTATCTGTACAGTTGTATAGCATAAGAGCTTACTTACACCATCCAATCAAATTAATGCTTCCTGTGCCTCACTCCTAGAATAATCACATTTTTGTTTTGGAGAATTTTAGTTTAAAGCTATACCGTATTTAACACCCCTTACTAAACGCAGGGCAACCAAATGTTGTCAAACACCTACTATATATAGTACTAATTAGCAAGCACTGCACATGGACACACTACATACCTGTAACCAATATTATTCACATTTCCCAGTATAAACATTCCAAAGCTAGGCATGGTCTATTAAGAGACACCACAATATGCAAGTAAATAACCAGGTAAATTTGTGAACACAAAATTTGCTGAATGGTGATATTGCTAAACCTCAATAAATTTCTTTTTTTTGTTAAATGTGTGGTGGTTTTTGCTTGTGCATCAGACTCCAAATGGAGTAGAGTTGTTGTTTTGGAGAGGGTCATTCTATCCTAAAGCTGGCCATACGCTGTTCAAAATGCGGCCCGTTCAGCGGGGACCCAATGAATTTGGATCAGTGTGCGGCTTTTCCCGTTCGACATGTTAGGAAATCAGCAGTGGATGCAGCTGACAGATTACAATATCCCGCATGAGGGGATGGTATTCCTCCATCCACCTTGCTTGTGTGGATGGGGGAAATCTGTTAGTTTTATTTTTATTCAGCTTGCTGGCTAAACAATTAAAACAACCCCCCCCCCCCCCCCCAAAAGAAAAAAAATAAGTGTATAGCCAGCTTAAGTTAAAGAACATCTGTACAGGGAGTATGAATGCAGTTGTTAACCATCCCTTATGTAAATACCAGTTTCCTGGCTGTAGGAATGAGGTTGGCAATGTCTGCCTTTTTGTATTTTATCAATATAAAGCAATCAGCGCAAACCAAAATTAACAAAAAACAAACAAAATTGCAAGCTGAACACAAAAAGGTAAATCACAAATCCTTAAGAAAAATATGTAAAAAGAGAAAGTGCAGCGCAAAACCATATACAAAATGGAATATAAAAGTTCATATCCAATTAGCAATGTGTAGAGTGATGTGTATGAGAACACCCAGTGACTGTAGACTTTCAGTAAGTTTCACAGTGACAATCCTCCACCAAACGGAAAAGGTACTCTTACCGAATGTGATAATCAAAAACGCATGGACCCCTTCATGGGATGATGGTGCGACACCGATCCAACCAGGAGGAAATCCAAAGGTGTGTGTGTGATGACCAGGACACCAGAACTATCTTGAGGATGCAGCTCCAAGATAATCCACCATGAGATGATTATGCAGGTTTAATGCCCAAGAAAAAAATAAAGGATGCAATCTCAGTGCAGACTGTATAAAAATCGTGTTTTATTTAAAAAAGGGGGGATAACACTGAAGCTCCAATGAATATTAAGGACTGTACAGACAGTTGAAGCATGCAAGCCTCTGCATATAAAACACAGCGATGGAGCACAGTAACTCAATTAGAGCTCTGAGTATAGGCTGTGCAAACAATTAGGGCAAGCAGCACTGAATACAGCACATAGAGCACAGTGAAAGCGAATAGCTAAAAAACATCAGCGGTGTGCAGCCGCTGTGTGTAGCGTGATGGAGCGCGGGTGACTGGCATAAGCGATGGCTCCTCCCCCGTACGCACGTTACGTCCTATGGACTTTGTCAGCGGTGGGTGGAGCTATCTAGTCACCTTGCGCTGGGCTTCCTGAGGATGCAAGAGTGTTTGCGAAATGCATAGAGGCTGCTAAAATACCGACTACGTCACTTCCGGTCAAACAAAAGGAGGCTTGGGGCGCACGCTGACACAGGAGAGACAGGCGATACCCTCACCCATCTATACCCATTCAAACGGCTGGATAAGTTTAGTGCCAACTGATAGGCACTTAAACATGTGAGTGAATCAATTTTTGTTTTTACCTTTTTATAAATAAATGCACAGACATGCTGCGCAATGATCGTTGTTCATTTTTTGAGGTTGGCTATTGGTAAATCTGTATATTGGAAATAGCATAGACCTGAGTGGAGTGGTTATCCCTACCAATGAACCAAAGGCATTCATTATACTAACATCTGGTGAGTGGCCAATTCTTGTGGTGGTGGTGGTGGTGTCGTCACTATAGTGGTGGATAAAGGAAGCACGGACACAAGGATTAGGAGGATTGAAGCATTTTTTTAAGCTGAAGATTGTTTTTTTAGCACCAGCAGAAATCACTGTGGACATTTATTGGTTTTGGTTCGGTTTGGTTTTGTTTTGCCTAATTTAATCTGATTTTTTTGGCACGTAATAATCAATATTGGAAGCCATGGGTGAACTGTAGAGGAAAATATTGATTTTTATTAATACTATTATTATTTCTATCATCAAAAACATATACAAACTGATAAATCTTTATTGTGGTATATTTAAATGCATATTTGCTTGGAGCACTTTAAAAACATGTAACATAAGGGGTAGCGCAGTCAACATATATATTTTTTTCATACTTCTTTACAGGTTTTAAATATAGTAGAATCTTATTTGACTGCAGCAAACCACATAAATTCACGTATCTTCACAAAACTAGATGGTTTGATTATAACATTAATTTAATTTGCGCCGGTAGACACTTATATTAGAATTTATACAAGGAAATCATATGCATTAGAGGGTGAAGGTTAAATGCCCTTTTAGGAGGAGCTAGAGTCTTTTTACATAATTTAACAAGGTGCATGTCACATGTTGGCAATGTAATAGGCTAACATGACCTGTGTGCAAATCTCCTTAAAAAAAACAAACATAAAAGTAAACCAGCGTAAAAAAAAAAAAATTGTCAAGATTTAGCGGTGCACCCATTCAACCATGCAATTGCATGTACATTGCTTAACAGTTACTAAGATTTTGGGCACGCAATGAACCAACTCATGTGAACAAGCACAAAAGCGGCATGCGCACGCAGTTCTAAATGTACTTGCAGGCGCAGCAGGCTATCTCTGAAAAAGTTACTTTCTCATTCTATTTTGGGCATATTTGTTACTTGGGCAGTTGTTACTAAACTTCCTCACATAACCCCCATATTATTGTCACCTCCATCTTCTATCAATATTGAATTGGAGATGTCCATAGTGGTGCACAGATTGCATTCTCCCGTGCCCCGAGATCACTATAGTAAATGGGGGATTTGAGCTCTGTTACCAGCACACCATGTCGTAAATATGGAAATGTGCGTTGCGCCTCTACTGATGGTGCACAGCTTTAGTAAATCACCCCCTTTGTGTCCTAATCTGCAACATAAGTTCTTACATGCTGTTGACACTGGGGCGTTTATTTACTAAAATCCACTTTGCACTACAAGTGCACTTGGAAGTGCAGTCACTTTAGATCTAAGGGGAAGATCTGAAATGAGGGGAAGCTCTGCTGATTTTATCATCCAATCCCTTGCATGTCCCCCTCAGATCTACAATGACTGCACTTCCAAGTGCACTTGTAGTGCAAAGTGGATTTGTCTTTAGTAAACCCCATGGTGTTTCTGTAGAGCAGGAAACTGGCTTCCCTAATGTTTTAAGATTTGAGTGATAGAAGCTTCCGTCTCTATTAGGAAAATCATGTTTACCCACTCCAGTTTCTCAAACACTGAAAGCATCCTTTCTTAGCCAACGAGACCAATTGGTGCCCCTGAATTTAACTTTTAAGCCAAACCTCACTGGTTCAAATCTTGGTCGGTTCAGAAGGGACCAACCAAGATTTGAACCATCTATGGGCAGGATGATTGTACCTAAGTTGATCCATCGATTTCTAGCATGCGATTATAGCAATAATCACTGTTCTCCCAGCAGTGTGTTGCGTTTCATATAAAATATACAATTTTTTTATAAGACTGTGATAGTATAGCAATCAGACTAGTTTGATTGCAGAGATCAGGTTTGTCTGAGGATGTTTCTCAAATGAATGCCTTGGTAACAATGGGAACTGTTGACAGTTGGCCGTTTAGTTGTTAAGGTACCGTATATACTCGAGTATAAGCCGACCCGAATATAAGCCGAGGCACCTAATTTTACCACAAAAAACTGAAAACGTATTGACTCGAGTATAAGCCTAGGGTGAGAAATGCGCAGCTACTGGAAGTGGAAAAGAGGGTCAACAATGCCCATTTGCAGCCTCACTGTGCCCATTTGCAGCCATAGGTCCCCTGAACCTCAAACTTGGTAGTTAACCACTTCACGACCGCTCACTGTATATATACGTCATTTTTTTGAAGAGGGATATCTCGGTAACGGCAGCAGCTGCTGCCACAACCGACGTATCCCTCTTCACAGTGAGCGGTCCCCTTTCCGATAATGGTGGTCATCGCGGCGGATTCGCCGCGAGATCACCGTTATCGGCGGCGGGAGAGGTGCCCCCCCTCCCGCCGCTCTCCCGCGCCTTCCGCCGCTTACCGGAACCGTCGGCAGCGGCGGAGGCGATCGGGTCCGTTCCCCTCCTGTGCATAGAGATGAGTGACGCTCCTATACCATAGGAGGGCGGAAGCGACGTCAAAAACGTCACTTCCGCCCATACGTCTTAAAGGGGAATTTACAAATGTCATTTTTTTAAATGACTTTTTTTTTTTTTTTTTTTTTTTTCTTTGAAGTCCAAATATGAGATCTGAGGACTTTTTGACCCCAGATCTCATATTTAAGAGGACCTGTCATGCTTTTTTCTATTACAAGGGATGTTTACATTCCTTGTAATAGGAATAAAAGTGATCAATTTTTTTTTTTTTAAACAGTGTAAAAAATAATACAATTAAGTAAAATAAATAAGAAAAAACAAAAAAATTTTTTTTAAAACACCCCGTCCCGACGAGCTCGCGCGCAGAAGCGAACGCATACGTGAGCAGCGCCCGCATATGAAAACGGTAGTCAAACCACACATGTGATGTATCGCCGCGATCGGTAGAGCGAGAGCAATAATAATAGACCTCCTCTGTAACTCAAAAAATGCAACCTGTAGAATTTTTTAAATGTCGCTTATGGAGATTTTTGAGGGTAAAAGTTTGACGCCATTCCACGAGCGGCCGCAATTTTGAAGCGTGACATGTTGGGTATCAATTTACTCGGCGTAACATATTTCACAATCCAAAAAAAAATTGGGCTAATTTTACTGTTGTCTTATTTTTTTTTTATTCAAAAAAGTGACTTTTTTCCAAAAAAAAGTGCGCTTGTAAGACCGCTGCGCTAATACGGTGTGAAAAAAAGTATTGCAACGACTGCCATTTTATTCTCTAGGGTGTTAGAAAAAAAACAATATATAATGTTTGGGGGTTCCAAGTTTTTTTCTAGCAAAAAAAACTGTTTTTAACATGTAAACACCTAAAATCCAAAACGAGGCTGGTCTGAAAGTGGTTAAGGTCTCTGGACCAAAAGGGTCCCGAAATGACATTGCTGCAGATGGACACAGTTGACCAACTTTGGGGCCCTGTATCTCAGGGCCACTTGGTGCTAGGAACCCCAAATTATGTTGTAGTGTTGGTTCCACTGGGTTTGCACACCAACTTTGGGGTTCCTAGCACCAAGAGGCCCCGAGATAAGAGGCCCCAAAGTTGGGTCAGAAAATGCACTTTTCTGCAGCAGAACCACTTGGTGTGCAAACCCATTTTCCAAACTGATTTTGGGGCCCTGTATCTCGGGGTCACTTAATGCTAGGAACCCCAAATTTGGATATGTTGTAGTGTTGATTCGACTGGGTTTGCACACCAAGTGGTTCCTAGCACCAAGATACGGGGCCGCAAAGTTGGGTTGGAAAATGTCATTTTTTGCTGCAGAAAAGTGCTTGGCTCGAGTATAAGCCGAGGGGGGCACTTTCCGCATAAAAAAAATGTGCTGAAAAACTCTGCTTATACTCGAGTATATACGGTAAATGAGTTTGTAACCATTGTCAACAAACTGGTAAACAAAAGCCAAAATTAAAAGGAGCAGTAGAGACTGATAGGAGTACTCATCATGGATTAACACCAGAGCAGGAGGAAGAATCTGTATTAAGCGAAGAAGGTGCCTGGTCTCCAGGAGCAACGGAGATCATGATTCCACAATAACCAGAGTTAAGTAACTTTTAATTGTATTTCTACTGTTACAGACCATAGGCTGTTTATTTGCTAGGCATTTTGCTTGTTATAGATATCTTTCAGTTATGATTTGTATTCCTAATATTGTAATAGTTTCTTATTTTGCATTTGTGTATAGTAAAAGCACATTTACACACTGGAGAGGTCTCGGCTTCCTTATACCACAAAGTAACCTTGCTAGATAGATGCAAGCAAAACAAGCAGGGATGGATTCCCCCGCCAACCCCCCAGCCAGGAGTAAACAATAGCTTGGCGGGAGGGATTCCATCATCAACATGGACTGTGTTAATAGGGGAATAAAGTGATTTTCATTCCTGCAACCTGTAGTTGCAGGAAAGAAAATCGCATAATCTATGGCCTGCCTAAGGCCCAATTCAGACTATTGCACCACTACAGCAATGCATGGCAAAAATGTGACTGCTGCAGTGCACAAACACACCTTAAGTAATTTCTCAATGCTTTCCTCCGGCCAAGGGATCCACCAGCACAGATGTTGGATGTGCTTGTGCTGGTAAACACTTATGCAAAGAGGCATCAGTATTTATGAGATTATGACCGTGTACAGCCAATCGACTTTTATAGCAGGCTTTATGCAGTTGTACTCTTTGAAATGTTAATGCATTGCATCAGTGTTGCCTAGTGCTTGTCTATTTGCATAGGCAGTTCACTGGGCGTGAAAGTGCTGGGCAATTTTGCCAAGCATATACAATGCCTGTTGTAGCCCAGTATGAATGAAACCTACAAATGCATGTGTGCTGCATTGCAGTAGATGACAACACAAGCAACTTTTTTTGCCAATCAGGCTGCATCTTATTGAGCAAAATCTCTGGTGTCAGGTTTACGCACCTCTGCTTATGTATTCCTGGGCAGCCAAGTGCAACAGTTTGCAAAATTCCAAGACAGATTTATTACGGAAGATAAGATGGATATCTACTCCAAACAGACACATAATTAGGAAGTGGTCAGGTTTAATGCAGCCAAAGGAGGAATTTATGACTCGGGCTCTAACCTTGTAATACATCTGTCTCATGATGCTTTTCACTGCTCCTGTTTTACCATTGCTTGGCCTTGAGATAGGATTGATTAAATGCCCCCCATAATGGTGACCTGTATGTTGCAATGTGCTGTGAGAAAATGTTGCCTGCCCCATTTTTGTATGCATGTGGTGCATTTCAGTTCATTCTTTGTTAATGGGCAGTTTAATGTTACAGTGTGTGTGTGTGTGTGTGTGTGTGTGTGTGTGTGTGTGTTAGTGTAATTGGGCCCTGAGCCTAAAGCTGGTTCACACTTTTGTGTTTTAAAATGCTTGCATTTTTATCACGCATTTTCTAGAAAATATAACTGCATTTTCCAACAAAAGGTGGATCTGCCTGCATGTACTGTGTATTTCATACCTTTCATTCATCTTTGTGTTTTTGTTCAAATTCAGCTTTTCTTTTTCTCACTTCATCTAACTGCACCAAAAAATACATTAGTGATTAGTGAAAATAGAAAGCCCTGACCCAAACACTAATGCTGCGTACACACGATCGAAAATGCCACCAGTAAAAGACCGATGTGAGCTTTTGGTCGGAAAATGCGACCGTGTGTAAATCTAACTTTTGCTGGCGGAATTCCAGCCAGCAAAAGATTGAGAGCATGTTCTCTATTTTTTTGGTCGGAAAAAGTTCAGATCGGAAATTCCGATCGTCTGTACAAATTCCGACACGCAAAATTCCTACGCATGCTCGGAAACAATTCTACGTGTGCTCGGAAGCATTGTACTTCATTTTCTCGGCTCGTCGTAGTGTTGTACGTCACCACGTTCTTGATGGTCGAAAGTTCAGAGAACTTTTGTGTGACCGTGTGTATGCAAGCCAAGCTTGAGCTGAATTCCGTCGGAAAAACCATCCAAGTTTTTTACGACGGAAAATCCGCTTGCGTGTACGGGGCGTTACGCTAGATTCACACTTATGCATTTTTGCAGGCCAGGTTTGCACGGGCACGGTAGCCCATTCAAATAACTGGGCTACATGCCTGCATTTCTGCAAACAGAAGGTGCATGCACCTTTCCAAAAACGAAGGCACAGGGAAATCGCATGGCATTTTTGCCCATGCGATTTCCCTGCGGGACCTGCACTGCAATTTCACATGCGTGGGGGTGCTGTTCCAAATGAATGGCAGCCACGCACGTTTTCAGAGCAGTGCATTTTCACTGCAGGTAGTTGCGGGTGCGGGAAATACCCGCACCCAAGCGCAGAAGTGTAAACCTAGCCTAAGGCCAGACTGAAACACCTGCATCATGGTAATGCAGATGTGCACAGCTGTGTTCTGTTAGCTCTCCGATGAAACATTTAGTATTGTTCTAATGGCATAGGGAACTGTGCAGGAGGACGTTAATATAGGGTGGCAAGATGATGAAAACAAGCCATTACTGCCATCTCTCATTTTTCCATCCTTACTTTACCAGAATAAGCTGAGAGGCAGGCGAGAACACATTTGTACAAGTGCACATTCCTTGCACACATGAGAGTCGGGTTACTTTTTCTTCCGAAAGTCTTGCCTTTTCCTGTGTATTGGTCCCAGATTCCAGCCAGTCATTTCCACTCCCACATACTCAGCCCGTGATTCAGGCTCATCCATTGAGGTGACATCACAAAGTGGATTCATATAAAGTTATGCAAGATTGCCCTCAAGAGCAGCTGAACTTATAACTGGAGAAACAAAACAGCGACAAGTCAATAAAGACAACCTGCAGTAAAAGGTGAGTTAAACAGAACTGTGTTACATTGATGGGCTGGAGATATGACATTTTACTAATGATAATGTACTGCATGGTATAGCACAGAGCCAGTAGGTGTTTTTTTTTTTTTTTTGCCATGGTTTGGTTTGCAGGTTGTAGACTTGATTCTAAATATTACAAGCATTATGACTTTTGCTGAATGCTGATTGAAAAAAACGATATTGGAAGAAGTATGGGGGCTGCCAATCCTGACCTCCTACTGAAAATATTAGTTCCCTGGTTGCCACATTCATCAATACTGTCTAAGACACCAACAAAGAAAAACATGCAGAATAGAAGATAAGTTTGAAGTCGGAAACTTTAATCTCTATACATGTTCTAGTTGGGACTCAAAATGTGGTGAAGCCATTGGATCAGCATGACAGATGAGGAACTGGAATTTTCAACAGGAGATGCCAGTAATTGTAATCACTGTTTCCTCTTTACAGGTTTTCCTTAAGGTAAACCTGTGCTTTGTCCAAGCAGAAAGATGGGTGGGCTGGGGAAGTGACGGAAAGATGAGCATAAACAGGACATGGGGCCAGGCAGGTTAAATTGTCTTTTAAGTACAGGCTCCCTTTAAAGCAAAACTTTTTTCGGTTTTTCTTTATTTTTTTAACTTGTATTATGAGAACTATTATTGTGGCTATACACACAAGTGTTACTAAATCCACAACAGTCAAATCAGTCTGTATATGCAGTAAAGCATGCTTATTCTGACTTTGGAATCTAAGGGGTTAATCCTCCACATTGTGAAAAAAGGCTGTTTGATCCTGTACACACAGATCCTCCCCTCCCTACACTGTCCCCTGATAACACAGAGCCTATGGAGTCAGGCTGCACATGCTCAGTTTGATGTGTATTGCTAGATAGGTTGTTTTTTTTTTTTTTTTTTCTTGCGATAGTGCATGTGATCAGCACAAGGCTAATCGGCACTGTCCAGACAGAGGGTCAAGAGTCCTGGATTCTAATAGGACAGCTCAGTGCAGTATGAAAACTCCTTTTACAAGCTTTAACTAGAACTTGGCTGGACACTGCTAGAAGTCATAAGACTGCTATATACTGCTGATGAGAAAAGGTATTTAGCAGTTTATATTTACTAAAATAATGGTATTTTCATGTTCTGTGTATTGTGGGAGACCAGATATACGAAATGCACGGTCCTGGGTTTGGTAACACTTTAACCACTTGCCGACCAGGCCATAGCCGAAAGACGGCTACAGCGCGGTCGGCTTATTCTGGGTGGACGTCCGTGGGACGTCCTCCCAGAATCGTGCTCCCGCGCACCCCCTGGGGCGCGCACTCGAGAACATCAGTGACCGCCGCTGATAGCGGCCGTTTACCACGTGATCGCTCCATCAAATGACGGAGCGATCACATGTAAACAAACAGGCGTTACATCATGACACCGGTTCCTCCCTCCCCTCTCTGTACCGATTGGTACAGTGAGAGGGGAGAAGCGGAGAGGGGGAGAGATGGCAGCAGCGCTGTGGGCTGGATGTGTAGTGCCCACAGCGCTGCTCTGTGCAAAACTCTGCCAACACTGTGCAATAGTCTGCCAATACTCACCAATACTCTGCCAATAAATTTTAATAGAAACAAAGATTCTTTTTTTTTTTTACCAAATTTTCTGTCTTTTTTGATTTATAGCGCAAAAAATAAAAACAGCGTTGATTAAATACCACCAAAAGAAAGCTCTATTTGTGTGAAAAAAAAGGTCAAAAATTTCATATAGGTACAGTGTTGCATGACTGAGTAATTGTCATTCAAAATGTGAGAGCACTGAAAGCTGAAAATTGGTCTGGTTAGGAAGGGGGTTTAAGTGCCCAGTGGTCAAGTGGTTAAATCATCCAATCAATGTGGATGAATTTGGGCTCTATTTCAGATTTGATCAAACTGAGTTCAATAGCCAAGACAGAAAATTGTTTTATATAAATCCACAGCACTGAGATACTGTGTTCATGAATACAATATTTCAATTGATGAGATTATTATATCACATAATAGAAAGATATAAGTTAAGATTGTATCTTAACTATTGATCAAATTCACTTCCCCGTGTGTGGAATATCGATTGAATGGGTTGTTGACTATAGATCAGTTGCATGTGTAGATATGCATAGATCAATTATTCCTATTGGGAGAGATCAAGCGGAAAATCAATAATTTATCGAATGTGTATGGCGACCATTCGTTTTATGCAGGCTTCATAAAAAATACAACAGATACATGACTTGATTTACAATGTTCTAAAACTATGGGGTTTATTTACTAAAGCTGAAGAGTACAAAATCAGGTGAAGATCTGTATAGGAACCAATCAGCTTCCAGGTTTCTTTGTCAAAGCTTAATTGAACAAGTTGAAATTAGAAGCTGATTGGCTACCATGCACAGCTGCAACCAGATTTTGCACTCTGTAGTTTTAGTAAATCATTCCCTATGTCATTTCTAGTGAATCTTCAGGTTGCAGAGAAGGTTCTCACATTCTCTACGTGTAGCTGCAGGAAATATCTGCTGATTTAGGACTGTGGGGTTCCCAATGTTATATACAACATGCCATGCTCTGCCTGCTGGCAGACTGTGCTGAGATGAGATTTAGCAGAGGATAAGGAGCCAAGCATTTTGGTTAAAAGCACTTCAAAATAAGGGCGCTGATCAGCCCCATTCCCCAATGTTTAGATTATCAGAAGATCTCTTTATATCCTACTGTTTATGTCTACTGGAGAGTGCGTGTTGGGGAAAATCTCCATAAACTTGTTGGCTTGTATCTGCTAAAGTATCGGAGCTCAATGTGGGGAATTGCCTAAAATTTCCCAATCAGGCTGATCAAGCTTGAGCCATCACTACTGATTTAAAGCAGTATGAAATCCCAAAAACAAACAACATGTTTTTTATTTATATTTTTATATATATATATATATATATATATATATATATATATATATATATATATATATATATTTTAGCTTACCAATCATTAGATGTTTGTTGCTGCCTTCGCCTTCTTTTTTCACCTGATGATCTGGCCAGTAACACACTTCCTGTATTATAGTGCCCCCACGCTGGATGAAGGGGTACAGGGGCACATTTGGACAGCAGCATTGCCAGTCTAAGGGGGGGGGGGGGGTGTTAGATGCCTAGCAGATTTAAATACACTAACAAATTGAAAGTGATCTCCAGCTCAGACGTTATAAGCAGTTACAGCAACAGTTTTTTTTTTTTTTTTTTTTTTCCTTTTTCGGGATAAAGGTTTTAAATAAAAGCTAATCATTGTAAACACCCATGTCAGTGGTAAATGGTTTGTCTGAACACTAACTTACATTTTTTGGACAGCTTGTTCTTTTGAAAAACAGACTTGCTGACCTAATAACTAGGTGAAAATAAGTCTAAAAAAAGAAAACAAATGCAGCCACCACATCTAAGAATTCGTAACCTGCAATATAATCATTGTTTGCTTTTGGGTTTTATACCACTTCATTGTAGCTATTTTCAGTCTATATTGGCATGAATTGTATGATTGTGCAGTTTTGATTGGCAGTAGTTTGGCTACGTTGAGCCTGCTTCCACAGAATAATAGAAAATGCCATATGTGCACTCAGAGAGAAAATCGTGCCTGACATAATGGGGGTGTCAGAAGCAGCCATAAAGGTTATATTATTAGGCTCTGGACTGGGAGGATAGAACTTTCATTCTTCTGCCTGTGTTAATAAGTGGGTGGTATAGTGTAGAATAGTGGAAGATTTACTTTCATTACAAAATGAGTAAAGCCTGTCTGAATCTGTGTGAATGAGGTGAATCTGTACCAACTTCAATAATCCAATCATATGCAAGAAAAATAACTTTTTTTTTCTTTTCTCGCACACCATTGAGTATTTTCTGCAAGATTCAAAGGTATTGAAACCACAGGCAAAGCATAGCAGTCAGGCAACCAACATTTTCAGAGGAAGGTTAGCGATGGCAATCACTGTTTCCTTACAAAAGGATGACTTTTTTTATATACGTATTTACCTTAAAACATACCCAGTATCATGTACGATATACATTAAACATCCCCTGTCAAACTTTCAACAGTTCTATTCCCTTTCTGACTAAAGGTGGCAGGAGAGGTGCCCCCTGCCGCTTTCTGGTCGCGATCCGATTCGTTTGATGGATAGGCAAGGTGGCCCCCCACTCTGCTCTATGCCTTTGGAGGACCGGAGCGACCTCCGACGCCCCTTCTGGTTCTCGGGCTTAAAGAGATGATTTTTATTTTTTTTGTTTAAAGTCAAGGACCTTTTTTTTATTTATTTTTTTGCCTTTAAAGGTAAATGACAGATCTGAGTCTTTTTGACCCCAAATCTCTCAATAAGAGGACCTGTCATGCTTATTTCTATTACAAGGGATGTTTACATTCCTTGTAATAGGAATAGAAGTGCTAAACAAAAAATAAAGGGACAGTATAAAAAAAAAAAACGTAAGAAGGATTCTTTTTTTTTTTTTTTTTTAAAGCGCCCCATCCCTCCGCACTCGCACGCAGAAACGAATGAATACGTCATTATGTCGCAAATGCATACGTATGTCGCAAACACATATGTAAACGATGTTCAAACCACATATGCAAAGTATCGCTGCGATTGTTAGAGCAATAATTCTAGCACTAGACCTCCTCTGTAACTCCGAAACGGGTAATCTGTAAACTATTGCAGTTCCACGAGAAAGCACAATTTTAAAGCGTGACATGTTGGGTATCTATTTACTCGGCGTAACATCATCTTTCACATTTTATAAAAAATTGGGCTAACTTTAGTGTTTTTGTATTCATTAACCACTTCCCGCCCAGCCTAGAGCAGAATGACGGCCGGGCGGTGGTTCAGTTATCCTGACTGGGCACCATATGACGTCCAGCAGGATAACAACGCGGCGATCGGTGGTGCTGTGTGTCATTCTGACACACCGCTACACTGATCTTGGTAAATGGCCTCTGACGGATGCTCTTTACCACGTGATCAGCTGTGTCCAGTCACGTCTGATCACGATGTAAACAGGAAGAGCAGTTGATCGGCTTTTCCTCACTCGCGTTTGACAGATGCGAGTAGAGGATAGCCGATCGGCTGCTCTCCTTACAGGGGGGGGGGGGGTCTGTGCTGATTGTTTATCAGTGTAGCCCCTCTCAGATGCCCGTCCAGAACCACCAGGATGCCGCCAGGACCACCAGGGATGGCAACCACACTGGACCACCAGGTATGCCACGCTAGACCACCAGGAATATGCCAATCAGTGCCTAGGCAGCTGCCAATTTAGCAAAAAAAAAAACTGCAGTGGTGATCAAATACCACCAAAAGAAAGCTCTATTTGTGGGAACAAAATGCAAAAATTTTAGTTTGGTTACAGTGTAGCATGACTGCGCAATTGTCATTTAAAAAGTGACAGCGCCGGAAGCTGAAAATTGGCTTGGGCAGGAAGGGGGGTATAAGTGCCTGGTAAGTGGTTTAAGTGTATTTTTTCCCCAAAAAATTGCATTTGAAAGACCACTGTGCAAATACAATGTGGCATAAAATATTGCAACAATCGCCATTTCATTCTTTAGGGTCTCTGCTGAAAAATATATATTATGTTTTTTTGGGGTTCTAAGTAATTTTTGTAAACAAAAAGTTACAGAAAAGGCCTGGTCAGCAAGTGGTTAC
Organism: Lithobates sylvaticus; assembly: GCA_028564925.1. NCBI lineage: Eukaryota > Metazoa > Chordata > Amphibia > Anura > Ranidae > Lithobates > Lithobates sylvaticus. Next base: position 60,707,550 of record CM053034.1, on the reverse strand, counting down.
AGTGTATACATTAAACTAACATCCTCAATCAAACTTCTATGCCCTTTCCTCTATCTGTAGTTGATTCATTTTATCTTTTTCCTTTCACTGGAATTGCCATCTTTTTTTCTACTTAATATTTTTTCTACTTAATATCCACTATTAATATGCTTCATATTTCCATTTTAGATGATGTCCTCTCTTTATTTGGTACTTCTACACATCTGCCTCATCAATACGAGGTCTCTGGTTTTCGCCCTTGAAGATTCTGCATTATTAGAGGCGAGCACACCTACCCTAACTACTGCCAGTAACCAGTCTAGAGCTATAGAGCATACAAAAGTTACAAAAAGACAAACCACCCGAGAGCGGCTCCTGTATGTCACCAGTGGACCAGAGGAGGATTACTATGATGACGATGATGATTCAACGGTTTCCCTACCTCCACCTGTTTCTATGAAACCATGCCCATTCAATCATTGTGAGCACCTGTCACCAACATGTGAAGAGATTCAAAGCAAGGCAGGTGGTAATTGTCTTTGCCCTGGAATAGATGGACCAAACATCAAACCAGACCCCCCAAAGCTGAGTCAGGTCTTACTGGCTGACAGAGAGGTAACTGTGAATTGGTGCTCCCCTTCATCTACAGTGCACATTTATAGAGTACTGTACCAAGGATCGGACAGTCAAGTCGAAAAAGGACCAGACCTTAATTCCTCATACCGCTCCTATTCCATTATAAATCTTCTCCCTGCTACCCAGTATACAGTATGTGTGGTGGCCATTAACAATGCTGGAGAAAGTCCAGCAGAGGTTGAAGCAGAAGAGGATATAGAGGGAAGTATGAGAGGTCCATGCAGAATCCTCCACACCACTGCCTCCAAGATGTCACACATATATATAGGTATAGGGGTAGGCCTAGGAGCACTGGCAGTAGTGATGGTTGTTTTGGGCATCTTGCTGTGCAACAGAAAAAGGAGAAAGGGCAGAATGGATGTTGAAGAGAAGGAAATGGGAACAACCAACCATTCCTACTTGGCTGGTTTTGCAAACTAGCTCTAAGGGCACACAACTGGAGTAGTGACTTTGGGAATGTATGTGTAGCATATTAAAGAAAACCTTTCCAAAGAGACCCCCTAAAGGCCACCATGCTGAACCTAAAAAAGGCTAGTTGCCAGACAGCCATGCTGACCTTAACTGTTTGAGTTAAGTTTTAACAGTTTTGAGTCACTGACGCAGAACAAGCCTACAAGTAGGGAATTGAACTTTACTCCAACTTCCTAACATACTGTATGTATACTTCTTCCATGTAAGTGGCAAAGAAAGTTTTGAAGTAGATGGTTAGCATAACAGCCAGGCAACTAGCATTTTCCAAAGCAAGTCAACAATGGCATCTCCCACATTTCCTTTGGGAGATAAATAACCCCTCAATGAATAATAATGCAACATATGTATATACTATTTTTTGTTTGATATTTATTTTATTAAACTCTATATTTTTTTACTACTTCATCTACATATAGCATTTACCTAATTGTATGCAAATTGTTGTGATTGTGTTTGCTTTTTATTGTGTGGTTGAAAAGTGATTGCCAGAAAAATAGAAATCTCCAATGTGCATATGAGGGACTTCTGTAGCCTAAAGAGTCCACAATAATGAAGAGCTGAAACTATCACTTTGGGTTGTGTACCGTGCACTGACTACACACATGCTGTGCTTTCTGCTTGTAAAATCTGATGGTGCGACCACACACATATAAATAGGATACCTGGTTTCTCAAGTAGGGGAAATCTGGAAATGTGCCTCCCACACTCAGCAAAACTCAGGACCTGCTAAGTGTGGGGGTTAGAAAGGGGACAGGGTTGCCAAATATAATGTAAAACCAGCTCAACACTGACTAACATCTACTCTCAAACAACCTGCCTAAAGAGTAAACTTTATGTATGCTGTGAAAAGCTTTTAGCAGTTTAAAAATGTAAAGTATGCAACGCGTAAGTAATCATAACCACATGCTTCACGCAGCATAAATGGCATTTTGGAATCAGTCAGCCTGTATCGCATTGAGGCTTAACAACCCGGAAACCGCTCCGATCTCCTCCTGGCTTCTCTTCTGCTGGCTCATTGCGAAAGATGTAGATTGCTACATCTCCATATCCCAGGAGCACACTGAGTACAATGTATTCAATGAAGAATACAAGCATCTGGCCGGCAGTTTCTAAACTGGTGTTTTCCTCTGCACAAAGCAAGGGGTTATAATTAGACTTGTGCTCTGTGCCAGGGGTCTTCAATCTTCCCAAACAAGGGCCAGGTCAGTGTCCTTCAAACCATAGGGAGGCCAGACTGTGGTCAGTGGGAGTAAATATTACCCCTGTACCCAACGCTGTTTCCTGGCCTAGGGCAGCACTTTGCAGGGGGGCAGCACGGAAAGTGTCCCTGCCGGCCAGTATCTGCCAGTCTTATGGGGTGGACTGGGCTGAGAAGCAAATTAGTCTAGCACCCCCATAAAGCGGTTGTGCTGCTTCTGGTATGCAGGCGGCTGGCATTCCGCAACTGTGCGGGGGGGGGGGGGGGGGGGGGGGGGGGGGGGGGGGGGTAGCCGCTTCTAATTTTGACTGTCCTATCATCCTGGACCAGGATAACAGTGTCGGTGTGCGCCATCTGACACATCGCAGCTCTGATCGTGGTATGAAACCTCTGACAGAGGCTTCTTATCACGTGATCAGTTATGATCAATCACAGCTGATCATCGCATGAACCAGGAAGTGCCGGTAAACGTCTTTCTTGGGTTCACGCTGACAGGGAGAACCGATAGGCGGCTCTCCCTGTCAGAGGGGGGGTCTGTGCTGATAATCAGCACATTGATTATCAGCAGCCCCTATCAAAAAGTGCCCATCATCTGCCAATCAGTGCCCAACACCTACCAGCCTGTCCCCAAAATAAACGGATGTCAGTGCCCCATCAGTAATGCCTGTCAGTGCCCCATCAAAGTGCCAATCAGTGCCACTCGGTAATGCTTGTCAGTAGCTCCTCATCAGTGCTGGCTATCCAGTGCCGCCTATCGGTGCCATCAGTGCTGCCTATCAGTGCCACCAGTGCCCATCAGTTTTTTTTTTTTTTTTTTTAAATGGTCAGCCTTTTTTCGTTTATAGTGCAAATATTAAAAACCGCAGGGGTGATCAAATACCACCAAAAGAAAGCTCTATTTGTGGGAAGAAAATGAATGAGTTTGAAAGTTTGGGTACAGTGTTGCATGACAGCGCAATTGTCATTCAAAGTGCTGAAAGGTAAAAATTATGCTGGACAGGAAGGGGGGAAAGTGGCAACACTTCTTTTTTTTCATTTTGGATAGAGTAAGGGAGAGATTTAACCCCTGTCAGTTTATTTTTTACCATCCCTGTCTCATTGCAGAGATTTCCCTTCACTTCCTTCCCCATAGCTAAACAGGAAGTGAGATGAAATTTAAGCAAATTAAGGGAATCCAGCCCCTTTAGAACTAGTGTCCCCACTCGAAAATTTCAGGGTGGGTCTTAAACAGCAAGGGGTGTGACCTTGGCAGGAAGGGGTGGGTCATATTTAAATTAGGGGGTGCACGAGTTTAGTCAGGCCTAGGGCACCACAAACCCTAAATACACTACTGCCTGTACCTGTGCTGTGATTAGTGGAAGGAGGAATAATGGCCTCGCTGTCATTGGTGTCAGTGAAAGGAGTAGGGCCTTGTTGGTGTCATTGGAGGGAACAGTGCCTCATCACTGATGCCAGTAGGAGGAATGGTGCCTTCTTGTTGGTGTCAGTGGGAGAAAAGTGCCCTATTGTTGGTGCCAGTGGGAAGAATAGTGCCCTATTGCTGGAGTCATTAGGGAAAAACGGTGCCTATTTTTTGGATCAGTGGGAGGGAAGAGTGCCCTATTGGTGTCAGCTGGAGGAATAGTGTCCCATCATTGATGTCAGTGGGAGAAACAGTGCCCCATGGCCAGGTGAAGGGCAAGCTTGGGGACCACTGCTCTAAATACCTAAAGTAAACCTGTCATGAGGGAAATATAAGTCTGCTGGTGACCTTCTGAAAATGCTAACCATCTGACTATAGAGGTACTAAATACTTTCTGAGTCACTGTCCCAGAGCATGCGTTCACTAATCTCCAATCCAGCGAATAAACATGAAGGCAACATGTATTTATGTCACATGGGTGGTGATTTGGAGTGGTGACAGGTTGCACCAAAAAAAATGCACCAACATCCCTGAATAGGCAATATAGACAAGAGGGAGTATTTAGCGGGATTTTTTAGGTTTAAGACATATAAAAAAAATATAACTTTGTATTTAAGACATATAAAAACAAGTATTTAGTGTCAGATAAGGTATACATTGGTAAAACTGGTATGGAGAAATGCCAGGTATGGAAAACGATATCTTGTCGTGCGGGTGGTGCTACATTTATCCTAACATGTTTTGCCATTCTGGGCTTCCTCAGGGGATATACCAAAGCAGCACGACACACCTCACTAAATATATAGAAAGAACATACATTTAGGTCATAATGCTTAAATTTCATGCTCACAAGGAAAAACAGACCAAAAACAAAACCATTGAGAACACTGTCTCCCAGGGCCAGTCACACAACCACTCACCCAGACTGGACTCTTCACGCAACTCCAATGATGGGCGCAAGAACCAATATGGAATCACCCAAGTGGGGTAACGAGAGCGGCCAAAAAGGAGACTTTTTGACTGTTTGATGCTGTTTATTCACCTTCACTTATGAGTGTATCGATTTTATCCTTTTATATTTAATAAAAAGATGTTATTGCACCATGAGCCTGTGCACTCAAATTCCCTTTTATTATTATACTGCTAAACATTACCCCAGTAAGTAGGCACCACAATGAAGAACGTGGGTGGAAATTACACTCGGGCATCAATTTGTGTTATTTGGGCACAAGGCAAGACTCAGAGTTGGTAGGTGAACGGGTTGTAAAGTGAAACTGCATTTCTGGGTAGTCAAGGCCTACCCGCCGACTTGTGTACTTTTCACATGAATGATACAGGCGGTCCCCTACTAACAAACATCCGACTTACAAACGACTCCTACTTGCAAACGAAGGAAGACAACAGGAAGTGAGAGGAAATCCACCCCTAGGAAGGGAAATTCACTCCTGTAAGGGTTATTATGGGAAAAAGGTGTCTCCACTGATGCTTTATCACCAATCCTTGTTTCCCTAACAACCCAAAATTTTCCAAAGCCAATTGTCATTGGGACAGAAGGTGAGGTGAAATCTTCTAAACAGGGGCACAGACAGCAAAACAAATGTTACAGGGGTGATAACCCTTCTCTATGCTATCCAAAAAGCTTAAAAATCGTTTTTTTTGGCTGGAGCTACACTTTAAAAAATTTACCTGTTCCGACATACAAACAGATTCAACTTAAGAACAAACCTACAGACCCTGTCTTGTTTGTAACCCGGGGACCCCCTGTACTGTACTCCTGTATTCTATACTGTACAGTGCACAAAAACGCAACCACTAGAGGATGCACGCATGTGACAATGTATGCCAGACACATGAACTAACTTACATGGTTGGACATCATAACGCATGTTCGCATCTTTGTAAGTTCACAACTGGAAGGTTTGTCTGTAGGGGACTTACTGTACAGTGCCTTGAGAAAGTATTCATACCCCTTGCAATTTTACACATTTTGTCATGTTACAACCAAAAACATAAATGTATTTTATATGATAGTTTTTATATGATAGACCAGGGGTAGGCAACCTTTTGACCGCAGTGTGCCAAAAAATGTTTTCAAAGAAATTGAGCGTGCCGATTTTATAACAATAAAAATTTCAACTTCACACTCTCAATCAAGAATAGGATTTTTTATAAAGTAAATGCTGTAAGCTACTTTAGTAGTAAGAAATTAACATCCTGCACTCTCACGCCTCAGATCAGCCGCAATTCCTGCAACTCCACACCTCAGACCAGCCCCAATTCATGCACCTTCAGACCTCAGACCACTGTCCCCCCTGCAAATCTGTCCCACCACTGTAGCCCCTGCACATCTGGCCCACCACTGTACGCCCTGCACATCTGGCCCACCACTGTACGCCCTGCACATCTGGCCCACCACTGTACTACCCTGCACATCTGGCCCACCACTGTACGCCCTGCACATCTGGCCCACCACTGTAACACCCTGCACATCTGCCCCACCACTGTACTACCCTGCACATCTGCCCCACCACTGTACCACCCTGCACATCTTCCCCACCCCTGTAACACTCTGCACATCTGCCCCACCACTGTAACCCCCTATACATCTCCCCCACCACTGTACCACCCTGCTCATCTGCCCCACCAATGTACCCCCTTTGTCATCTGCCCCACCACTGTACCATCTTCTCATCTGTCCTAACACTGAACTTATCTGCTCATTTGCCCCACCACTGTACCTCCTGCACATCTGTCCCACCACTGTACACCCTGCTCTTCTGCCCTACCAATGTAACCCCCTGCACATCTGCCCCACCACTGTAACCCCCTGCTCATCTGCCCCATCACTGTACCATCCTGCTCATCTGCCCCATCACTGTACCATCCTGCTCATCTGCCCCACCACTGTACCATCCTGCTCATCTGCCCCACCACTGTACCCCTCTGCTCATCTGTCCCACCACTGTACCACCCTGCTCTTCAGTCCCACCACTGTAACCCCCTGCTCATCTGCCCCACCAATGTACCCCCTTTGTCACCTGCCCCACCAATGTACCATCTTCTCATCTGTCCTAACACTGAACTTATCTGCTCATTTGCCCCACCACTGTACCTCCTGCACATCTGTCCCACCACTGTACACCCTGCTCTTCTGCCCCACCACTGTAACTCCCTACTCATGTGTTCCACGATGTACCTCCTTTCTCCTCTGCACCCCTCTGCACATGTGCCCCCCCTGTACCCCCTGCTCCTCTGCCCTACCGCTGTAGCCCCCTGCTCATCTGTCGCACCAATGTACCTCCTTTCTCCTCTGCCCCAACACTGAACCCCCCCTGTTCATCTTTCCCACCACTATAACTCCCTTCTCAACTGGTCCAACACTGAACCCCCCCCTGCTCATCTGTCCCACCACTGTAACCCCCTGTTCATCTGTTCCACCACTGTACCCCCTGCTTATCTGCCCCATAACTGTACCCCCCTGCTTTTCTGTCCCACCACTGAATCCCCTTCTCATCCCTCCCACCATTGTACCTCCTGCATATCTGCCCCACCACTGTACCCCCTTGCTCTTCTGTCCCACCACTGTAACCCCCTGCTCATCTGCCCCATTAATGTACCCCCTTTTATCTTCTGCCCCACCACTGTACCTCCCTGCACATCTGCTTCACTGCCGTATACCCATGCTCTTCTGTCTCACTACTGAATCACCTTCTCATCTGTCCTAACACTGAACTCATCAGCTCCACCACTGTAACCCGCTTTCTTATATGCCCCACCAATTTACCTCCTGCACATCTGTCTCACCTCTGTACCCCCTCTGCTCTCCTGCCCCACCATTGTAACCCCCTGCTCATCTGTCCCACCAATACACCTCCTTTCGAACCTGCCCCACTGCTCTACCCCCTGCTTTTCTGTCCCACCACTGAACCCCCCTGCTCATTTGGTCCAACACTGAACCCCCCTGCTCACCTGCCCCATCAATGTACCCCCTTTTCTCTTCTGCCTCACTACTGTACCTCCCTGCACATCTGCTCCGCCGCCGTATCCCCATGCTCTTCTGTCTCATTACTGAATCGCCTTCTCATCTCATCAGTGCAGCGTTTGATACTGTGGACCACAATACTCTTCTCATCCGCCTTACAGAAGTAGCAGGAGTCACAGACTCAGAGCTACAATGGTTCGCATCCTTCTTAGGAAATTGTTCTCAGACAGTGAAACTAGGAGCTTTCACCTCTGAAACCCGGGCAATCTCTTGTGGAGTCCCTCAAGGATCACCCCTGTCGCCAGTACTCTTCAATATCTACATCCGCCCACTCCTCAAAATAATCAGAAGTTCAGACCTCTGGTTCCACTCATACGCTGACGACACCCAACTATATTTTCGGATCACCGGACAAAAAGACCATCATCAGCAATTAGAAAAATGCCTCACCTTGATAGACGACTGGATGACCACTAGCTCCCTTAAGCTCAACGAATCGAAAACAGAACTTCTTATTCTTCACGCAAACCAAAACTCCCGAACCAAGATCGATTGAAAACCACCCACCATCTTTGGACCGATCATCTCCCCAAGGACCAAGGTCAAGAGTCTCGGAGTCATTTTTGACTCAGAAATGTCAATGGATGCACAAATAGGAGCAGTAGTCAGTGTTTCTCACCATCTGCTCCGCCTGCTACGCAGACTCATCCCCTTCATTCCAAAGGAGGACAAAGCAGTGGTGGTAGGAACAGTCATTAATTCACGACTGGACTACGCAAATTCCCTTTACATAGGATTACCCCAATATCAACTTGCACGCTTACAACTCATCCAAAACACGACGGCAAGGCTGATAACAGGAAAAAAACCCTGGGAATCCATCTCCCCTTCCCTGAGGAACCTACATTGGCTAAACGTAAAGAATCGGGTCATATTCAAGACCCTCTGCCTCACCCACAAATGCGCCCAACAAATGCGCCCAACTATATTTTCGGATCACCGGACAAAAAGACCATCATCAGCAATTAGAAAAATGCCTCACCCTGATAGACGACTGGATGACCACTAGCTCCCTTAAGCTCAACGAATCGAAAACAGAACTTCTTATTCTTCACGCAAACCAAAACTCCCGAACCAAGATCGATTGAAAACCACCCACCATCTTTGGACAGATCATCTCCCCAAGGACCAAGGTCAAGAGTCTCGGAGTCACTTTTGACTCAGAAATGTCAATGGATGCACAAATAAGAGCAGTAGTCAGTGTTTCTCACCATCTGCTCCGCCTGCTACGCAGACTCATCCCCTTCATTCCAAAGGAGGACAAAGCAGTGGTGGTAGGAACAGTCATTAATTCACGACTGGACTACGCAAATTCCCTTTACATAGGATTACCCCAATATCAACTTGCGCGCTTACAACTTATCCAAAACACGGCGGCAAGGCTGATAACAGGAAAAAAACCCTGGGAATCCATCTCCCCTTCCCTGAGGAACCTACATTGGCTAAACGTAAAGAATCGAGTCATATTCAAGACCCTCTGCCTCACCCACAAATGCGCCCATGGAGACGCTCCACAATACCTTTGCGAGAAGATAACACACTACACACCCAATCGCAGTCTTCGATCATCTAACCAAAACCTCCTCCTCATTCCCAAATCCCGCTACAAAGCAAAAGGGGAACGGAGATTCGCTGTTCAAGGACCACAGCTATGGAACGCTCTACCAACTGACATCTGCATGGAAGAAAACCATCAGGCCTTTAGGAAAAAACTCAAGACCTACCTTTTCTAAGAAGGGTGACAACAAAGCACCCATACAGCGCCTTGAGACGATTCAGTTCGCATTGTAGCGCTATACAAATCATTCATTCATTCATTCTAACACTGAACCCATATGCTCCACCACTGTAACCCGCTATCTCATCTGCCGCACCAATGTACCTCCTGCACATCTGTCTCACCTCTGTACCCCTCTGCTTTCCTGTCCCACCACTGTAACCCCCTGCTCATCTGTCCCACCAATACACCTCCTTTCACATCTGCCACACTGCTCTACCCCCTGCTTTTCTGTCCCACCACTGAACCCCCCTGCTCATTTGGCCCAACACTGAACCCCTCTGCTCATCTGGCCCAACACTGAACCCTCCTGCTCATCTGGCCCAACACTGTACCTCCCTGCACATCTGCCCGACCGCTGTACCCTCCTGCTCTTCTTTCCAACCTCTGAACCCCTCCTGCTCATCTTCTCCACAGCTGTACCTTCATAAACATTTGATATGTGTGATATGCAGAGTGGTGAAAGGAAGCAGAGGTGAGACACATCTACCTGTCCTGACACACACATCCTGCTGATCCAACTCTCGCATCCATCCCACGTGCTTGTATGTGATGTATGTGATGTCACATCCAAGCATCTGGAATGGATGCGCAATGATGAGCTCAGGTCAGAAGCATTTTCTGAAAGCAGTGGGCCTGTGTGCAGGATCATAAGTTGGGCTCCCGCAGCTGAGAAAAAGTGTGGTGCTCTGCGCCACAAGAAAAGTTGAGTGTGATTTTCATTGCTCTGAATACTGGCTCTGGATTAAAGGGACACAGAGTACAGGGGATCAGTAGTAAGTGACACAAAGGTTCAGGAATAATTTCAACAAAGTTCCCAGAAGCTCAACAGTAATTCCACAACTGTCACCCAATTGTGGTTTTCTCAATCACAGTGAAATCCCTTCTTTCTGAGATTGGTAGTGGCAACCAAACGTGTCATCTTCCTCCTGATGGTGGGCGGGGCTAGCAGGACTGTGATTGGCTTTAGCAGTGGCCAATGACAGTCCTCCTCCTGGAAACAGGGACTGACCCCCCCCCCCCCCCCTTTTAGCAGAACTGCACCCAATCTCTTCCCCATCACAAAAACTGACGATCGCAGCTACAGGAAAGTTAGAGAACCAAACAATATTCCCCATCTTTTACAATGTGTGAGGGCGCAGTGCCTCCCCCTCAGTGCAGGTGCGGCGTGGGGAACTCTGAAATTGGAATGCCTTAGTGTCTCACTGACACTTCTCTGTGCTGCCTTGCTGATGGGGAGGGAGTTGAGTGCCCGGAAAAAAAGGCTTTGTGTACCGCTTGTGGCACCAGTGCCGGGGGTTGCCTACCCCTGTAATAGACCAACACAAAGTGGCACATAATTGTGAAGTGGAAGGAAAATTATAAATGTTTTTCAAGCTTGTTTACAAATAAATATCTAAAAAGTGTGGCGTGCATTTTTATTCAGCGCCCCTGAGTCAATACTTTGTAGAACCAGCTTTCACTGCAATTACAGCTGTAAGTCTTTTTGGGTATGTCTCTACCAGCTTTACACAGCTAGAGAGTGACATTTTTTGCCATTCTTCTTTGCAAAATAGCTCAAGTTCTGTCAGATTGGATGGAGAGTGTCTGAACAGCAATTCTCAAGTATTGCCACAGATTCTCAATTGGATTTAGGTCTGGACTTTGACTGGGCCATTCTAACACATGAATATGCTTTGATCTAAACCATTCCATTGTAGCTCTGGCTGTATGTTTAGAGTCGTTGTCCTGCTGGAAGGAGAACTTTCATCCCAATCTCGTCTTTTGCAGACTCTAAGCCCCCGTACACACGGTCGGGCATTCCGATTACCAAATCCATCGGATAACTTCCGACGGATTTTGTATGAAACTGGTGTTGTACACACACAGTCGGACAAAGTTGTCGGAAAATCCGATCATTACGAACGAGGTGATGTACAAAACGTACGACGGGACTACATACAGGGCAGTAGCCAATAGCTTTCGTCTCCAAATTTCTTCTGAGCATGCGTGGCACTATGTGTTTCGGAAATTCTCTACACAAGATCGGAAAAAGTCGGATCGGATTTTGTTGTCGGAAAATTTTAGATCCTGCTCTCAAATTTCGACGGAAAAAGTCAGCTAGAGCACTTACATGAATGGATTTTCTGACAAAATAATCCGATCAGACTTTTTCCATCGGAATATCCGACCGTGTGTACGGGGCATAAGAGGTTTTCTTCTAAGATTGCTCTGTATTTGACTCCATCCATCTTCCTATCAACTCTGACCAGCTTCCCTGTCCCTGCTGAAGAAAAGCATCCCCACAACATGATGCTGCCACCAACATGTTTCACAGTGGGGATGGTGTGTTCAGGGTGACGTGCAGTGTTAGTTTTCCGCCACACGTAGCATTTTGCTTTTAGGCCAAAAAGTTCAATTTTGGTCTCATCTGAGTAGAGCACCTTCTTCCACATGTTTGCTGTGTCCCCCACATGGCTTCTCCCAAACTGCAAACGGGACTTCTTCTGGCTTTCTTTCAACAATAGCTTTCTTCTTGTCACTCTTCCATAAAGTCCAGATTTGTGGAGTGCACGACTAATAGTTATCCTGTGGACAGATTCTACCACCTGAGCTGTGGATCTCTGCAGCTCCTCCAGAGTTACCATGGGCCTCTTGGCTGCTTCTCTGATTAATTCTCTCCTTGCACAGCCTGTCAGTTTAGGTGGACGGCCATATATTCGTAGGTTTGCAGTTGTGCTATACTCTTTCCATTTTTGGATGATGGATTGAACAGTGCTCTGTGAGATGTTCAAAGCTTGGGATATTTTTTTATAACCTAACCCTTTATCCCTGGTATGTTCCATGGCCTTCATGATGCTGTTTGTTCACTAAGGTTCTGTAACAAACCTTTGAGGCCTTCACAGAACAGCTGTATTTATACTGAGATTAAATTACACACAGGTGGACTCTATTTACTAATTAGGTGACTTCTGAAGGCAATTGGTTCCACTAGATTTTAGTTAGGGGTATCAGAGTAAATTGGGGTGAATACAAATGCACACCACACTTTTCAGATATTTACAGTATCTCACAAAAGTGAGTACACCCCTCACATTTTTGTAAATAGTTTATTATATCTTTTCATGTGACAGCACTGAAGGAATTACACTTTGCTACAATGTAAAGTAGTGAGTGTACAGTTTGTATAACAGTGTAAATTTGCTGTTCCCTCAAAATAACTCAACACACAGCCATTAATATCTAAACTGTTGGCAACAAAAGTGAGTACACCCCTAAGTGAAAATGTCCAAATTGGACACAATTAGCATTTTCCTTCCCTGGTGTCATGTGACTCGTTAGTGTTACAAGGTCTCAGGTGTGAATGGGGAGCAGGTGTATTAAAGTTGGTGTTATCGCTCTCACTCTCTCATACTGGTCACTGGAAGTTCAACATGGCACCTCAAGGCAAAGAACTCTCTGAGGATCTGAAAAAAAATTGCAATTCGTAAAAATTAGTAAATTCAAAAATCCAAAAATAAGAAAGAAAATACGAAAGTTCTAAAGAATAACTAACTAATAATAACTAACTATTAAATTATAGGTATTGGAATTTCCTTTTAAAAGTTAGTAAATGTAATGAATACAAATTTATTCGAATTTAGGAATTATCCGAAATAACGAATGCCACGTTTAAACAAATGAAATGGAACAAATTAATAATAAATAATAATAAAACTTTTTTTTTTATTATTATTATTGTTATTTATTATTACTAATTTGTTACATTCCATTTGTTTAGATACGGCATTCGTAACTTCGTATTCGTTACGTTCAAGAACAGCCAAATTTGAAATTAAATTCCAATACCTAAAATGTAATAGTTAGTAATAGTTAAGTTATTATTAGTAATTATTTCAGGTTTTCTAATTCTTGAATTTACGAATTCTTAAATTTACGAATTCTCAAATTTACGAATTTACAATATTTGGAAAAAAATTTAAACTGATTTTTGTTAATTTGGATTTTTCAAAATCCATTAAACTAATTTGGAACGAAACAAATTGCACTTGTATAATTACTGAAACCATGTCCTGTGGTCTGATGAGACCAAGATAAACTTATTTGGTTCAGATGGTGTAAAGCGTGTGTGGCGGCAACCAGGTGAGGAGCACAAAGACAAATGTGTCTTGCCTACAGTCAAGAATGGTGGTGGGAGTGTCATGGTCTGGGGCTGCATGAGTGCTGCCAGCACTGGGGAGCTACAGTTTATTGAGGGAACCATGAATGCCAATATGTACTGTCATATACTGAAGCAGAGCATGATCCCCTCCCTTCAGAAACTGGGCCGCAGGGCAATATTCCAACATAATAACGACCCCAAACACACCTCCAAGACGACCACTGCCTTGTTAAAGAAGCTGAGGGTAAAGGTGATGGACTGGCCAAGCATGTCTCCAGACCTAAACCCTATTGAGCATCCGTGGGGCATCCTCAAATGGAAGGTGGAAGAGCGCAAGGTCTCTAACATCCACCAGCTCCATGATGTCATCTTGGAGGAGTGGAAGAGGACTCCAGTGGCAACCTGTGAAGCTCCGGTGAACTCCATGCCCAAGAGGGTTAAGGCAGTGCTGGAAAATAATGGTGGCCACACTTTTGTGAGATACTGTATAAATTGCACTTACATTTTTAAAATTTCCACAGGCATAAAATAAACTTGAGTCAATATCTCAATGGTGGCATGCAAACCCTATACAGGGTGATGATATCACTGCCCCACCTCCTTCTCTTTTTTGCTTCCTCCTGTTAACCATCCATCTGGGAACCTGTCTTAATGCTAAACCTAAGACTGTGGAGAAAGACTGGAGCTGTGGAAGCTGTGCTCCGCGAAAGAAATTGCAATCCAACGCCATCAACGGCTTAATAATTCCTAATCAAGCTGCATACACCCCGGGGAACCTACAGGACGTCTTACCCTACCCTGAGGACACGATATTTTGGAGATAACAGCAGCCCGAGCTATACAGCGGGCCCTACACACGAGGCGTCCGGCGCCATCTTGCGGCCTACAGGCCGGACGATCCTAACGGCCCTCGGTTTACATCCATCCAGGACCCATCAAACCATCATACCTCCGCTGGCCATCAGCAACAACATCGGAGGACATCTGAGGCCAACCGCTGGTAGCCACCATCATCAGGCTCTGCTCCTCAGCATTCCGGCGCCACCCTTCAGGCCTATAGGCCCAGGCTCCACTACCTCCGCTGACACAGTGAGTACCGGTCCTTAGAAAAGCCGACCCCCCCCCCTGGAATCATCTGCCCCTGACCTCTCCAGAGATCCCCCCGATTGCCATCCAGACAAGGGAGACACAAGTCCTACAGTGGGGTGTACTGGAGGCCGCGGCTCCGGCCTACTCTCGGGGAGCAGCCATCTTGCTACACCCAGGGCTGACTTATAATCACTCCGGACTCTCCCAGCCGGTTCTCCTCCTCACAAGCAGACCGGAACTGTGCCACATAGCCCCACCTGGTAATTGGGATCCATTTCCCGTGCATCTTGGAAAAAAAACACCAAAGGGTTAGCAAAAAAAAAAAAAAGGGACACAGAGGCCCTGTTCCTATTACCACAGGCAGCGGCCATCTTGCTTCACCCGACAGCAATAGCATTGGGGCCTTCCTGAAGTTACCAGGCCAGATTATTGTGCCCTGTGACAGTCACCTCCACGCTCACTGGTCTGTAGACCCCAGAGGCTGCTGTAGATACCCTTCACAAACAGAAGCTCCAAAGTCAGAGATGAGAGGCGGCCATCTTGGGACACCCTAAGTCCATCAACAGCTCCCTGGTCCTTCCAGAATCAGTCCCTTCTGCACAGACCTCCTTATTACACCCACACAGTCCAGATCAACTATCTGAGGGGACCCCAAAGCTGCCCAATCGAAATTAGTAATCCCCTGCTCACAATCAAGGCCCGATACACACCCCATCAGGCAACAGTTAACCTAACAGAGATCCTGATGCAATCAACAACCCTATGACAGGAATGATAAAATGAACTAAAAGGGGTGCATGCGCGGCGCGATGGAGCACGGACGCCTATGACTAAGGCTCCGGCTGTACGGAAACAAATCACATCCCACAGGGCCTAATCTTGCTCACCGAAGCTTAAAATTTACCTGCACCCCTGTGGGACCACCAGGTGTATGCCGTCACGGAAAAGCGGCACAAAAAACAAGCCGCAAGGGTCCTTAACAACTTATCTCCTCCGCACTGCCAAGAAAGGAAGCATGGCTAAAGAAGGCCCCCGGACCCAGCGTGACTCCCCACATACTGACACCAACCCAGGGATCTCGGCCTCAGTCCGTGATGAAGGGGAGAGCTCCACACATTTAACTAAGGCTGATCTGGAGGATAGCTTGTCGCTGATGTATGAGAAGATAGCAGGGACATTTCAGTCAGAACTTCATAAAGCAACTAACACTTTATCCCTGGAGATCACTTCCCTGGGAAATCGCACAGATCTCTTAGAGACTAAACATGATGAGCTTGCTTTGGCTCACGCTGACCTCCGCAAAGACTATGAATCCCTAGCGGAAAATTTCCAGTTGGTGCAGTCGCAGGTCGAAGATCTTGATAACCGTAATCGCAGGAACAATCTGCGACTGCGTGGCATTCCAGAAACGGTTACCGACCTCCCTGCAGCCGCTAACAAGATATTCAAAACACTCCTTCCCTCTGCACTACCTTCGGCATTCGTCTGCGACAGGATCCATAGGGCTCTCCGCCCCAAACCCCCCGCAGATAAACCGCCACGTGATATAGTCCTTTGCCTAAAGGATTATCTCACCAAAGAAGATATCCTACGTTCCGCAAGAAATTCTGCAGCCATTGAGCTAGAAGGAGCCAAGATACAAATCTATCCTGACATTTCACAAGCCACTTTGGATCGCAGACGCAAAATGAAAGAGGTCACATCAGTTCTCCAATCAGCCCACATCCGTTACCGCTGGGGCTTCCCTTTCAAGCTCACAGTACCACACAATGGATCCACCTATACTGCATATAATGCATCGGAGGGTAAAGAAATCCTAATTAAATTGGGCCTTCTGGAACCAGACCCACAAAACCGACGTCCTCCCACACCAGGATCCAGCCCAATCTGGAACACTCCATCCTCACGTCGGAACCAGGGTAATTGGCGCCAATCATTCAGAGACAAACCAGCTTAAACCACCCTCCCAGGAAAAGAGAGAATATTTTCTATTTTTGTTTCTTTTTTCTACCAATCTTCACAGATCTGCATAGTGCTTGGTACTCGCCTACAGCAACCTCATCTTTCACACCACAAAGTTGATAATCCCACAACTCAGGTAGACCTACCTGTTACACCTACCAATACCTTGCCAATACCTTGTAGATCTCACTATGAACCCGTGAAGATCTCTTCTCCCACCCTGACTTTGCAACAATAGTACAATGCAACTTTCCGTACGGCATCGCCGTATTAAATAACTTTACATTATACTGATGCCTTAGGGCGGTAAGTCTCCCCGCGTTCGCTGTCATCCCCCCCTGCCAACCATTGGGTCCAACTCATGTTGGTTCCTCAGGATTTCTTGAACCCTATGGTTGGTATTGGACTAGTTTGTCCAAAGAAATGTTTTCATTGGTCAATTAGAAGGTTTTCTTTTGACCCCCATGTTCAATGCTTATTTCTGAGCAAAATGTTAACTTTTTTCATTTTTGTTTTCCTAATTTTTTCTTTCATTTTTTTCAACAAGTCTATCGTAATACTGTATATGATAAGTTTATCACAAGTATTAACCTTTATAGTTGTTTATCAGACAAAGATTTTGCTTTCTATTAAGACAACTCGATCCTCCCTTATACCTCATGATGTGGGTCTGGCCATTCCGCGACACTACTCCGCTCATTTTCATTATAACAAGCACCAAGCTATATATTTAAATATTCCCCAATGACATTAAAAGTAATTTCACATAACGTGCAAGGCTTTAATATTCCACAAAAACGTAAGAAAGCGTTTTGCCATTACAAAAACTTAAATGCGGACATCCTCCTGTTACAAGAGACCCATTTTTCTGACGCAAACCATCCCCAATATTTTGACAAAGCTTTCAAACAACACTATTATACTACTTATACCACTAAATCTCGCGGAGTGGCCATATTCATAAAAAACTCCACTATATTCGATGTTGAACATATTTACAAAGATCCCGATAGTAGATTTATTATACTTCAAGGTAGTCTACAAGGTCGCTCTACAACTATTGCCTCCATATATGCTCCAAATGTAGCGCAAGCAATGTTTTTCCAACAATTTTTTACCATTCTAGATCGCTATCTATCACCTCACTTAATAATTGGGGGCGATTTTAACCTTACAGCTCACCCCACCCTAGACAGAAGCAGAACTACCCCCTCCTCCAAGGCTTTCCCCAAATCTCTGTCCCGCAACCTGAACACACACCAACTTATTGATGCATGGCGAGCACATAACATTGGATGCAGATCTTACACGTTCTATTCCATCCCGCACGACAGCTCAGCTCGCATAGATTACATTTTCTGTACCCCTACAATCCTGGCGAACTCTATTAATGCAGAAATACATGTCTGCCCATGGTCTGACCATCATATTGTTACTTCCACACTCACCAGAATTGGTCTTAAACCCACGACTTACACCTGGAGACTTAATGACTCCCTATTAACAGACCCTTCCACTATTGACACTCTCACCACAAATATAAATGATTATTTTACTGAAAACCAGCTCCCTGACACCCAACCTGACACACTCTGGACCGCCCATAAGGCAGTTATCAGAGGTCAGATTATCAAGATAGCCTCCAAAAAAAATAGGGCTAAACTTCTTGAGCTCCGCTCTCTCACGAAAACATTGGATAAGTTGTATAACCGATATAATCACTCCCCGACCCCTGACATCCTACAACAAATAACCGACAAGAAACAAGCCTTAGACCTTCTACTCTCAGATAACACAGAAAAAGCTCTAAGATGGGCAAAAGCCAAATTTATGTTATATAGCAATTCAGCATCCACAATGTTTGCACGAAAACTTAATCAAGCCACAAAACCGACACACTCATATAAACTCCGTAATTCAACAGGAACCCTGGTCTCACATCCAAATGATATAATGGACATTTTTGTCAATTACTATAAGAAGCTCTATACAGAGTCCCATCCCACTAAAGACCCAACCTCCCAATCGTGGTTCTCAAATCTGACACTACCCTCTCTATCTAGGTTACAATCTGAACAATTAAATGCCCCCTGTACCGCAATTGAAATTACGTCAATTATTAAATCCCTTAAATCCTCCACAGCCCCAGGCCCTGATGGATTTTCTGCCTCTTATTATAAAAAATTTTCACACATTTTATCACCTAAACTGGCCCTTCTATATAACCACATCTTAAAGGGGAACAACTTCCCGGCAGAAATGCTATTAGCCAATATGTCTCTCATCCCCAAACCCCATAAAGATCACACCCTACCACAAAATTATCGTCCTATTTCTGTTATCAACAATGACTTAAAAATATTCGGCAAATTATTAGCGAACAGATTAGCATTAGTTATCACTTCCCTAATCTCCCCAGATCAAACCGGGTTCATCCCAGGTAGGCAAATTACTGATAATATACGTCTAGTTACCAATATAATACAAGACGCCAACTTACATTCCAAACAAACACTCCTCCTTAGCCTAGACATTCATAAGGCGTTTGACAGCGTCAGCTGGTCATACCTGGACCACATACTACCCAAATATGGTATCTCGGGTGAATTCCTACAGGGATTCCATGCCTTATATAAAGACCCTCAAACTAGAATTAAACTCCCAGGTAACAATTCCCAATTTTTTCCTCTCCAAAAAGGCACCAGACAAGGCTGCCCACTATCCCCCCTCCTTTTCGCCCTTGCTATTGAACCCTTATCCCGTGCCATCTCAGAAAATGTCAACATCAAAGGCTACCACAAAGGACCCGAAGAGTTCAAGCTCAGCCTTTATGCTGATGATGTCCTCTTGTTTCTAACAAATCCCCTCATAGCATTACCCAACCTAATCTCCTTATTAGAATCATTCCACACAATCTCAGGCCTTGGGGTAAACATATCCAAATGCTCAGCCATGCCAATAAATATCCCTAACGATGTTGCATCCTCATTACAGAATTATTTTTCATTTAACTGGTGCACCCATAGTTTCCGTTATCTGGGTATACAACTTACCCCCGACTTTCAGACACTTTTCCATACAAACTATCACCCTGTAGTTTCCAACATCAGATCACTTTTACTAATCTGGGACAAATACCATATCTCATTTCTGGGTAGAGTCACCGCTATCAAAATGGCAATATTACCTAAACTCCTTTTTCACTTTAGAGCTCTCCCCATTTATGTCTCCAAATCTTACATCGATTCAATTCAAAGAGACGTAAACAAATTTATTTGGCACCATAAAAAAACAAGATTTCACAAATCAATATTATATAGACCCCAACCTCTTGGAGGATTAGGACTCCCAGATCTATGGCGATACTATTTATCAGCCAGACTCGCGCAAACAGCCCAATGGCATGCCCCGTTTTCTCACATCCCATGGTTAAAATTCGAGTCACATGCCATTCTCCCCTTTATCCCCTCAGGACTACTATGGTCCAAATCTATCAAACCTAACCAATTCATCACCCATAACACTATAGTATACCAATCATTATACCTTTGGTCATTATATGGAAAGAAATTTCAACTGTCATCTCCTCTCTCCCCCCTACTCTCATTCATAGGAGATCCCGACTTTCCACAAGCGTTTCAAGATAGCTCCCAGTTTCTCCTCTGGCACTTAGCAGGGGTCACCACATACCAAGCCTTTAAAATAGGACCTCATTTTAGAACTTTTCCCCAACTACAAGCAATCCACGATTTCCCCCACTCTGAAATACACAGATACACACACATTAAACAATTTTATCTTAGAAGAGGCTCATTAGATTCCCGTGTAGAAAGCACTCATTTTGAACGCCTATGCCGTTTCTCTTCCAGAGACAGGGGGATTATTTCTAAACTATACTGCATGCTTAACGAATTTGCCCTTGTAGAAAAAACCAAACAGATGCTTAGTTGGGAAAACGACATAGGCCTTACCTTTGAACCGCATGAATGGTCGGAAATGTTAGTTAACATGTTTAAAAACACAAGATCATACTCAGTACGTGAAACAGCAGTTAAGCTGCACACAAGGTGGTATATGACACCCACCAGAATCCACTCCATATACCCTGCAGTATCACCACTATGCTTCAGAGGTTGTAACGAACTAGGCACCCTAACACATATTTTTTGGAGTTGTAATCATCTTAACCCTATTTGGCAGAAAGTATCCCACAAAATATCCTCTATTGTAGGTCGCTCAATCACCCCAACGATACAAATGTGTTTATGCTTCTCTTCCATTCCCAATATCCCTGCACCCTGTGAAAAACTAATTTTTACCCTTTTTGTGGCCATACACTGGGTTATAGCATTCAATTGGCGCTCCCCAGCTCTCCCTTGGTCACAAGTCCTAGCCAGAATGGAAACAATTAAACTCTCAGAACGAATCCACCACACTTTATATGATACTCTACATACCTTCAATAGCAAATGGATGCACTGGAATACAACTACTTAGTGTTAAAAAAAAAAAAAATGCTATACATCTATAGACAAATTTATTGTATATTGAATGTCTTTTTTGCAACATTCCCTTCTCTTTTTGTCCAACTCCCCATCATGTAACGCAATGCTGTACCTTGCTCTTGTTTTGAACCTTGTCTGACACAGTTACTGTTTTCCTTTTTATGTTTTTTTTCAATAAAAACTTTTGTAAACAAACTTTTTTTACGAATTTGGGATTTGCATATTGGTCAAGAGTTGATGGGACTTTAAATTTACATTTATGTGGATCACATTTTTCTGGTTTATATTTAGTTTATATGATTTATATTGATTTAATTGTATTATTATAAGTTGCCACAGAGAGTTCTTTATCCAATTTATAAATGATCACTATTTGAGCACTATTAATAAAGTTTAGAGGAAGCGCTTCACCATTGGATATAATATATATTGCATTTTGACAGTGTGGTGATAACACGTTATCGGTGGTAGCTGCTTTTTATTTTTTTATTTTGATATAGTGGTGTTGAGTAGAGTAGCGCAGGCAGGGCAGGACATAGGGTGGTGGGGGCCCCTGGGCTTGAGTCCCTTTCGGGCCCTACCTTTTATACATTACCGTATTTATCGGCGTATAACAGGCGCCAGCGTATAACACGCACCCCAAGTTTAGGAGGGAATTTTAAGGAAAAAAAACTTTTAGGAGGGAAGTTTAAGGAAAAAAACTTACATTTAAATGCCCATCAATGCAGCCTTATCAGTGTCCATCTGCAGCCTTGTCCAGTGTCATTGCAGCCTTGTCAGTGTCATTTGCAGCCTTGTCAGTGTAGCCTTGTCATTGCAGCCTTGCCCCAGCGTTATTTGCAGCCTTGTCATTGCAGTCTTAAAGTTTAAAAATGGCGCCACCGAGATACAGAGTCCTGTGTATCTCGGCGGGTCTCGGGTCCTCTAGGCAGCTCTCGGGTCCTCTCGCAGTCCCAAACGGAGCCGAGAGTAGCCGAGTGTACTCGGCTCAGCTCACAGTCATGCCCAGTCCCTGTGTTATGTCCATCATAGGGCGGGACTGGGCGTGACTGTGAGCAGAGCCGAGCCGAGTACACTCGGCTATGTATCTCAGCGGGGCCCCCTATTAGGCGGGGCCCATGGGCTTGAGCCCAGTCAAGCCCAATGGTAAGTCCAGCCCTGAGCGCAGGGCACCTATATTTATTTATTTTTCCCAATACTGCTGCCAGTCCCACCTCAGTCACAGCCAGTCCAATCTCTCCTCCCAGGTGACTGATCTCAGTCTGACCTCAGTTGCAGCCAATCCAATCCCTCCTTCCTGGTGACTGACCTCAGTCACCACCAGTCCAGTCCCTCCATCCTGGCGACTGACCTCACAGCCAGTTCCTCTTCCCTGGTGACTGACCTCAGTCTGACCTCAGTCTCAGCCAATCCAATCCCTCCTCCCTGGTGACTGATCTCAGTCACAGCCAATCCAGTCCCTCCATCCTGGCACCTGACCTCACAGCCAGTCCAGTCCCTCCTCCCTGGCGACTTAGCTCACAGCCAGTCCAGTCCCTCCTTTCTGGCGACTTACCTCACAGCCAGTGCAGTCCCTCCTCCCTGGCGACTTACCTCACAGCCAGTACAGTCCCTGGCTTACCTCACAGCCAGTACAGTCCCTCCTCCCTGGCGACTGACCTCACAGCCAGTCCAGTCCCTCCTCCCTGGCGACTGACCTCACAGCCAGTCCAGTCCCTCCTCCCTGGCGACTGACCT
Organism: Lithobates sylvaticus; assembly: GCA_028564925.1. Lineage (NCBI taxonomy): Eukaryota > Metazoa > Chordata > Amphibia > Anura > Ranidae > Lithobates > Lithobates sylvaticus. The sequence goes on along the minus strand of CM053034.1, from coordinate 60,684,611 downwards.
CACAGCCAGTCCAGTCCCTCCTCCCTGGCGACTGACCTCACAGCCAGTCCAGTCTCTCCTCCCTGGCGACTGACCTCACAGCCAGTCCAGTCCCTCCTCCCTGGCGACTGACCTCACAGCCAGTCCAGTCCCTCCTCCCTGGCGACTGACCTCACAGCCAGTCCAGTCCCTCCTCCCTGACGACTGACCTCAGTCACAGCCAATCCCTTTTCCCTGGTGACTGACATAATTTGTCATGGCTACCTACATTTTTTGTACGGGGGCCTTAGGGACAGATAATGAAGAACATCTCTAAAATGGGCTCACAGACAGAAAAGGGAACTCTTTCCCAAGCCAAAACTAAAAATAAAAAAAATATAAATAAATAAATTAATTAAAAAGTAAATTGGTTGTATTTAGGTTGGCCACAAATGAAATAGATGTACCCATCCCCCCAACCACCAATGTGACATTGTAATCTGACAGCACCCGTTGTGACAGACTCACACGTCCGGAGTCCGTCACACCCATCGCTGGCAGAATACACTGATCAGTCGGTGCAACAGACTGGCTGCAGCTGTTGATCGACTGAAAAGTTTCCAATATGGAAACTTGGACTTCTGTCGAGAGGGGGTGGCCACCAGGGCTGGGACAAGGGGTGGACAGGAGGGGCAGTCTCCCTGGGTGCAATGGTTTATTGCAGGGATGGGGTGCCCTGACCCTAACCCTAAGGGAAGGGGGGGGCACTAGATGACTTTGTCCCAGCACTGGAGGCCACACATTTGTTGAAATTCAGTAGGGACTTGCTGGATTTTGATCAGTGTATGGCCGGCTTTAAGCTTTAATAAATTAGCCTACTGCTGTGACGCAAATACGTAGAAGGAATCTGAAGTTATTGTGGAATAGAATACAATGTTCATGAAGACAATAATCACTCAAATGAAGGAGCCTTATGTGAAGGTCCTCTGTATAATGTACAAGAGTTTGTTGGTGATAGCGCTAAGTAGTTATCGTAGCCTTGTAAGGAAATCCCTAGTGTATTTGGTGCCTGTCACTATGGGAACATAGAATTTGACAGCATTGTTATAACCTAAGACGCTTTACCAGCAATGTTACTACAGAGCTCTGCTTTTTATCACAATTTATTGTGTTTTCTTCATAACTAAAAAATTACGTGTTTAGTTCCATTCTGCTACACTAACAGAAAAGTAACGATCAAATACTGTATAAGGCTGCTTTCGTTAACTTCTCCTTATGGACATTCTAGTTACCTGGTCTTCAGGCTGAATTCAGTATTTTCTGAGTCACTAACCAGGAATCAGCATGGATTCCCTATCCAAATCAGGATTTCTGACTTTTCCAATTATTTGTTGAATAACTTTGATTAAACAAAACTGCATTCAATAGTCATGGACCTTATGTGGACTATATAGAAACACACTATGTATCATAAAAACTAGGAATCCACCAATACCATTTTTTTTTTTACGAGTACAAGTACCAATACTTTTTTTTTTAGTATTCGCTGTCTGATATCAATTACCGATACTTACCGGCAACTGTTACTAATACTTACTAATTACTAACTACTAAATTGTGTTTACACTTCAGCTGTTAGCAATGGTACAAAGCACTGAAAAATTATTTACAAATTAAATTAAAAAAAATGTTTTTTTAATTTGCGCTTTTTTCAATGTGAAACATGTAAATATATGTTAAAGGTGTAAAAATAATAATAAACAAAACAAACAAAAACAATTTAAAAAAAAAATATTAATAGTTTATAAAATAGGAAGTGAACAAAAAAAATCACCAGGAAAATAAAAATTAAATGGGGAAGGAGAATAAGGAGTTACTTAAGTCTGATTAGTGTAGGGGAACATTTAATTAGAAAAAAAAAAAACTTGACAGGCTGCTTTAAACTGACTTTATCTGCAGATCCCTTTGATCTGTAGATGAATAAACAGAAAGATACAAAAAGAAACAATGTTTATTTTCATCTTTCTGTATCAGCGCTGAGCAATGTTGTTGTTGATTCTTTGTCCTTGACAGCTCCAATTGCCTGGACTTTGTTTACACTTCATCTGTCAACCATTCTCTATAAACCCTAGAGATGGTTGAAAATCCCAGTAGATCATCAGTTTTTAAAATAATGAGACCAGCCTGTTTGACACCCACAACCTTACCACGTTCAAAGTGACCTAAGTCCCCTTTCTCCCCCATTCTGATGCTCGGTTTGAACTTCAGCAAGTCTTCACCACATCTAGATGCCTAAATGCATTGAGTTGATGCCATGTGATTGGAAGATTAGCAACTTGTGGTTCCAAGCAATTGAACAGGTGTACCTAATAAAGTGGCTGGTGAGTGTAAAATTGAACTATCACAGTGATCAGTCATTGTACAGCTTGCTCCTGTGTTTTCTCCTCTTTATGGTGAAAAAGATACATTGTATGTATTGTTGCTGGAGGAGAAAATTGTAAACAAAAAAGTGTGTGGAATAAGTAATAAAACATAGAGATAAAATAGCTGGGTCAGGGTTTTGTCTAGGTCAGTGTCAGGGTAAGCCCCTGTACACACGTTCGGAAATTACGACCACAAAATCCGTCTGATTTTTTCAGACGGATTTTGTCCGAAACTGGTGTTGCATACACACGGTCGGACAAAGTTGTCGGAAAATCTGATCATTCCGAATGTGGTGACGTTCGTTGCGTACGACGGAACTACGTAGAGGCTAGTTGCCAATAGTTTGGTCTCGTAATTTGATCTGAGCATGCGTGGCACTTTGTCCGTCAGAATTCTCGACACACAATCGGAAAAAGTCAAATCGGATTTTATTGTCAGTTAATTTGAGATCCTTTTTTCCGTCGGAAATTCCAACGGAAAAAGCCAGCTAGAGCCCACACACGGTCGGATTTTCCGACAACATAATCTGATCTGACTTTTTCCATCGAAAAATCCGACCGTGTGTACGGGCATTAGAGTTACTGTCAAAGGTCAGGGACAGTGTATTTTAGATAGATTTAAAAACCCCATTTTTTTTTTAATTTAGTAGCAGTGTCAGTTAGTGTCGGTGTGTTTTTGATAGAATAAATAAAAGTAACATGTGCACTATTGTTTCTGGGCCCTAGTACGGGCACAAACAACAAGTAACATACACATATGTGGTATCAGTGCGATTGACAGGAGCAGAAGAATTTATCTTGGGTTGTTCTTTGGTGGCATGTTATGGTAACAGAAAGAAATATACAGCTCCATTTAAAACAATATATACTTCAATAATAAAAAAAATCAGGAGATATCCATTACCATTTATAGTTTCATTCAGCAAAATGTCAAATCGCATGCCAAATCGGCCCAATGTGGATGTGGGCTTATAGTGTGTTACAGTCAAAGTGAAATTGCAGTATAAAATACAAGTATTTTTAATCTGGGTATACTGCAGCATTAATAAACATCCCAAACAACGAAGAAAAACAGTTCTTTAAACACTTGTGGTCGTGGAACGGTAAAAACATGCGGTCAAACAGTGCTTTTACTGGCCAACAACCACTCTCCCTTAAGCTGCAAATGCAGCTAATGGGGGTGCCCACAATCAAAAATGATCTCCTCCATTGCACTTGGCAGGCAGTATCACCTCCCGAACGTGACCCATTCACCTGAATGGGGCTGCACCACAACAGCTGTTGGAGTGGTATGGGTTTTCAGAAGTGAAACAGTAGCTGAGACGGTGGCATAATGCCTCCTCACGGCCTGTTAAATGCTCTCTGATGACTGATCCACCATGGATGGCTCTTCTGAGGTAACCATGGCAAAAATGATCCCCTCTGTTGTGTTCTGCAGGCAGTAAAACCTGCCAAACATTACTCACTAACCTGAATAAATGGGACTGCCTTGCAACCACCATGCAACAGTGTGCAATGCCACATAGTGCCTCCTCACGGTCTGTCGAACGATTTTGATTAATTGATCATTTACACCTGAGCCTTAAATCAATTGATGATAGACACACAAAGGGGGGAGGGTGGAAACTCTGTAGGAGAGGTCGCTTGATTTATGACCTGTATTCAGCCAAACTTCTCAAGTCTTTAACAATGGGTATAACATTTAACATGTTCTACTGTAGAATAAGGAAAGGTGTAGTGAGCGCTGTTACCCACAAAATGTTTAAACTCCAACCTAAATGCTCACAATAAGAAACTAAATTCACCAACTGGCAGCTAAAACAATGGAAAGTAAAAACCAACAATGGCTTAAATAAAGTCCATGTAACATGTAGAAATATAGCAGCTTTAGAAGGCAGCCCAGTGGAAGCATAAGAAGCAATCTTCTGAGAATACTGTGGATAGAACAAAAGCGCCACTCTAAGTGCAGTAAATCTGGATATTTTAATGAAAGGCTAAAAGCATGGTACTCACAAGGTACAAGCATGATAAGCATGTAGGCATATAATGCCGGGTGTCCGTGAGGTGGATGAGTGTCATACACTGGATGGCATCGGTATCCTTGAAGCAGGCTGGAACGAAGTGTGCTGACACTTCCTGCGGGTGTAATGCAAGCCGACAACCAGGAGAAAAAGTACATAAAGTACATACCCAAAGTACATAAAGTACATACCCAAAGTACATAAAAACCTAAAAAAAACACCAGGTAGGCCTATCGTCTCTGGACGCGGATGCCTCACAGACAATTTAAGTCGGTACATCAACAAGCTTCTACAGCCCCTAGTCCTTTCCTTACCATCTTACATACGCGATACGACACATCTACTACAGGGTCTTTCGGGCCTCCACGTCGATGGCGACACTATTTTAGTTGCCATCGACGTGGAGGCCCTATACAGTTCCATTCCTCACTCATTAGGATTATCTGCTATTCAACATACATTATCCACTGTCTCTGTGTACCCTCCTGAGTTGTCCACATTCATCGTCAGGGCCTTACAATTCATACTTACCCACAATTTTTTCTCTTTCAACGGGTCCCACTACCTCCAAGTACAGGGCGTCGTCATGGGCACTTGCTGCGCACCGGCGTACGCGAGCCTGTACTTGGGGGAGTGGGAACGACTATTATTCTTGGACAAATCTGCCAGTATCTATACCCAATATATAGCAACATTCCATCGTTATATTGATGATATTCTGGTTCTGTGGCAAGGTCCGGCAGAAGCATTACATCAATTTCTAAACTTTCTTAACTCTTCTAACTCGTTAAACTTGAAGTTCACTATGACATATAGTATGACTTCCATTTCATTTTTGGATCTCACACTGACCAAGGACCACGATGGACACATACAGAGTCATCTGTTTAGAAAACCTACAGCTGGAAACACCATCCTTGCTGCTTCCAGCCTCCACCCACAACCACTTTTAAATTCGATCCCCTTTGCTCAGTATCTCCGTGCTCGCCGCAATTGCTTTACTGAGATCTCCTTTGAACACGAGGCCTCCGTTCTACGCAATAGACTCCGAGCACGGGGCTATACTAACAAGGTCCTTAAAGATGCATATAAAAAAGCTAAATCTAAATCACGACTTACATTACTTTCTACTTCCACGTCCAGGGACACATGTTCTCCTCTCAGAATTATAACCACTTATTGTCAACAACATTGTCAAATTACTGACATACTCTCTCGATACTGGCATATACTTGCCACCGACAAATCTCTTTCTCCCTTTGTCCCCACACATCCCCTACTTACTTTCAGACGTGCCCCATCTCTTCGAGACAAACTTATTAGAAGTGAATATACCAGTGGCGGCTGGTGCTCACATTTTTTGGGGGGGGCGCAAAACAAACAGCCTCACTGTGCCATAAAACGCTGCCACTGTGCCCATTAAATGCTGCCACTGTGCCCATCTAACGCTGCCACTGTGCCCATCTAACGCTGCCACTGTGCCCATGTAAAGCTGCCACCGTGCCCCAAGTGCTGCCACTGTGCCCATCTAACACTGCCACTGTGCCCATCTAACGCTGTCACTGTGCCCATTAAATGCTGCCAATGTGCCGGCACTTACCTTGTCAGGCGACGAGCGGTGTCTCCTCATCGACCCGACATCTTCTCCCGCGCTCCTCCTGTCTTCTGCAGTGATTGGACGCCTAGGCGTCCAATCACAGTGCCTGTGACTTCAGCCAATCAGGGGACCGGTAACACAGACCGGCAACATGATTGGCTGAGAGGCGGGTCTGTGTTAGGGAAGCGATGTATTCGCTTCCCTAACACAATACTGTGTAAGCAGCGAACGCAAAGCATTGCGCCCGCTGTTTACACTTATGGAAGCCTATTAGAGCACACCGCTCTAATCAGGTCCCCTATTAGAGCTTACAGCTCTAATAGGGCGCTTCCAGAAACCCCCCCCCCCCCGCTGTAATTTAGATGCCCGGCGCCCGACAAGGGGCCGGACACCTGAATAGGGCGCGGCAGCGGTGACAATAGATAGATTCATGCAATGCATGAATCTATCTATTGGTGATAGAGCGGTGCAGGAGAGGGGGGGCGGCGCTCCTGCGCCCTCTATGCACGCACCGCCACTGGAATATACCATTACTGCCAAATCTTATACCAAACTTATGGGTACCTTTCCCTGTGGTAACTGCAGATATTGCAGATATCTCTGTAAATCCAATACTAACAATCTTTTGCCTAATGGTCAACAATTCTTTCCTCAACACTATGTCAATTGCCGTTCAATCGGCATAGTTTACTTATTGGAATGTGAATGCGGATGTTTTTATGTGGGAAAGACCAAATTACCCTTCTGGAAACGTATATATCGCCATCCTCTCAGTATAAATAAAAAAGATCCTGATCTCCCCATTGGACGACACTGTGAGCTTTTGCATCCAGATTCTACCCCAAAAATCCTGTTTAAAGCCCTAGACCACATCCCTCCACCCAATTGTGGAGGTGATTATAACAAAGCTCTATTACAGAGTGAATTAAGATGGATTTTCCACCTTAATGCTACTTCGCCCCCTGGCCTTAATGAGGCCTTCCACTTTAAACCATACCTTGAAGGATTCAAATCTGGGGTCTGTGAATTGGATCTATAGTCTTCCACATATATACAACTAGCATACTTAACAAGCTTGTACTTTACTGTCTGTGATTATATATATATGCTCATATCTTCACACGTTATACTGTACCGTTCATGCTCCCATGTTGTATACTGACCCAATTAATACAATTGTCTTTCTTTATTATTGTTTCTACAGATTGATGTAATACCCAGTGGTTGTGGACCCACATGCATGATTAGAGAATACCCACACTGCACATTCTGTGCAAAGCTATGTCATTACCAACACCCTTTGTATACTTTTCTACATGGGCCTGTTTCTGGGTTCCTAAATTTATTGCTACCCGATGCGGGTAAGACATTGCGCATGCGCTCGCTATTCCCTGACGCATGCGCATGCCCAGATCTCCCTGCGCGTCAGCTCCATCGGCGCCTTCCTATTTGCGCTCCACTCCGGAGCGATGACAGCAGGAGAACTTCCGCCCGCGTCGGTGACGTCATGACGCTGGACGCGGCTCCGCCCATTGGACGTGCCTGCGCCCAGCGCCTGCACGTCAGAGGTCTCACACAGTGGGACAATACGCAGCCGGATAGGCTGCTGCCCCCTCAGCTTTGGCCAATCCTTATTCAGCGCTACAGGCGCATCATACTTTCGCGCCTCTATACAGCTGATTGCAATCACCTTACCCACTATAACTAACCAGAACTAGCGGCCATAGACATGCCGTTCACTATCTGGCGTTCCGTGGGGATACAACACTTCATGCTGCCTTACATACAGGTAATATTACTTATACCTATATCTAGTGACTCCCTTTTTCGGCCCCTATCCCTTGACCTATTTGACTAATACCCCATATCTTATACTTGTTACAGCTTTCATTCCTCATTGACCATATGCCTTCAAGTCACAGGCTATCTGCCTGTTTCTTGTATGAGACCTTGCAGCTCTTGGAGCCCCCAACAGCCCGCCATTTACTCGCGCGGCATTGCTATATGCTTTTAACAGTACTGGCAATTCACTACTGTACACACTGGATCTATTAGGCCCACATTCGGTCCTCAATCCTATTACATTTGAAAGGGACTATTCTCTCCGCATGTGAGTACCACACCCACAACACAATATTCTGTTGATCTATATTATGGCATTTAAATATGTAAAATTTCTGACCATTCGCATTTTACATACCTACTGTACTAATACTTATCTACTCACATTATTTAGATGTGAAAGAACAGGATATTAATCCGCCTTTGAAAAAGGACAAAAGTCCGAAACATGTCGGCGTTTTCCTAGACCTTACATATATTGCAAGTTTATAACCTCTTTATGTTAGAGATATCTTTATATTTTGTATTCATGTCTGACATGGTCAATTTGAGTATGCTTAATGTATGCCCTCTCTGACAGTTTGTCTAAACTGAGAAATATGTGCACCCCAGTGTATAGCCTGTAATAAACATACTTTTTTGAATTGCATATACTCTCTTTGTGTCTATCCAGTTCTACAAACATCCCCTAGGGGTATTGGCCGTGTATATGCACACTAGGCCTACATTGTTTTTTTGTGTTCAAATATTTGGGATGTGATAGACCACATATGCTTACACACTGTCATCATCTGCCTAACCTTTTTTTCACAACCAGGAGAAAGAAATCACTTCTGGGAGTGAGAGCGAATAGGCGACGCGTTTGCAGAGCTACGCTCCTTCTTCAGGCCTGAAGTGCACCCAAGATCACATATCGAAATGCCAAAAATTTGAATTGCACTGAGCAAATTAGAATCCACAAACCAAAAACCCACACCATCCCTTACCTTCCTATCTATAAAAGTCATATATCAATGTAAACAATTACAATGCCTGCATTGTAAATTTGTAACCCACTGTCAGAAATCATCTACCACAAAAAGGAAAACATACCTTCTAAATTAATTTTACAACTGTTCTTCCGATATTGTCATACACTACATTGTCTCCTGTCCCTGTGGTCTACTTTACATGGGTCGCACCATCCGGACCTTGCGTAAAAGGTTCAGAGAACATCGTAGGTCAGTAGATGACAGGAATCTAAGCATTCCCAAACATTTCAAAGAATTTCACCAGGGCTCCACTGCCGGACTTCGGGTCTGGGTAATTGAGCAGATACCCAGGAACCTCCCTCTTTCAGAGTGTTTTAAACATCTCTGCGAGAGGGAACGTTTTTGGATTTATACCCTAGATGCCCTCGTGCCTGGAGGTTTAAACGAAGACATAGAAATTTATTTTATTCCTTTTTTATTTGACTTTTCCTCCTTTTTCATATTTTTCCCTACCACCCTTTTTCTTTTTCCTCTTTTTCTTTTCCTTTTCCCCTCCCCCCTTTTTTTCCAAAATCATTATAATGATCTAAATCTCCAGATTCACTCAACAGTACATCCTTATGATGACGCATAATACAAAATTTCCTCTAATATATAGATCCCATTTACTTATGCAGAGGTGTATGTCTCTGTTGTGTGCATGCTTGTGCTCACACGCGCACCCACATCCTATTGTCGGCTTGTGCGTGCACCTGCGCGTGTAGGCACGTGGACACATCCTTCAGATACCCCACATACAATTAAATACCAAACTATTCATTCATATTGCTTTCCTATAATAAACTATTTTAAAAAATTTATTTTTTCAAATGTATTCATTTTTCTCTTAAATTATTATTATCATGATTATTTTTATTGCCTTTTAATTAATTCCCATATTCTTTTAAAGGACCACTTTAGTCTTTAAGATACTATATAAATCCCTCACAAACAGTCCCAAGTAAGTATATCTATCATATAGCATAGTCCATACTCTGTATAATTTTTTTACTTTTTTACTATTGTTATATTGTGTCCCCAAAACATCCCCAATCCATTTACTAATTAATCTTCTGATTGATGGATTGATTAATTTTTAACCCAATTTTTATCCATTATCTTGTGATGTCTTTGACTTACGGTATGTCTTTTTGAGTGTCCTGTTCGTGTTATGGAGATGTATTTTGTGTACATATGTGCCCTTCCTTCATACATAATCATTTTTTTAATGGTTTACATATTGTCATGCTGAGGCACATTGCCCAATCCCCTCCCCTTCGGCTATTCTGGTGTGTGTGGTTTGGAAGGGAGGACGGTCCTATGATCTCATTGGCCCACCCGCCCTGCCAGCTCTATATATCACACCTATACACCCATGCCTGATGCTCCGAACGCATGCACGTCACAGCCTCTTCCCCCAGTGACCAGGGACCTCCTGAATGATGGCTTCCTCTTGCGCCCTTAACGTCTAGCCCAGGACATTGGAAACCACTGGCGCCGCCAAGCAAGACTTCACTGTACTACTTGGAAACCGCTCTGGATCCCTGATGTCCATCTGCTGCCTATAAAGATGTGCCTGCTTTTATCCTGATTCTATTGAGAATTAAATGTGTTATTCATATTGCTGCACTTAGATTGGCGCTGCTTGTCTGTTTTTTGTATTTCAATAATGGTTAACTTTGTACCTAGGAACCTGGAACATAAACTAGCTGTGAGCCAAACGGCACTGATAGGTTTAAAGGTGAAAAAACACCTGGCAGTGACCGCCCCCCTAGTTTTACTTACCTGAGCCCCGTATTTCCCTCGGCGGAGTCCCTCTCTGCACGGGGTCCCAGCTCTCGATTTGATAGATTTATAGCAGTGTAGCCATTGGCTCCCGCTGCTGTCAATCAAATCCAATGATGCAGTGCCGGGGGGCGGGGCCGAGTCCTACATTCAGTGTCTATAGACGCTGAATGCTTCACTCGGGAGCACGCCCGCAAGGTAACCCCCTGGGAGAGCTCTTCTCCTAGGGGGTAATACGATGCGGGGAGCATCCATGAGAGCCACAGAGGGACCCCAGAAGTTGAGGATCGGGGGGCCAAAACGAACTGCATAGTGGAGGTAAGTATGACATGTTTGTTAGTTAAAAAAAACAAAAAATCTAAGCTTTACAATCCCTTTAAAGGATAAGTTCTCCTTTTTTTCTTTTTTTTTTAATTCCAGTTCCCCAATGTAACTTTAGTGTATATATCATTAGCGTAATTCTTGCAGAAATAAAAAAGCTTTCTAATTATCTTACACACCCCTTACCTCAGTGTCCAGTTGGATGTATAAAAAAACTTTTCCATTACTTCCTGGACAGACCTTGGGATGTGACACAGGAATCAGTTTACCAGCTAACTTCATTAGCACACACTGCATTTGCCCTCCCCCTTTCAGCAGATCACTACCACCCAACTCTCATAAGGTGCATGTTTTCCCAATGCAATCAGTGAAATTAGTTATCACTAAATACACAACCATAGATCTTTCATTTGGCAGAGTATGCAGAAGAGAGAAAAAAAACAGGAGAAGTATGTCCTTGGTTCTGTAAAGCTCACCGTATATTATACAACCTGACTGTACAATCTCCTTTAGATCTACTATTAACTATGTAGTGCAAGGGCCTGCCTGATTGGATACAGAGTGATTGAATAGATGGTGTGTCCTCCTATATAAGCAAACACACATTTTGCACCAAACACAGAAACAAAAACATTTTTTGCCACATAAAAAAAAGCAAAAAAATGCAGCAAAACGCACAGAAAAAAAAGGTGCAACATGCCAAAATGTCCTATGAGCCACCTTGCCACGTGTAGGGAGCCCATTGAAATCAATGAGCTGCTCTATGCTTGTCACAGGAAAAACAAGTAAAAAAATGTGCTCCCACTACGCTAGGTGTGAATGGGGCTTGAAAGTAAAATTGGCGTGTTTACACAAGATCAATGAAGCTACATTCACATCTGTGCATTTCTGAAACTGTGTGCTGCAAACGCACCACAAAGCACAGTAAAAAAACACACTACGTTCCGCTCTAGAAAAAGTTCTGGAGCTTCTTTGGGGTGATTGTTGAACATTTCAGTTAAATGGGCTGCCCTATGCGTAACGAGCGAAAACGTATATGCGTGACACTCCAGAAAACGCATGCAGGAATAAGAGTTCCCACTACGCAGAGATGCGAACAGAGCCTGACAGCTGAGTATCCCCAATTCCCCATACACTCTCTCCTATGCACTTGTATAAAGCTGGCCATACCCCAGATAGCAAGCAATTGAGCTGCAAGTTTGAAAATTACTTGGTAAGCTATTGCTAGACTTACCAGGCTTCAAAGGTTTGTTGCACAATTGCAGCCAGTCCACATTCATACCTCCCAACTGTCCCGGATTCACCAGGACCGTCCCAGGAATGCAAGTAAATCCCAGCGTCCCGCGAATACAGCTGAAGTGCCGGAATGCATGGCTCCATTATTGCATGCATCTCACTGGGGCATGCCGATCACAAGGGAACTTCCAGTGCTCTAGCCAATCACTAGGGAAGCTCCCTTGCACCTCCCCTTCCTGCAGGGACCCCGGCATACCACAACCTGTCCATGGAGCAAAAATCCCAAATGCGGGCTCCTATCTGGCATACATCAGAGCAGATGGGGAAACTCCAAGCCTCGCCCACCTGCTGCTGATTGAAGGGGAGGACTGTGTTGAATGGACTAGCCATTCAACACAGGCAGCAAAAACAACATTTTGGCCGATCAGGGAACTCTGAGTTTCAGCAACCTGTGTGGAGATCATAAACTGTCATGTATTTTCATACATGTGATACATTCATAAAATACTGTGCGTAGTTTAGAAATATAGATGCTTATGTAGCACTGACCCCGAAGGAGCTGCTGGTTTTATTGGGCTTACCGTTACCTTCTTCACCTCGTCTCCGTCTAGGGGTTCCCGTGGTAGATGGCCCAAAGAAATGTAGAAACTGACACTTGATCTTCCTTTTGGGTTATTTATTTAAAAGATAACACAGTCTACTTAATGTAGGGTAGAGGGTTAGGAGGAAAGTTCAGGTACTTTTGGAACTGCAAGAATAGAAAGTCTCTTACTGTAAGAATCTAGAGAATAACTGTTTCACAGCTGGATTCTCGCCACCCCCGCCACCAGTATCTCTCAGCCGGCCCGGCGATACCGTATGAGTGTAGATCCGTTTAGTGTCCTTCAACTGAGCCTCCAGGCTCCTTCAGAGAAACCAGCCTTGTGCATGGCCTTCTCCTTGAGAGTCCTCCCCTGGATGGTTCTCCCGTTGTTGGGCCTCTCCTTAGACGAGACGGCACCGGACCACTTTTGGATGATTAGGCCCCGATATCCATTCAGGCCTGTCCCTGCAGTTGCTTCGCCTCGGGCTATCCAGCCCTGAGAGTAGAAAAAGGAAGTCTGGATGGCCGCACTTCAAAAAAAGCAATAATATAGCGCCTTTGAGGCGTGAAACGCGTTAGCTATCCACGCTGTATGCCGTATTCCTGATGATATAACTGTATTTTTGGATTTTACTAGTTACCAATAAAGAAGCCTTTTTTTTTTTTTAAGTGCGGCCATCCAGACTTGCTTTTTCTACTTTACTACGAGCAGAGCCAGCACCTGCCAAGTCCAATCAGGGTGGATATCTTCTTTGTGGGATTGCAGACTAGAGCAGTATCTTTACACTCAAAGCTATCCAGGCCCGAGACTCGGAATTGCATGGATCCACACCCCAGGCCAGGAGGGCCATGGGAGCTGGTCAGGAGGACCAGGACCAAACAGACAGAGAATGTCTTCTGGACTGAACCGGAACCTCGAAGCACGCGATCTCAGTACCTTAAATACCCTCTCCCAGAATTCACAGCAGGATGACACTCCCACTGGGCTGGTTCCGAGAAAGAATGGTACCCAATATGCCCAGCCTAACTGCGTTCTCATACTTGCCCGCGGTGACAGCAACACCTACGGCCAAGGAGAACTCAGTGCAATTCCAGCTAGACTGGTACTGAAACCATAATTTGGCATAACTAGGCCTAAAACCCAACTGTGGTTTTAGGAATATTAACTTTTGAAAAATACATAGCGCATGCTCGTCAGGAGTCAGCGCTACGCCTATATTTCTCCGGAAAGATTAAGTGATGAGCTTACTGTACTAACTGATGTACTGCAGGCGAACAGTGGCTGTAGGCAAAGCAACATACCTGTGCATCGCTGCCTTCTTACGGGTTTAGGGCGTGCACATGTGTGCCAGCTGCCTGTCAGAAAGTCAGCTAGATTCACAGCCATGACCTGTCGATCGGCTGTGTGCAATCACAGCCCAGAACCTTGTGTTGGTAAACAATACAGAGCTCTGCACAGAGAAAGCGATCTGTCAGTTTATTGCAGGAATGAGAAACTGAAAAATCTTTACTAAAAATCAGCACACTTTACACACATTACACATAGTTAGGCACACTTTTAACCCCTTGGTTGCCCTTAATGTTAAAAAAAGGCCAGTATCCTTAGAACAGTGACTGTGTACAGTATTATCACTGTATTGATGTCACTGGTGATGCCAGTGGCAGTTAGTCAGATCCCCCTAGCGTCAGTATCAGATTGACCGCCGCACGATCACAGTCCCCAAATAGGTCGCTGATCATTCAGTCATGTTTCTCTAAATTGAATGGATCCCCGTATGGCAGCTGGGATGCTTTTTGAGCTCCACAGCAGCTTGGGGTTGAATAAAGGCACCGGCTTGTGGGCTATTGAATTGTACTCCAGTTTTTAAAAAAATGTGCAATGATGATATTTACTATTCCCTTGGGTGATTTGTGTGCATTGCAGAATAATATTTATGAACTGTTACAGAGTCCTACCCTTTTGTTTCTGCCCTGAACAAAATGTTTTCATTGTCCTGCTTCTGGCATGACTGGGTTTGAGGAATTATCACCTGGTGAAATGTCTGAGCTGGTCTGGGAAGCTGCAGTATAAAAGCCCGTACATATGGTCATAAAATCTGAAGATAAATTTCATTCGATGAACGACCTGCCGATTTTCTGATCGTTAGTATGGTGCTTTTGACAGCCGATTACAAATTTTCGACAGACAAAAACTGGGTGTTCAGGCTTGAAAATTTTTGTTTGATGTTACCACAACGTCCGATTTTCTTTTCATTAGTACGGTTTCCTGACAAAAAAAATCTGAAGAGCAAGACTAGGCATGCTCAGAAATGAAAGAACACATAAAAACGACTCAACACATTACGTCACTTCTGACTTTGAATTCTTTCGTCAGAAAATTTCAGGTGTATGGGAAGCTAACTATGGGCTCTTACCATTTAGCAGACACGGACGCCGTCCAAAAATTTGTTTCATTTTCGTGTACGAAATTCAATTCGGATTCGTACGAAATACGAATTTTTGTTAGATTCGTAAACTTTTTTGTTAAAAAAACAAAAGTTCGTTATGATGAATTTATCATTATGAGGGGTTCCCACCATCCCTGTGCTGAGTTCCCGGGTCTGAGTGTAAACCCGCTGTGCCCATTATGAGGGGTTCCCACCATCCCTGTGCTGTGCTGACTTCCTCTGATTGGTGAACAAAACACCAGTCACAATTCTGTTAATTTGGATCCGAAATTCGTTAACGAAATTTCGTATTTAGTATAAAATTTAGAAGCATAGAAATTCCCATAGGGTTCCCACCATCCCTGTGCTGTGCTGACTTCCTGGGGCTTTAACTTTTAGGTTTGTTAACTTTTCGTAACAATTACGAATTTTTGTTATGATGAATTTATCATTATGAGGGGTTCCCACCATCCCTGTGCTGCGCTGACTTCCTGGGTTTTTAACTTTTAGGTTCGTTAACTTTTCGTAACAATTACGAATTTTCGTTATGAATTTGGATCCAAAATTCGTAAACAAAATTTCGTACGGAATTCGTATGCATAAAAATTTGTATTTTGGATTCGTAAGAATTTACGGAAATTCGTGCGAATTTTCGATTCGTACGAAACTAAATCACACATGTCTACCATTTAGCCCCTCCAGATTGGCAGGCATCATGCAACACCTAAATTGAGCCTGTGCCAGTCATGCCTTGAGCCCTGTATGTGGGCAATACACTCTAAAGGAGTGTTTCCACTCACCCTGTGAAGGGGTACCTATTTTGGCAATGAGCAGTCTCCAAGCCTTCCCATGCAAACAATCCTCTTCAGTCTCTTCCAAAGAGAAGATACAGATGAAAATGACTGTATGAATCTTGCCTGGTTCAAGCAGCCAAGGAAAGAGATGACACCACATAACAGGCTGCCACATTCATTAAACAAGTGGTCAATACACTCTAAAGAGTAATTTCTACTCACCCTGTGAAAGGACAGGATCCAGAAAATTGGTACATGTCTCCTACCTACAATAGCTTGTATAAAGTCCATCCTGCTCCACTGGGATGTGGTCCCCGTGCTCACATGCTAAATGCTTCATCTATCAGGGAGCCCCTCTGCTGGTTTCTGGGGCAGCATATGAGGTGTAAATCACTCTCAATGGGGAAGCAGTACAATATCATAGCTGGAGTAGACACTTGCCTTAAAGCGGTTCTGCACTGTGTGTTGTTGTTTTTTTTTTTTAAGGAAATGCAAAGGATTAGGAGATGTAAACTGGGGGACTCACGTGTTCCATTTTCCTAATTTATTGCTGCCAGTTTTCGTCCTATAAAATAATTTATATAAATGTTTCCTGCTGAGTGCCATCTTGCCTGTGGGCATGTGAAACCACACAGGCACTTCAGATGGCTCAGCATGCACCGCCGTTACTGCGCCGATCTCGCGCGTGCACAGTAACGGCAAAGTGCAGCTCACGTTCTCCGAAATCTCGCAAGATTTCGGCACATCTGCCGACATCTCGCGAGATTTCGGAAGATGTGCCGAAATCTTGCGAGATTTCGGAAGATGTGGCCGAAATCTCGCGAGATGTCAGAAGATGTCCGCACTGACTCCTGGGATCAATGACACCAGGTCCCAGGAGACAGTGCGGCGTGACGAGGATTGACGCAGAGACCCCGCCCACCGCCGCAGAGACAGAGGAAAGAACGTCAGCGATTACAAGGTAAGTGGAAAAAAAAAAAAAAAACACACTTCATTTAGTACTCTTTGCCTGATTTGGAAGGCAAAGAGATTTACTAAATGAAATGTGTGCAGAACCTCTTTAATATAACGGAGATACTGAGCTTCCTTATGGATGAGGCACTGCACTGCTGCCTAATAGTTATTGAACAAGTTCAATGTTTTTTTGCCTGCCTTCTGCTTCTGCATAAAAACAATTGTCAACCCCAAATGAAGACCAGCACTACCAAAGAAAGGTAAGGGACAGTGCCCATCTGCTGTCTAGGCAAACAGCCCTTTGCAGACTCTTCCAAAGAGAGAGACTGTATGAATCCTGCTTTGTTCAAGCGGTCAGTGATGAAGAGGACGAGGACCAAAAGGTTTTCACAATTCATTAAGCATGTGATTGAAGCACTCTAAATGAGTTGTTTGAATTCCCCTTGTGCAAGAGTCATCTATTCTGGCAAGGTCCAGTTTTCCTTCCAAAGCAGCAACTGGTCTCAAGAGTTTTCTCAGGCCAACCAACCTTCTTCAGACTCTTCCAAAGAAAATATGCAGATCAGGATGACCTTTATCCAGTTTGAGCCCTCCTTTGTAAGGCTGGTGAGATGCCTTAAGACAGAAGAAAAGCAGTGGAAGTATTTCAGGTGCCTCCAAAGACCGCTTTGCAAATTCCCTATGGTGACTGGATTACGGCTCAAGCTAGAAGAATGGAGCAAAAAGCATGTTTTCACAGCAGATGTTTACCCTTGTAAAGAGGAAGGTGTCCAGTGTTTGGAGTCACTCCTTTTGGTCGGTGTGTCCCTTATGGGATTGGTCAGATACATTACTTTACCATTAGAAGATAACGTGGCCTTCAAGAAAGTACTCATTCACAAAATCTGTTTATAGAAGATGAAACTTAAATTGACAGCAAGGTTCTGTGATTGTGGACAGTCTGGCTCAAGATAAATGTCTGAGTTGGCAATTGGCAAATAAAGAACAGGGTCATCTGATCCCCTACAAATTATGCCTTTCTCTGCTGCTAGAGAACATACCGGTGGTAAGGTACTGAATTGTCCTGATGTTTCTCGCTTCATCTCTCTAGCGGCCTGGATTTTGAGAGGTGAAGGTTCGCGGATTTAGGTTGCTCTTTGAGATTGGTAGATGCCCTCAGGAGAGCACGGAAGAGCAGCATGAACAAAGTCTACAACAAAGTCTGGCAAAATTCCAAGAATATGCTATGTTAGACATTTTCTCCAGGGAAGCAAGAGAGCAAGAGTTTGTCATGCCCTTGGTTTTCTTCAAAGAGGTCTCGATATGGACCTGAGCGCAAACACACTCAAAAGACACATCTCTTCCACGATGGCCCTTAGCGGGACTCAGTGGACCTCTGATTCTTCAATTCTTAAGGCCTTAGTAAAGCTAAGGCCTCCCAGAGCCCCCGTGTTTCTACATGGGACCTCACAATAGTACTCAACTACCTGTCTGCTCCAAAAAGTCATGATGGAATTATCGTTATGGGAATTACCAGTTTTCCTGGTGGCAGTAGCCTCAGCTTGGAGGGTTTCTGATTTGGCAGCTCTAGGGTATTAAGAACCCTATAAGTCCTTCCTGCTCCTGATGCTGGATTCTATTCCAAAAGTGGCCTCAAGATTCCATTTAAGTCAAGAAATCGTGTTGCCTACTTTTCATCTGAAAGAAAAATAGTCCTTTTGGATGTCGGGGAGACCCTTAAGACGTATATCCATGCTACCCTGACTTTCAGGTCATTAGATTGCCTTTTTGTAGTTCCCAGAGGTTCATGCAAGGGGGCCAGAGCTTCGAGCAGAGTAATTGCTTCTTGGATTGTGAAAGTGATCTCCCTCTTATATTCGAATAGGGGGTTGGCCCTTTCAAAAGGAATAACTGCATGCTCCACAAGGAGCATCTCAACCTCCTGGACAGCTGCCTGTAGAGACTCAATGAAGTCAATATGCAAGGCAGCCAAGTGGTCATTCATACACATCTTTATTTCTCATTATCGCATAGATCTGTCATTTTTGACAACTGTTCATTTTGGCAAAACGGTTATCTCGTTAGCCGGAGGCCATAATTAACCCTATTTTGTTTCCGCATTATCCCACCCTGGTTAGCTAGTTAGTTCCCAGCGGTAGGCTGACATGGAGCTATTTGACAAGTATCAAATACTTACTGTAATTTTCCTTTCATGATGAGCTCCATGTCAGCATAGACTCCCATCCAGGTGCGGAAATCAAGTTATGGAACACCGGCGGGAGGGAGTCAAATTTATGAGTTAGGTCCTTCAGGTAGGGTTATGGGTGGAGCATACCCAATGGTAGGCTGACATAGAGCTTGTCAAGAAAGGAAAATTGCGGTAAGTATTTGATATTCAATTTTCAGGGTTTTTTTTCTGAATTTTCTGTCTTTTTTTCAATTATATCAGACAAAATAAAAACCCAGTGGTGATAAAATACCACCAAAAGAAAGCTCTATTTGTGTGAAAAAAATTATATAAATTTAGTTTGGGTACAGTGTTGCACTATGCAATTACCAGTCAAAGTAGGGCAGTGCTGAATAGCAAAAAATGGCCTGGTCATGAAGGGGTTAAATCTTCCAGAGCTCAAGTGGTTAACGTGTTTAGTGAATTCTGTAGTCTGTACCCTTTGTTTTATTGTTACTTATAATTAATGTGAGAACTGGCTTACTCACTGTGGGAACAAACATTGCAATAGCAATGAGGAGTAAGGTATCTGCTTGTATCACCCAATGTCTTTCTGAGTATTCTGGAACCCCTTGCAGCCTATTAGGCTTTGAAATGCAAATACAGATTCAGCAAACATAAACACATATTAATATATATTTTTTTTATAGCCATAAAGCTGATCTCTTTTATTTGTTTCTCTGCAAAAAATATTGAAAGGTCTATTTTTGAAATGTATTTTTATATTTTGCAATGCGATAACATGATGGTATACAGTGTATATTTGCAATGCTATTCATTTATTAAGTTATTAATATTATATATGTTTAATTAATTTATTTTAAAGCAAATATCTTTTTTGCCTTTATGTCTAACCAACCAATCAAAATAACCCCAAAAAAACTATACATTGAATTTCTGCACGTTTTTGCTTATTAAAATTTTTTTCTGTTTGTACAATACAGAGCAGTCAGCTTAATATAACAGTTTCTGGGGACATACAGTAGAACGTTTTAAAAAGTAATGTTGGGGCTTTGCAGCTCATTGTCCTGTAAACACTACTTTGCCTCCATCTACTGGTAACTAGTGTTACTGCATATTTCTGCAGACTGCTTCTACTGGATCACTTTTTTTTAGTGTTTATACCTGAGGACATGCCCGCACTGGCCATAGGGCAAACCGGGCACTTGCCCGGTGGGCCGGGGCCGCGGGGCCGCCTGTCCTTGTCCTATGATGGGGGCGTGCAGAGCGGCGATCGTGGCCGCGCTGTGTTGCTAGGAAATGGCGCGAACCCGATTCTCTGTAAAGATCCACGGTTCTTCAACCATCTGATCGGCTGTGTCCAATCACAGCTGGTCACATGTAAACATGGAGATGCTGGTAATCGGTGCTCCTCGCCTCACACTGACAGAGTGTGTGGCGAGGAGAGCCGACCAGCGGCATCTCCTCACAGGGGGATATTTACACATGTAATCAAGTCACTGATCATCAGTGCCCTGATTACAATACAGCGCCAGTGCCAGCAATACAATACAGCAATCAATGTCCACCAGTACCCACAAGTGCCAGCATAAAGTGCCCACCAGCACCCACCAGTGCCAGCATAAAGTGCCCACAAGTGCCACCAATCAGTGCCCATTAGTGATGCCAGTCAGTGCTGGCTATCAGTGTCGCCTATCAGTGCTGCCCATCAATGCCCATCACCGCTGCCCATCAATGCCCATCCGCGTCGGCCATCAGTACCACTCACCAATGCCCATCAGTGCCGTCTCTATCCGTGTTGCCTATCAGTGCCCACCAGTGCCACCTATCAGTGCCCATCAGTGCCGCCTATCAGTGCCCATAAGTGCGACATATTAGTACCGCCTCATCAGTACCACCTAATCAGTGCCCATCAGTGCAGTCTATCAGTGCCCATCAGTGCCGCCTCATCAGTGAAGGAGAAAAATTACTTATTTCCAAAATTCACTGAGAAACTAAGAAAAACTGATTTTTTTTCAAAATTTTTGGTCTTTTTTATTTTTTTTAACTCAGCAGTGAGTAAATACCACCAAAAGAAAGCTCTATTTGTGTGAAGAAAATTATACAAATTTCACATAGTTACAGTGTAGCATGACCACGCAATTGTCATTCAAAGTGTGACAGCGCTGAAAAATGGCCTGGGCAGGAAGTGGTGGGGTGTAAGTGATCTGTATTGAGGTGGTTAAATCAAGCCTTTTTTACGATTGATTTAAATCATGATTTAAATCGACTTGATTTAAATCAAATCCACCCTGCTGCCAACTTAGCCTCTGGTCTGCAACTGCCATGGTGCTGCACAAATGATCATTAATGATCAATTTGATGGTTTGTCAGTTTGGATGAAAGCACAAGCAAATGCGACAGTTAGCATTCCCAGCATGCCAGGAATGTAACAGTTTTTTTTTGAATGTTTATTTGTAAAATAAATATTTTATACAAATAAAGCAAAAACTGAAATTGACAAAAATTGTTTTACATTTACTTTAACGTGGTTGTAAACCCACTTTTTGGACTTTTATCTATAGGTAAGCCTAGAATAAGGCTTACCTATAGGTAGTTGAAATATCTCCTAAACGTGCATCGTTTAGGAGATATTTCACTTGTAGTCCGCCGGAAGTCGCTACTGCACATGCGCAGGGAAGAAACGAACCTAAAGGCCATTTCTTCCCTAGCATATGCCGTAGGTCGCGGCTCCCGTGCGCATGCGCGGGAGTGACATCACGCGGCTCCGGCAAATCACAGAGCCGGAGTCCGCGGCCCCGAAGGAAGAAGGCAAGAAGATGGACGCTGCCCACACAGGGGACACCGCTGGATTCTTTTGCAGGTAAGTGGTACATAATGGGCTAGTATGCAATGCATACTAGCCCATTATGCTTTTCATTTGCAGGCTATACAGGGAGAAGAAGAGGAAGTAAAACCCATCAGGGTTTACTTCCTCTTTAAAACTAGCCTATTTTGCACCTCTTTCCAGCTGTTATATGGCAATAGCTCTTGCTTCTTTTGGCAGTTGGTCATAGTGTCAGGTCATGATGCCATCCAAGAGCGAGGTTCAGCAAGAGTCAACCAATCAGTAGTTATGCCTGAAAACAGTTCCTGATCTTATCTGTCCTGTCATTGAGGACCCCTGGAACTGCTAATATACAAGTATCACACAGCAGGAAAAAAATGGACAAATTGTTAGTTATCAAACTGACTTTGGCTGGCAGGATGCTTGTCTTTCTGATCCATTCAGTTGTCAGAGTGACACATCAGTTTACTCATGATGAAATCTTGGAAATAATATTTCATATGACGAAATCTTCCTCCGGTAGTTATGACAGTTCTGTTGTAAATCATAAGCACCATTTTAAAATATATTTATGTCATTTGAGGCTTTGTAAATTGTGTTTGTTGTAATTATTTAATCAAGTGTAGTTTTACTATTTTATCTGCCAGGGCATGTTGTCCTAGCATTGGAAGTGGAATGATTTATAGAATATTTGGAAGCATGCCTATCTTGGACTGAATGGTGTGTGCCTATCTGGGCGCTGTCCGCACCCTCTCCCCTTACCCCTTTTTTTTTTCCTCTTTCTTTTTTCTACTCCTTCTTCCTTTCCTTCCCCCCATTCACCCCTCCACTTTCCTTCATAACCTTTTTCTAAGCTCAAAAATTGATGCACTTTGTCACAGCCGCGCACCGTTCAATATATATTCATTAATTATTAGATTCTGTTTTTTCAGAGGTTTCGTAATCTTTATTGAATTTACATACCTGCCTTTTTCAGTCCTATATGCAGATACTGTTGGACTGTGGTATTTACATTGAATGTTATTACCCTGTTGACTGTATTGTTTCTTGGCACACCAGCCACTTGCCGTTTACTTTTAATTGTCATCTTTTGTACATCTTTAATTAAAAAAATAAAAAAGAATATTTGGAAGCATAAAATAATCTACTGAGTGTCCCAGGTCTCTTTTGAGACATGGAGATGCTATATTTTATGTATAATTAAATTTTGGGGCATTGTGTAATTTTTTCTTTTCAATCATTTTTTTCCTCTAAACAGTGATGTAGCGTTCACACTTCAACAAGTGTGCGCTATAAGTGGAAATTTAGTTTTTTCCCTCAGAACAGTAATGGGGTTCTGAGGGTTAATTGTGCAGGTTTACTTTGGCATCAGTTTGGCTGGGCTGTACTAGGGTTCTGCCTGGTCATGGGATGCAGTGAGGTACCAATGACAGGCCTAGAACCAGGCCTGGTTGGAAGTCTTAGGTATCAATCTTCCCCAGAGCCAATCAGTGGATGCGCCTGGCCTCGCTGTGTAGTCTGGGGAAGGGATACTTAAGGTGCTGAAGTCACATGTTCGGGGTTCGTCCGCAGTCCTGCTTCCTGGTTCTGGACCGGGGTCCCGGGCCTAGGAGCGCTTGCCGTCCCGCAAACACGGTCAGTTTGACTAGCCCCATAGACCCGCATGGTCTGGGGTGGGGATCCGTCTGTTTCTGAGTCTCGGAGCCGGTTAGCCCGAGGCCTAGTAACTGAAGGAGGATTCAAGGTGTCCCGGTGTGCCCTCAGTATTGGAGGGACACGGCAACTCATACAAGTGACCCTGGGAGGACTCTTTGGAGGAGGGCCAACAAGCTGGCATCTCAGTAAGAGCCTGGAAGCTGAGTTGTATGGACACTAAAGAATCCACACTTCCACAGTACCGCCAAGGAGACAGCTAAAGTTCCAGGTACTGTAAGAAAGGTTCCTATTCACCTTCAGTTGCAAGTTTATTCTGTGTCAGAGACTTTTTGCAAGTTTCCGGATCACATTGTTGGCTGCTAAACCTCTGGCTAGAGGTTTATCCGGCATTGAAGTGCCCAGCTGCGAGTGGCTACTCTCTGGGCTGATTAGAGACATTCTGTGGATGTCAGCAGTTCAAGGTGCCTGAGTTTCTTCACCCTTGCCCTCTATTCCTCTCTGAGACTGTGTTATGTTGGATGTTACCACTGCAGAATAAAAACCTTCAAAAGGACTTTTTATGTGTCAGCATCTGAAGTTGTTGGGTACTAACCCTGGGAACCCCTGGACATTCACCGACAAGCCAAGAGGAAGTAACTGGTAAGCCCAAAAGTCAAGGCCGCCCCTCAGTGGGTTATGGCTGCTACAGTGATAATACATTTGATTTTTATTTTGGACATGCTCTCATAATGTGACATGACAGTTTTTAGACTAACTAATTTGTGTTACTTTAACTACCTGAGATCCGCACTATAGCCGAATGACGGCTACAGCGCGGATCTGATATGCCGGGACGACGTCTATTGACGTCGTCCCGGCAACGAGCTGCCTGCGCGCCCCCTAAAGGGCGTGCGCGGCGCGCTCTGTGATCCGCGAGTCTGTGAGACTCGCTGGATCACAGATCCGAGTAAGGGGTCGATCCCGACCCCTTACCACGTGATCAGCTGTCAGCCAATGACAGCTGATCATGTGATAATAACCGAGCCGGTAATCGGCTTTTTTTCCTGCTCGCACTGACAGCGCGAGGAGAAAAAAAAAAAGCCGATCACCGGCGGCAGTGAGAGGGACATCAGTCCCTCTCACTGCAATATGCCCAGGGTCCATGGTGCCCACCTTTGCCAAATAAAAGTGCCCACTAGCTCCACCTGTCAGTGCCCACAGTGCCATATGTCAGTGCCCACAGGGCCATCTGTCAGTGCCCACAGTGCCAGTGCTGCACATTCAGTGTCACCTACCAGTGCTCATCAGTGTCCCCTACCAGTGCCCATCAGTGCCACCTATCAGTGCCCATCAGTGCCACCTATCAGTGCCCATCAGTACCATCTATCAGTGCCACCTATCAGTGCCATCTATCAGTGCCCATCAGTGCCATCTATCAGTGCCACCCATCGGTGCCACCCATCCGTGCCCATCAGTGCCATCTTTGCTGTGCCCATCAATACCGACGTATCTGTCCCCACCAGTGCAGCCTATCAGTGCCCACCAGTGCAACCTATCAGTGCCCACCAGTGCAGCCTATCAGTGCCCACCAGTGCCGCCTCATCAGTGCATATCAATGAAGCAGAAAAATTACCTGTTTGCAAAATTTTATAACAAACTATTAAACATGATTTTATTTATTTTTTTAATTTTCCATCTTTTTTTATTTGTTTAGCAAAAAATAAAAACCCCAGCTGTGATTAAATACCACCAAAAGAAAGCTCTATTTGTGGGAAAAAAATGGTAAAAATTGAATTTGGGTACAGTGTTGTATGACCGCGCAATTGTCATTCAAAGTACGTCAGCGCCAAAAGCTGAAAATTGGTCTGGTCACGAGGGGGGTTTAAGTGCAAAGTAATCAGGTGGTTAAAAAGATTAGGAGGCTTTGGCCTGATAGCAGACATAACCAATTGGGCTAACTTTGGATGGGACAAATTCCTGTGGGCTAAAATTGATCATTTCAATCTGGCATCCAGGCCTCAGGGGTACATGTTTTAAGCATGAATAGCAAAACGCATTACTATGTACTTTGTCCAGGGGGAAATGTCCAGTCTTCAACAGGCAGTACCTAAAGGACTTCCAGATATTACTTACCCTGTGTATGATATGCTGCATATATACCTGTTTAGGTTTATTTCAGAATTTCTAAATTGATGTTATTTTGATTACAGAATTAGGATGGCAGCTGGAAAATACTGGTACACAGCTTGACCCACAAGCAAACAAGCTATACAAATAATGGCAACCACCCTAACTTATAACCAGCTTTTGCAGTAATGAAAGGGCAAGGCAAATCACAAACAGAAAAAAAATTCCAAGCACATTTACCAGCTAGCCTGCAAAAAAATTAATTGGTCTTGTCTAACAATCCACGTTAAAAACAGAGAGTTTTGGCACACACATTTTGAACCATATGTGGACCCGCAGTGCCTACACCAAGGCTCCTCTGTTTTTAACATTAATTTGTTTTTTGCAGCATAGCTGGTAAGTGTGTTGGGAAATGCGCATTGCTCTTCCATTTGTACCTTCCTGCAAAGGCTAGTTATAAATTTTGGGGTGGTTGCCATCTTTTGTATAGCTTGTTTGCTGAATTTGGCGTGGGAACACATTGGATGCCTTCAAATGCCATTGTACTCTTGCTGGGTATTCATTGTTTCCCTGTGCCTTTAAGGAGAAGAGGGTTCCCTCCAGGCAAACCTGTCCTTAATTTATCCACAGATATATACAGTATCTCACAAAAGTGAGTACACCCCTCACATTTTTTAAAATATTTTATTATATCTTTTCATGTGACAACACTAAAGAAATGACACTTTGCTACAATGTAAAGTAGTGAGTGTACAGCTTGTATAACAGTGTAAATTTTCTGTCCCCTCAAAATAGCACAACACACGGCCATTAATGTCTAAACCGCTGGCAACAAAAGTGAGTACACCCCTAAGTGAAAATGTCCAAATTGGGCCCAAAGTGTCAATATTTTGTGAGCCCACCATTATTTTCCAGCACTGCCTTAACCCTCTTGGGCATGGGGTTCACCAGAGCTTCACAGGTTGCCACTGGAGTCCTCTTCCACTCCTCCATGACGACATCACTGAGCTGGTGGATGTTAGAGACCTTGTACTCCCCCACCTCTTGTTTAAGGATGCCCCACAGATGCTCAATAGGGTTTAGGTCTGGAGACATGCTTGGCCAGTCCATCACCTTTACCCTCAACTCCTTTAGCAAGGCAGTGGTCGTCTTGGAGGTATGTTTATGGTTGTTATCATGTTGGAATACTGCCCTGCGGCCCAGTCTCCAAAGGCTGCGGCTGCAGTATATCACAGTACATGTTGGCATTCATGGTTCTCTCAATGAACTGTAGCTCCCCAGTGCTGGTAGCACTCATGCAGCACCAGACCATGACACTCCCACCACAATGCTTGACCGTAGGCAAGACACACTTGTCTTTGTACTCCTCACCTGGTTGCTGCCACATACCCTTGACACTATCTGAATCAAATAAGTTTATCTTGGTCTCATCAGACCACAGGACATGGTTCCAGTAATCCATGTCCTTAGTCTGCTTGTCTTCAGCAAACTGTTTGCAGGCTTTCTTGTGCATCATCTTTAGAAGAGGCTTCCTTCTGGGGAGACAGCCATGCAGACCAATTTTATGCAGAGTGCGGCATATGGTCTGAGCACTGACAGGCTGACCCCCCACCCCTTCAACCTCTGCAGCAATGCTGGCAGCATTCATACAAAGAAAGCGAAAAAGAGAGAGAGGAACACAAGGAAAGGAAAGTGAGAGAGACAGGATGACAGGAAGGAGAAATGGAAGGATAAGGCTAAGTGAAAAATAGATATAGTTGCTTTCTCTGCTGCAGGCTTGAGCAAATGCCAGTATATAAATGTAGATAAGAGATCTTAGTTAAGAGACAACTGAGGTCCCAAAAGACCCACAGAAGGGACTCCCTATCTTATCAGCGCATTTAGTTGACCAAGAATAGGCACTGTACCTGGGAGAGGCTTGAACCCAGCTGGAAGCTGCCGACTGCAGAGGTAAGGGACATTCGACCACCATTCACTGACAATGAGGTATGAGGATAAAAAGGAGAATGCTTGGAGTGCACTAATCCTTTTCTTTTATAATATTCACTGGTCCTGAGGGAGGAGTCAAGGCGGAAGTTTGTCACAGGTATGCTGTCATGGAAGCACCGGACATTTTTCTTAACTTGACATAGATTTTTTGCAGCTGGATGTCATGCAAACTTCATTCCTGTTTGCTTTCCTTCATTCGAAAAACACACATCAGCGCTTTCAATGGTTTTTCTTTTCCTTTACTCTGTGCCAACTTCACCTCAACCACCTACACATGCCTGAACAAGATTGAAGGACTGGACACAGACTGGCATACATCTCAGCAAAGGCAAGAAATAGGCCCCCACACAGGTTGATTTTCCAATAGAGTGCAAATATCTCTTTGGGACTCTGTCAGGGGAGTTTAGACTTGTTTCATTGGCATCAGTTTAACTGCTTGCCGACCAGCCACCGTCATTATACTGCGGCAGGTCGGCACGTTCCCACGAGACGTCCTAGCTGTACGTCTGCCCTTTAAGCAGGGATAGCAGGCACGCGCACGCCCGCTGCACTGCGGGGGAACCGATTTGCGTGGCCGGCCGTCGCAATGACCACTGGCCACACGCGATCGCGGGCACGAGAGCCAGAACAGGGACGTGTGCGTGTGTGTGTAAACACACAAATCCCTGTTCTGAGAGGAGAGACAGATCGTGTGTTCCTACTAGCTAGGAACAACGACCTGTCTTCTCCTCTAGTCAGTTCCTTCCCCCTACAGTTAGAACACACACTGAGGGAACACATTTAACCCCTTTATAGCCCCCTAGTGACATTTACACAGTAAATTTTTATAGCACTGATCGCTGTAAAATTGTCAATGGTCCCAAAAATGTGTCAAAAGTGTCCTATCTGTCCGCCACAATGTCGCAGTCCCAATAAAAATCGCAGATCACCGCCATTACTAGTTTAAAAAAATATGATAGAAATCTTTCCCATAGTTTGTAGATGCTATAACTTTTGGGCAAACTAATTCAATATACGCTTATTGTGATTTTTATTACCAAAAATATGTAGAAGAATATATATTGGCCAAAACTGATATAGAAATTAGATTTTTTTAAATATTTTTGGGGATATTTATTATAGCAAAAAGTAAAAAATATATATTTTTTTCAAAATTGTTTCTCTTTTTAATAAAAAATAAAAACCGCAGAGGTGATCAAATACCACTAAAAGAAAGCTCTATTTGTGAAGAAAAAAACTACATCCATAGACACAGAGAGCTGAACTCGGCCCCGCCCCCCGCATATTGGATTTGATTAACAGTAGCGGGAGCCAATGGCTGAGCTGCTATCAATCTATCCAATCAGGACACGAGACACCAGCTAGAGCTGGTGTGCTTGTCTCCGGGGAGAAGAAAACCGGGTTTAGCTAAGTAAAACGGGGGCACTGGGGGGCTGCAGCACCACAGAAGTTTTTTGCATTAAGGTGAAAAAACATGAGGGTTTACAACCCATTTAAGTAAAGTTTTGTTTAGCTTTTTACATTTTATATTGAGATTGTGCAGAATTTTAAAGGGTGCCTTGACTGAAAAATGTTTGGGAAACACTGATGGAAAACAGAGATGGAAAAGCACCAGCCAGTGGTCCCTTGGGATGTGAACAAGGAAAAAGCTTTGTAAGAGTTTTGGTCAACGGTCTGCTTAGGCTTAGGCAAGTCCACCATATATATAATCAAAAAGAAGGGGATATTGGCACTGCTTATAACATAAATATCAACCGACCATGATATTTATAGGTACAGTATCTCACAAAAGTGAGTACACCCCTCACATTTTTGTAAATATTTTATTATATCTTTTCATGTGACAACACTGAAGGAATTACACTTTACTACAATGTAAAGCAGTGAGTGTACAGCTTGTATAACAGTGTACATTTGCTGCCCCCTCAAAATAACTCAACATACAACCATTAATGTCTAAACCACTGGCAACAAAAGTGAGTACACCCCTAAGGGAAAATGTGCAAATTGGGCCCAAAGTGTCAGTATTTTTTTTTTTTGGCACGGGTTCCACTTAATATCCATACTAGACCTGAAGGACCTGGTATGAATTTTGAGGGGGACCCCCAAGACATTTTTTTTGGCGCGGGGTTTCCCTTAATATCCATACCAGACCTAAAGGACCTGGTATGGATTTTGAGGGGGACCCCCATGCAATTTAAAAAAAAAATTGGTGCGGGGTTCCCCCTTAACCACTTCCCACCCGGCCAATGTAGATATACGGCCGGGTGGGAGCCGTCTACTTCTGATAGGACGTTCAGGAACGTCCTTCAGAAGTAGAGGGATCGCGCGCGCGCGTGCCCGCGCAGCGGCGCGATCCCGATGCGGCCGTGTCACCCGGACACGGCGCATCTCGAATCGGCAGGAGGGCACGGTGATCGGCCCTCCTGATCACATGACGGCCGTGACGAATCACGGCTGTCATGTGATGTAAACAAACAGCCGGTTGCTAGGCAATCGGCCCTCCTCTCCTCACACGGAAGTCGTCGGTGAGGAGAGGAGAGCGGATCGCTGCAGCCGGCTGGTGATCAGTGAGTATGAGATGTTTTTTTACTCACTGATCACCAGTCTAGGGTCCCCCATAGTAAAACACACGTCCCCATAGTAAAACACACATGTCCCCACAGTAAGACACACATGTCCCCACAGTAAAACACACATGTCCCCAAAACACACATGTCCCCAAAACACACATGTCCCTAAATAATAAAAACACATGTCCCTCACATATGTCCCACTAAAATCACATGTGCCAATGATTATCTGCACACATATGTCCGTGATCACCTGCACACCCCTTTTACATGATCATTTGCGTACATATGTCCGTGATCACGCGAACCAATTATTATACACTTAACGGAATTTTTTTTACAAAAAACATGTAGCCGAATACATTTTGGCTTAAATTTATGACAAAATTTGATTTTATTGGATTTCTTTTAAAAAAGAAAGGAGAAAATATTGTTTTTTTTCAAAATTTCCGCTATGTTTTCGCTTATATCGCAAAAACTAAAAAACGGAGTCGCGAATAAATACCACCAAACTAAAGCTCTATTTGTGCGAACAAAATGATAAAAAATTCATTTGGTTACAGCATTGCATGACCGCGCAATTGTCACTGAAAGTGCGCGAGCGCTGAAAGCTGAAAATTGGTCTGGGCAGGAAGGGTGTTTAAGTGCACAGTAGGCAAGTGGTTAATATCCATACCAGACCTGAAGGGCCTGGTATGCTCTTGGAGGGGAACCCATGCATGTTTTTTTTTTAAATTAAAGTCGCCTGGCCTGGGGGTGACTTAAAGTCGTGTTGTAGGGTCCATAGTGGATATGGACCCTACCCCGTTATCGTCCCTTTTATGGTTACCAGCTCAATTTCATCCAAAGCCATTAAACCCCATCTTGTCTCATTCACTCGCAATATGGAACTCGGTTAAATATTCTGCAGGACTACTTTCACCTCACCTACCTCTTTTGGAGGTCTTCATCTGTCCATGGTTTCCTCCGGGGTTGGATGACCCCAATAGCTTTCAATGGTGGCGCTCTAAAGGCCTGACAACGGTCCGTTCCTTTCTCACGACTAGAGGTGTATACACCTTTCAGCAGCTGCAGGAGAGATACCGCTATATCCAAATTCGCCATTTTCTAGACCCGCTGGTTGGAAACTATGATAGTTCCTGACCTTCATCTGGATTCAAAACCAGATGCCGTACCCATCTGACCACTCAGGGCCTAGTTTAGTTCCTTTACTCTTCACTCTTGGGAGCCTCTAACACTTCAACACCCTCCTACTGCGCATAATGGGAGGCAGATTTTGGTGCCCTTTAATCCCCTGAGGACTGGCTCAAGCTGAGGGAAGCTCTCTTTCATTCTTCTCGCAATGTCAAAGCCCTAGAGAATTCGTTTAAAGTCATGTCTAGATGGTACTACACCCCAGTGAGAATTGCAAAATACCTTCCTACGTATCCAGTGTTGTGCTTTAGAGGCTGTTCTGATCTGGGCGACATGAAGCACATATGGTGGACGTGCCCCAAGGCTGTGGATTTGCATGTGCGCTTTGGTCAATACGCTCTTTTATTCTAATATATGTAAGGACCTATGGGAAGCTATACTTCATAAACCCATCTTGGAACTACCGAAACAAGAACACATATATTTTTATGACAACTAAACAAACCATCGTGAAGGCGTGGAAAACACCTCTCTTCTCACCTTTGAGGAGGTGAAGCGCCGGGTGCATGGTACGTTGATGAACGAGAAAATTACGGCGATACTTGCGGACATTAGGGACAAATTTCATAAGATTCCAGCGATGAGGAAATTATAACAAGCCTGCCGGTGCTTGCCTTGAATCCCCAGGTGTGGGGCTTACTTTCTTCTCCATGATTCCTTTTTCTTTAGCTTTCTACTCTTACTCTCCACCTAGTTCCTCTTTTTTTCCTTCGTTCTCTATTTTCTCTTTACTTCTTTGGCCATTTACCACTGAGTCTGTTAATAGCTCCCAGGCAATACTTTTGAGGTTACTTTTTTCACCCCTTATTTTGCGGTATGGCTTTTGGCCTCTGGGTGGGGGCGAAAGCCCTCCTGCACATCGGAAAAACTTTATGGTATAGTCCCCCCCTCCCTTTTCCTTTTTTTTTTTATTTACTTTTCTCATATACAAATTTCTTATCTTTAAGTCCTTGAGAGGACCCTGGGACTTTATCTTTATTTTTATATACAAATATAGGTCAATCTCAGGTATCATATAATATTTGTTGTATGATGATTCTTGAAATAGCACTTGTTTGGTGTACTTTCTAGGCTTTGATTATAGGATGTACCATGGTTTGTTATGTCCCTACAAACTGTGAGGGTACCATGACATCCTCACCTGGTTTCCTTTGCTTTTTATTTGTAGTTACTGTCTAAACTATATAGGAGGCCTACTTATCTGTGATATATTTGTTATTATTTTCAAATTACTTTCCGCCACTGGCCCCGGCATCTGTTCGCTGTTTTGTGAGTTTGTCTTTATTCAATAAATATTGTGAAAGAAAAAAAATTTTTGGATTCCCCCCATCCATAGAAGCAAGGTGGTTGGAGAAATCCTGCCCGCTGTGCCATTTGTCTGAAGCCATTGACTAACAAACGTTTTCCTACATTCCCATTCGACAGAAGTTAAACAGATCGACTTTTGTCAAGCGGGAATGGCCATACATTGATTAACAGATGGACGATCCCTGCTGAACCTGCTACATTTCAATCCATCTATGAAATGTGTCAGTGTGTCCTCTAATTGCGCTATAGGAATGTAGTTCCTATGCAGCATTACCAAAAACCATGTGACTTTTTATTACTTAGTCACTGTAGTGAAGTTTACTTCAACAGGGTGTGTTTTACATGAAAAGCTAGACTACGCTTCTGAGTGCTCTACATATTTCTAGTGAAAAGAGCATTTATTTGGAAAAGTAAAACTTCCCTCACAGGCAACACAGCATTAAAATAACGGTACAAAATATGAGACAGCTCAAAAACGTCACAGAGATTTCCTTCTCAACAATAGTGACGGGCTGAGCGGCTACTGTTGTCAGTAGTCTGCAAAGGTTCCTATGAAGAATCTACTAGAGGTCACATGAAACAAAGTATCGCTAAATTACATTTTCTTTTTAGTGTTTTAGGCCTCTTGCACACTACAGCTTGAAAAAGCTCAGTACAGCTTATTTATTTACTGAGCTAAAATACAGCCCATTAATTGTAATGTGCCCGAAAAATATGCACGAAAATGCGCATAAATATGCGCAAATACATAAACGGCTGAAAAAATAGATGCTCAAACAGGCGTATCGTGTGCAAGAGGACTAACTGAGTTGGACATGTTTATTAAAAAAAATTACCTTAGGAGCTAAAAAAACAGAGCTGTGGCCTACACAATTTACATAAGTGTTAACCCCCCCCCCTTTCTAATCACCAGTGGAAAAAGATACATTACATTTGGATGCCTGTTATCGGCAGTGCCTCTACTTTTCTTGGATTTAGATTTCTTATAAGTAAGCTCCAGTGAGTAATACAAACTGAAATATGTGAAAGGAAATTACTCAATCTATTAAAAGATTTCAAACCCACAAAATAATATATGTCTGCACAAATTAAATAAGCTTTTTACTTGAATACATTCATTAGAACCATTTACAGTCAGGTCCATAAATATTGGGACATCAACACAATTCTAATCTTTTCGACTCTCTACACCACCACATAATTGGAGGCAGACACTACTGAATTGATAGTAAAAGTGATTCAGCGCTAAAAATAAAATAAAAACACACTGTAAGAATATCACATCTAATAAAACCCAGTAAAGGATCAATAATTGGTAAAAATAAATATACGCAAGTAATAAACACCACAAATAAACTGGTTAATAAAGAAGGTGGTCGGTGAGTCTAATATAACTTAAAAAAGTCAGATGAATAAAGGAATTAAAAAAGTTCAAATCGGGGGATAGCTCTTGTTGACATCACTGGGAGATAAGTCTTGATAGCATCAGTAGTATAAGTGGTTAAAAGACAACTATTTAGAATTCATCCACACATATATATGCTGAATGCTTTTCCAAAAAGTGAGGTGTTTCACAACTGTCAGCAGGGTAGGTTGGTACAATCCTTAAACGGTTCCCCTAACCTCCCACCTGGTATCCAAAGAGTAAGGTGTTTCACAACTGTCAGCAGGGTAGGTTGGTGCAATCCTTAAACAGTTTCCCTAACCTCTCACCTCATATACTCTTTGGTAGCGCATGTGATAAGGAACGTTGTAGCCCTTCTCTACCATCCGATCGCTTCTCCTCTCTTTCAGCGGTTATTCACCGCGCACTGGAAACAGAGATGTGCCTTCGCGTTGGGACCACTGTCCTTTCCACGCCGTTAAGCCAGCATATGTCTAAATGCGGGTCAATAGCCAAGTCTCCGATCCAATATAATCACCGGGGGAAAGGGGGGGAAAAAGAATGCTTCCAATGGTGAAGTATATCAAAACATGGGGACTTTATTCAAAACAAAAATAAAAATTGGGCTCTTACAAGATAAAAATTTTCAAGTAGGCAGGGATCGGAAGCAGTGAACCGGAAGTGATGTGAGATCGGCGTTTGGACGCCATTTTAATGTTTGCCTACTTGAAAATTTTTATCTTGTAAGAGTCCAATTTTTATTTTTGTTTTGAATAAAGTCCCCATGTTTTGATATACTTCACCATTGGAAGCATTCTTTTTCCCCCCCTTTCCCCCGGTGATTATATTGGATCGGAGACTTGGCTATTGACCCGCATTTAGACATATGCTGGCTTAACGGCGTGGAAAGGACAGTGGTCCCAACGCGAAGGCACATCTCTGTTTCCAGTGCGCGGTGAATAACCGCTGAAAGGGAGGAGAAGCGCTCGGATGGTAGAGAAGGGCTACAACGTTCCTTATCACATGCGCTACCAAAGAGTATATGAGGTGAGAGGTTAGGGAAACTGTTTAAGGATTGCACCAACCTACCCTGCTGACAGTTGTGAAACACCTTACTCTTTGGATACCAGGTGGGAGGTTAGGGGAACCGTTTAAGGATTGTACCAACCTACCCTGCTGACAGTTGTGAAACACCTCGCTTTTTGGAAAAGCATTCAGCATATATATGTGTGGATGAATTCTAAATAGTTGTCTTTTAACCACTTATACTACTGATGCTATCAAGACTTATCTCCCAGTGATGTCAACAAGAGCTATCCCCCGATTTGAACTTTTTTAATTCCTTTATTCATCTGACTTTTTTAAGTTATATTAGACTCACAGACCACCTTCTTTATTAACCAGTTTATTTGTGGTGTTTATTACGTGCTTATATTTATTTTTACCAATTATTGATCCTTTACTGGGTTTTATTAGATGTGATATTCTTACTGTGTGTTTTTATTTTATTTTTAGCGCTGAATCACTTTTACTATCAATTTGTTGTTGTGTATTGTGAACACATTTAGGTTTGGCTACTAGTAATTTATTCATGTAAGATAATTTATCTACACTGAATCACACTTGTCACTATTTATTGGAGTTTATTTCACTTACTATTTGATTTATATTTATAAGTGCCCTTTGCACATGTGCACTTAATTTATTCATTTATTCACTCACACGTGTGGATTTATTTAATCCATTATCCATTAGTAAAGCGCGAAGGTCACTTTCTATTTTTTAGACACTACTGAATTGCTTTCTGTCCAATACGAATGAGAAAGCAATATTTCTGATGAAGTGGTTTGCAGTCGATCTGCTGAGGATTTCAACAAATACATACAGATAGGTCCATAAATATTGGGACATCAACACAATTATAATCTTTTTGGCTCTATACACCACCACAATGGATTTGAAATGAAACAAACAAGATGTGCTTTAACTGCAGACTTTCAGCTTTAATTTGAGGGTATTTACATCCAAATCAGGTGAACGGTGTAGGAATTGCAACAGTTTGTATATGTTCCTCCCACTTTTTAAGGGACCAAAAGTAATGGGACAGATTAACGATCATCCATCAAACTTTCACTTTTTAATACTTGGTTGTGAATCCTTTGCAGTCAATTACAGCCTGAAGTCTGGAAGGCATAGACATCACCAGACGCTGTGTTTTATCCCTGGTGATGCTCTGCCAGGCCTCTACTCCAACTGTCTTCAGTTTCTGCTTGTTCTTGGGGCATTTTCCCTTCAGTTTTGTCTTCAGCATGTGAAATGCATGCTCAATCGGATTCAGGTCAGGTGATTGACTTGGCCATTGCATAACATTCCACTTCTTTCCCTTAAAAAACTTTGGTTACTTTCGCAGTATGCTTCGGGTCATTGTCCATCTGCACTGTGAAGCGCCGTCCAATGAGTTCTGAAGTAATTTTGCTGAATATGAGCAGATAATATTGCCCGAAACACTTCATCCTGCTGCTTTTGTCAGCAGTCACATCATCAATAAATAAAAGAGAACCAGTTCCATTGGCAGCCATATATGCCCACACCATGAAACTACCAACACCATGCTTCACTGATGAGGTGGTATACTTTGGATCATGAGCAGTTCCTTTCCTTGTCCATACTCTTCTCTTCCCATCACTCTGCTCTAAGTTGATCTTGGTCTCATCTGTCCATAGGATGTTGTTTCAGAACTTTGAAGGCTTTTTTAGATGTTGTTTGGCAAACTCTAATCTGGCCTTCCTGTTTTTGAGGCTCACCAATGGTTTACATCTTGTGGTGAACCCTCTGTATTCACTCTGGCGAAGTCTTCTCTTGATTGTTGACTTTGACACACATACACCTACCTCCTGGAGAGTGTTCTTGATCTGGCCAACTGTTTTGAAGGGTGTTTTCTTCACCAGGGAAAGAATTCTTTGGTCATCCACCATAGTTGTTTTCCGTGGTCTTCCGGGTCTTTTGGTGTTGCTGAGCTCACCGGTGCGTTCTTTCTTTTTAAGAATGTTCCAAACTGTTGATTTGGCCACACCTAATGTTTTTGCTATCTATCTGATGGTTTTGTTTTGTTTTTTCAGCCCAATGATGGCTTGCTTCACTGATAGTGACAGCTATTTGGATCTCATATTTAGAGTTGACAGCAACAGATTCCAAATGCAAATAGCACACTTGAAATTAACTCTGGACCTTTTATCTTGTAAATGGGATAAGGAGGAAATAACACACACCTGGCCATGGAACAGCTGAGCAGCCAATTGTCCCATTACTCTTGGTCCCCTAAAAAGGGGGAGACACATATACAAACTGTTGTAATTCCTACACCGTTCACCTGGATGTAAATACCCTCAAATTAAAGCTGAAAGTCTGCAGTTAAAGCACATCTTGTTTGTTTCATTTCAAATCCATTGTGGTGGTGTATAGAGCCAAAAAGATTATACTTGTGTTGATGTCCCAATATTTATGGACCTATCTGTATGTATTTGTTGAAATCCTCAGCAGATCGACTGCAAACCACTTCATCAGAGATATTGCTTTCTCATTCGTATTGGACAGAAAGCAATTCAGTAGTGTCTGCCTCCAATTATGTTGTTAATTTGCAGATTAATTAATACTTCAAACTAAAAAAATTCTATTGCTGCTGTACACATATATTTGAGAATAAGGCATGATGATAAATGATTTCAGCTTAATTCCAAATATATTTCTCATTTGACATATCAGTGGGCCCTGTGTAATTGTCTTCAACAATGACCCAGAAATAAGATACCCTAGTTCTCCAGGTTGGGCGTTGGGCATGGGGAAAACAACCCACCCTGTAAAAAAGAATGTGTACTTACTGTACTGTAATGCCACGGTC
Source organism: Lithobates sylvaticus (assembly GCA_028564925.1). NCBI lineage: Eukaryota > Metazoa > Chordata > Amphibia > Anura > Ranidae > Lithobates > Lithobates sylvaticus. Next base: position 60,646,559 of record CM053034.1, on the reverse strand, counting down.
CGTCATAAGCTGTTATGCCCTAATTTAGTAATTAGGTGTCAGGGAAATTGAGTATTATACCTTTAAATGTCAATTTTGAATATGCATATTAATATAGCTTTATCTTCATTAAGTTTAAAATGCTTAGAAATATATGTTTCATGTAACCCTATATGCTTTTGTAGCTTAAGTGCTTAGACTTGCATAAATTGAAAATACATGACGTTGCAAAAAGAGTCTTCCCAAAAGTCAGTATCCTGTATAAACAGTTGTGAATGTGTAAGTCTGTTAAAGGATATCACCACTTTTCCGGTCATTGTCCAGAATAAAGTAAGAATACATGTGACTGGAACATTCTGTGAGGAAGTGGGGGTGTCCTAGGGATATAAAAGAAAGAGACTATACAATGTTAAAGCAGAAATGACCCATGCTTACCTGCAAATGTAATGTAACTCATTTCTCTTGCATATGCAAATAAATATTATCTTGATCTCCGAGGACGGTCTAAGACGGTGATTAATTTCCGTAACAATTTGGTCCTCCGAGCGGAAAGTCCAATTACCTGAGAGGCACTGGATCAAATCAGTGACCGATGACCGTACGGCAAAAACTGTAAGTCCTCCATCTCAAATTAGACGTTAAAGAGAGGCCGGTCCGCTGAACTAGTGCTTCCCAGGCAGCGACTTCCAGAACAGCATAAGAGACCGCACTCGGGACAAGGTAAGATTTATATTTTTTTATCTTATTATTAACCTTTATTGTGTTAGAATTGATTAGAAATTTAATGAGGGATTTGAATACATACATACATACAATATAGAGATTGATTGAATATTTATCTGTTTCTGTACTATCTGCTTTACCCTTGTTGAGGGGAAATAAGTGGTCACGTATTCCCCATATCGATTCGTCTGTGGCCATCCTGGATGGGCAGACTTAGTGACTAACCCGCGTTTTGGAAAGACGCGCTCAGGGCGTCCTGGCGGCAGTCGAGCACTGCGGGTGTTCTCTCTTGTGTGTTCTTGTTTGTTTCTCCAGGTTAATTGTCATTTGATATAGGAGTATGGTCCCATACTAATATCCGGGTGCATAGATCCTGACAGCCTTGTAAGCTGCAAAAAAATTCCCGTGGGGACACATAAATACTCCTAGATCAAAACCTAAATAATCCCCTGTTGATACAAAGGTATGGCCTGATAGATTTCCAGGTAACAAATAGAGGACATTTGATGAGCCCTTGTGCTCAATCAGCCTCATATGTTGTGTAAAATCCTGTACATGGCACATAAATACCTTTTTGGATCAACAAATATTAATGTTTTGATAAAGTGTGGGAACAACAGTCGGGAGAAAATAAAGTCTCCTTTGTAATTCTGTTCATGCTCCCTACAGTTTACTGAAATATTAATGTTTTGATAAGGAGTGAGGTGAACAGTCAGGTGAAAATACGTTCGCTTGTAATTCTGTTCTGCTCCCTACAAATGAATGAAACGTTAAGTAAGAAGACAAGACACCAGTATTTTAGCAGGACACAAGATCAATAATCTAGAAGTGATATGTCATGACTAGAAAGTTTGTGAGTAGCTGCAAAAGTGATAAAATACTGTGTGCATATATTGTGTCAATATGAAAAGACCTTACAAAAAACTCCGTGTGCACGTTAAAATGAGTGTGATCCATGGAAAATCTGATGGTTTGAACGATGATACAAAGTATGATTTTGATGCATTTTTAAATAAGGATTGTTGTGTAATACTGTGTAGTGTAGAAAGCTTACAAATGATGCCGGCATGTGTACGTGTGTGTATGTATGTGTGTGTATGTATATATATATATATATATAAATATGTATATATATGTATGTATATATATAAAAACAAAAAAAATAAATAAATAAATAAGGAAACAGAAGAAATTATGTCTTCCCCAGGCAAAGAAATGGCTTGAGGAGGCTAATCGTAGGTTAACATCATAAAAGACTATGTTTTCAGACAAAGAGGAGGACAATAATATGACCGTCCTCCGAAGTTTAGTTCAGCAAGTATTGACTGAACCAAACGCACCAAACCAAATGCACCCAACAGCCCCTACACACCCTTTAGAAGACTCCCCAACCCCACCGACAGTCGATGCTCCAATTCCCTATACCCTGTTGCATACCTGCAGTCCCCACCACCGTATGGGACAGAGGTATGCAACAAGCCACCCCGCTGACTCCCCTTACAGCAATCCCAAGGTTAACATAGCTCAATTCAGGGATGGTATCATGGGAATGGTTGCTAGCTATCATCTCAATGGGAGTAAAATAGAGCAGGTCACCAGACAGGTCTTGGAACCTGACTGGCATCATGTAGTGGGAGAAATGCTCTTATAGCAAGGATAGAGAAAAGATGGATACGTCAAACCGACTGGTCCATTATAAATCAGTGTATATGGGGAGAAGATGAAAAAGTGGATAATTTCATTGTTAGGACAAGGAAGAATTTCAATAACCACTCTGGGATAGAAATCTCACTAGATCAAGTGAACGATAGCCCATATGAACAACACCTTAAGGATGCAATCCTGAAGGGGCTGCTAGCCCCTTTATCAAGTTTTGTTTCCGAACACATGATTAATCATAGGATCTGCAGACCCTAGGAGCTGATTGAGTATGCAAGGCATGCTGAGGGGCACTTCCAATCAAAAAAGAAAATAAAGAAAGGGAAGATGTTTATGATAGGTAATAATGTGTATGTGGTTGGGAATCAGAACAGAAGATTGGGAAACACATTCAAGATGAGAGGGGGGGGAGTGTTTCCTGTATGGTAAAAGTGTGTCTGCAGAGAGAGAAGCAGAAGGAACTTGTTGCATGCTGTTGAAACTTGTTTGCATGCTGAAGCCAAGAAATTACCTTGGTTGCAAATGGTAGTTGGGTAACATTTCTCTGTGATACTGGGGCTTGTAGGACCCAGATACACCTGCTGGATATGCCACCAGGGGTAAAGGAAAAGGGTTTAGTATATGTAAAATCTGCAAATGGGTTGAGTAAGGCCTTACTGTGGAAGATCCACAGACAGGTAAAAAGGCTCAATGTAAAATTGTAATTTCAACTAAATGTCCTGTTAAGTTGTTGGGTAGAGACATGTTGCATGCTCTTGATATTTCTGTCGTACCAGTGGAGGGGGGCCTCAAAGCCCATCGGCTGTGTGAAAAACAAATCACAGCCGTGGATAATGAGCCCCAATACTGATACAGCTTGGATTTGCAAACTGAGGCATTACAGATGCCCAAAACGCTAACAGAAATAATTGAAGAGCCTGTGAGGAAAGGGTACAAGGTCCAGCCGAACCTCTATTGCACTTTGTACTACAAAAAGACCTATGGGCCTGATGGGTCCTATAAGAAACAGTTAATGAGTCTCACTAACACTGAAGTGCTCCTAAGATACCTGTACTGTGATAAGAAAGGAAAAAACATGGCTACTTATCTCCTACTACAGCCTATTCTGCAAATATACAGGCAGGATACTGTACCTCATGTTTTGGTCACCCGGAACTCTGAGGTATCATGGCATGAGCTAGAAGTACTTATCACAGACTGGATCCAACTAACAGATGAGGAACTAAAATCCAGAGGGATTCAGAGGTACAGATTAGCGTGGTTTGTTGAATGTACAACCAGAACTCGCGTGATTGAAGTTTTGACAAAAGACAGTGACTGACACCTTTGGACCCAAGGGGAAGGGGATGCCTTAAAAGACGTCCCCGATTTCTTGTGATCAAAAGGAAAGACAGACGTTGGACTAATTAAGACAGTCAGTTCTGGTTTATGTACAAGGGAAAACAAAAAAGGGTACACATACACCAGGTTACCCCAGCGATATTGTGAAAATCTTCTCACAAGAAATGTTCAATACTTTGTGTCGAGTTGTACCTCCCAGTGGGAGTCAGATTCTCTTGTATGTGGATGACATTCTGGTAGAGGCTCCTTTGGAGCGACAATGTAAAGTTGACACCTTGGCTCTGATACATTTCCTTGCAGAACAAGGTCACAAGGTCAGCAAACTAAACTACAACTTTTGAGAGACAAGGTGAAATACCAGGGTTACATTATATCTCATCAAGGCAGATATCTGGATGAGATCCGAAAAGAGGCCATCCTTCAAGCCCCCAAATCACGTAAAAAAAAAAGAAATGATGTAATTTCTTGGCATGGTAAATTTTTGTAGAGCATGGGTAGCTAATTATGCTACGGAGGTGGTGCCTCTTTCTGATCTCATCTATTGTACACAAATGTCTGCAAAAGGTTCCATCCAGTGGAATGTGCAAGCAGAGGATCCATGTATAAAGGTAAATCACCTCATTGTGGGTTCTACTGTGCTTATCCTGCCCAATTACAGAAACCCTTTATCAGACTGTAGATTGTAAAGAAGGGTACATGATTTCTGTTCTCACTCAGGTTTATGGGAACATACACAAACTAGATGCATTTTACTTGACTAACTTGCCCCACTGTGTACAAGCTGTAGCAGCAGCCTCATTGGCCATACAGTCATCTGCATTGATAGTATTGTTCTACCCGTGGTACCTAAAGGTCTTGCATGTTATTTTAGTGATCTTACTATAAGACAAAACCTCCTATTTATCTCCAGTCAAGCATTTATCATGCATGATAACACTTCTGGGACAACCACACATTGCAATCAAGAAGTGTACTACATTGAATCATGCTACACTAATGCCAACACCTGGTGACAGGGATTCACATAATTGTATGGCTCAAATCGATGAACGGGTATTCCCTAGGAAGGATCTCACTGATGTTCCCTTTCTAGATGCTGACATTTCCTTTTTGTTGATGGGTCTTGTAGAAAAAAAAAAAACGATAAAGGGATAAATCAAACAGCTTATGCTATAGTAACACATGACCAGGTCATTTAAGACAGACCCCTTCCCAGGTCCTATTCTGCTCAACAAACTGAAATTATAGCCCTGTCTAGGGCCTGCAGTATAGGAAAAAAAAATATATATATATATATATATATATTTATACTGACAGCCAATACGTTTTCTCTACTATACACATATTTGCCCAGCAATGGAAAAATAGGGGTATGATTATGTCCACAGGTAAACCGATCACACATAGAGATCTCATTCTTACCTTTCTAAAACATGTACAAAAACGAGCACAAGTGGCTATTTGGGTTTGTACAGCACATGGAAAGGGAACAGATCCAATTGCCCTAGGGAATGCATTAGCAGACCAGACAGCAAAGGAAGCTGCTGAAGGACAGCAAATAACACACATGCTACACAGATCTCCAAGTAAATGATGAGGTATGGAAAGCTATTGATGAAACAAGGTTATCGGAAATGCAGACATCACCAGCAGGTGCAAATCAAAAGTGGTTATCTATAGGGTCAACACTGGTCAATGGTATATACCCATGTATAGAAGGTAAACCCAACTTATCTACATCACTATTCAGGTATGCTGTGTTATTGAGTCATGGGCAGGCCCATACCTCAAAAGGAGGGGTGGTACATTGGTGTACACAACATATGGGTTTACAAAACTACTCTAAAGATTTTGTCTCACATGTCCGATTTGTAACAGATACCATGCACAAGGTGCCCCAAGACCCTTAAGGGGTCATTTCCTGCAACCCCCTTATCCCTTTCACACAATATGCATGGATTTTATTGAATTGAAAAAATGTGAGAATAAGTATTGTATGGTTATTGTTGACAGGTCAAGGGATCCCCTCTCTGATTTACAGTAACAATGGATCCCATTTTTGTAAACTAAACAAAACAACAAATTGATATATGGTACAATATCTGACCTACTAGGGAGAATCACTATTTAGGTTATAACCCCTGGTCAGAACACCCCAGCCCCAGAGCCAACTCCGTTTCAACTTAGTCCTTCCTTGTTTAAAACAGATTTTACCTACAAGGAACAATTAAGTATAGAAACAGGATTTGGAGACAAATATGAATGGATAGAATGGGTCAGATACATAACCCAAGCAAAGGGGTTAAGTGATTGTATTTTTTGCTCAAACCCAAGACCACAACTAACCACCTTTCCTACTCCCTGAAGAGGAAATAAAATTGACTTGTATAATAAGACTGTTTTAGAAAATATTACTGTGTCAGAATGTGTAAATGAGAAAAAGAGCTACCCTAAGACTAAAATGCAAAGTATTCAGTACAAGCACTACTAGGAAATGTTACTTGTTTCTCTAACAAAGATAGGATGGTACAAAGGTTGGCACTCTATTTCCTGAATACTGAGTAACTACAACATCAACTACAGACATTAGGTACCAATTAAAATGGTTTCAGGAACAAAAACAGTAACTGGCTGATGTTTGGTGGCTGTGTGGGGACAAGAAACTAAGGCCCAGACTGCCACCTAGATGGGAGGGTAGTTGTGCCCTTACCCGCTTGTTGTTTCCCTTTTTTATATTGTTCCTATGACTAACAAATTCATGAGACTACCAGGTAAACACTATTTTAAGTGACTTAAGTGTCCAGGATCATTTGACAACTGGGTGTATATAGACTTAATAGGTGTTCCACAAGGAGTTCCGGATGAATTTAAAGCGCAGAATCAAGTAACAGCAGGACTCACCTCACTCTTCCTATGGGTACAGCCCAATAAGAACGTCGACTGGATAAACTACATCTACTACAACCAGCAGAGGTCTGTGAATTACACCAGAGATGCTATCAAAGGTATAGCAGCACAATCGGACGCCACCTCTTTGACAGCGTGGCAGAACCGTATAGCGTTGGATATGTTGCTGGCAGAAAGGGGCGGGGTATGCAAAATGTTCGGCACCTTCTGCTGCACTTTTATTTCAAACAATACGGCACCTGATGGAATATCACCAAGGCTTTGCAAGGCCTATAAATGTTATCCCAGGAACTAACTGAGAACTCTGGTGTAGAGAACCCCCTAACAGGACTCTTCGAAAAATGGTTTGGTAAATGGGGTGATCTTGCAAAGAGTTTGTTCATCTCTGTTGTCATGGCAGCCACGTCCTTATGCTGTGTGGATGTTGCTGCATTCCCTGTATTAGGGGAATTCTTCAAAGACTGATTGACACATCTTTAACTAAGACCATGCTTTTTCAGAACACTGAACTATACCCGGAACCTGATGAAGATGAATTTACAGTCCTTTCAAAAGACTTGTCTGTCTAAATGATAATACCTGGTAAAACAAAGAACCTGGATATTTGAATTATTGACATTATTGGTATAAGAGGAGGGATATGTCAGGGAAATTGAGTATTATACCTTTAAATGTCAATTTTGAATATGCATATTAATATAGCTTTATCTTCATTAAGTTTAAAATGCTTAGAAATATATGTTTCATGTAACCCTATATGCTTTTGTAGCTTAAGTGCTTAGACTTGCATAAATTGAAAATACATGACGTTGCAAAAAGAGTCTTCCCAAAAGTCAGTATCCTGTATAAACAGTTGTGAATGTGTAAGTCTGTTAAAGGATATCACCACTTTTCCTGTCATTGTCCAGAATAAAGTAAGAATACATGTGACTGGAACATTCTGTGAGGAAGTGGGGGTGTCCTAGGGATATAAAAGAAAGAGACTATACAATGTTAAAGCAGAAATGACCCATGCTTACCTGCAAATGTAATGTAACTCATTTCTCTTGCATATGCAAATAAATATTATCTTGATCTCCGAGGACGGTCTAAGACGGTGATTAATTTCCGTAACATTAGGTTCTAAAGAGAGGAGGTTAGTCATTTTTTGAAAGTCAAGGACGGTTAAAATGTTTCCCATCAACTGTCTAGTTAACCACTTCCCGCCCAAGGTACATCATAACGGCAGTTCAGCTGCTTGATTGTTCTTGCAGGTAGCGGGAGCAGACGTCCCCCCTATCCCGCTGCCCTCCTGTGCTTCTACCGGCTTGCTCGTGTGATCGGCGAGCTGGAGAACGAATTAGAAGTTGAGCATAGAGATTTCTAGTGACCAGATGGTCCCCAGTCATCTCTATGCTCTTGGAGGCCTGGACATGGCGTTATGACGTCACACCTTGGCCGGTGGAAGTAAACAATGTGGGGGACGTGACTGGAAAGGCAGAGACAGTCCTTATAGACCCAGGTTTCTCCATAAAGAGGACCTATCATGCACTATTTCTATTACAAGGGATGTTTACATTCCTTGTAATAGGAATAAAAGTGATAAAAAAAAAATTAAGAAAAAAAGAAAGTAAAATAACGAATAAAAAAAAAAATTAAAGCCCCCCCTCCCCGCGTGCTTGCGTGCTCGCACACAGAAGCGAACGCATATGTAAATCGCGCCCACATATGTAAACGGCGTTCAAATCACACATGTGAGGTAAGACTGCGTGTTTTAGAGCAAGAGCAACATCTAGCCCAAGACCTCCTCTGTAACTCTAAACAGGTAACCTGTAAAAAAAATTAAATCGTCGCCTATGGAGATTTTTAAGTACCAAAGTTTGGCGCCATTCCACGAGTGTGCACAATTTTAAAGCGTCACATGTTAGGTATCTATTTCTTCACCGTAGCATCATCTTTCACATTATAGAAAAATTGGGCTAACTTTACTGTTTTTTTTTTTTTTTTTTTAACCACTTTCAGACCGGACCATTTTGCTGGCTTAAGACCAGACCACTTTTTGCGATTCGGCACTGCGTCGCTTTAACTGACAATTGCGTGGTCGTGGCTCCAAAACAAAATTGACATCCTTTTTTTCCCACAAATAGAGCCTTCTTTTGGTGGTATTTGATCGCCCCTGTGGTTTTAATTTTTTGCGCTGTAAACAAAAAAAGAGCGACAATTTTGAAAAAAAAGGCATTATTTTTTACTTTTTGCTATAATAAATATCCCCAAAAATATATTTTTCCTCAGTTTAGGCCGATACGTATTCTTCTAAATATTTTTGGTAAAAAAAAATAAGCGATTATTGATTGGTTAGCGCAGAAGTTATAGCGTTTACAAAATAAGAGATAGTTTTATAGCATTTTTATTAATAATTTTTTTGTTACTAGTAATGGCGGCGATCAGCGATTTTTATTGTGACTGCGACATTATGGTGGACACATCGGACATTTTTTAGACCATTGTTATTTATACAGCAATCAGTGCTATTTAAATGCACTGATTCCTGTGTAAATGACACTGGCATTGAAGGGGTTAACCACTAGGTGGCAGTGTAGGGGTTAAATGTGCCTAGGGGCATGTTACTAACTGTGGGGGGCCGTGGCTGTGATTTAGTGAACACTGATCTCTGCTCCAATCACAGGGAGCAGAGACGGGTGTCACTAGTTGCTAGGCAGAACGGGGAGATGCTGTTTACTTCCTGCATCTCCACGTTCAGCCATCCCGTGAGACGATCGCGGGTATCCCAGCGGTGATTGAGTCCGCGGGACCCGCAACCGGACTCACGGGTGTCCTGACCGGCGCGCGCGCGCACCGCCGGCGTCGTGCACGCGATGGCACGGCGGCAATCTTAAAGGGGATGTACTGTACGCCCTTTTGCCTGTCCGTGCCATTCTGTCAACGTACATCGTCGTGCGCCGGTCGGGAACCTGTTAATTCATGAAAAGAAACATGTTTGAAAAAAAAAAGGGGTCTCTTTTTCCAATCACTATTTATGTAATGAGACTGTTCTTCACTGGCCACTTATGTTCAGTGAAGTTCTCCATTGACCATCAATGTAAGGAGAGCACTACACTGACCTACCAGGGGGACTACAATTTTTGTTCTTTATTTATTACTGTATATTTTCTTTGTTTTAATGTCATGATTAATATTGAAAATAATTTTGTTGTATAGAAGGGGTGAATATGAAAAAATGATCTGACTTGAGTGTTAAATTCCTTAGGTACCCTAGGATCAGAAGTGAGTAGAGGGGGACCAGGAATCCAACACTCCAAATATGTTGAAACCATAAGATTCTTTAAGCAGCTGTGTCAGTGACAAGGGTGGAGGGACGGAAAAGTATGAACTCTCTTCTTTGGACTTTGTTTTGAATGATTATTCTTGTGACTGAGTCGCATTATATCTTGTTCACTTTGCTTCTATTAAAACAACACAGACTGCACAAAGCAACATATTCGTATTTATAGCGACAACTGAACAAGAGAGCACACCGGACTTGGTCATGTCTGCTTCGTCCTATACTTTGCTAATCATTTTTTTACTTCATAAACAGTGAAAAAGTCAAACATTATTCGGTTTTGAGATTATTTATTTATCTTTCACCACGTCTAAGCTTTCAGAAATGTCATCATAAGCTACATGAAGTGCTTTCAGAAGAAATTGCAAACACACTTTATGTGTATGTGCGTGCCAAGAAGTAACTGAGGAACTTAGCACAGCTTTGTAAAAGCAACCACAAATTAGGAAACTTGACTTGTTTTGTAAGACTGTGTGGCAATTGTAGTTGTAGGTGTAGAAGACATTGCATAGTTATATTAAAAATATCCCAGATAGTTGGATCCTCAAAATGGAGATAATGAGACAGGCCCAATTATGTTAAAATATAAGGCTGTCATTGCATATAGCTTTATCGTGTTACTCATACCTCACAACTTTTTGAGATGGGAACGAGGGACACCTATAAGCAAAAGTATGTAGGTATAGGACATACCCCCTGCTATACCCCTTAACCGCTTCCCGACCGGCGCACACCGATGTACGTCGGCAGAATGGCACGGACAGGCATAATGGCGTATATATAAGTCCCTTTTTAAATGCCTCCGTGCCATCGGGAGCGGACCCCCGTGAGGCCGGTCGCGGGTCCCGCGGACTCGATCGCCGCGGGGACACCAGCGATCGTCTCACGGGAAGGCTGAACGGGGAGATGCGGAAATAAACAGTATCTCCCTGTTCTGCCTAGCAACTAGTGACACCGATCTCTGCTCCCTGTGATTGGAGCAGAGATCAGCATTCACTAGCTGACAGCCACGCCCCCCCCCCACAGTAAGAAACACACCCCTAGGCATACTTAACCCCTACACTGCCACCTAGTGGTTAACCCCTTCACTGCCAGTGTCATTTATACTGGAATCAATGCATTTAAAAAGCATTGATTGCTGTATAAATGACAATGGTCCCAAAAATGTGTCAAAAATGTCCGATGTGTCTGCCATAATGTCGCAGTCACAATAAAAATCGCTGATCGCCGCCATTGCTAATAAAAAAAAAATTATTAATAAAAATGCTATAAAACTATCCCCTATCTTGTAAACGCTATAACTTCTGCGCAAACCAATCAATAATCGCTTATTGCGATTTTTTTTTACCAAAAATATGTAGAAAAATACGTATCGGCCTAAACTGAGGAAAAAAATATTTTTGATATATTTTTGGGGGATATTTATTATAGCAAAAAATAAAAAATATTGCGTTTTTTTTCAAACATGTCGCTCTTTTTTGTTTATATCGCAAAAAATAAAAACCGCAGGGGCAATCAAATACCACCAAAAGAAAGCTCTCTATTTGTGGGAAAAAAAGGACGTCAATTTTGTTTGGGAGCCACGTCTTACGACCGCGCAATTGTCAGTTAAAGCGACGCAGTGCCGAATCGCAAAAAGGGGCCTGGTCCTTTGGCTGCAAATTGGTCCGGTCTGAAAGTGGTTAAAGTGGATGTAAACCCAAATTTTGATGTCATAATGTAGAGAATAAGATTTCCTTTTATTTGAGCCCAGTCTTGCCACACAGATTTACTCGAGGCCTGAGCAATCCTCTTTTATTGTTCAGTTAGAGAAAACACCCCCTTGCTGTGAGTGACAGGTGATTTACATATCATGCACTAGCCTGAGACAGGTTATCATCAGATCACTGGATGTTCTACTCTGCCCAGCTCTGACTACATACATGTCCCCTAAATCACTTGTCTGTCTATAGTCTGCTGACTGTTCACTGCATTCCATGATGAGAAACATCCAGTCAAAACACAGTAAAGCTGAGAGAGCTGGAGGGGAGGGGGATGTGAATTGTGAACTTTTTTTACACAGGATGTGCCTGTCTCAGGCTAGTGCATGAGATATGTAAATCACCTGTCACTCACAGCACGTGCTTTTTTTTTTTTTAATACCACTACTATCTTTTTATACTTGCTTTGAAAATTTACAAATGCAGCAATTTAGAAACTGGAAGAAAGGTTTAGCAGTGGGAAACACTTTTTTGAAAGATAAATAGTGCATTTTATATACAACTATATAGATCAGACCAAAACGAGGGACAAATGAGGAGGAAAGAGGGACTTTATTCCAGGTCTGCTCTCTATATCATTGAAATAGTTAAACAGAATTTGTACACACCAACAAACCAAAGAACCAAAGCTATGCTAGTAAGTCAGGTAGTTTATACAGAAATGCAAATGGAATGTGGATTACCTGAGCCAATCACCTTGACAAATACTGTATACACACACATGTGAAGTACAGTACAATGTATAACAGTGTACATTTGCTGTCCCCCCAAAATAACTCAACACACAGCCATTAATGTCTAAACCGCTGGCAACAAAAGTGAGTACAGTAAGTAACTAAGTGAAAATGTCCAAATTGGGCCCAAAATGCCAATATTTTGTGTGGCCACCACAGATGAACACATAGAGGGTTCCAAGGCCCAAGGATGAAACACCATTCCATTGAAACTAGAGTATTACTAGAATAGCAGTAATAAAAGAGAGGCTCCGAACAGTAGCTGTATCTTTTGGAAAAGCTGCATGCTATTAGGCTCCTGCACGGCGGTCCACATGCTGGCTCTGACAACAGAGGTCCTTGCCCTTGGCTGCAGATCACTTTCTCAGCTACCTCTGCCTCATCAAGTATGCCCTCTATGAGCTGCTAATGGAGGGATGCAGAAAAACATATCTTCCCTGGGCATGTCCAGGTACCCAAGGAGTAATGGGAAAAGGTGTTATGGGGGCCCAGATATACAAACCAAATTCTAGCATGGCTCATCACAAGTTAGGCTTCCCTTTTGTGTGTACGGTATAGGTATACGGGGTGTTAAAACTGTATAAGTATGTATACACTGATAAAGTGTGTGTCAAGCCAGAAAAAAAAAACCCAAAAACATATGAAGTATTTCTCTGCAATAAATGCAAATTTCCCTGTGCTTTATTTCTTTAGAGACCCTGGGAGTACAGGAAAAATACCTGTTCATCTGTCTGAAATGCAATCGGTCTTAAAGTAGACTCCCCCATACACCGCCAACACTAATGAAATTAATTTAGTAAAATAAATTTACTTAGCTATAGCAACAAGTTTTTCTTTACTGGTCTTGCACACGGCTATTGGTCTGTCCTACCTGTGCTGCTCTTTCTATACCACCAGTGGTGGTGGCTCCATTAGGGGCGAAGGGTGCTGCCCCCCTAATCCATGCGTCTGCCCCCTAATCTACATCCAGGGCACCTAGTTGTGTGACAATAGGAAATTATTATTTGCTATTGTATTCCTGCTTTTCCTCCTGGCCAATCAGGAAGCGGTTCCTGAGACCCGATTGGCCGATAGAAGAAGCGACCGTATTGGCTGACTGCTTCTAGACCCCTGAGGGCCCCGCACCTGGACCCCTGAAGGCCACGCACCTGGACCCCTAAAGGCCACGCACCTGGACCCCTGAGGGCCCTGCACCTGGACCCCTGAGGGCCGCAGTCTCTGGTCATCTCCTGTATTAGATCCGCAGTCTCTGGTCATCTCCTGCACTAGATCCGCAGTCTCTGGTCATCTCCTGCACTAGATCCGCAGTCTCTGGTCATCTCCTGCACTAGATCCGCAGTCTCTGGTCATCTCCTGTATTAGATCTGCAGTCTCTGGTCATCTCCTGTATTAGATCAGCAGTCTCTGGTCATCTCCTGTATTAGATCAGCAGTCTCTGGTCATCTCCTTTATTAGATCAGCAGTCTCTGGTCATCTCCTGTATTAGATCAGCAGTCTCTGGTCATCTCCTGTATTAGATCAGCAGTCTCTGGTCATCTCCTGTATTAGATCAGCAGACTCTGGTCATCTCCTGTATTAGATCAGCAGTCTCTGGTCATCTCCTGTATTAGATCAGCAGTCTCTGGTCATCTCCTGTCGTATGTTTCTCAGTGACCAGTAATGATGTGCAGTAACCTCTAGCAATGAATGAGGAAGCAGAAATGATGTGTTGTAACCTCTAACAACCAGTCAGTAATCGGTAATAATATGCTGTATCCTCTGGCAACCAATTGCAATTGCTGCCTGATCTGCTGCAGTAAAATGGAAAATTGTATACTTACCTTTCCGTAATTTTCCTTTCCTGTCGCATCTTCATGGCAGCATACACTCTGGGTTGTGACTCCGCCTCCACAACCTGATAGGACCACATAACTATAAGATGAAGCTACGGCCCCCGCCCCAGCATTCTCCGTATATATATTAATCACCTTCTATGGGTGGGTTTATTGTATGCTGCCATGAAGATGCGACAGGAAAGGAAAATTACGGAAAGGTAAGTATACAATTTTCCATTTTCCTGTCGCATCATGGCAGCATACACTCTGGGGAGTAACTCGCAGACTGGGTGGGAATGCAAGAAAAGTACATTTATTAACAAGAAACAGAGGAGTTGGCCTGAATTACGGCCCTTCCCAGATCTACTGTTGAAAGTTGTGCAGAATCCACCCTATAATGTGACAAGGGTGTTTCTGGAAGACCAGGTAGCCGCCTTAAAAATAGTCTCTCCCGAGACCCTACAATAGGCTGCCCAAGAAGTTGCCACTGCCCTGGTGGAATGTGCCTTTAAGCCCTCCGGAATCTGTTGCTCACTCAGTGAGTATGCCTTTTTGATAGTCTTCACCAGCCATGAAGCGATGGTGTGAGCCGAGGCCGCCTGACATTTCCTATGGCCGTATGGGATGACTAAGAGGTTCTCCGATCTCCTGATCGATTCTGTTGCTGAGAGGTACTTCAGGATGTTGCCCCTGACATCCAGAGGATCGCCTTGATCTGTGATAAGGGCTGGAAGGTTGATCTCCTGATTAAAGTGAAATGAGGAGGATACCTTAGGTACGAAACGATCTGAAGGTTTAGAACTATCCTGTCCGGGTAGACAACTAGATACGGTTCTTTGGCCATCAAGGCTTGCATCTCTGAGACCCTCTCTGCTGAAGTGATAGCAATCAGAAATGAGACTTTAAGCGTCAGGTTCCAAAGGGAAATGTTGTCGAGCGGAGAGAATGGATCATTAGACAGTATTTCCAGGACAACTGAGAGGTCCCATGCTAGGAATGATGGTTTCCTAGGTGGCCTTAGTTTAAGGCAGGCCCTCTGAAATTGGATAACCAGAGGATCATGTGCCCATTTGACCCCGGTCAGGGCGGATAAGGCTGAAACCTGGACCTTCAGGGTACTGGATCGAAGACCCTTCTCTAGGACTGACTGCAGAAATTCCAGGATTTGAGGAGCTGTCAGAGAAGATATGTCCCAACCTTGTTGAGAGAGGGCGGTAAACTTCTCCCAGATCCTTCTGTAGGTGCTGTTGGTAGTCTGCTTCCTAGCCTGGAGCAATGTTCCCACTACCCTCTGAGAACAACCCTGTTCTAGGTACCTAGACCTCTCAGCCTCCAGGCCATCAGATGTAGCCTCTCCGGGTTCGGATGTAGAAGCTGGCCCTGAGAGAGCAGATCTGCTGACAGTGGAAGAGTGAGAGGATCCGTTGTGTTCAACTGAAGGAGAGTAGTGAACCAAGGCCTCCTTGGCCAGAAAGGGATCACTGCCACTACTAGTGCCGTCGACCTCTTGAGCCTCAGAAGGAACCTCACTATGAGGGGAGTCGGAGGGAAAATGTAGCCGAGGTTGAAGTTCCAGGGATGTTGTAGACAATCTACTCCCTCCGCTAACGGAAAGGGGATTCTTGATAGAAACCTCCGGCATTTTGCATTGGCTGGTGTGGCCGCCAGGTCTATGTCTGGTGGGCCCCAGGTCTGAATTATTATCGCAAATGCTTGGGGACTCAGAGACCATTCGTTGTTGGAAACAAATCTTCTGCTGAGTGAGTCGGCTAGGAGATTCTTGACCCCTGGGATATGGGTCGCTCTCAGGTCCAATAGGTTTGATTGTGCCCACTCCATCATGGGGCGAACTTCCTGCATCAGGGAGAAGCTTCCGGTGCCCCCCTGCCTGTTGATGTAGGCAACGGCCACCCTGTTGTCCATCGTCAGGAGGACTTGCTTCCCCCTCAGGTAAGTACTGAAGGCCAGGAGGGCCTGAACGGCTGCTTTCATCTCCAGCACATTGGAGACTGCATTCTGGATCCTGAATGGCCAGTGCCCTTGGGCCACGTAGTGCAGGTAGTGTGCCCCCGATCCCTCCAAACTGGCATCTGAGGTTACCGTTTCCTGAGGAGGGGGAACTATGTGCTTGCATCTCCTCAGATTGCAGGGACGAGTCCACCACTGCAAGGATCGCTTGACACTGAGATGTAGATCGGTTGGGTCATGGATGAGCCGTCCTATTGGCGCAGAAAGGACGTTTGAAGGGGTCTTGCGTTCCATTGGGCCCACTGGACCATAGGAATGGTCGCAGACAGAGAGCATAGGAGACTGAGACATGCTCTGGCCATAAGGGATGTTGCTGAGATTGCTCTTCTCACCCTCTGTGGACAAGAGACTCCTGGTTGGACTCTCAACCCTTCCTCCCTTAAGGATGCGATTACTGGTAGCAGTACCTTGGTGAAAGTTCTGGGGGCAGTAGAGATCCCGAACGAGAGACTCTGAAACTGGAAGTGGCCCTGATTCACAGAGAACCGAAGGAACTTCTGGAAAGCAACATGGATCGGGACGTGAAGATATGCGTCCTGAAGGTCTATGGAGAGCATCCAGTCTCCCAGATTTATGGCCTGGAGGATTGATTGTAAACTCTCCATCTTGAACGAATCCACTCGAATGGAGCGATTGAGGTTCTTTAGATCGAGGACTGGCCGAAGGTCCCCAGATTTTTTCTTGACCAGAAATAACGGGGAGTAGAATCCCCGACCCCTCTGTGATGCAGGTACCTCTATTATCGCCTTCTTCTGGAGAAGCTCTTGGACGTAACTGGTCAACAGTAACCGTTTTTCCCCTGAAGGTGGAAGTCTGGTGGGACAAAAATGATCCCCTGGGAGACGTCTCTTGAAGGGCCATCTGTGCCCGAAACGGACAGTAGCCACTGTCCAAGGGTCCTTTATTGCTTCTGCCCAAACCAGCTTGAATTTCGAAAGCCTTGCCCCTACTACTGCTGGCTCGGCGGGTGCACCTTCAAAAAGACTTTTGGTCACTGGAAGCGGGAGTCTTGGGCTTCTGAAACTTTATAAAGGATGTCTGGGGGTTCTTCCAGCCCCTCCTTTATTCTTTTCCTGGCCTATAGGATTTAGCATCCCTGTATCTGTCTGGCAGAATACGTCTGAAGGGAGGAGGCCTCTGCTGTTTCGGTTTTCTGTCCGATGGAATCATTCCCGACTTCCCACCGGTCGCCTTTGAAATTGCTGAGTCCAGCTTTGCACCTTTGAAAAGGTTCTCGCCGTCATATGGAATGCGGCACCAATTTGATTTGGAGACAGGATCCGCCGACCAGGGTTTCAGCCACAGTGCCTGCCTGGCCATTACGGAGGCCAACATGGCCCTTGATGACGATTTAATCGCATCCACCAAAGCCGCTGCCACAAAGTTCCCCGCGAGACTTAACTCCTGTAGAGCTTTTATTATGCTCTCCTGGTCCGCGCCTTCTGAGACCAACCTCTCAGTGTTTGATGATCAGCTGGAAATGGCCCTGCCTACAGCTGCAAGTGCCACAGCCGGTCTGCAAGCGCCTCCTGCTGCAAGGTAGGCCCTCTTCATATCGGTGTCGATCCTCCTATCCAAGCACATGCCTGGCTAGCCGCATGAGAGATGCGTCTACGACGGGAGGAGAGACAAGAGGACTCACTTTAGGTTCCTTCAAGGGATATAATTTGGAAAGCCTGTTGTTCAGACTCGATTTCTTCTCGGGTCCTTGCCATTCCTCTTTAATTAAATCATCCAATTCCTCAATGAACAGAAAGGCCTTGTGTCCCATTTAAGGTTTGGGAAGTATTTTTTGTGCTTTGGTTGGACTTCCTGGGGTTCCTCCCATCCGATCGCTTCCTTGACCAATTTGACAAATGGTTCAATTAGCGAAAAATCAAACCCTGCAGTTGCTTCCAACCCCTCATTGTCAGACGGGGAATCCTGTGCTGGGATGAGCAGGTGAGGCACTTCGCGTTGATAACTCTGTCTCCAGAGTAAGAATCTGTGGAGCTACAGGCTCTCTAAACTGCGATTCTTTTTCCCTAGTAGCCTCCTCAAAGCATCTACGGTAGGCCAATTTATCGGGAAGGGCTGCTGCCCCGCATATCCAACATGCGTTTCCAGAGGGTCGCACTGGTGATCACTGTCTATGGACAGGAGATCCTCTATGATAGGAGCGGCTGTGTCTGGAGTAAGAACCGGAGCGACTTCTCCTGCGACTCCCTCTGTGGCCTGAGCGACTTTTCCTGCGACTCCCTCTGTGGCCTGAGCGACTTTTCCTGCGATTCCCTCTGTGGCCTGAGCAACTTCTCCTGCGACTCCCTCTGTGGCCTGAGCGACTTCTCCTGCGACTCCCTCTGTGGCCTGAGCGACTTCTCCTGCGACTCCCTCTGTGGCCTGAGCGACTTCTCCTGCGACTGGAGCTGCTCCGTCTGTAGCCAGAATGGCTTCTCCTGCGTGAAGTCTCTCTGTGCCTTGAATCAGGAGATTTTGCGGACCTGGTAGGGCTAACCATATAGGCAGCGTTAGGATTGCTCTCTTTTTTCAATCTTCACTACTTACCGAAAATCTTCCCCCCCTTACCTAATAGCTGGCGGTGATCTGCTAGGGCAGTGGTCTCCATAGCAAGGAATAAGGCAAGCCTAAGGAGATACTAATTGACATAGGAAACACAGGTGAGGTAAAACACAGCAGCTTATGCATGAAGTAGATGCAGAGAAAAAAAAAAAAAAAACAGGCTTTTACCTCAGTAGGATGAAATAGGAACTTTGTTGTAAGACAGGCAAACAAACTGCAGCAATTCAGCGATCTCTGGTTCAAGATACAAGGAACAGAAACAGGTTCATTTAATTTTCCTCAGAACACATCCCAGCGACCCTAGGAGGGCAACAGAGCCCAGGAGAGCGCCCAGGCACACAGGTAGGAAGGAAGGGAAAGAGAAAGGGAGACCACTGCAATTTGGCTAAACCTATTTAAGGTTTATATGCCAGGGTGTTTGAGGCATGATGTTAAGCCTGTTTAAGGCTTTAGTATATGTACATTGAGGCAGCAATATCAGAGCTTTTTTAAAACTCATGCAGGAGACAAATCAAAACAGCTTGAGCCTGTTTAAGGCTGTTAATCCAAAGTCACAGAGAGACTTGTAACATACCCCTGAGATCACCAGAATGGGGTTCCTTCCATTTAGCTTCGTTTAGAGGCTGTACCGGTAAGGACTTCCAAACCAGGAGAGGCTTGAACCTGGCTGGGGCGAAGCGGTAAGGGGGTGATGTCCGTGCGGTCCCAACAGGTGAGGAAAAATGAGAGAATGCTGGGGCGGGGGCCGTAGCTTCATCTTATAGTTATGTGGTCCTATCAGGTTGTGGAGGCGGAGTCACAACCCAGAGTGTATGCTGCCATGATGCGACAGGAAAACGGAAAATTGTATACTTACCTTTCCGTAATTTTCCTTTCCTGTCGCATCTCCATGGCAGCATATACCTTGGGTTGTGACTCCGCCTCCACAACCTGATAGGACCACGTAACTATAAAATGGTGATACGGCCCCCGCCCCGGTATTCTCTGTATATATGAATCACCTTCTAAAAACGGAAGAAAAAGGGTGGGCAAAGTATGCTGCCATGGAGATGCGACAGGAAAGGAAAATTACGGAAAGGTAAGTATACAATTTTCCGTTTTCCTGTCGCATCATGGCAGCATATACCTTGGGGAGTAACTCGCAGACAGGGTGGGAATATGCAAGTAAGGATAAGTTTATTGACAAGGAATAGAGGAATTGGCTCGGATAACTGATTTTCCGAAATCTGTAGTTGTTAGGCATGCAGAGTCCACTCTGTAGTGGGAGATGAAAGTATTCCTGGAGGACCAGGTGGCGGCTCTGCAGATGGTTTCCGCCGAGACTCTACAGTAGGCTGCCCACGAGGTCGCCACTGCCCTGGTGGAGTGTGCCCTTAAGCCGTCAGGAATTTGTATTGTGCTGAGTGAGTAGGCCTTCTTGATGGACTTGACTAACCAAGAGGCAATAGTACGGGCCGATGCTGCCTGGCCTTTCCTGAAGCCATGCGGGATAACCAGCAGGTTTTCTGACTTCCTGATGGGTTTGGAAGCGGAAAGGTAGGCCAGGATGTTGCTCTTGACGTCCAGGGGGTGAGGATCGCCCTGGTCTGTGGTAAGGGCCGGTAGGCTAATTTCCTGGTTGAAATGGAAGGATGAGAATACCTTGGGAATCAGGCGGTCCGAGGGTCTCAGGACTACCCTGTTCGGGTATATGATCAGGTAGGGATCCTTCGCTAGCAGGGCCTGTATCTCCGAGACCCTTCTCGCTGAGGTTATCGCTATAAGGAAAGTAACCTTTAGTGTGAGGTCCCAAAGGGAGATGTTGTCCAGTGGGAAGAATGGTTCCTTGGATAGAGCTTCCAGAACGACAGATAGATCCCAGGCTGGAAATGAAGGCTTCCTGGGTGGTCTTTACTTGAGGCATGCTCTCTGGAACTGGATAATGAGAGGATCCTGTGCCCACCTAACCCCGGTCAGGGCGTATAGTGCTGAGACCTGCACCTTCAGAGTGCTGGAGCCGAGGCCCTTGTCCAGCCCCGATTGCAGGAACTCTAAGACCTGGGATGTCAGTAGAGAGGATGGATCCCAGCCTTCCTGATGGGCGAAAGAAACGAACTTCTCCCACACCCTCCGGTAGGTAGTGTTCGTGGTGGGTTTTCTGGCCTGGAGCAGTGTATTGATTACCCTCTGGGAGCAGCCCTGGTCTAGATACCTAGCCCTCTCAGTTTCCAGGCCATCAGGTGCAGCTTCCCCGGGTTGGGGTGAAGCAGCTGACCTTGGGAGAGCAGATCGGCTGACCTCGGGAGGAGGAGAGGGTCTGCCGTGTTCAGCTGCAGGAGGGTGGTGAACCACGGCCTCCTGGGCCAGAATGGAATTACTGCCACTACCAGTGCTGTCGTCCTCTTGAGTTTCAGGAGGAATCTCGCTATCAGAGGAGTTGGGGGGAAGATATAGCCCAGGTGAAACTCCCATGGGTGCTGGAGACAGTCCGTGCCCTCCGCAGCAGGGAAGGGGGTCCTCGACAGAAACCTCCGACATTTTGCGTTTGCTGGGGTCGCGGCCAGTTCTATGTCGGGGAGACCCCAGGTCTGGACAATGAGGGTGAAAGCTTGAGGGCTCAGGGACCACTCGTTGTTTGAGATGAAGTCCCTGCTCAGAGAGTCTGCCAGTATGTTCTCGGCGCCCGGAATGTAGGCTGCCCTCAGATCCAGAAGGTTTTGTTGTGCCCATTCCATCACAGGGCGCACCTCCTGCAGCATGGAGGAGCTCCTGGTGCCCCCCTGTCTGTTGATATAGGCAACAGCTACCTTGTTGTCCATCTTTAAGAGGACTTGTTTTCCTCTCAAAAGAGGACTGAAAGCTAGAAGGGCCTGGAATGCTGCCCTCATCTCCAACACATTGGAGACAAGGTCCCGTGCTCTGAACGGCCAGCGGCCCTGTACTGCATGCTGAAGGTAGTGAGCCCCCCATCCTTCCAGACTGGCGTCTGATGTAACGACTTCCAGAGGGGGAGAGACAATGTGTCTGTACCTGTTCAGATTGTGGGGACGGGTCCACCACTCTAGAGATCGCTGGACTTCCCGAGTGATATGTATTAACTGGGACATGGATGAGCCGTCCCATTGGAGAAGGAACGAGATCTGGAGGGGTCTCGCATTCCACTGCGCCCACTGGACCATCGGGATGGTAGTTGACAGGGAGCCTAGGAGGCTGAGGCACACTCTGGCTGGTAAGGGAGTTGTTGAGATTGCCTTCCTCACTTTCCTGTCCAGAGGAGGAACCTTCTCTGGGGGTAGCTGTACGGAGTTTTGCCGGGTGTCTAGAAGGGCTCCCAGGAAGACCATCCTCTGGGTGGGCTGAGCGTTGCTCTTCCTCCAGTTGATGAGCCATCCCAGGCCCTGTAGCGTGGAGACTAGGATCTCCCTGTGCTGTATGAGGGACTCCTGACTGTTCGAGAGGAGGAGGATATCGTCCAGATAGTGATGGACCCTTAGACCTCTTTCCCTCAGGGAAGCAATGACCGGGAGAAGGACCTTCGTAAATGTCCTGGGGGCAGTGGAGATTCCGAACGGGAGGCTCCGGAACTGATAATGGTGGTGGTCTATTGAGAACCGGAGGAACTTCTGAAAGGCTACATGGATGGGGATATGCAGGTAGGCATCTTGTAGATCTATGGACAACATCCAGTCCTCCAGGTTTATGGCCTGGAGGATCGATTGTAGGCTTTCCATCTTGAAGGACTCTACCCGGATGGAGTGGTTGAGGATTTTTAGGTCCAGGACGGGGCGCAGGTCCCCGGATTTTTTTCTGACCAGGAACAGAGGGGAGTAAAACCCCAGACCTCTTTGTGGTCGGGGCACCTCCACTACTGCTTTTTTCTGGAGCAGTTCCTGGACGTATGTTAACAACAGCGCCCTTCTTTCTCGCGAGGATGGGAGCCTGGTCGGACAGAAATGGTTCCCCCGGGGGGCGTCCCCTGAAAGACCACCTGTGCCCGAACCGGACGGTGGCCACCGTCCAGGGGTCCCTGATAGTTTCCGCCCAGAGCAGCCTGAAATTTTGGAGCCTGGCTCCCACTACTGCTGACTGGGCGGGCGCACCTTCAAAAAGGCTTTTGGTCAGTGGGCACGGAGGTCTTGGATTTCTGGAACCTCGAGAAGGAAGTCTGAGGGTTCTTCCAGTTCCTCCTAAATTCTCTGCCAGGCCTGTAGGCCTTGGCGTCCCTGTACCTGTCGGGGAGATTTCGTCTAGAGGGAGGAGGCCTCTGCTGTTTGGGCCTCCTGTCCGAGGGGATGAGCCCTGATTTCCCGCCAGTCACTTTGGAAATGGCTGAGTCTAGCTTGGCCCCGAAGAGGTTCTCGCCGTCGTAAGGGATACGGCACCAGTTGGACTTGGAAGCCGGGTCAGCCGCCCACGGCTTCAGCCAAAGTGCCCGTCTGGCCATGACGGAGGATAGCATGGCCCTGGATGTAGATTTTATCACATCGACAGAGGCCTCTGCCACGAAGTCTCCTGCCAGGCTTAGCTCCTGCAGGGCCTTAACTAATTTATCTTGGTCCGCTCCGTCCGTAATGAGTTTTTCAGCGCTGGCCGACCAGCTGGAGATGGCTTTTCCTACGGCCGCGAGGGCCACTGCCGGCCTGCATGCGCCACCTGCCGCTAGATAGGTTCTCTTCAGATCTGTGTCGATCTTCCTATCTAGGACATCCCTAAAGGTCACGGCGTCCTCAATAGGGAGCGTCACATGCCTGGCCAGACGCATGAGGGATGCGTCCACTACAGGCGGGGTCACCAGAGGATTCACCTTGGGCTCCTTAAGGGGGTATAACTTGGCAAGCCTGTTGTTGAGGCTTGACTTTCTATCAGGCCTTTGCCATTCCTCCCTAATGAGGTCATCAAGCTCTTCTATGAAGGGGAAGGCCTCCGGGTCCCGTCTGAGGTTGGGGAAGTACTTCTTCCGCTTTTGTTGGATCTCCTGGGGCTCATCCCAATTAATAGCCTCCTTTACGGACCTCACAAAGGGTTCGATAAGGGAAAAGTCGAATCCCGCTGATGCCTCCAATTCTTCCTCGTCTGACTGGGAGTCCTGCTCCCTTGATGCACTCGGGGGGGCAGGAGAGGCGCTTCTTGTGGATGCATCCACGTCTAAAGCGGGCTGTGGGGGTGGGGCCCCTGATGGTTCTCTGAGGTCCTGGTCCCCTCTGGTTGCCTCCTCGAGGCACCTGCGGCAGGCTAATTTGTCCGGGAGGGCGGCGGCCCCACACACCCAGCAGGTGTTGGGAGCGGGCCTGGAGCGGGTCGCTGAGTGGTGTCTGTGTGCCGGTGATCTTCTGCGGCGTGAGCGGCTGCGTCGGGAATAGGATCTGGAGCGACTTCCCCTGCGACTCCTATGACCTGAGCGATTTCTCCTGCTCCGTCCTGAACGGCTCCGTCTGTGGCCTGAGCGACTCCTTCCCCGCGAGGACCCTCTACGTCCGGACTTGGAGGATCTTGAGGACCTGACAGGGCTGACCATTTAGGTAGCGTTAGTGCCTCAGCTCTCTTTTTTTTCTTTTTTTTTTTTTTTTTTACTTACCGATCCCGTCCTCCCCCCTTACCTATTGGTCTGGCGGTGATCTGCTGGGGCAGTGGTCTCCATGAGGAAGGGAGATAGGCAGCCTGTAAGACAGGAGAAGAAGAAGATAGGTAAGGAAAAAAAAAGAGATAAGGGGGGGGGGGGGGTGCAAATCCATGGAGGGCACTTACCTAGTGGGAGTAGGCTGTGGATGATCTGCAGCGGTGAAAAAAACGGATTTCCAGGGTGCTGCCAGGGCTGTGGAAGAAAAGGGAATTTTTTCCCTTTTTAAATTTGGCACCGGGCGAGCGTCACGCTCGCGCATGCGCAGTAGCGCCGCGCAGCCGCCGGCGCCATTTTGGAAGTTGGCAAGCCCTCAGGCCGCCCGAGCAGACCGTACTGCGCATGCGCCGAAGCGCCAGGACGCTCGGCGCACCTGAGGGGAAGAGGAGCAGAGAGGAGAGGGACTACAGAGCCCAGCGATAGCACGGTAACGGTGTTTTGCTTACTATCAAAGCAAGGAGGCGGGGGGGGGAGACCACTGCACAATGGAAAGCCTGTTTAAGGCTTAGGAACATGATTGGAGTGTGTTTGCCCTGACACACAAATGCATAACAGCAAGGTGCTTTAAGCCTGTTTAAGGCTTTACACAGAGGCCAGGAGGATGTTGGTGCTTAAAACCTCTTTAAGGTTCTACACAGTGGCAGTCGACAATGTGCTTTAAACCTATTTAAGGTTTTGTATATAGCAGTCATCGCAGTGCTTTAAACCTATTTAAGGTTCTACACATATGCAGTCATCATAGTGCTTTAAACCTGTTTAAGGTTCTACACAGGCAGTCCGCAGAAAACAATAGTAGAAGAAATAATACGATACCCCTGAGATCACCAGAGTGGGGTTCCTTCCATTTAGCTTCCTTTAGAGGCTGTACCGGCAAGGACTTCCAAACCAGGAGAGGCTAGAACCTGGCTGGGGCGAAGCGGTAAGGGGGTGATGTCCGTGCGTCCCAACAGGTGAGGAAAAATAAGAGAATACCGGGGCGGGGGCCGTATCACCATTTTATAGTTACGTGGTCCTATCAGGTTGTGGAGGCGGAGTCACAACCCAAGGTATATGCTGCCATGATGCGACAGGAAACTGATTTTGAGTCTTACTGCTATTTGTTATATGTCTAATAGCGGTTGGGGGGCTCCAAGAAAATGTTTGCCCAGGGCCCAATCAACACTAAAGACGGCCCTGATACTTGCGCAAAGGCCTGCACATGGTACTGATGTTTCAGCACCAGTATTCCAGACGAAAACGCCAGGTATTTTTACATACCCGCATATGCACGTAAAATAAATTATGCTTTCCAGAATGCAATATTTTATTGAGGAGTTAATTGCACACGCATACGTGCATACAATACTGACCAGCAACATTGAAAACAACGGTCTGCATTTACATTAGTAAAGAAAAAACGTTTGTATGCCTAAAAACGCAGAGTTTTTAGGCAGCAGTTTCAAAAGGCCAAGGGGTATATTTATAAAGCAGCTAATGATCAATTCTCAGCTCATTCCTTGCAGAGTTACATGTTGAGTCATGTTGCTAAAGCTATAAAGTGTTATTGCTGCCCACATGTTTGCTAAATCAAGGCAAATTTGCCAATTTTCACTGCATCTAAATTTCCTATTTTCCTTGTGAAGACACAAGAGTCTGAGTAATGTTTGCCTTCCTTATAATTATTATTAGGGGGAAATACAGACCACTGCAGGAAGATCTAGACAGGCCAATGTCAACGTTATTTTGCCAGCTGTCATTAAATATACACTATATTACCAAAAGTATTGGGACGTCTGCCTTTACATGCACAGGAACTTTAGTGGCATCCCAGTCTAATGCCGCGTACACACGAGCGGATTTTCTGTCAGAAAACTCTTGAATGTTTTTTCCGACTTGCATACACACTGTCACACAAAAGTTCGCTAAACTTTCGAGCGTTAAGAACGTGGTGACGTACAACACTATGACGAGCCGAGAAAATTAAGTTCAATGCTTCCGAGCATGCGTCAAATTGTTTCCGAGCATGCGTAGGAATTTTGCGCGTTGGAATTTTTTCTGACCGAAAAATTGAGAACATGCTCTCAATCTTTTGCTGGCTGGAATTCGGCCAGCACAAGTCCAATGGAGCACATTTTCCGACCAAAAGCTCACATCGGTCTTTTGCTGGCTGAATTTCCGACCGTGTGTACGTGGCATTAGTCCGTAGGGTTCAGTACTAAGTTAGCTCACCCTTTGCAGTTATAACAGCTTCAACTTTTCTGAGACGGCTGTCCATAAGGTTTAGAAGTGTATCTATGGGAATGTTTGACCATTCTTCCAGAAGCGTATTTGTGAGGTCAGGCACTGATGTTGGACGAGAAGGCCTGGCTCGCAGTCTCCGCTCTAATACATCCCAAAGGTGTTACATTGGGTTGAGGTCAGGACTCTGTGCAGGCCAGTCAAGTTCCTCGACCACAAACTCGCTCATCCATGTCTTTATGGACCTGGCTTTGTGCACTGGTGCACAGTCATGTTGGAACAGGAAATTGTCCAAAATGTCTTGGTATGCTGACGCCTTTAAAAATTCCCTTCACTGGAACTAAGCGGCCAAGCCCATTCCCTGAAAAACAACCCCACACCATAATCCCCTCTCCACCAAATGATTTGGACCTGGGACAAAGCAAGGTCCATAAAGACATGGATGAGTGAGTTTGGAGTGGAGGACCTCAACTTGATAGAACACCTTTGGGATGAATTAGAGTGGAGACTGCGAGCCAGGCCTTCTCGTCCACATGAGTGGCTGACTTCACAAATGCGCTTCTGGAAGAGTGGTCAAACATTCCCATAGACACACTCCTAAACCTTGTGGACAGCCTTCCCAGAAGAGTTGAAGCTGTTATAGCTGCAAAGGGTGGGCCAACTCAATATTAAACCCTACGGACTAAGACTGGGGTGCCATTAAAGTTCATGTGCGTGTAAAGGCAGGTATCCCAATACTTTTGGTAATATAGTGTATTTCTTCAAGGACTTATACCATACATTTATGTTATCTGCTGTAAAGTGTTTGCAGCAAATTTCTGCTTTTTTTTCTTGTCTGCTATTTATAAAGCCACGGGAGAATTGTGTAGGTTGGTATTTATCTCTGTATTTGCTATGGTGAGAAACCACAGACTGTACTTCATTATGTTCCCATGACAGTTATTATAATACATTCTTGAGTTAGTCATTACTTGTTAAAGTAGTTATACTTCCCCCTTTCCTTGGAGAGCAAAATCTGCCTGGGATATATTGTGTTTTTTACACTCATTGCAGTAAAAAAAAACAACTCCCCTCCCATTACTAGTCCAATATACAATAGGCATAGAAAAGAATCACCCCCTTTAAAATAATCCCATTTTGTTGCTTTGCAGCCTAAAAATGAAGGCAGGCACAGTTTTTCTTTTATCCAGCTGTATTTACTGCAACTTGTAACATCCAAGTGACAGATATAACACCAACATCTCCAAAAAAAATAGAATCATTGCGTTGGAAAAAGGATCACCCCTCCTAAAAACGAGTTGCAAACTCAATCAGGTGTCACCGTGATAAAGTTGAGGACAAGCACAAGTCAGGAGATGGATACAAAAAAATGTCAAAGGCTTTATTAATGGCTAGAAGCACAGAGAAGTCTATTATTAAGAAGTGAAAGGTATTTGGTACAACACAGACCGTCCCTGGATCAGGACATCGCTGCAAACTGGATGGAAGAGCCAGGAGGAAACTGGTAAGAGAGGCTACCAAGAGGCCTACAGCAGCTCTGAAACAGCATGTGACAACTATATCACAAATGTGGCTTCTATGGGAGGGTTGTAAGAAAAAAGCCATTCCTCAAGAAAGGCCACCTACAGTCACCACTGAGCTTTGCCAAAATGCACCTTGAAGATTCTGAGGCCACATGGATAAAGGTGTTTATAGGTGGTCAGATGAGGCTAAGATTTAATTATTTGACCTCAACACCAAACAATATGTCTGATGGAAATCCAAAACAATTGTGTATAAATAGTGCAGTGCTGCAAACTCTCATGAAACTAATAAATATAATAAAATATTAACACAGTGCAAAAATCAATTCATAAATATAAAGTTCATATAAATGCTGATCAGCTTCTGTGATTTCTTGATTGCTGTGAATTCTAATAAATAAATAATCCACCACTGTGCTTTTACTGTGCTCTGTAGATAATGTTAAACTGTGCACACCTCCACCAGCCATTATACCTGCTCACCCCAACAATGAGCCTTAAACGCTCAGAATGAAATCTCTTTACTTTCTCTCCAATCCGGTATAACTCCTTCTGCTCCAGCCTGTTACTCAGTATAGGTTTCTCACATAGGAAGCTCCCCAGATAAGATATTTCCTCTCAAGATGTGATTCGGGATCATTCAAATATAAATACAGGAAACATAGTGCTCTCCATTTTACAAATTTATTTCAAATCCCCAATGAAAATTGCACTTACAGGAATAAAAAAGGAATTTTGCATAACACAATTGTAAAAGACGTCCGTTCGCTCAACACTGTGGTTGCATGACGTCACGGGCTCACCTTCTCCCCTCTACACACGTATCGCCCTATGATTGGGCTTTCTCAATAGTGAGAAAGCCCAACCATAGGGCGATACGCTTGTAAAATATCTAAGGGAAAGCCCAATCATAGGGTGATACGCGTGTAGAGGGGAGGAGCCGAGCCCATGATGCCACACGACCACAGGGGTGAGCGAGTGGACATCTTTTAAATTCTGTAATGCGAAATTCATTTTTTATTCCTGTAAGTGCAATTTTTATTGGGGATTCAAAATAAATTTGTGAAATGGAGAAAAAAAAATGGTCAGCTGTCGGCTAATTGCCAGCTCCCATCTCTCTCCACAGTTACTCAACTGTTGATGATTCTGCTCGTCAGTCCTGCCTACTTAAGCCATCCAGTCCAGAGGAGCGCTGCCTTTACCTTGGTCACATCACAAGAATCTCCTGCGTTCCTGTTTAACCACTTCCCGCCCGGTCAATAGCAGATTGACGTCCGGGAAGTGGTTTTGTTATCCTGACTGGGCGTCATATGACGTCCTTCAGGATATCAGCCGCCGCGTGCCCGTGGGGGCGCGCATCGCGGCGATGCGTGGAGCGGTGCGTCAGTCTGGTGTGTCAGTCTCCGGCGGAGGCTCTTTACCGCGTGATCAGCCGTGTCCAATCACAGCTGATCACGATGTACACAGGAAGAGCCGTTGATCGGCTTTTCCTCACTCCCATCTGACAGACACGAGTAGAGGAGAGCTGATCGGCGGCTCTCCTGACAGGGGGGGTATGCGCTGATTGTTTATCAGCGCAGCCCCCCTCACATGCCCACACTAGACCACCAGGGAAGCCCACAGGACCACCAGGGAAGCCCCCAGCATGTGGATGGCCAGGTACATCCCCCATGGCCATCCACATGTTAAAAAAATGCCCAAAATATGCCAATCAGTGCCCACAAATGGGCACTGACTGGCACCTCATATTTACATTATAAAACAGGGATGCCCAGCAATGCCACCTATCAGTGTCATCAGTACCACCCACTAGTGTCCATCAGTGCCAACTATCAGTGCCCATCAGTGCCCATCAGTGCCCATCCATGCCACCTATCAGTGCCACCTATAAGTGCCACCCATGAGTGCCCATCAGTGCCACTTATGAGTGCCCATCAGTGCCGCATACCAGTGCCACCTATCAGTGCCCATCAGTGCCAACTATCAGTGCCCATCATCGGTGCCCATCAGTGCCACCTCATCAGTGCCACCTCATTGGTGCCCATCATTGCCGCCTTATCAGTGCCCATCAGTGCAGCCATATCAGTGCCCGTCATTGAAGAAGAAAACGCACTTATTTACAAAAAAAATTAACAGTGACAAAGAAAAAAGTGTTTTTTTGCAAAATTTTCGGTCTTTTTTTGTTTGTTGCGCAAAAAATAAAAATCGCAGAGGTGATCAAATACCACCAAAAGAAAGCTCTATTTGTGGGAACAAAAATGATAAAAAACTTGTTTGGGTGCAGTGTAGCATGACCGCGCAATTGTCATTCAAATTGCGACAGCGCTGAAAGCTGAAATTTGGCTTGGGCGGAAAGGTGTGTCTGGTATTGAAGTGGTTAAAGGCTGGCTTTGCTGACATCCCTTCTGGCTCCAGATCCTGCTTGCTGTTCCACTACTTTGATCCCTGACTTCTGGCTTGGCTGACTATCTGTTCCGGTTACTGAACTTTGGCTATGCTTTGACTACGTTTGTTCTTTTTACGTTTATTATTAAACAAGTGTGATTTTACTGTACTTCTATCTCGGTCTGATTTCATGGTTTCTGACAACTCTACGGTTGTGCTGTCTATTAAGCTTGGTTCAGGACTTGAAAAGAAGAGTGAAGCTCCATTCATATTTAATTTATTTAACCAATAGGAAAGAAATAGTGGGAAAGAGGAAACCTGTCACATGACTTTTCAAAGTCATGTGACATGGCTTTTCTCCTTAACAAGATTGATCTCAGCAGAATTATGCAGAGCATACCTCACAGGATATTACAGGCTCCACACCACGCTCTGCATTTTATGAACTAAATATGGAAAGATTTGGAATGTAGGTGATACCGAAAATCGTTTTCAAAACTGAATGAATTAAAAAGCCTGAAGGAAGTGGTCTAAAGCATCCCAAACACTTGCACCTTTAAAAAACGAAATGAGCCAAAAAAGGGTATCACTTAATTACAACAATCTCTTGCAAAAACTGGTATCCTATCTTTGTTATAAATGGGCCCAAAACTGGAAGTTGCCAGTTTGTCTGTATTCATTTTAATGCACTTTTTTTAAAATAGAATTAATTTGCACTGCAAATTACTTTGACGAGGCAAAGCTAGAATAATAATCCAGGTTTTATTAAATAATATTCATGAAAAGACCTATTCAAAATGAAGAAATAGGTAGAAGGTTCTGGAGCTTGCATCTTTATCATTGAAAGCATACATATTTTATCCTGATATGTTCCATTTAATTACAGGCAGTGTGGAGCTTGTTCTTCCTCCTACCCCGATAGCTTCTGTATATCATCTAGAGATAAAGTGGTTGTAACCCTAAAAAAAGAAATTAAAAAAGAGATCCTGTTCCCTTATAGCAGATTAAATCTGTCCCTCTCAAAGCTGTAAAAAACGTGGTTGATTCTGCCTGTTCCTGTGCCCCCCCCTGTGTGTGCTGACCACGGTAATCATGGCTGCTGATCAATGATTACCGTGGTCAGTTTACATAACAACATCATCCCGCCGTTCTCCTCTCTCCCCCTCTCCCCATCCCTCCCTGCCTGTCAGCTTCTGTTTGTGTGAGCCTGCCGCTATTAGTAGCTGGCAGTAAAGGTAAAGAAATATTCCTGCCAGCCCTTCTGTTCTATCAATCTATCCTACACTGTGTAAATGTTTTTAGAAAACAATGCCTGTCAATACCTTATCTTTTCTGCCCGGCACAGTGGTCATGTGACCCCCCCCCCCCCCCCCCGGCTGACGTCAGAGTGGATCTTGGCCCCTCCCACTGTAGCCCTTAGATCAGAGGAGGGGAGCGGTCGGAGGTCACGTGACCGGCCATAAATAATATGAGACAAGGTATTTACAAGCATTGTTTTATAAAAACATTTACACAGTGAAGGATAGATTGATAGAACAGAGGGCCTGGCAGATATTTTTCTTTACCTCTACAACCACTTTAACCTTAATCGACTGTCAGACATCTATCCAATATCCAGATGATATCTTGTTGGCCAGCTCAGGTCTATCTTTTTCCTTACTCAGACCAAAAGAAAAAATAATCAAAACACGAAACATTTAGATACAGCCTGACAAAGTGATGGGAGAAGGGACAAAAAAAGAGAAAACAGAATAAATGCTTGTTCTCAATGTCAAGGAGGAGCACACAGTAAAAAAGAAAAAGGAAGTGAAACCAACCATAAGATTCTATATACTGTGAATGTATTGCTAAGCATTCCAAAATTGTAGAAAATAAATATCAGAAGACAGATTTTGAAGAATTCTAACAGAGTGAGAACTTAAGCTTGACCCAACACACATCTCTCAGGCTCCTGCACAGCTGTAGCTGCCATTATATAGTTATATACCACAGAGACTATTCAACGCGGGGGAGGAGGTCAGTAACAAAGTTACTGCTTATTTCCATCTGTTTTTTTAGCAGTTGCAAACTAACAATGTTCACCATGGCAATATAACCACACTGCAAACTGTACAGTACCTAATGAGCAGATGGAAAAAATGCTTTAAGATGCTTTAAGATTTAAGAACCACTTTAAGGGTATTGTTAAGCAGCTCTTCTGTAGTCTTTTGAAACTGCTTTGAAAATGAAATAGCTAAATACGCAAAATAGGCAAATAGCTATATACGCCATCAAATACATTATCATAGCTCCAAACTGTCCCTGATTTCGAGGACTGTCCCTGATTTGGAGCAATGTCTCTCTGTGAATCTTTCCCCCTCATTTGTCCCTCATTCTGGTCTGATCTATATAGTTGTATATAAAATGCACTTTTTATCTTTCAAAAAGTGTTTCCCAATGCTAACCTTTTTATCCAATTTCTAAATTGCTGCATTTGTAAATTTTAAAAGCCAATATAAAGGAATAGTAGTGATAAAAAAAAAGCCATTTTGTATTTAATTAACCTTTTTTTTGGTTAATTCACCTTTAAGGGGGTGTGGCAGGAGGCGTGTCCTATGCCTACATATGTTTGCTAGTAGGTGTCCTTATTCCCATCTCAAAATGTTGGGAGGTATGCATTATTGTTTTACCTGCTTAAGTATTTGTACCAGGGGCGTTGCTAGGTGGCAAAAAGACCAGGGGCTTCAGCCCGAAGTCCAAGGCCGGAAACCCGGAGGGGGGGGGGGGGTGTTGAACGTGACGCAGGCTTTTGTTTGGCTGGGCCGTGACCTGACCTACATACACTGACATTTACTTACACTGACATTTACATACACTGACCTACCTACACTGACCTACCTACACTGACCTACCTACACTGACCTACCTACACTGACATTTACATACACTGACCTACATACCCTAACGGTAGTGACCTACCTACACTGACTTGCCTGACCTACATACACTGACATTTACATACATTGACATTTACATACACTGACCTACCTACACTGACATTTACATACACTGACCTACCTACACTGACCTGCCTACACTGACATTTACATACACTGATGGTAGTGACCTACCTACACTGACTGACCTACATACACTGACATTTACATACACTGACCTATCTACACTGACCTACATACACTAACGGTAGTGACCTACCTACACTAACCTACCTACACATACTGGCCTGACCTACATACACTGACATTTACATACACTGACCTACCTACACTGACGGTAGTGACCTACCTACGCTGACATTTACCCACACTGACCGACCTACCTCAGCTGTGATGTGCGGTGTCACAGCAGCCAGGCAGTCAGTTCTCAGAGGAGTAGGAGAAGAGGAGAGGAGAGCGGCCCGCCCAAGCGCCGAGCGGGGATGTGACGCTTTGTAATTCCCGCCTTCTGGAGCCTGCAGCGCCTATGATGGACATCACACGTCCCGCGGTCCCGACATTAGACCAGTGGGACATCCATCATAGGTGTTGCAGGCTCCAGAAGGCGGGACCTGCTATGGCACTCAGCCTTACTCGCCCTTACTCGGCGGCGCTCGGTTTCATCCCGGTGCTCGCCGAGGCGCTCGGGGTTAACAATGCAGAGCCTGCAGAGCTAACACTTGGGGCTTTAGGGGGTCACATTCGGGGCTTCAGCCCCCCTAGCCACCCCATCCCGATGCCCCTGATTTGTACATTTGTTCAGCCAACTTTGGGCTTTATGCCCTCGCCACACAGCACAGCCAGGCAGAGGACACCTCTATTACCTGGCTCATTCATGCAGTTTTCACCTCCAGCCTGCTTATTGAACAATGAATTGGCATCATCATAATATCTGTCTAATGAGCAGAAAGCTAAGCCAAGGCTAAGCAATGCTAAACAAGTAAGTAGCAGTGAGATTTCTGAATTCTTTGGAAGGTACAACAGTAAACATATTCATATACACTGATCAGCCATACCATTATGACCACTGACAGGTAAAGGAAGAAGACTTTTGTTAACTTCCATGTACAAACATTTTATTATTATTATTTTTTTTTTTAAATAACAATTTTTAGTGCTATTTTAGGTAGAAAAACAAGTGGAAAGAAAAAAAGATAAAAAGAAAAAAATTACAATGTCATATGTGCCAGGTCACTTAAATACTAGCAGAGCAGTCAATAAATCATATTTTCCTATTACTAGCAAAGTTGTTGCCTGCAACAGGTGTAATCAAAATTTCAACACAATAATAAGTATAACTAAAGCCTCATACACACGATCGGACCGTGGACCAACTTTCCTGTGGATTTTTGTCCAAAGGGCGTTGGTCCCAACTTGGTATTGCATACACACGGCAGGACTTTTTTCAGCCAACTTTCACCAAATCACTTGGTTTTTCTGCTCTTTACCGCCACCTTTGGTCAACTTCTGTATTGTTGTCTGATCTTTTGCATTGGTTCTGCATTGGTTTGTACAAAAGTCCGTTGGTTTTGTGTACACACGGTCGGACTTTGGTCCATCGGCCTTTTATTGGCAGAAAGTTGGTCCGTTCGCACAGCCAACAAAAGTCAGATGAAACCTGGAAAAAGTTGGTCCGATGGAGCGTACACACGGTCGGATGTTGGTCCAAAACAGCTAATTTGCATGTTGGTTGTCAAAAAGTCCGATCGTGTGTATGGGCCTTTACATTGACTTAAAACACAAACCATGTAATTTAAATTGTTAATTCCTATCCACTCCCCTTCAATGGAAAAAAAAGGGAAGAAGGCTGGAGCAACAAAGATAGAAAAACATAAAAAAGGAAGCAAAAGAAAAGTTCCAGGTGGGTGGGGGGGTTTGGGGAGAGAAAAAAAGGAAAAGGGTAATGGAAAAAACATATGACAAATATATAAGTAAAACTGTCAAAAGGTTTAAAAAAAAAAAAAATTGGAATAGCTGGCCAAAATTTCAAATTATTTTTGAGATTTTGGCCATTATGACTACTGACAGGTAAAGGAAAAAAAGGAAAAGTACTTTTGTTAACGATGATCTTCAGGAAGCCTCTGAATATACACATGAAATACATGCACAGTTTAAAGAAATACTGTGCATTTAGCTATTAGCCTCGAGTTCCACTCGAAATCAGCAAGAAATCAGCCTACATTATTGCCTTGTGACACATGAATCATTTGATCGACTATATTTTCCCGTTGTCACTCAACATCTGTAAAAGACTCATTAGAAACATGAGAGTTCTGCTTATTCAGCAACAAAATAATTAAAATGTTCCCTGCTTTACCAGATCAGGGCCAGACAGTGTTTACTTACTGTATGTGTATTGACTGTAGCGTGTTTCGTTTTTTTGTTCTAGTGGTATTTATACATTTACACACTCACCCACCACTTTATTAGGTACACCTGTTCAATTGCTTGGTAACACAAATTGCTGATCATCCAATCACACGGCAGCAACTCAACGCATTTAGTCAACTAGACGTGGTGAAGACAATTTGCTGAAGTTCAAACCGAGCAGCAGAATGAGGAAGAAAGGGAATTTAAGTGAATTTGAACGTGGCATGGTTGATGGTACCAGATGGTGTCATAAACCGGATGTGACCAGAACTGTGTGACTGCAACACAGTAAACCAACAAAGTAGATGAAAATAAGTGATTTTTTTAAGATAAATGCATATAATGTGAATACACCACCAATACCAAACAGAGTGAGGAAACCAAATAACAGTGACACAAACCAACAAGTATATATATAACAAAGGGGATACCAGAATCTCAGTCAAGCCAGGCCAGGGTCAAAAGCAGGAGGTCAGCAGATGGGGGGGAAAGGAGAAAAGGATCAGGTAGCAGGACAAGGTTCCAGGGATGCAGGGACAGGCAGGATCAGGTACAACAGGATCAGGTACAACAGGTTCAGGGATCAAGGTTCAGGCTAACGGGTAACAGGATGCAGGTCAGGGCTCAGGGACAAAACCAAGGCCAACATGTAAATTCTTGCCGGGTATTTATAGTCCTGTGATTAGCCTCAAGTGACACCTGATTGCAGGAGGTGCTGTCTGCCCCACACTACCAGGATCCATCCGCTGGTGGATGCCAGAACTGCAGCCCAAAGATGACATAACAGTAGGGAAAAGCTCACATGACAGTTCCAAACTGCCAGGAGACACCTGCTGGTGGACCGCAGTACTGCACGCCAAAAGACAGATATTACCAGCGGATGGAACATTTCCTGACAGATGGGCTGGTCTGAGTATTTAAAAAGCTGCTGATCTACTGGGATTTTCAAGCACAACCACCTCTAGGGTTTACAGTGAATGGTCTGAAAAAGAGAAAATATCCAGTAAGCGGAAGTTGTGTGGATGAAAATGCCTTGTTGATGTCAGAGGTCAGAGGAGAATGGGCAGGCTGGTTTGAGATGATAGAAAGACAACAGTAATTTAAATAACTCATTACAACCAAGGTATGCAGAATACCATATCTGAATGCACAACACATTGAACCTTGAAGCAGATGGGCTATAGCAGCAGAAGACCACACCGGGTTCCACTCCAGTCAGCTAAGAACAGGAAACCGAGGCTACAATTCGCACAGGCTCACCCAAATTAGACAATAGAAGATTAGAAAAAACGCTGCCTTGCCTGACAAGTTTTTGATTTCAGCTGCGACATTCAGATGGTAGGGTCAGAATTTTGCGTAAAACAGCATGAACGTGGATACATCCTGCCTTGTATCAATGGTTCAAGCTGGTAGTGTAATGGTGTGGGGGATATTTTCTTGGCACACTTTGGGCCCATTAGTACAAATTAAGCATTGTTTTAACGCCACGGCCTAACTGAGTATTGTTGCTGACCATGTCCATCCCTTTATGACTACAGTGTACCCATCTTCTGATGGCTACTGCCAGCAGGATAATGCACCATGTCACAAAGCTCAAATCATCTCACCACTGGTTTCTTGAACATGACAATGAGGTCACTGTACTCCAATGGCCTCCACAGTCACCAGATCTCATCCAATAGAGCACCTTTGGGATGTGGTGGAATGGCTGTTTTGCATCATGGATCCTATCCTGTCAATATGGACCAAAATCTCTGAGGAATGTTTCCAACACCTTGTTGAATCTATGCCATGAAGAATTAAGGCAGTTCTGAAGGTAAAAGGGGGTCAAACCTGGTACTAGCAAGGTGTACCTAATACCAGATTTTGCACTCTTCTGTTTTAGTAAATCAATAAAAAACGATATTATCATTGAAGGCCCTGACATTTGGATCTAAAATCACATTTCAAAGCCAGCTATCCTCTCCCCCACCCCATCCCTCATTTTTCCTGCTTATCCAAATTAGCTGTTGACCGCATTGACTTGTGTGGGGAATCTTTGGTTAGACAAGTGGATCCAGTAAAGGAATAGGAATGATAGGTTTCTGGAAAATAACACATAGGTACCAGTTCCTGAACATTAAGCCAATTATTTATTCAGTGCAGTAAAATGTTTAAGCCCTAGTAATAGTTTAAAAGGTGAAAGCAAGGTTAGAGGGATCAGACAAGGTGACACTGAGTCTAGGTAGTTACATATGAACAATAGAGTTTCAGATTTTCTCTGTTGAAACAGTGTGTTAGTATTCCACCCATGTGGGTGACAAATGCTGATGATATCATTTTGAGGAATTGAATGCCAGATCTGTCTGCTTTGTAAAAGATACATTATTGGCTCAACGGTTGCTATCCATAAATAGTTTTGTATCATTGTCAGTCTTTCTCCATGTGGCTGTCATCATTCAGGCTTTGTTTCATATCCATCTATTTATAACTAATCTTTTTGCCCTCCAGCTTGCTTTCCTGACAATCCCATCTCCCTTTAGACAGAGGCTTTCTCTTTTAACCTTAACCGTCATTTCCCTGGTCTCTTCTTCCCATTTCCTGTGTTCACCCACCTTATACCATGCAGACTGGAATATTTATTTTTATGAAAGGATGACCTCACTTCCTACAGTATGTCTGCAGCCCTGGTACACACATGTACCACGTGTACCATAGACTGCAAATTCCTTGGAACACTTGTCTGTTAACACACTTGCAAAATTCTTGTTTCCCATTTACGACCCCACCCTAATTTCTTTGAAACTTTTTTTGACCTGATGAAAATTGCAGTAGAAAAAAATGTATGTGTGATGTATGTATTAGAGCTGCACGATTAATCGTTAAGAATCGTTATGCCAATTTTTTCCCTGTTGCGATCTTGACAAAGTATTTCCCGATTCTTTCTAAGCAGAAAATTCTCTCTGCTCTGCTAAAGCCGACAGCCGTCAAAAGAAACGGAAAAAAACGGACAGTCTGCCAAGAATCACAACATTCTTTAGCAGTGGAACTTAAAGTGGATGTAAACCCCACATTTTTTTTTTATGTCATAATGTAGAGAATACGATTTCCTTTCATTTGAGCCCAGTCTTGCCACACAGATTTACTCAAGGCCTGAGCAATTCTCTTTTACATATGGTATGGTTACATATCATGCACTAACCTGAGACAGGTTATCATCAGATCACTGGATGTTCTACTCTGCCCAGCTCTGACTACATACATGTCCCCTAAATCACTTGTCTGTCTATAGTCTGCTGACTGTTCACTGCATCCCATGATGAGAAACATCCAGTCAAAACACAGTAAAGCTGAGAGAGCTGGAGGGGATGTGAATTGTGAACTTTTTACACAGGATGGTCCTGTCTCAGGCTAGTGCATGAGATATGTAAATCACCTGTCACTCACAGCAAGGGGGCGTTTTTGACAAAGTTTTCAAGACTTTGTCAATATTTCTCTAACTGAACAATAAAAGAGGATTGCTCAGGCCTCGAGTAAATCTGTGTGGCAAGACTTGGGTTTACATTCACTTTAAGTATAAACATTATAACGATTTGTCCTTTAGATCAAAGGAATACACTTTGGTCCATAAATTTGGGAAGTGTGAGCACTTAAACACTAAACCTTTTTCTGACATTTGTTGGTTTCC
Source organism: Lithobates sylvaticus (assembly GCA_028564925.1). NCBI lineage: Eukaryota > Metazoa > Chordata > Amphibia > Anura > Ranidae > Lithobates > Lithobates sylvaticus. The sequence goes on along the minus strand of CM053034.1, from coordinate 60,607,000 downwards.
AGTGAAAAACATTTATTTTTTTTCTAAAAAATGACTAAGAACCCCCAAACATTATATATATATATTTTTTAGTACAAACCCTAAAGAATAACATGGTGGTTGTTGCAATAATTTATGTCACACTGTTTTTGTGCAGCAGTCGTTAAAATGCAATTTTTTTTTTCATCTTTAATGAATAAAAAAAAAAATAACCAGTAAAGTTAGCCCAATTTTTTTTTGTATAATGTAAGAGATTTTACACTGCGAGAATTGTGAGCAATTCGTGATCTTTTTATTCTAAGCAAAAAAATTGTGATTCTCATTTTGGCCAGAATCGTGCAGCTCTAGTATGTATGCAGTTCAGTTTTGGGCACCAGTTCTCAAAAAGGATATCGGGGAACTGGAGAAAGTGCAGAGAAGGGCAACCAAACTGATAAGAGGCATGGAGGAGCTCAGCTATGAGGATAGATTAGAGGAACTGAATTTATTCTCTCTTGAGAAGAGGAGATTAAGGGGGGATATGATCAACATATGCAAATACTAATAGTGAACTTGGTGTTGAGTTTTTCACTGTAAAGTGGATGTAAACCTGATTCATTAAATTTGAGCTGGGCATATATAGCTGTAGTGTTCTTATCTCTCTCCAAAGCACTGACCCCATGGCTTTCTCCTGCTCCATAGCTCTGATACAGGAGATAAAAGGGAGGTTTCTATAAATAGATTAGCAGACAGCTTGACTTGTCAGAGCACAGCTCTGCACATTCCTATCTTACTTTGCCTATGTGGAGTGTGGGGGGTGCCTTTCCTCTAATCAGCTGTCTTGTTTGTATGCCAAGAATTCACACTCAGTGTTGAACAGGAAGAGAAAATCTGTAACACGATCTGAACTTTCTAAAGGATATATACAGCTGAAGACAGCAGATATACATGTAAAACTTATATAGGGAGATTTGTTTCATCCCTGTGTATCATCTGAGGCTGTTCACGTCACTGGGTATATGTGAGGATTTACATCCACTTTAAGGTCCTCACAGAGGACAAGGGGGCACTCTTTATGTCTAGTGGAAAAGAGATTTCCTCTCCAAATACGGAAAGGTTTCTATACAGTAAGAGATGTGAAAATGTGGAATAGACTCCCTCCAGAGGTGGTTCTGGCCAGCTCAGTAGATTGCTTTAAAAAAGGCCTGGATTATTTCCTAAATGTACATAATATAACTGGGTACTAACATTTATAGGTAAAGTTGATCCAGGGAATATCCGATTATCTCTCGGGGGATCAGGAAGGAATTTCTTCCCCTGCTGGAGCAAATTGGATTATGATTTGCTGGGGTTTTTCGCCCTTTATTCTAGTTCAGTGAGAGAAAACAAGCCCAAAAGTTGGTGAAAGAAACTGGCATAATACCCCCCCCCCCCCCCACACACACACACACACATCTCCTTTATAAAATGGCTAGCCACTCTTTGCCTCTCCCACAGAGGACCATCCATGCCTGGGTGAGCATTATTTCAGTTCTCCCTCTAACCATTCATTTATTTTACTGTTTCCTTTTCTCAACACTGAGGGTTTAAATAAATAAAACCAGTGGATCCATCACTAATTTGTGGTAGGCAATAGCAGACAAAAAGGTGTGATGGTAGGGGATTTGAATAGTAAAAGTACATTTAAAGGTTGTTCCATCTAGTTTAAAGAAGAGCTTCCAATATTAATAATCAGATAGTGCTTTAAATAATACTGGTGCACAATTTTTACTCTATTAAATTACAGATGTTAACTGTAATTTTTTTAAATTGCATTTTTTTCCTATTATTTAAGTAGAACTTTATTTGATAAAGTCAACAAGCCTTATATCAATACCAATGAACGTTCCAGTCCATGTACATTGTAATGAGTCAACCAAAATTAGGTACATAGCCATAACTTAACACACTTAGTAGGACAGGATATTTATAATCTTTTACCTCACATACACTGCACCTATAAAGACATAAACATACAAAGAGTTTTCATGACAATTGCCCCTCCATCACCCTGCGAAATAGTTTCCTGATGGTATTAATTTTACCCACACTATCTGCTGGTGTTTTACATTAACAATCTGTCTATGATCAGGTCTACTGGGGCCAAGCCCGGCACTGACATCCAATTTCTCCATACTTTTTCAAACTTATGCGGGTTACCTCTATGTGCATAGATCAGCTTTTCATACCTAAGCACAGTACCCATGTGATCTATCCACATCTGCTGCGTTGGAACCATTTGGGAGATCCAATGTAGTAGAATGAGTCTGTGAGCTGGAAACAGAGCTCTGCCAGCTGCCTCCTTAAGGAAATGATCCTGCACCACCTCCTCCAAAATGCCTAAAAGCCATTGTTTAGGGTCTAAAGGTATATCAGTGGAAAAAGCGCTATTAATTGTTCTCAATATTGACTCCCAGTATCTGTGACGTTTCGGACAGCGCCACAGTAAATGGATAAGTTCTCCAGTATCCCTACAGTAATTTGGGCAAATGGGATTTGGACGAAGGCCCATGGTGTGTAGCTTAGCTGGGGTGTGGTGTACTCTCAGTAAAACGTATAGTTGAGACAATCTATTGGACACGTTTATAGAGCATGAGCGCACTGCCTCTAATGCTTCCTTCCAGTGGTTGCTCGAAATGAGTCTGCATATTAATGTTGAACAGTATTGGTTATTTGCTCAGGTTCTTACACATATATTACCTATTAGGTAAAAGCTGAATCTTATTAAAACTGATGTCATATAATAGCCTTGTAAATGGGCAATGAATCATACATTATGCCTAGGAACTGAAGTGATAATATCCTCTTACATTTCATTGTTCCTAGCAGTAGGTGATTACTACATTGATGCATTCATTTCTAAGCTTTAAAATAACAGCTTTTAATGTAACTAGTGAGAAATGCTCAGCTTTTACAGATTTTTATGTGATAGGCATACAATGCGCTGAAACAGGGCAACTCAAACATGATTTAATTCACAGTAAAAAGTCCCAGTGGACTAAAATGTTATATTCATATCCAAAGTGGTAATTCACATTTATATACGCAAGCCATGAGACAATCATATCTTAAAGTGGAACTTTAGTCAGAAAATTAAGTCCTGCTAGATCACTTCAGGCTGGTCCCTTTTGCAGGTATAGCAGGTAAAACATTAAAAGTAAGTGCCTATACTGTTAAAAATCCAGTAATACACTGTGTTACCCTGCTCTGCACATGCTCAGTTGCTCTCTGTTTTTAGGCATTTTTAGTCACTGCAAAGTTCGTAAAAGCTGTTCTGCTGACAGCCCTAAAGTGAAAATAAACCCTCCTGTCCTTTACAGCTAAGGAAGCTGCTTCTGTAAGATCTGCAATTGCCATGGTGCTGCACAAATGATCAGTTATGACACCAGCCATTGATTGTTTGACAGTTTGGTTGAGGACACAAGCAAATGTGACAGTTAGCAATCCCGGCATTACAGCAATGTAACATTTTTTGGGAAGATGTTAAATTGATGGATTTAGTTCCTCTTATGATTGACTTCTGCTCAGGGGCTCTGGGCTTCAGCAAAATGGTAGCCTGTTACAGCACACACTAATTTTGGTAGCTTAATTATTATTGTGGGCTTCTAATTCAGGTAAATACTTGTACATAGTTGCTGTTTTTGGAGTATCCCACTGAATTCCCTCAAATCAATTCAAATTTTCCAAAAACAAAAACAACAAAAATGCCCCTAGAATAGTTATTGAGGAAAAGCATGCCTGCTACTGTGTGCCTGGCTACAGGGCAATCCATTGGGGAAGAACCTGGGCAAAAGTCCAGCGGCTTCTATGGGAGTAAGCGATATATACAGGAACCTTTCCATAAGGCAAATTGACTGTGCCTGGCAAGCAGGGTTCCTCTCCCTACTCTAACCACTCGCAAACGTGAACCAAATCTACCAGGGCACTGATTTAATTATTTGTTACATATAATTATGTACCGCCAAGAATTTACACAGCCATTTACATACATATTATACATTCACATCATTCTCTGCCCTCAAGGAGCTTACATTTTAAGGACCCAAACTCACATTCATACATACACATATTGGGGCCAATTTAGACAAGAGTCAATCAACCTACCAGCATGTCTTTGGAGTGTGGGATGAAACTGGAGTACCCGGAGGAAACCCATGCAAGTACACGGAAAACATGCAAACTCCAGGCAGGTTGTGCCCTGGTTGGGATTTGAACTGACCACCCTAGTGCTGGCAGGTGGAAGTGATAACCACTTAGCCGCTGTGCTGCACACCAGTGGCAGCCCGTCCATGCAGGGTGCAGGGGCGCCGCCCCCCAATCCATGCACTTGGCCCCCTTATCTACATGCAGGGCGCCAGATGCATGGATTTCAATGGGGGACACTGTCTATCTGCTGTCTGGCCGTAATTTTCTTTTTGGAATTGGTGTTGTGCACCTAGAATCCCTACTTATATAATTAATATAGTCGCAGGTGTCTTTATCCTTAGAATTACCCTAAATCTAAGACTTAAAGTGGATGTAAACCCCATTCATGAAATCTGGGAGAAGTGTTTACTTATCTCTATCCAAAGCTCTGTGTCCTGTGTCTTTCTGCTGCTTCGTTCCTCTGTTATCAGCTTGATAACTTCTGACAAGTTCTCTGACACAGGAGATAAAAGCAGCTGGGATTTTGTGTTGGGGTGGGTGCCTAGAGATAGATTAGCAGAAAGCTTGTCTATTCACAGCACACAGCGTATGCCAAGACTCCAAACCCAGTGGTGGAACAGGAAGAAACATTTCTAACATGATGTTCACATTCTAAACAGTGTAGAAAGCTGATGACAGCAGATATACATGTACAACTTATGTAAGGAGATTTGTTTCATCTCTGTGTATCATTTGAGGCTGTTCACTTCAGTGAGTATATGTGAGGGTTTACATCAGAGGTCTCAAACTGGCGGCCCTCCAGCTGTTGTAAAACTACAAGTCCCATGAGGCATTGCAAGACTTACAGTTACAGGCATGACTCCCACAGGCTGAGGCATGATGGGACTTGTAGTTCCACAACAGCTGGAGGGCCACCAGTTTGAGACCCCTGGTTTACATCCACTTTAAGTTGGGTATACATGTCTCAAAATGCGCCCGGTTCAGCAGGAACTGTCCAAACTTTGGCATGTGTGCACCGCTGTGTTCAACAGAAGCTGGTCCAACTGGCAAGCGGTCTTACTGGAAACTCTGCATTCGTTCAGAGCTTGCAGCCGATAGCTGCAGTGCTGATCTGTGTATTCTGAGGGGGGGGGGGGGGTGTTCAGAATAAAATAGCGCGGTGGAGGAGATCCCTGCATCCACATTGTTTGTAAGGATGCGAGGATCTATGAGTTTTTTTGTTCAACCCCCTGGTTGAACCCTGCTTAAGAGTGACAAAAAGAAAGGGCTGGCCAGTATGTTCCATGGTCCCATGCCACCCTCCTTTTAACAATACACTTAAATATGGTTTAGTTGCTGTGATCTGTTAGAGGATGGCTACATTCATTCTTCGTGATCCCACTGTATGTAGGTATGAAGCCACCCTCTCTTGCTTGCTCCTGATATGGACTAAGGGCTATGGGATTGTAGTGTGTAAAAACAGTGCACATGACTGCAACCAATGTGCATGGCTCATTTAAAACAAACAGAAGTGAAGGACAAAAGGAGAGTTCTGGGAGCTCATGGAGGACAGTTAAAGGAGTCAGAAAACACATAGCAAGAAAGAATTTATAGTGATTGTAAAGTCTCGTTTTTTTTCTATAAAAATAATAAACATGTTATACTTACCTCCTCTGTGCAGTGGATTTGCACAGAGCAGCCCAGGTCCTCCTCTTCTTGGGTCCCTCTTCTGTGCTCCTGGCCCCTCCCTCCTGTTGAGTACCCCCACAGCAAGCAGCTTTGAGCCGAGTCACATACATACATTTTCTATAGGTTTAAGGTCTGGAGACTGGCTAGGCCACTCCATGACCTTAATGTGCTTCTTCTTTAGCCACTCCTTTGTTGCCTTGACATGTTTTGGGTCATTGTCACACTGAAAGACCCATCCACAATCCATCTTCTGTGTTCTAGCTGAGGGAAGAAGGTTCTCATCCAAGATTTTACAATACATGGCCCCTCAATGCGGCAAAGTCGGTCTGTATCTTTAGCAGAGCAGCAGCTCCAAAGCATAATGTTTCCACCTTCGTGCTTGACTGTAGGGATGGTGTTCTTATGGTCATAGTCAGCATTTTTCTTCCTCCAAACATGGCGGTCCCCCTCCTCAAGTAGGCACATGTACAGTCATGCCAATGAACATCTAAATGATTCAGAGAAGGATTGGGAGAAAGTACTGTGGTCAGAAAATTTAGCTTTTTGGCATTAGCTTGACTTGCCGTATTTGGAGGAAGAAAAATGCTGACTATGACCCTAAGAACACCATCTCTACAGTCAAGCACGGAGGTGGGAACATGAGGCTTTTGAGCTGTTTCCCTGCTAAAGGTACAGGCTGACTTTGCCACATTGAGGTGTCAATGGACAGGGCCATGTATTGTAAAATCTTGGATGAGAACTTTCTTCCCTAAGCCAGAACACAGAAGATGGGTCGTAAATGGGTCTTCCAGCATGGCAATGACCTAAAACATACCACCAAGCCAACAAAGGAGTGGCCCAAGAAGAAGCACATTAAGGTCATGGAGTGGCCTAGCCAGTCTCCAGATCTTAATCCTATGGAAAATTTATGGAGGGAGCTGAAACTTCGAGTTGTCAAGCGACAGCCAAGAAACCTTAAGGATTTAGAGAACATCTGTAAAGAGGTGTGGACCAAAGATCCCTCTTGAGATGTGTGCAAACTTGGTCACCAGCTACAAGAAACTACTTACCTCTGTGCTTGCCAACAAGGGTTTCTCCACCAAGTGCTAAGTCATGTTTTGTCATGCCTAGGAACCTGCACCCTGAGGAGGAATGTCGGCCCTTCCTGACTTCACCACCCCTTTAATTAAAAGTAGATTACAGAACCATTAACTAGTGGCTGTGTATGGATGATTTTTGAAGAATATGGATATTATTTACTGTCACTTTAAGCCCATTTGAGGCATGGGCTTCCCAAGTGTATGGAGTCTCAGTGTTCATTTCTACTGATTACCACTCCCCCCCTTTCACAGGAGTTATGGCTCTCTGTATTACACTCCCATGTTAGGGCACTCAAACTTTCCCTACTGGTGACAGAGTGTTGTCACAGTGGGGAATCCTTGCTGGCAGTAACACCACAGACATGAAATAATTTGCATCTACCAACCGAAATACTAATTTCTAACAGTCAAAACCCAATGCAGCGTGAGAAGCATTGTAAATGTGGCTGTAATGAATTTTGATTGTAAAATGTGGAGATTCTGACTTTTGTACACTTGCAACATTTTCTGAATAGCATTAACAGCTTCTCTAAATTGACTTATTTTCTCAAGTTACTCTTTTATTAATCTGCAAATCTGAACCAATAAATTATGTGTTCAAGAATAATCAGTGGTAGTAAAGTGGGCTGACACCACCTTATAGAAAATATGGGCATGCTTTGCCAAAATAAAGAGGAATTGGAGAGGATTTTAAAGTTTTGAAAATGTATACCATGATTGCTAAACACACCTTGTGCTTATAAGCCAGGACAAAGGTGTGATGCCTAACATGTCACGTATATGAGTTCTGGCTTATAAAATCAATATTGCAACATTGTTGTTTCCTGTCTCTTCACACAAAGCTGGTGAGTCACTTAGTGTGGTTTTCAGCTGTATGTAGGTAACATTCACCCAACGTGGCTCAATAGAAAAGTTATATTGCATACAATATGTTATCACACTAGTGTGATTTCAAATGCTACTTGAGTTGCACAGAATCCCATGACAATGGAAATCACAGTGTTTTTAATGGTACCCATTCACATCAATGCAACTCAGCAAGGTATGATTTTGGAAAAGGTTCCTGTACTAATTTGGGTGCATTTCCAGCATGATTTTATCCCCATAGAATATGCCAACCACATCCAAGTAGTATCTAAGTAGAATTCTAGTTGCACTACATAATCGCATTAAAAGCTGGATTAAAATCTGATAGCAGCAGTGTGAACCTAGCCTTAAAGGGCAGGCACAGTGCAGCTGCCTCCAGTCTAATTAATTTATCCACTTTTCCTAGAAGCAGTTATTTGGTGAGCAGCTGTTAGATTCATACATAGTTACATAGTTAGGTTGTGGGTGGGTGCAGCGTGGTGCGGTAGTAATAATTCGCACACAGTGCAGGTGCAATCAGTATAACTTGTATTGTAGCACAGGCAGAACTTGCATTGCAGAAAAGGCAGAACTTGTATTGTAGTCAAGGCAAACAGTTCACAGCTAACCTGGTGGGAGAGGACCCAACCAGGAGCACCCACAAATGCCAACAGCGAGTAGTGGAGCAGGTATCAGCTGAACTGACAGCATCTATCTGGAGGGGCAGAATGCGGTCTGGCCATCTCTTACCCAAGCTTTCCCTTCTTGTCTGGAATCTCTTCCTGCCATTAACCACTTTCAGACCGAACCAATTTACAGCCAAAGGACCAGGCCCTTTTTTGCGATTCGGCACTGCGTCGCTTTAACTGACAATTGCGCGGTCGTGCGACATGGCTCCCAAACAAAATTGACGTCCTTTTTTTCCCACAAATAGAGCTTTCTTTTGGTGGTATTTGATCGCCCCTGCAATTTTGAAAAAAAACTCATTCTTTTTTATTTTTTGCTATAATAAATATCCCCCAAAAATATATAAAAAAACTTTTTTTTTTCTCAGTTTAGGCCGATACGTATTCTTCTACATATTTTTGGTAAAAAAATCGCAATAAGCGATTACTGATTGGTTTGCGCAGAAGTTATAGCGTTTACAAGATAGGGGATAGTTTTATAGCATTTTTATTAATAATTTATTTTTTATCAGTAATGGCGGCGATCAGCGATTTTTATGGTGACTGCGACAATATGGCGGACACATCGGAAATTTTTGACACATTTTTGGGACCATTGTCATTTATACAGCAATCAATGCTATTTAAATGCATTGATTCCTGTATAAATGACACTGGCAGTGAAGGGGTTAACCACTAGGTGGCAGTGTAGGGGTTAAGTAGGCCTAGGGGTGTGTTTCTTACTGTGGGGGGGGGGGGGGCGTGGCTGTCAGCTAGTGAATGCTGATCTCTGCTCCAATCACAGGGAGCAGAGATTGGCGTCACTAGTTGCTAGGCAGAACGGGGAGGCTGTTTATTTCCGCATCTCCCCGTTCAGCCTTCCCGTGAGACGATCGCGGGTGTCCCCGCGGCGATCGAGTCCACGGGACCAGCGACCGGCCTCACGGGGGTCCCGACCGGCGCGGGAGCGCGCCGCTCCCGGCGAGCTCCCGATGGCACGGCGGCATTTAAAAGGGGACTTATATATACGCCCTTATGCCTGTCCGTGCCATTCTGCCGACGTACATCGTCGTGCACCGGTCGGGAACCGGTTAATACTGTCCCTACACTACAGACACACGAATGCATGCCAAAACCTGGGGAGCAGGCACTTAAAAAGACTCTGCTGACTCAAGCATAGCCTACAGAATGCTGCCTCCAGGAACCAGGAAACAAGAGAAATTGACTTCCTCTCCAGGCTGTGATGCCACTCCGGTTGTGTGTCACCTACAGTGGAGGAAGTAGATTGCACCTGCCTACAAGGTTAAAGACACAAGTCCGTCTACTTTAACCAATAGAAAAATAAATAAATAGAAAACCTCCATATACACAATGGGCACTGCTGCTCTCAGGCACAGTGTTGGATCGAGATCAGACTCTTCAAATGTGCTTTAAATTGCATGGTTTTGCGTTTTATGAACAAAAAATAATGATGTTATGCTGTTGGGCTGGTATAATAATGCTATGGGGCTGATATGAAATTATTTCCAGGGCTAGTTTTTATTCCCAGTCCGGCCCTCATGTCAATACATCCCCCCCCCCCCCCCCCCCCCTTTATGGAATTGAGTTTCCCATTTTCCTCTGAGCAGAAGAAAGCATTTAATGAAATTCCATGTATTCCTAATGGATTTAATTACCCTGCAAACCTGGCGTAACAGAACTGAAAAATGTTACCATTTTATGACGGATCAGTCCCAATTCCCTCGGTGGAAAGTGATAATATTCAGATGTTTATTGTTAGCGCATACACTGAGGTGATCAGCAAATCCTGACAGAGTGCAGTGTTCAATGAAAATGCAAGAAACTTGCGTGCTGCTATGTGAAACCTCAAATCGGTATTACTTAGTAATGTTGTGAACAGCTGTAACCACTAGGGAGTGCATTTAAAACACTAACATAAAATATTTAAACAAAGATAATGGTGCGCTTAGTCAATAAAAAAACAACAATCATTGATTGCATCAAACAAAAATAAGGACGAATTAATAAAATTGAGTGACATTTGAATAAAGTGAAAAAACTTGGAACAAAGCAGCAAATAAATGAAAACAAATTGAAATATTCATATATATATATATATATATATATATATATATATATATATATATATATATATAAATATATATATATATATATTGTATAAAGTCCAGTGCAGAAAATGGTAAAAAACTGTCCAAGTGCAAAAATATAAGAATATATGGATGACAAATTAGTCCATTTGATAAAGGAGAAACCATCTCCAATGGCGGAGGAGATCAGACAGAAAAAGCCACGGGATTTGACCAAAAGGTCAAATAAAGCTCAATGAATAGCTGGTGGATACCCAGCTGGTATGTCTATGCAAACACAGTCCAGTCTTATGCCTCCATCCTAAAACACCACTTCAGATATATTCATAGGGTCAGAGAAACATCAGGTCTGTAGGGACTCATTCCAATAACGTGCCTCTTGCACAACCGTCACTCAGAGAGAACAAAATATCCATAGTGCAATAATGCCAAATTGAAAATAATTTATTCGAAAACTGCTTACATAAAAGTAAGGTAACATCCGCAGAAGAGACGGTGCTTCTCTGACCCTATGATTATATCTGAAGTCCGGAGGGTATCTGCATAGACGTACCAGCTGGGATTCCATCAGCTATTCATTGAGCTTTATTTGACCTTCTGGTCATATCTGGAGGTGAGCGGCCAATCTATACACTTACTGGTGGTGGCTTTTTCTATCTGATCTCCTCCGCCATTGGAGTTGGTTTCTTCTTTATCAAATGGACTAATTTGTTATCCATATATTCTTATATTTTTGCACTTGGACACTTTTTTACCATTTTCTGCACTGGACTTTATATATATATATATATATATATATATATATATATATATATATATATATATATATATATATATATATCTTTCAACTTGGAATTTATTCATTTATTTATTGCTTTGTTCCACATTTTTTCCACTTTATTCAAACGTCACTCAATTTTATTATTCGTCGTTATTTTTGTTTGATGCAATCAATGATTGTTGTTTTTTTATTGAATAAGCGCACCATTATCTTTGTTTAAATATTTAAGTGTTCAATGAAAGACCTAAATGAGATATTTACAGCTGTCAAATGCCTGTATAATAGTTATCTGCTAATTAATAGGCAGCAGAATGGTTTCTGCTATTCTTGAGTTGAGATAGCAGGTCCTTTGAAATTCCAGACCCTTGTAGAAATAAGAATTAAGTTAAAAAGCTGTGGAGGTGCACCCCTGGGATTATGTAAAGGAATTCATTGCTGTTATGTGTCCCTATTCTGCAAAAATATCATGGCCAATCTAGGATTCCTAGTACCTAGGATTCCTAGTCCTAGTACATAGTTGCATGGCCCTCTTATGTAGCTTTTTGGGGGAACCAGTCGACATTATCATCACACATCCATCAGGTGACCTGGGACCCCAGGTCCTTCGTTGGACTCCTGGAGCCCCAATCTGGACCATGTCAAAGCAGAGGTCTGTGTGTGGTGTGCTCCGGGCCTTGAGGGCTTAATAGGAACTGTGACCATGAGGGTGAGTCAGAGTGTAATTGCCCTGAAAAAAAACCCTAGAAAAGTGGCCTAATGATTAGGGCCCATATTACCGAATCTCACATTTGTTTTCATTTACTTCTATTGTTAATAGAGGAATATGGTGACTGTTAAGTACTTGTTTCTGTGGTGCTACTTTGCTAGTTCTTTCTGTTTTGTGTTTCAAGTTACAAGCTGTTGCTAGGAAGATTTACATCAGCTGCTGGGCAAATCTTCAGTCAGCTGAGTGCTTGATTGTTGACAAATTTTTGGGTGGGAAACAGCTGGCCAATGAATGTAGCTTTCACCTGTATATCCTCTCCTGTCATTGGGTGGTGTAAGCAGTTACCTCAGTTCGGTCCTCTGGACTCACCTCTGGATTTTCCTCAGTCTTCCTTTTGGATCTTTTGACCTGCTCCCCTGCCCACCCTCCTCTTTGTTATTTTTCGCTCATCGTGGGGATGCTGAAATGGCCGAATTTAGAGCCATGTATAGTCACTGCAGTTAGTGAGCACTACCAACACAACACCTCTTCTGCAGCCCATGGAACAAAGGCGCTCCTCACTAGGTGTTTTAATGTCACTGAAGAGACGTCCTTGACTCGGAAGGTATTCTGGATGAAAACATTTCAATGTTTCCCATTGCATTAACCTCATTGACAAAGCCTGGGAAGAGGTCACTCACCAAACCTTAAACTCAGCCTGGAGGAAACTGTGGCCAGAATGTGTCGCTGAACGTGACTTTGAAGGGTCTGATGCAGAGGTAGTGGAGGAGATTGTGTCCATGGGCAAGAGTATGGGTCTGGACATCGATTGTGCAGATGTAGAGGAGCTTGTTGAGGAACATAAGGAGGAGCTGACCATGGAAGAACCACCATGAGAAGCACCACACCAACATAACTGTAACAAACAGAGTCTTAAATCTGATGAATGATAACATGGTCTCTCATTTCCAGAGGATTTTGCAGCGCAGGAAAAGACAAGTGACATTGGACAGATTTTTCAGCAAAAATTAGCCTGTGGCTAAGAGACAAAGAAGCGAGGAAACCCCTGAAGGAGATCTCCCCAATGTCCTTATGGAGGGGGACTTTCCCTCCAAACAATAACAGCCTCCTACCCTCCTTTCTCCACCCCAGAAGTCATCTCAAGCAAGGTTAGTGTTTTCGCTCTTCATACTGTACTGTACTGTACTTGTTTCATATTTTTGTGGTTCAAAAAACAAAAAAAAAGTTCAGAGCGGATTAACCGGATTTACATTGAACCCTATGGAAAAATTTGCCTCGGTTCGTGACCAGTTTGATTTGTGACCAGAGTCATTTCACAAATTACGTTTGTGAACCAAAGTATTACTGTACTTTTATTTTTATAAATAATCGGGAAGGAGAAGCATCAGCACCCTGAGCTTGCCAGTGATAGGCTGTGCAGCGGGGGCGTGTCGGGGACAAGTCTGATCATTGGAGGAAAGCACAGTGAGTTCCCAGCATAGCAAGAGAACTGACCACGGTGTGCTCTTTGGCTTATTTTTTTAATAGGAAAGCAGAGAGACTGGCAGGAACATCAGAGATTTCACACAAAGGAAGCAATACAAAGAGAACATGATACTTTCTCATACAAGTAAATTGTGCAGCAGAGTATGAACAGCAATCTGTCATCTCCCCTGCACAGTCCCCTCCCCCCTTCAGTTAGAGCACACACTAGGGAACACATTAACCCCTTGATCGCCCCCTAGTGTTAACCCCTTCACGGCCAGTGACATTTTTACAGTAATCAATTAATTTTTTATACCATATATGGTCTCCAAAAGGTGTCAAAATTGTCCGATGTGTCCGCCATAATGTCGCAGTCCTGATAAAAATCGCAGATCGCTGCCATTAAAAAAATTCCATAAAACTATCCCCTATTTTGTAGACACTATAACTTTTGCGCAAACCTATCAATATACGCTTATTGTGATTTTTTTTTTTTTTTTACCAAAAATATGTAGAAGAATACATATCGGCCTAAACTGAGGAAAAAAATAGTTTTTTATATATTTATATATTTTTGGGGGATATTTATGATAGCAAAAAGTTAAAAATAATGTGTTTTTTTCAAAATTGTCGCTCTTTTTTTGTTTATAGCGCAAAAGTTAAAAACCACGATTAAATACCACCAAAAGAAAGCTCAATTTGTGGGAAAAAAAGGACCTCAATTTTGTTTGAGTGTAACCTTGCACGACCGCGCAATTGTCAGTTAAAGCGACGCAGTGCCGAATCACAAAAAGTGCTCTGGTCAGGAAGGGGGTAAAATCTTCCAGGGCTGAAGCGGTTAAACCAAACCTTCAGTAATTTTTTCAACTTTCCCTCTATTAAATCCTTTGCCCTTGTTTTAACTTTTAATAGAAAAACATTTTTTTTTCTGCCAGTAAATACCTTATACAGCTCACTTCCTGTTTCTTGTCTGGTAAAAGGCCTAGACTTATGACATCATGCACAGCTCTCTCTCTCACTCTCGTGGGAGGGGGGATGAGTCATAATAGGGCCAATGAGAGCTGCGGGGCTGCAGAGCTAGAGGTGTGCCTCTGTGTGTCTGTGTAAATCCAGGAAGTGAACAGGCAGCAGCCTCAGCTGCCCACAGTTAAAATGGCTGCAGCCAGACTTAGTGGAGGGAGATTTTTGCAGCATATTTGGCAAGTACAGAATCACAGTACGTATATATAAAATACAATGCAAAGTGGTTGGAGGGACACTTCAGAATGGCAAAGATGTTTTTATTACAAATTATGTGAGCAGACTGCAGTTCCTCTTTAACCACATGAATACTGGGCACTTTCGCCCCCTTCCTTCCCAGACCAATTTTCAGCTTTCAGCATTCTCGCATTTTCAATAAGAATTGCGCGGTCATGCTACGCTGTACCCAAATTACATTTTTATCATTTTGTTCGCACAAATAGAGCTTTCTGTTGGTGGTATTTATTCACGACTCCGTTTTTTATTTTTTGCGATATAAGCGAAAAAAGAGGGGAAATTTGGAAAAAAAATATATATTTTTTTTATTCTATTTTAAAAGAAATCCAATAAAATCTAATTTTGTCATAAATTTAAGCCAAAATGTATTCTGCTACATGTTTTTGGTAAAAAAAAAAACGTTAAGTGTATAATAATTGGTTCGCGTGATCACGGACATATGTGCGCAAATGATCATGTACAGATGTGCGCAGGTGATCACGGACATATGTGTGCAAATGATTATTGGGACATGGGATTTTACTGTTATATATGTGTTTTGGGGATCATTACTATGTGAGGACATGTGTTTTGGGGACATGTGTGTGTTTATTGTGTGTTTACTTGTGTGTTTTACTGTGTGGTGTTACTATACTGGTGATCAGTGAGTAAAAAGCTGTAAAAAACAGCTCATACTCACTGATCACCAGCCGGCTGCAGAGATCGGCTCTCCTCTCCTCAGCGACCACTTCCATGTGAGGAGAGGAGAGCCGATCGCCTAGCAACCGGCTGTTTGTTTACATCACATGACAGCCATGATTGGACACGGCCGTCATGTGATCAGGAGGGCCAATCACAGAGCCCTCCTGCCGATCTAAGATGCGCTATGTCCGGGTGACACGAGCGCATCGGGATGGTGCC
Organism: Lithobates sylvaticus; assembly: GCA_028564925.1. NCBI lineage: Eukaryota > Metazoa > Chordata > Amphibia > Anura > Ranidae > Lithobates > Lithobates sylvaticus. The sequence goes on along the minus strand of CM053034.1, from coordinate 60,591,383 downwards.
GCTGCGCGGGAGCGCACGCGATCCCGCTCCTTCTGAGGGACGTTCCTGAACGTCCACTCAGAAGGAGAGATAGCCCACCCGGCCGTTTATGTGCAGTGGCCGGGTGGGAAGTGGTTAAAGACTTACTATTGAAGACTATATGAACTGTTGGACACTTTCGAACACATGGGTTAACCACTTGCCGACCGGCTCACGCACATTTACGTCGGCAAAGTGGTTTGTTACCGCAAAACACCGTACCTGTACGTTGACCCCTTTAAGAGCCATAGAAGGCACGTGATCACCACTGGCCACCCATGATCGTGGGCACGAGAGCCAAACACTAAACACACAAATCCCTTTTCTGACAGGGGAGAAGAGACACATGTGCTGTTTGTAGTAATTACAAACAGCGATATGTCTCCTCCCCCAGTCAGTCCCATCCCCCCCCCCGAGTAAATACCCATTGATCCCCCCTAGTGTTAACCTCTTCCCTGCTAGTGACATTTACACAGTAATCAATGCATTTTTATAGCTCTGATCGCTGTATAGATGTCAATGATCCCAAAAATGTTTCAAAAGTGTCTGATCTGTCTGCCGCAATGTCGCAGTCCTGCTAAAACTTGACGATCACCGCCATTACTAGTAAAAAAAAAAAAAATTCTAAAAATGCCATAAATCTTTCTCATAGTTTGTAGACGCTATTGCACAAACCAATCAACATACGCTTATTGCGATTTTTTTTACCAAAAATATGTAGAAGAATACATATTGGCTTCAACTGATGAATACATTTATTTTTTAAAAACATTTTTGGGATATTTATTATAGCAAAAAGTAAAAAATATATTTTTTTCTTTCAAAATTGTCGCTGTTTTTTTGTTTATAGCGCAAAAAATAAAAAAAGCAGAGGTGATCAAATACCACCAAAAGAAAGCTCTACTTGTGCAAAAAAAAGGACGTCAATTTTGTTTGGGTACAACGTCACACGACCGCGCAATTGTCAGTCAAAGCGATGCAGTGCCGTATTGCAAAAAATTGCCTGGACATTAAAGCGGAGTTCCACCCAAAAATGGAACTTCCGCTTTTCTGGTTCCTCCCCCCCTCTGGTGTCATATTTGGCACATTTCAGGGGGAGCAGATACCTGTTTAATACAGGTATTTTGCTCCCACTTCCAGGCATAGATACCCAAACAACCCGCGGGTATCTACGCCACTTCCGGCGCCTTCTGCGTCCCCCCCCCGCGGTCTTCTGGGAGACACACAGGTCCCAGAAGACAGCAGGGACAAGTGGGATAGCGCAGCGCAAGTCACGCATGCACAGTAGGGAACCAGGAAGTGAAGCAGCAAGGCTTCACTTCCTGATTCCCTCATCGGAGATGGGGGCGGCCGCACCCGACAGCCGAGGGATAGATTGGCTTCGGGTGCCAACATCGCGGGCGCCCTGGACAGGTAAGTGTCCTTATTTTAAAAGTCAGCATCTGCAGTATTTGTAAAAAAAAAAAAAATGGCGGACCTCCGCTTTAAGGGGGCAAATTTTCCGGTCTGTAAGTGGTTATTTGCACTTTATAAATTATGTCACGGCATTTTTTTTTTGATTATTGTATTTTTTGTCATCACACGTTGGTAATAAGTTGAATAGCTATAGGTATATTATATTAAAAAGGGAGCTGCGCTAAATTAAACTAAACTATTAACGTGATAAGAAAAAACGTGATATTCAATATATGAGTAAATATCATAGTGTGCACAGTATGTGTACACATTACGCCAATGTAAATATAACAATGGCTGCCATAAACATTAAATCAAACGTGCAGAGATGTCACATCTGTCATATACATAGATCAAACGTGCAAAGTGTTACGTCTATATGGTCTCAAATGAGACACTCAGTATTGGTGAAGAGAAAATAAAATTAAGTGTATAGAAAAATATAAGTGCATTGAACCAGTCTATATAGAGTTAAAGTCCATATATGATATAGTCCTGGATTGAAAAGTGAGTTCAAAGGTGATTTCAACAGGGAACTCCAAAGTCCTCCATTCACAAAGACGTGATCAGTAATTACACAGCATGCTGAGAAGTGATAACACCGCCACCACACGTACACGCTGCCTGCTTACCAGAGCTAGGTCGTCCCTTGTTACAGGGGACCCCTATGCGCGGATGGCCTTAACCCCAGCCAGGGATGACGTATAACAGAGTCCTGGATGTTTCAGGGGATGAGGGAACCTTGTCTTGCGCTGTTGCTGGCTACTAGGAAGTAAACCGACTCATGGACAGCTCAGGATCGGGGTCAGCGGGGCACAACATGGATCGATACCGAAGGAAGGAATTAAGCACTCACATGGCATAAAATCCGAGAAGCATAGCATTCTCTTTGATTTCTAATTACACCTCTCTGGAAAGACCATTTATAATATATAATTGTGGAGGAGAGTCAGGAGCTGCCACCGATAGGTATATTATATACCAGCGCCCCCTTACACATTTTTTCACATATCAGGAATATGAATTGTTGGGGTAACAAACGCTTTAAGCTTACCATTCTATACCTTTTTTGGTTGTCACACTTTCACCACACAGTAATGTTACCTGCATTTACCTTGTTCATTCTCTAATCAAAGTAATCATGTGAACAGACCATGAGATCAAACATTTCTCTGAGCACCATAAAGAAGTATAAGCTGTGATGAGGAGTGCAAAGAATGTAAACACTTCTCCTAATAGCATAGTTATTCTGATTTATCAGATAAAATCTCCTTGTAGGGAAGAATTCCTGGTGACACACCCATATAAACAGAGCCTGGGTGTCTGCACATCTGGAGTTTGGTATCTCGAAGACAGGTTCCCACAACCCTTCCCACATCTGGAGTTGATATTCCAGCTGCCTCTGGTGTCCCCCCAAGATATGCTTCTCCCTGTCTGCCTCCCCTCCCCTTTTATTTCCACATACTCAGTCAGTGAATCAGGGTCGAGTCAAGTGACATCACAATCACAAGCTCTATAAAGGGAGGCACAGCGTGTGGGAGGAAGAGAACAATATTCAGTTCCTAATATTACACTTCTTTTAATCTGAAACAAAAAAACAACACTGAGTACAGAAAAGGGAACTGCTCCAAAAGAAAGGATATATTCACAAAGATTTATTAAATTGCAGGACATACTAAGAAATTCTAAGATGTCTTGTGACAAACAGGTAAGTGAACACATACTAGAATTATTTCTGAGGCTGCTAATGAAGTTCACTTTTTACATGTTGTATGTGGCATGTGCTGACTGCAAGTCATGCCACTACCACTGCAACCGAAAGTTTGTTAACTTTTTCAAGGCTTTAGGCAATATTTATGACCGGCAGTAACAAAAAATGCTCTTTTATTCTGTGTGCTACAAGAAATTATTATCTACAAATTGTATCTAATTTATTAAAATGCCCTATTTGGGTATATGATACCTCTTGCATTTTCTAAAACCGTTTGGTGTATTATCAGGTAAGACACACAGGCACAGCAGCAGCACCTTGGAAATGATAGTACAAAGTTAGTAAAGGCTGGAATTTGGATTTAGAAGTAAAAGTTTAAAAGTGGAATTTCCTGGTCATATGATTGGCATTATGCATGCCATTGTGAACTGATTCTAATCTAGATTTGACATCTATTCTATAACAAAAAATTAAAGAATAACAAATATTTCTAATTATTTATCAAGCATTTTTAATAAAAAAGGTGGATTTAATTGTTTATTATGGGATACTGCACATTGTTATTTAATTTGTTTTACAGAAAACATGAATGCTTATCATAACGTAAACCTAACAAATTCTTATGTTAATTAGTGGATACAAATTGTAAAGGAAAACGGTATAATTTTTTATGATGTTTGCCATGATATACAGCAATTACATTTATAATTTATCTAAGCAGGTAATATGAAAATTTGAAAGCTATTAATATATCAGAGGAGTGTTCTGACTCAATAATTCAAGTGTTCCCGTGTTATATGAGCTCTGATTGGAAACTGAACCTGAATATATATCATGCGTTTATTCCCTTGGTACACTTTCCCATGCTGACATATTGCTTACTGTAGTCCTGGCTACAGCAATTCACACACACACACACACACACATTATATATATATATATATATATATATATATATATAGTTTGAGCTGGAGCTCAAGTTTGCAAATCCATGGGTTTGATTTAATAAAGGCAAATTGTCTGTTCACGTTGCAAGGGTAATTTTCACTAAGCTTAATGTATATGGTAAATATGCACTTTAACTACAAGTGATAAAAAACAGATTTATGCTCAACCAACCCTCAAGCAAATATCAAAAAGAAAAAAAAAATGTATTCAACTCACTGAGCTAAATGGAAAAAGTTTATTGATTACAAAAACATTGACTGTATATATAGGATCACTATGCCACTTTAATTGTATGAGCAGTATGAGTGTGTTTATAAGATGTGGTACCAATATTTTATATCTATATATACATAGTCAATGTTTTTGTAATCAATAAACTTTTTCTATTTAGCTCAGTGAGTTGATTTTCTTTTTGATATCTGCTTTGGGGTTGGTTGAGCATAAATCTGTTTTTTTATCTCTCAGTTGTAGTTGAATGCGTTTTACCAATAGATCCCACATCTATTCATGGGGAATACTGGTTCAGTTTTCCCCCCTTTTGACTCTATTTTGGATTTTGTTAAAATTAATGTTTTCATTGAGGGACAGTATCTGGAGGGTCCTATTTTCTCAGTTTGTTAAAAATGCAATTTGCAGAGAATACACAATCATGTATAAATAATCATTACTTGCACATGATTGGATGAAAAAAGTCAGCAGAACTTCACCTCATTCACTTAGCGAAGGAAAAATTCCCATAGAAAGTGAACAGTCTTTTTACCTGAATCCAACTGACGATAGTAGTAAAGCTACCTATAGAGATAAAATGATCAGTATCCAATCTAGGCAATAGAGGTCGGATGTAGAATTGGTTGTACATCAAGTGCAGTCTGTGACCTCACTCATCAACAAGAATGATTTTGTTTCTAGCCAGTCTCCCATAGATTGTACCACTTTGTTGGCTAATATTATTCTATGGGGAAAAAATAAAATAAAATGAAAAAGCTAAAAGAAGACAAATTGTCACAAAATTGCCAAGCAAAGCCACCCATGACACAGTGCTGGGTGTGTGGGATACCTGGTTCCCCCAACTCATTCTGTGGTTCTTTCAGCTGGTCCCTACTTCACTACCGGAAACAGTAGTGATGTAGGGGCCATCAGGAGGAACCAGAGAATGCAGTGGAGGGTACAGGCACCTGACTCCCAGAAGTATGTCTGATGTGAAGTTCCTTTGAGCAGTTTTGCTTACCAACCAAGAGAAGAGTTTGCGAACAAGTGCCAGGACAGGGAAGAATAAATTGACTTATTTTACAGAAGCTCTGGTAGACTGGAAAACACTGATGAAAGTATTATTGGAGATGTAAAACGTCGTTTTGATAATTTTTTTCTGTCAAGTTTTCAGTAAATACATTTTTTTTTCTTATTTTCTCAATATCGCTTCTCTTTCCTTCTTGTGACCCTTCTGTCCCTTTGTCATTCTTTAGTTATCTCTTTCTTGCCTACTTCTACTTCTTTCGCTTTGTGCAACCATCACAGGTTTACCCGCTGAGAAGAATAGCACAGCAGAACCAGAGGATAACAAAAACAACACAGTACCACTGAGTTACACCATGAGCCCTCTCACCACTGCTTCTTCAGACAACAAAGGTGAGCAGTCTTCTGTTCCTCAACCACGCAAGATCACACAAAGTCAAAAGACAACACGAGAGAGAATTCAGTTCATAACTGAAGACATTGACTATGACAGCTATGAGGACGACGAGGACAACAGTTATAAGAAGCATTTAACTTTGCCCCCACAAGTATCTTATGACCCTTGTCCCTTTGACCGCTGCAAGCATCTGGAGCTCCCATGCAGTGAAATACAGGAGCGCGCAGGGGGCAAATGCCTTTGTCCTGGGATAAGTGGACGTACCATTCCTCCTGATGCTCCACGTTTAAATGTCATAACTCCTGGACAAACAGGCATCAGTGTGAGCTGGTGTTCCCCTCTGTCAACAGTGCAGGGATACAGGGTGCTATATGGTGCTCCAGAAGGACCACTGGAGCAGGGACCCTTGCTCAATCAATCTTATCGCTTCTTCTCAATACCCAACCTTGTCCCAGGCATGACATACAGGGTGTGTGTGGTGGCCATAAATGATGCAGGAGAAAGCCAAGTGGAGCCAAGTGATGAAGAAGAGGGATGGCCTGGCCAGCAAGGCATTGCAGGTCCATGTGCCATCTATAATACCTATGACCCCTTTGGATCATACATTTACTTGGCAGTAGGAATTGGCTTGGCAATACTTGCAGGTCTTTTAGGGATATTTGTTTGTGTTTATTGGTTTAGGTGTAGAAAGAGGAGTAGCAAAATTAAACGGGCAATTGGGGAGGAGATGGGGGTCACCAATATGTCATTTAGGGCAGAAAGTGTTGAGAATCTGTGAAAGAACATTTTTTGGGGTGTATAATATGACGCACTATTGTGATATGAATGGATAGAAGAAAGCATAGTATATTTCCTATGTACATATATTTTATGTTAATATTTATTTATTTATTCCAAATAAATCTATTTTTATATACGCTGATAAACATGATTCTGTTGGCTTGTCATGTTAACATAACATTTTCAACATAAAAAAAAAATGTTAATTAATTTACTTTGATATTTTAAGTACTTTACTTATATTTCATTAGTTCTTAAAACACATCTTTTACATTTACAAAAATAATGTATAATATTGAATAATCTAGACAATACTTTTAAGGTTTGTGCATTTTCATATTCTAATTGAGTTAAATTTACTTAAAAAAATAATCTTTTCAATTGACTGAAATTGTGGGATGCATATGTTTGCCAAATGTTTAAGCACATGAGATTTGATGCTGTATATTTTAACCACTTCCCGCCCGGCCTATAGCAGAATGACGGCCGGGCGGTGGTTTCGTTATCCTGACTGGGCGTCATATGACGTCCTTCAGAATAACATGCCACCGCACGCCCGCGGGGGCGCGCATCGCGGCGATCAGTTCAGCGGTGTGTCAGTCTGACGCACCGCTAAACTGATCTCAGTAAAGAGCCTCCGGCGGAGGCTCTTTACCACGTGATCAGCCGTGTCCAATCACGGCTGATCACGATGTCAACAGGAGAAGCTGGTGATCGGCTTTTCCTCACTCGCGTCTGATAGAACGGCGGCTCTCCTGACAGGGGGGGGTCTGCGCTGATTGTTTATCAGTGCAGCCCCCCCTCAGATGCCCACACTGGACCACCAGGGACTCTACTAGGACCACCAGGGAAGTGGGCAACATGTCGATGGCCAGGTATGTACCCCCTGGCCATCCACATGTGCAAATGATGCCCAATCTGTGCCAGTCAGTGCCCACAAATGGGCACTGACTGGCACCATCATGTACAAATAAAAATCAGTGATGCCCAGCAGTGCCAGCCATCAGTGTCATCAGTGCCACCTATCAGTGTCCAGCAGTGCCACCTATCAGTGCCCATCCATGCCACCTATCCGTGCCACCCACAATTACCCATAAGTGCCACCCATAAGTGCCCATCAGTGCCACCTATGAGTGCCCATCAGTGCTACATACCAGTGCCACCTATCAGTGCCCATCAGTACCGCCTATCAGTGCCCATCATCAGTGGCCGTCAGTGCCACCTCATCAGTACCACCTCATTGGTGCCACCTCATCGGTGCCCATCAGTGCCCATCAGTGCCCATTAGTGCCCGTCAGTGCAGCCATATCAGTGCCCGTCATTGAAGAAGAAAACATACTTATTTACAAAAAAAAACGTGTTTTTTTTCAAAATTTTCTGTATTTTTTTATTTGTTGCGCAAAAAATAAAAATCGCAGAGGTGATCCAATAACACCAAAATAAAGCTCTAATTGTGGGAACAAAATGATAAAAATTCTGTTGGGTACAGTGTTGTATGACTGCGCAATTGTCATTCAAAGTGCGACAGCGCTGAAAGCTGAAAATTGGTCTGGGCAGGAAGGTGTCTAAGTGCCTGGTATTGAAGTGGTTAAAGAGCTTGACGTCTTTTGAAACTTTAAAAGCCTGCAGAAGGCAGTTCCCATAAGGCCCATCAGGACAAAAGAGCACCACCAGTGACAAGAATTTTTCTAAGTCACTACAAAGCCATGCAATGCCATTGAAAACTAAGTAACTAAGTAACTAAATAATAGGGCAGCACAGTGGTGTAGTGGTTAGCAATTTCTACTGGTTCAAATCCCAACCATGACACTACCTGTGCCTGTGTAGGTTTCCTCCCACACTCCAAAGACATGCTGGCTCCTGTGTAAATTGGCAAGACAATTTAAGGTATGTATTCTTATCTTAAATCACTATGGTCTATAAACTGAAAAAAAATTAGTTGGCTTTACTTAACCACTTCATTACCCGCATATGTACATATGACGCCCACAAGGTGGATCTCCCATCCTGGGTGGGCGTCATATGACGTCCTACCATTCTCGGCCGCCTAGGGGGCGCGCGTACGCCGCTGGCGGCGCGCGCGGCGTCGCTCGGGACCCGGTGCGCGTGCCCGGCAGCCACGATGTCCGCTGGGCACCCGCGATTGCCTGTGAAAACAGCGGGACCGTGGAGCTGTGTGTGTAAACACACAGCTCCACGTCCTGTCAGTGGAGAGGAGACCGATCATGTGTTCCCAGTATGCAGGAACACTGATCGGTCTCCTCCCCTAGTGAGTCCCCTCCCCCCACAGTTAGAATCACTACCTTCATAGTTTCATAGTTTCATAGTTAGTAGGTTGAATAAAGACATCAGTCCATCCAGTTCAACCTGAGTGAGTGTCTACAATTGTCCCTATCCCTGTACATTGCACACTCACATCGGTCCCTACCCTCAAGGAGCCCACAATCCAAGGTCCCCATTCATATACTAGGGCCAATTTTTTGGACAGAAGCCAATTAACCTACCTGCATGTCTTTGGATTGTGGGAGGAAACCGGAGTACCCGGAGGAAACCCACACAGGCACAGGGAGAACATGCAAACTCCAGGCAGGTAGTGTCGTGGTTGGGATTCGAACCAGCGACCCTTCTTACTGCTAGGTGAGAGTGCTAACCACTACACCACTGTGCCACCCGAAGGGAACATATTAACCCCTGCAGCACCCCCTAGTGTTAACCCCTTCCCTGCCAGTCACATTTACACAGTAATCAGTGCAATTTTATAGCAACGATCGCTGTGTAAATGTGAATGGTCCCAAAAATGTGTCAAAAGTGTCCGAAGTGTCCGCCGCAATGTCGCAGTCACGAAAAAAAAATCGCAGATTGCCGCCATTACTAGTAAAAAAAAAAAAAATGCAATAAATCTATCCCCTATTTTGTAGATGCTATAACTTTTGCGCAAACCGATCTATATACGCTTATTGCGATTTTTTTTACCAAAAATATGTAGAAGAATACGTATCGGCCTAAACTGAGTTAAAAAATAGTTTTGTTTGGATATTTATTATAGCAAAAAGTAAAAAATATTGTGTTTTTTTTTCAAAATTGTCACTCTTCTTTTGTTTATAGCGCAAAAAATAAAAACCGCAGAGGTGATCAAATACCACCAAAAGAAAGCTCTATTTGTGGGGAAAAAAAGGACGTAAATTTTGTTTGGGTGCAACGTCGCACGACCGCGCAATTGTTAGTTAAAGCGACGCAGTGCCGAATCGCAAAAAAAAAGTGCTCTGGTAAGGAAGGGGGTAAAATCGCCCGGTGTTGAAGTGGTTAAAACAACAAAGTTAAAAACATGAAAAGTCTAATGAGTCAGACAAAAATAAGTTTAGTTGACAGTACTTAAAAAGCTGATGCAAATAGTTGCCTCAATTTTTTTGAGTAGACCCAGCACAATATTTTTTACAGTGTAGTTCTGTTCCTTTAATGTTTGATATCACACCATCATGTTGTAGATGTTATTAACCACTTCCCACCCGGCCAATGTACATATACGGCCGGGTGGGAGCCGTCTACTTCTGAATGGACGTTCCGAAAGTAGTAGAGGGAGTAGTAGAGGCGCGATCCCGATGCGGCCGTGTCACCCGGACACGGCGCATCTCGGATCGGCAGGAGGGCTCGGTGATTGGCCCTCCTGATCACATGACGGCCGTGACGAATCACAGCCGTCATGTGATGTAAACAAACAGCCGGTTGCTAGGCAATCGGCGCTCCTCTCCTCACACGGAAGTCGTCGGTGAGGAGAGGAGAGCGGATCGCTGCAGCCGGCTGGTGATCAGTGAGTATTAGCTGTTTTTTTTACAGCTTTTACTCACTGATCACCTGTCTAGTGTCCCCACAGTAAAACACACATGTCCCCAAAACACACATGTCCCCAAATAATAAAAACACATGTCCCTCACATATGTCCCAGTAAAATCACATGTGCCAATGATTATCTGCACACATATGTCCGTGATCACCTGCACACCCCTTTTACATGATCATTTGCGTACATATGTCCGTGATCACACGAACCAATTATTATACACTTAACGGAATTTTTTTTACAAAAAACATGTAGCAGAATACATTTTGGCTTAAATTTATGACAAAATTTGATTTTATTGGATTTCTTTTAAAAAAGAAAGGAGAAAATATTGTTTTTTTTCAAAATTTCCGCTTTGTTTTCGCTTATATTGCAAAAATTAAAAACGGAGTCGTGAATAAATACCACCAAACTAAAGCTCTATTTGTGCGAACAAAATGATAAAAAAATCATTTGGTTACAGCATTGCATGACCGCGCAATTGTCACTGAAAGTGCGAGAGCACTGAAAGCTGAAAATTGGTCTGGGCAGGAAGGGTGTTTAAGTGCACAGTAAGCAAGTGGTTAAATACACATGCAAACTTACAGCTTTAGCATACTGAACAACTCAAATGTATTTTGGCACATTTGGATGAAATAAGAGGAAGCTTTTAAAGCATATATAAAACTTCCCAAAACATGTAGTATAATAAATAATATATTCAATCCTTTGATGTGATGGTTGCATTAGTTATACTTTGTATACATTTTTCCTTTTTTTCACCTGGTGGTCTGGGTGGTAACACACTTCCTGTCTTAGGCTAGTTTCACACCGTAGCGGGTGGTGCAGCTCATGTTTGCGTGGGCACAGCGGGCCAATCATTTGAATGCCACTGATAATAAAACTAAGTTACAGGGGAATTCAGAAAAGCAAAGACTACTGTGTTAAAGCGTTTTGCCTGCTGTACCATGTACTTGTATAAAAAAGTATCATGTTCTCTTTGTATTGCTTCCTTTGTGTGAAATCCCTGGTATTCCTGACAGTCTTTTCTATTAAAAACTGACCACACTAAGCAGGAGAGCACACCCTGGTCAGTTCTCTAGCTATGCTGGGAACCCAGCCTGCTCTGCTCCAATGATCAGACTTGTCCTGACATGCCCCCCCCCTGTACAGCCATTTACTGGGAAGATTAGTGTCCTGCTGCTTCTCCTCCCCCCAGCTGTGATCACTTATAAAAAAGGGAAAAAAGCTATTAATCATTTCTTTTTTTTATATCTATACAAACATGCGTTGCCTTTCATTTCTATTTTAAACTGAACGAGTTGTTTTACAAGGTGAGGGTTTACATACACTTTAATGCTTGCGACAGACTACATTATAGGTATACCGTATATACTCAAGTATAAGCCGACCCGAATATAAGCCGAGGCACCTAATTTTACCACAGAAAACTGGGAAAAGTTATTGACTCAAGTATAAGCCTAGGGTGAGAAATGCGCAGCTACTGGAAGTGGAAAAGAGGGTCAACAATGCCCATTTGCATGCCTCACTGTGCCCATTTGCAGCTCTGAACCCAAAGGGTCCTGAAATGACATTGCTGCAGATGGACACAGTTGACCAAAATTTGGGGCCCCGTACCTTGGGGCCACTTGGTGCTAGGAACCCCAAATTTGGTGTGCAAACCCAGTGGAACTAGCACTACAATATATCCAATATAGATGAGGTTCGTAGCACCAAGTGGCCCCGAGATATGGAGCCCCAAATTCGGTTTGGAAAATGTCAAGCACTTTTCTGCAGCAGAGAATGACATTTTTCGAACCGACTTTGGGGCCCCGTATATCGGAGGCCACTTGGTGCTAGGAACCCCATCTTTGGATATGTTGTAGTGCTAGTTGGGGTTCCTAGCACCAAGTGCCCCGAGTTACGGGGCCCCAAAGTCGGTTCGGAAAATGTCTTTCTCTGCTGCTTGACTCTGCTGCTTGACTCAAGTATAAGCCGAGGGGGGCATTTTCAGCACATAGAAATGTGCTGAAAAACTCAAGTATATACGGTAAGTATTTTTTTTATTTTGCCCATAGTTATATTTTCAGTTAGCTTACCTCCATATTGTCCTTCTATAATAAATGTATTTTAAAAAATGCACTTTGCTCTTCTTGCCTAACATTCTTATGTTGCCTGCACTACTCTGTAGAGTGCAGGGAAGTAAGAAAATCCACAGACTTCTGTGAGCAGAACATGTTAATCTCTCTGCAATGCAGGGACCATTTTAATGATTTAGAAAGTACTAAAGTCTTTGGATTAACATAATAGCAAGGCAATGGCAATTTTCAGAAGGTGAGATCAACAATCGCAGCCTCTATATTTTTCAGTATAGGTTTCCTTGGAGTATCTATTACTAACATCAGATAAGTGCTACTAAAATACTAATAAAATAAAGACATATAAAAATAAGGATTGTAAAAGACAGGACAGGATTTAAAAACGGACTGAGATCAACTTGAGTCTTTATACAGCTTAGAGCCACCTGCTATGAGGGCTGGTAGGCTGCCATGGGGGTCATTTACTAAAGCGCTAATTAGTGCTAATCACATTAATTAGCACTAAAAAGGCATTCACTATAGTGTTGGTAAAAAAATACTCCCCAAATCAAATATACTATAGTTCCCTGAAAAAAAATAGCTCCCAAACCCTTAGGCCCCTTTCACACCGGGGCGTTTTTTCATGCGGTGCAGCGCTAAAAATAGCGCCTGTTCACCGCATGAAAAAATCCGGCCCCTTTAACTCCAGTGTGAAAGCCGGCGGGCTTTCACACTGGAGCGGTGCGCTAGCAGGATGACAAAAAAAGTCCTGCTAGCAGCATCTTTGGAGCGGGATAGGAGCGGTGTGTTCACCGCTCCTATACCGCTCCTTCCCATTGAAAAGAATGTGAGACCGCGGTAAAACCGCGGCAATACCGCCGCAAAGCGCCGGCGCTCTGCGGGGGGTGTTTAACCCTTTTTCGGCCGCTCGCGGGGGTAAAACCGCACCGCGAGCGGCCGAAAACCGTGGTGAAAACGACGGTAAAGCAGCGCTAAATATAGCGCTGCTTTACCGTCACCGCGGCTCACCGCCCCAGTGTGAAAGGGGCCTTACTCTGCTAAAACCTGGAGTAGTGCACATGGAAATAATGTTTAGAACATGATATAATTGCCTAAATGGTACTGAAATATGCGGTATATTGTTTAATGATAGTCTGCTTTTAAACTGTGTGAAAAAATGATTTCTACACTGAATTAAAGTCTGAAAAGAGATAAATTCCCACGTCTCTGTACAACTAGGTGCCAACACAACTGAGCATGCTCAGACTTGCAAACAGCTCTCATTTTAGCTCCCATGGCTTTTTTACAAGGCGCTATAGTAAATACCAAAATTAGCACTGGGCTAAAATGCATTTTTGAGAATGAAAATCGGCGCTATTATAGTCCAATGCAAGCTTCAGCCATTGATTCTAATGGTACAATTGTAACTTACCAAAATAAATACTTTTAATGTTGAGATGAAATGTATCTTTCCCTGAAATAAAATTTTCCTTTGCAACATTGTTGCTTCTACTTAATCTATTTTGTTTTTAAGAATGCTAGAATGTGGAATGTTTTGATGTTTTGGTAAAATATATTTTTCACTGTCACTTTCAGTTGTTACTCTCCATCTCACAAAAATCTTTACCCTAAGACCCCTTTCACACTGAGGCATTTTTCAGGTGCTTTTGGGCTAAAAATAGTGACTGTAAAGCACCTGAAAAATGGTTCCCCTGCAGTCTCGGTGTGAAAGCCAGAGTGCTTTCACACTGAGGTGATGCGCTGGGAGCACGTTAACAAAATTCCTGCAAGCAGCATCTTTGCAGCGGTGGAGGAGCGGTCTGTACACCGCTCCTCCACTGTTCCTGCCCGTTGAAATGAATGGGCAGTGCCGCTGAACTGAAAAAAGTAAAATAATACCGCGCTAGAAGAAATGTTTGAGTGAAAAAATATATGGCAAAAGCTGCAGCAAGTAACCATAAAATATCTACCAGGCAACCAAACATAAAAATAAACAAAAATGCTGCGCTAAGGGACCCCACAGTTGCGAGCCCTCCAGATCAAAATAATCCCCAAGTGTATAAAAACGTGAGGATAAAGACCAGGCGGAGACTATTAAAGGCACCAACCCTTCCTTAATCGTGACCCCAAATATATACCTAAGTGAATGAATCCTGGAAAACAGCTAAATATCACGCTTAAATAAATGAGCGCTGAAAAAGGTTACATGTGACACGTACCAATTCTGAATAAAATAAGTATCACCTCACAAATGAAAAAATATATACAAATATCTGTGAATATATATATATGTGACAATGAAAAAACAGTATGTGATAAAGTTCTTAGTTCTGAGAAGTTCCAAATTCAGTTAAGTCCAATATCCCCATCTGGTGGACTCCCTTAAGAGCAGAGTCTATGGCGCGAGCAGAAATAATCCTCTGTAAGGATACAGGCTGTTCCTCAGCTCCTCTCGTGTCCCGTCTGTCTTCTCCCCTCAGGGGAACGAACGTGGTCCGGAACTCAGCTGTCGGTCTCCGGAATCCCCCGACTGCTGCACGCGGGCGGAGCGAGATTGATGGACAGCGCAGGTAGCCAATCCCAGAGGTCCTATAGCGTCTGTACACAACGAGACTTGGGGGTCTCCCCGAAAAGGCTGTAAATTCACGGGGCCCTCCGAGATGGCACCTGCAGGCAAAATCAACAACCAGGCCCCTCGGCCATGAGTGAAGATGCAAAGAAAGAGAAAAAAACGGACCCCAATAGTGAAATACCGCTATAAACAGGGGAATGTTTTATTGATAAAAAATAGACCCAAGGTATAATCCTTAAGGTCACAATGATATACAGAAAACACTTTTTTCCTATTGATATCAGAAAAAAGGGAGTTTACATATACATGAACATTAAAAATTAAAAATGAAAAAAAAAAAAAACGGTTAAATTAAAAACAAAATATACACCCGTGCATGGGAATCTACTGGACGTGATGGTATCAACATAACCTGCCCGACATGTTTCGTAATACCTTACGTCTTCCTGGAGCACAGGTGATATGCTGATCCATCACTTAAATAGTACTGGGTCTAAACCAAGCCTCTATTTGGTTCAGCCTCCATTTTTTCTTGGTTTTTCACAACATTATATCTAAACCAAGCCTCAATTTCATCTAGACACCATTTTTGTGTAGTCCAGGAATGAACCCAACTATTTAATCAAAAAATCACCTTCCTTGTCTGTCCCATCTGGTTTAATCCAATAATTTGTGTAACAGAACTTTACCTGGACATTCCCTGTTAGAAAAACGTTAGGGACAAAATAATCTGGGACTATAAATCTTATATACAAGACCAGAAAGGGGCAGGACGTAATTACTTTTCCAGATTGATCCCTATGTAAAGGTCCTCACTGATACCTCAATAGGGAATTTCCTACAAACCCCTCTCTGTCACAAAAATACCCATCTTCCTTCCCTTTAATAAAATGGAAAAAAGAAAAGTGGAAAGAAATTGAGTCTTCTTATATATAATAATATGTATGTGCGAATAAACTAACTCCCTCCATTATTGGAAAAATATAGGGTCTCGTTCATTCCTGTACACACTATACAAATATTACAGATCACCAGGGGGGGGGGGGGGGGAGGAATCATACCAGGATAAAGAGGCGAGTCTAATTACCCTTCCCACCCCATTGGACATTATCTTATTATAAACAGATAACCTACTCTTTTCGTTATTCCCCATATCCCATTAATCTTCAGGCCTTGTCTATAAAGGCATTAATTTCAATGTCTACATTAAGGCCGAAGGGTTTAAGACTCTTGATCTTATATATCCAGCTCATCTCAATTTTTGATATAGCCCTCCTCTTAGGTCCCCCTCGCCAGGGTAATCTTAATTTATCAATCCCTATTAAAGAGGTACCTTTAGGGTTTTGGTTATGTGTTTCCAAATAGTGTTTGGAAACAGGGTGTCCCTTGAACCCCCTCCTTATATTGCCTAGATGTTCCCCCAACCTGACTTGAAGTGGTCGTACTGTACGTCCTACATAGTGGAGGCCACAAGGGCAGGTTAAAAGGTAGACAACTCCTGTTGTGGAACAGGTTATAAAAGATTTTATAGGGAAAATCTGTTTCGTAATTCTTGAGCAGAATTCTGTGGTCTTCCTTTCTTTTACATTATTAACTGCACAAACTACACAATTATTGCATTTATAAAACCCTGTCAAATTTTGGAAAAACATAGGTTTGTTTGTAGGTGGATCGTAAACATTTACTGCAATTTTCTGTTTGATCAAAGGGACCCCTCTAAAAACTACCTGGGGTTTATCCGGCAATGACGAGCCTAGAATTTGATCATTTTTTATTATGTGCCAGTGTCTCCTAATCATTTTTTTAATAGAAAAGTGTTGTTGTGAGTGCCGCTGAACTGACAATAGGCTAGTGGTCAGCACTTCTACCTGGAAAAACTCAGGCTTTGAAAGACTCATGGGTTCAAATCCCACAGCGAGATACTAAAAGATTGCGTTGGTGAAAAAAAGGTTAATGATACATGGATCATGGTTGCAGTGCAGTGCTATATAATAACTTAGTAGAAATTGGCAGTTGCATCTACGCGGAATCGCTAATTAGCGCTGATTTCCGAATTTACTAACGTATGTTCGCCACTAATAGCGCTCTTTTTCATTTGCATGTTCGCCTGTTGAAATCTTAATTGCCTAAAATGGGCGTAATTGTATGTAATAGTTCCCAGTACTTCCTGGCGCTATAGTAAATGACCCCCCCCCCCCATGTTTCTGTTGCAAAAGAAATTAATAGGAAACAAGCTGAGATTTCAGTGCTGCTGTTGTTACTAAAAGTAAATTCCAGATGATATCCATGCCCAGGGCTGCCAAATTGTGCCCCCCCCCTCACATATGAGGAGGAGGGCACAGCCCGCACTACTTCCAGCACTAAGCTGACAGAAGTAGTGATGATGCTCTCAATACTTCTGGTAGCCTTATAGTAGAAGGAACTTGCAGCGTCCCCATACATTACACACTGCGCCCAGGGCAACCACCCCTTTTGCCCACCCCTTGTCCTAGCCTAGAAGACTAGATAAGGTGGTGGAAATGGTGGAACTCATTTATGAGGCACATGATAGGATGCATAAATATACTGGTATGTGGCCATGTTGGATGCACTATAAGATTACCTCAGAATATAAAAACATTATGACAGGCATGTCCTAAGGAATTGAAGGGCTATTGCAAAACATAGATCTGTTGGATTCCCTTTCTGTTTTAATTTCTTTACTTATTATCAGGGAACTAAATACTTAGTCCTTGGGTGGGGGGACACGGCTGACCCTGTTGAGCTGAATATGAAGATCAGGCACTTATCAGGGGGAGCTGTCCATTGGTCCTGCAAGAGATGCTATTTTAATCTCCTTTTTTTTTACACCTATACCCATTAAACCCCCCACCTCCCAATCATTATCAGAGAGGACTACACCCTATCACTCAACTGCATAACTTACTACTCCTTCTGCAAAAGCTGTCCTACCACTCCTTCCTCTCCCTCACATTATTTTTCCTTTTTTGTCTCAGCTCTTTCCCCTTCCTTTTACCTCTGAAGGGTACCCTATATCCTTAGACCTATAGTGCTCAGATTGTCTCTGGTTCACTACTCAAAGACACCCTTCTACAACAAAACCAGACTCTTTAAACCTTTGAGTACCATGTTATATGTTTTGAATAAATTACCACATTAAAGACATGCTAACTAGAGGTATCTGAGTAAGGGTGAGGGTTGATACCACTCTAAAATTGGCACTCTCTTTTGTTAGAGGACCTGTTATCTAGAAAAAAAGCAATATCAGATATCATAAAGACCATTCCTGATACAAAACCATCAAAGGAGTCAAGGAAAAAGTACAAGTATAAAATTAAAATCACTTACACTATCACTTATTATAGCAATAATACATCTTTATTTATAAAGCTGTTTTAATCCTTAAATTGAATCTGCCAAATAAAAAGCAATATCATGGTGTTTTAGAACAGCATTTTTTAAGTCATGCTAACATTGCCAAATAAATGGCAGTGGAAACTAGTGTTTTTTGTACCTTTTATTTCAATTTAAGTGTCAGAAAACAAAATTATGTCATAAAACTCCATTCAACATGGCTGAGGATGCAATGTATTTTATAAAACTTTTAATTTTCATTTAGACATAGACCTGGTAAACGAGTTATTTTAGTTTAAGAATTGCTGCATAACCATATTTTTTGTCAATGGCAGGCCCTCTTTAAGGCACCCATAATATTAGATGATCAATGCCAATTTCTTCTAGGTTGAAATTGAATATGGATTGGCCATGGCAGTGGAAACTCATTTTTTCTACGTCTTAAGCCAGGTAGACACTACAGTTATTTTTTTGTGCAACCCAAAAACATGACAGCTCTGCTTCTAGGTTTTATTGTCAAAGCTTAATTGAACAAGCTGGAGTTAGAAGCTGATTGGTTACTATGCACAGCTGCACCAGATTCTGTGTACACCAGTTTTAGTAAATCATCCCCTATTAATTCATCTTACCATGGAAAGGAGCTTCAGGACCACAAAACAGGTGAGTCTACCTGTTTACACTTATGCTCGGATTATCTTAAAAATGCTTTTTGTTACTATAAACTCAGGCACTCTGTAATACTATTCCTATTCCAAACCCTGATTGTCAAGTTCTATCCCACCTTTCTACAACTGACTATACAATTCTTTTTACCAATTGGTCCCCTCCTAATTTTAATTTGTCAATGAACAAGGAAGATTATAGTGTTGTAGAACAGTTTATTTTAAGTCTTGCTATCATCACCAAGTAATCAGCCGTGGAAATTAGTCGTTAAGGTGCCTTTTATTAAAATTTCAAGCTTTGTACCAGAAAGTAAAATTACAATGTCTTAATATTTATGTAGACATAAGAAACAGTAGTACCTCTTCTCACTCATTATACCTTCATGTTGACTAATGGGTCCCTCTGTTAAATTTGGAGGCAATAAAAAGGCACAGATAGCCAGAGTAATGGACCAGACCTTGACCATGGAATCTGTGTTTAATAATCACATGGCTAGGCTACCAACAAAAAACATTGAGAGAGAGGGGAAAAACAAAGGCAGAAGGCCTTGCGAGAGATCCTTATGGAAAAGTAACTTGAGAGATAGAGGATAAAGTGCAATGGTGTACTCACATCTTTAAGCTTGCTATGCTCCCATACGAGGGGTCAGTGGTACAAGAATCGGTTGCACTATCTGCTAAATGGGTTGGTCCAGTTGACCGAGCACACTGTGATCTATGGATCCCAGTGTATTTGCAGAAAGGGGTCTTGGAGCCCCAGAAAATCCAGAGGCAGTGTCAAGTGAGGTGCCTGAATGTAAAAGATAGGCTAGAAATTCTTGACGTTGATATTTATTATCCACAGATTCATATAAAAACATCAACACATTTTGTGGCAATATAGTGGCCACTTCCTCAGAATGGTGCATAAGACACTAAGAAAATAATGTATGTGTATATTGTATGTGGTATTTCTTACAGTAAGGATCAAATCCAAATAATATAAATAATATATAAGGTCACATAATGACACATGAGCCAATAAGATAAACTATGTTAAATACGTCAAGATTTGTATTAATAAGATTTGATCGTAAGCATTAGAAATATTACATGTACACATATATTCTTTTATCAGTCTCTTATGGACCACCTGGAGAAAGTGGCAGGTATAGTGCCACAATGCATGTTAATGTTTTTTTTATATGATTTTGTAGAAAAGAAACAAACTTTATGAAGATCCAGCTTTCTAACCTTTCCTTTATATTTGGGTGCCTCTGCTGACACTACCTTTTTTGGGGCTCCAAAACCTCTTCCTGTCATTAATAATATAATAGAACAACTGGGTTTTGGTGGGCCAGAGCTTAACCATGAAAGTTTGTATAATTGTATAACATGATACATGTTGATGCATGTGCATTAGTGCACAGAGCAAATGTAAATGGGCTCTGAATGTTTCAATCTTTATAGAAATGGGCAGCTCTAAAATCAGTAAAATCAAAATCTGATCAAAGTTTGGCAAGTCCAGCATGGCCTGGCTGAATTTCGATCAGTGTGTGTGCTCCTCCACTTTAAAGAGACGATTGTTGATCAACTGACTACTTTTGAAGGGACATGTTGAAAATGTTTTCATTGATCAGCAGCTGCAGCCACTGATAAGTGTATTCTGACAATGGTGGATGCCGCTACAAGAATACAATGTCCCCGCAGGGTGGGGGGTTGTTGTTGGGGATTCCTCCATCCACCTCATTTGTATAGATGGAGGAATCTGGCTGTGTGAAAAAATGGTGTATGGCTCTCACCTTTCATAAATAAATCTACTTACTAATATATAATATTACTATGTTAAATTAATCATACATTATGGGAAAAACAAAGGTGCAAGAAGCAAATATGTACTAGTAGTAAAATAACACTTGTAGCACCCTCTACTTGGGTGCTAGGTAGGTGCTAGAGTTAGGATTTTTGTGAGAGCAGGTACATTTAAGCAGGCCTAGCTTCCAGCTGTTTTGATCTTTGTGGGCTGGGAGTGGCTCAGAGCAGCAGCTGTGACTCACAGACAGCATCACTCCACTGTCACCTACCTTGTTCTTCTGGGGGATTCTAAAAGAAGAGGAGGGGAAGAGAGGGGGAGCTGTCTGTGGTGTCTCAGGGAGCCTTGACCAATCCCCAACTAGGATTGGCAGGGGGCAGGCCTTTTTGAAATACCCAGGGTCAGCCAAGCTGGGGAGGAGTTGTCGGGTGGAAGAACTGAGGATGGAGTACTAGGCTGTCAGGACCTTTGAGGGAGCTCCCCAGTCTGGGGGGCGGGTGATCTCGTGCCTGGGACTCGGATGCAGGACGGATCCCTTCAAGGACTCTTGAAGGATCTGAACAGGAGGCACAGAGAGGCGTCAGAGAGGACAGAGGGAGCTAGGACTGCTGGGCAAGTCTTCAGGAGGGAAGGACTGGAGAGGCATGCCAAAGATGACTGAAAGAGAAAAAGTCAGAGCTGGGTGTTGAGCCAGTGAGCCAGTGAGGATTGCAATGTCATGGGCAGTGAAGTCGGGAAGCTGCAGCCAGGAGGGCTGGCAGGGCCTGAAGAGGGCTTACTAGGAGCAGTAGTCCACCATAGGACAGATAGCACTGAAAACTTCCTACAACTGCAAAAGGCAATTGCTAAGGCCTGACTGAGTCAGGGTTGGGCCTAACCATGTGCTAGCCATGCCTGGAGTAAAGTATTAAGCAGGAGGGCGAGAGAGAGAGAGAGAGTAACAGTCTGCAAGCAAGAGATGTGCTGGAGGGAACTGGAGTGGCCAAGTGTGTATATTTGTCCCAACTGATTGATATAAAATCAACCAATTGCTTGTTCTACTGAGCATTCCATATATCCCTATCCCTATGCAAGTTCAAATACCTCAATAAAAGTACAAAACAATCACATGAACTGTTCATTGTCTCAAAGGTGACTGGGAAATGAATGCCGGGCTGGGCAAGGTGACAGGTGGGCCACATCACTTAACAGCCCCTACGGGGGTACCGCTACACACTTTTCTGTTGATGGATGTTAAAAATTTGCAGTGGATTTTTAAAAACATTTTGAAGCCTGACAGAAATGTAACCTATGAAATTCTCTGCTGTGCTTTGTGTTTTTTTTCCCTCTTTTCTCAGTTTTGAGGGTTTTCTCTTTATCTGAAAAGAAACATCTATACATTTACATAACCTCAAAGTCTCATTGTACACCATGTACATGGCGCTTTCTTAGATGTGATTTGTTCAAGCAGGTAACCTCTCCTCTGCAGACTCTTCTTCTTTGCTTTGTCTCCGTCTCTCAGATGCCGTGTCCTCCGTTTCACCCTCCACAAGCTGTGCTTTGCGCCTCAGACGGAATTTATCACGGGGAGTATTGTCCCCTTCATTGAACGATTCAGTGCTGCGAATTGTGGAACTTAATTTAGCACGGCGAAACCGAGGGGGTGTCATATGAAATGCCTGACTGTCCACGCTGACAGAACTTTTACTGCGACGGAGCGTTATCTCACCTAAAGAGGACAAAAGCAACAATGTGCATGATGGTTAGTGAGGAGATAAATATTTGAGAATATTGGTGGATAAGGAAAGAATTATACTAATCTGGTGAAGGTGTATAACATTTGTTTAACTTTTTAAAATAACTTTTACTTTTTTTAGTTCAATATAGTAAAGATTATAATAAATCATCACAAACATTGAAAGTTTAAAATGACTACCCCAATAAGCAGAGGTTACCTTATATTAAACCACATATCAAAACAGATAATAGATCCAGAGATGTAGGAAGGCAGCTGAAGTTACATGTGTATCTTCACTGATTCTGAAAGTCAAGCTTGAACCACCCATCTAAGCAACGCTGTATCCTGGCCTAGGCCGACAAGGCCCAGGCCTAGGGAAACACTTTGCAGGGGGGGGGGGGCAACACGGTAAGAGTCCCCGCTGGCTTACGCTACACTGTTAGTGTAGCGCTAGTCTTATGGGGCGGACTGGGCTGAGAAGCAAATTAGTCTAGCGCCCCATAAAGCGGCCGCACTGCTTCCGGTATGCGGGCAGTCGGCATTCCGCAACTATGTGTGTGGGGGGGGGCACCGCTTCTAATTTTGACTGTCCTATCATCCTGGACCACAAACCTTCCTCACTGTGCTATATGTTTCCTGCTGCACCATTGGCATGGTTATCTCTTTTTAGTCCTCAACATAAAATTATCATAAATGTATGCTTAATGTAGAACTATAGGCAACACTTTTTTCATTTTGGATAGAATAAGGGAGGGTTATAGCCCATTGCAGAGATTTCCCTTCACTTCCTGCCCCAAAGCCAAACAGGAAGTGAGAGGAAATCTATGCAAATTCCATTGCCCCCCCTCAGGCCCTCAAACTCGAAAATATCAGGGCGGATATTAAACAGCAAGGGGTGTGACCTTGACAGGAAGGGGTGGGTCATATTTAAATTAGGGGGTGCATGAGTTTAGTCAGGCCTAGGGCAGCACAAAACCTAAATACATTACTGCATCTAAGGCAATACCAATATAGCTGGGAGACAGAAGGGTGGTCAAAATCAAACTTTTAATCAAGATTTGCATACAACTTCAACTGCATTTACTGTGCTTCTGGATCTGATTGTATTGACATGCAGTTTTCACTGAAGGTGATTTTTACTTATGCATTTTTGTCATCAGGTTGTCATTTTTAACATCCTAATAAAATGTCAACAACGTTTTTATCTCCTATGTATATCTCCTCTCCCCCTGCCAACGCTCTGTCCTTATTACTGGCAATTACCAGCTTTCAAAGTGTATTACATAGCAGGAGTTGGCCTCAAAATGCATGTGTCATTAAGTAATACAATATAACAATGTATTGTTACATTGTATTTACTATCGTATTGCTATGTGGATCAAATATGTGACCTTAGATTTACATATGACATTAGTTAAAGAAACATGACAAGTAAAAACAGATGATTTAAAAAAATGTATTCATATTTCACCATTTATAAACCTAATCAGCCCTAATTGCCTTGTTCTTTCCCCTCTCCATTTTTTTCTTCCGATTTTTGTTTGTTTTCATGTTTTACCTTTATTATTTAGAATGTTTTCATTTTTATTTGTTCTGTTTATTTTTTCATTGTTGTATTAAAAAATTAGCAAAATTGGAAAAAAAAGGATATTTTCATTTGCAAATAACTTTGCCATATTTTGTACCAGAAACATAATTTTAATATCATTTTAACCACTTCCCGCACACCATATAGCAGAATGAAGGCCGGAAAGTGGTTCTGTTATCCTGACTGGGCGTCATATGATGTCCAGCTGTCAAATCACAGCTCATTACAGTGTAAATAGGAAGAGCTGTTTCCTCCACTCGCACTGACAGGCGCGATTAGAAGAGAGCCAATAGGCTGCTCTCCTGACAGGGGGGGGGGGGTCTGCGCTGATAATCAGCACATTGATTATTAGTGCAGACCCATTGAGGATGCCCACCAGGGATGCCCACACATGAACACCAGCTATGCCCACCCATGACCACCTGAAGCTCCTGGAGCTCCAGCCAGTAAAATACTTCCTGTCTTATGCCGCGTACACACGATCGGAATTCTCGTCGGAAAAAGCTCTGATGGTTTTCCCGATGGAATTCCGCTCAAACTGTCGTGCCTACACACGGTTACACCAAATTCCGACCGGCAAGAACGCGGTGACATACAACACTACGACGAGCCGAGAAAAAGTTCAATGCTTCCAAGCATGCGTCAAATTGTTTCTGAGCATGCTTAGGAATTTTGCGCGTCGGAATTGCTACAGACGATCGGAATTTCCGATAGGTCTGCCAAAGAAAGTTGAAAAATAGCAGACTTACTGGCTGAATCACCAAATAAAAATAAATCAAAAAAGCCTTAAAAAAAGAAAGCTAATGCAGTCATCACATCTAAGAATTGGTGAGCTGTGAGGGGCGTGACCGGATGTGAGTGTTGAGCGGCGTAGTGTGCAGAGGGATGCGTGAGGGAGAGGAGTGAGAAGCTGCCCGAGTGTGCCTCCTGATCTCCCGACTCGCTCACATGCCGTGAGGTCCGGGGAACCCCCCCCCTGGTAATATAGCTCTATGGTCGTAACATCACCATAGAGCTGCAACAGACGCCGGCGACACGTGGGCTGCGGAGCTCCCTGGCTCTCCCCGAGCCCTAGGTTTGAGACTGCGTGTGGACGTAGAGAGCTGGAGGTGACGTCACACGCTACTCCCGATACCCTGTTCGCACCGCTCGCACCGAGCTGAGAGAGCGGCGGGGGTACCCGTGGCCATAGAGGAAGCAGGCAAGCCGACAAGCCGACAAGTGATACAAGCTGTATGGCGAGGAGACAACATACCCTCCAGAGATATAGGCGGCTCACTGGGTACCAGCGCATACACCCACAGACATATGGACGGAGAGACGGGCATACCAGGGTCGGTCGCGTGAGTACCAGCAAAACACCAGTAATGGAAGTTTAAAATATATGCAACAAGAAAAAGTGTGTGATCGGATGCTGTTTTGATATAGACTGTCCTGTATCTGGTTAATATGGCTGACCTGGCTGATGGCACCTAGGGAGGAAAAGGAGAAGGAAAAGGAAAAATTCTTTTTTTTTGTTTTTTTTTGTGCTGTTTGTCGGTTTCTTGCTGATGCCCTCCGGGCAAGAAGGACTGTTCATGGTACCTGTGCATATTTATTTTAGGAACTGCCTGCCTGCCCGTCTGACCTTCTCTGAGATACCACCCCTCTCCTTGTCTTTTGTTTCTCTTTTTTTCTTTTCTCAAGACATAAAAATTTTTTTTTTTATAAGGAGGAGTACGTGGGTGACCCCCCTGCCTAGGAATATAAGTGATGTAATATTGCTGAAACGATACACGGCTGTATGCACTCAAATCATTTATGCACAAGGATATGGTAGATGTCTCTGGTCCGAGTACCTTGTTTATTGTCATATGAGAAAAGGAGAAACCCTGCCTATCCCCCTGTGGGAGTAAAATTTCAGCTATTGTTTTATTAACTGATCACGCACCTTGGGGGGAAGAGGGGAAGGAAAAAAAAAAAAAAAAAAAAGGAAAAATCTCCGCCCAGGCTGTCCTGCATCACCACATAACCAGCTGATCCCCTGTGGGGATACACAGTTGTTCAGGTTTAAAGTACACATAAAGGGAAAAAATACTATGTGGAAAATATTAAAGGCCCGGCTACCTTTGCAGGGGGAAAAGGAAGAGATTCTGTATATCTGATTGTCTCGGTTCCCTATAGGTGTAGATCTGCAGCTATCTATCTATTCTGAATACCAGTAGATTATGGACTTGGCTGTTCGTGCCTTCTTTGTGAAAACTGTTTATCTACATTAAATATACTTTGAATGTATTCTGAGGAACACACCCCCTGCCCGGCGGGCAGCGACACCATATGTTTATAGGTTCTCATCAGGTGTAGAACTGTAGCCTATAGGTGAACGCTAGCTGACTACCCACCTGGTAACCTACATGTTTAAACGAGAAAAAGACTGTTTGGTTTATCCTTCCCTCTAATTGGCTGGGTGGCTTGGGTTAAGACAACCTACCCTGTTATCCAGGTTGGAGTGACCACCGTTCAGAGTTGGGTTTCCCGAGAGCTCCCCGAGGGAAAGAGGGAAAATGCAGCAATTACGCTCAGCAAAGGACAAAGATAAAAATGCTCAGCAGACAGGCATGGCTGCGGCAGCAAGACTAGAACAATTTGCTCACTCAACAGGGCACATACTTGGGCAACCCACGTCGCAGTCTCCGCCAAAAAAGGGGACCCAGCCTAAAACCCAACAAGGAGGTACAGGAGAGAGAAAAAGCCAAGGGCAGAGTCAACCAAATGCCGTAACACCCAGAGCTCAGGGGGCAAAGGCACAGATACAGGGTGGTAAAAACACCATGCTACCAGATCAAAACCCTAAAATAAATACAGAAACAGCCGGCCCCGTGGCAGGGCCTGCCCCCCCTATGGAGAAAGAACCTACATTAACGGATGTCTTCAGGGCAGTAAAAACCTCTAATGATTCACTTAAAGACCTGTGTGAACAGATGAGAGGAATTAAAGAGGACCTGGCACGGGTAAGACAAGATATGCAAAGGATTGCCGAGAGAACTACAGCACTGGAAGGCAGGATCAGCCAGGTGGAGGACGATGTTATTCCTCTGGTTAAAGAGATGAAGACTATAAGGGAACAGCTACATCGGCAAGCTATTAAATTGGAGGAAATTGAGAATAGGAGCCGAAGAGATAATATTAGGATAGTAGGACTGCCCGAGAAGAGCGAAGGATCTAACCCAACTGAATTCTTAGAAAGCTGGTTAATTGAGACTTTTGGGAGAGAATCCTTCTCAGGATCATTTAGTATAGAAAGAGCACATAGGGTGCCGTTCCGTCCACCACCAGAAGGAGGCTATCCACGAACCCTGTTAATGAAGGTCCTTAATTTTAAGGACAAAGTGACACTTCTACGAAAAGCTAGGGACAAGGGGAATATTTTCTTTAATGGGGTTAAAGTTTCTTTTTATTCAGATTTTTCTCAGGAGCTCCAAAAACGTAGAGCAGAATTTATCCAGGTCAAACGGTCATTACAAAAATTCAAAATTCAGTATGCTCTTCTATACCCGGCCAAATTGAGGGTAATTGCCATGGGGGAAACCCGGTACTTTGAGGATCCAGGGGGGGTGGAAAAATGGGTGGAGGAAAACAGGGAAAGGTTGTTGGCACTGTGACACGCCATGCTACTCTGAATAGATTGCATAAAGGGGGGGGATGGGTTGGGGGGGGGGGGAGGTCGCACAGAGGGCGGGCACGAGAGGATGATGATATGGGTGTATGTGAAGAAAGTGAAGAAAGGGTCAATAGTATGGGTTAAGGTCACTGGTAGCCCCTTGGGGGTTCACCTAGAGAGGTGGGGATGTGGGGAGGGGGGAGGGAGGGGTGGGGGGGGTATGGGTATGGGTACTATTTCAGATCAAAGGTGTGTAAAAGGTCCAGGGAAAAAGGGTACATCCACTGATATAAAAGAGAGAATCATAGAGTATCATAGTAGATGCACAGTAGAGGGAAGAAAAAAGGAAGACACAAAGAGTTTTGAAGGGGGAAATATTAGGATAATGTATGAAAACACTGGTATAGAGATGAAACACGATTGGTTAAAAATATATATAGATACTAGGTGAAGCTTGATGCAAGCTAAAATATTAAGAATGGGGTCGTGGAATATAAGGGGTTTGGGCACAGCGGGTAAGAGGGCAATAGTGTTTTCAATGATGAGTAGCTTTGGGATTGACATGGTTTGCCTGCAGGAAACCCACTTAACAAAAGAAACAGCCCAACAATTACAAAGGCAGAATGGGATATATCAATATCAGTACCACTCGGTTCATGGTTCATATAGTAGAGGGGTTAGTATAATGATTAAGAAAGGAGTGAACTTTTCCTGCACGCAGGCCATCTCAGATGAAATGGGCCGGTATATTTTTCTCTGTTGTCAAATTGAAGATAAAAAGATGGTGGTAGTAAATGTGTATGTACCCCCCCCCATTTAAAATGGAGATCATGCTTAAACTAAATGAGTTCCTGCTGGATAAGCAGGGAATACCAATTATAATAATAGGAGATTTCAACCAGGTATTGGATTACAACATGGATAGATTTCCAGCTCAGAGGACAGTGGAAACTACAAAGAAAGGGCAGCTGAGTCGGTTTATGGAGGAGGTGGGTTGGATAGATTTCTGGAGGGTGCGGAACCCTGACGTTCAGCAATTTTCTTGCTGGTCGGCCACGCATTCTACTCTCTCCCGAATCGACATGGTTATGGGAAATGACAAGGCACTGGAGTTGGTGGAAGAAGTTAAGTATTGGCCTAGGGGGATTTCAGATCACTCCCCCCTTACGCTTGGTCTAAAGATAGGGAGGGAGGAAATACAGAGGGGGTGGAAAATTAACCCGTGTTGGTTTGAGATACTGAAAAATATAGATACCATCCCATCAACACTGAGAGAATTTATTGAAATCAATGCAAATACAGCAGAATCCGGGATTCTATGGGATACCCTGAAGGCCTTTCTGAGGGGATTATTAATTCAGCAGGTAGCGAAGTATAACAAGGGGGTAAGGGCACAAGAAGAAAATAAAAGGGGTGAAGCGGCTGCAGCGGAGGATAATTATATATTAGCCCCAACAGTGGAGGGGAAAAAAAAATGGCTGGAAAAACAACAGGAATATAAACTATGTGTAATACAGAGAGTTGAGACTAAACAGTTGTTACAGCGGCAGGAGGCCTTCATGGAAGGAGAGATGGTGGGGAGAATGTTAGCCCAGGTGGCAAGGGCGAACAGGGCCCCCAGTAATGTATTAGCAATTCGGAGCAGAGAAGGGGGGGTAACCTCGAATCCTAAAAGTATACTAGAAAGCTTTGAGGAGTTCTACAGGGATTTGTATTCCTCAAGGGTAAGGGGAGCTGGGAGAACAGTGATGGAGAGCTTCTTGGGGAATTTAGCACTTCCAAAAATAACACAGGAAGAAAGAGATGGTCTGGATTCCCCAATAACGCTCCCCGAACTTCAACAGGCTGTGGCCGATATGGCAAATCAAAAGTTGCCGGGTCCGGATGGTTTGCCAACAGAAACGTACAAACACTATGGAGATATCCTGCTTCCCGAACTATTGAAGGCTCTGGGGGGGGCAATGGAGGCGGGCTATCTCCCAGGTTCAATGAGAGAGGCAACCATCATTGTGCTCCATAAAGAAGGGAAGGATCCCCTAGACGCCGCCTCATATAGGCCAATTTCCCTTTTATGTACGGATGCTAAAATTTTAGCGAAAGTTATCTCAGCCAGAATGGATAAAGTTATCCCAAAATTAGTCCACCCTGATCAGTCTGGGTTTATAACAAATAGATCAACCAGTACAAACATAAGGAGAGCTTTTTTAAATATTCAAACACCAACAGATAATGAAGGGTTGAAGGCGATATTAGCATTAGATGTGACCAAAGCTTTCGACTCCATAGAGTGGGAATATATTTGGCGCATCCTGGAAGAGTTTGGATTTGGGCCCAGGCTGATCGGGTGGATCAAAATGCTCTATGATAGACCGGTAGCCAGATTAAAAATAAATAATAGATTTTCAAATCAAATAAAATTAGAAAGGGGAACTAGGCAGGGGTGCCCTTTGTCACCCTTACTTTTTGCATTAGCAATGGAGCCCCTGGCGGAACATATCAGAAGGAGCCCTGAGATTGTGGGTTTTCGTAGGAGTATAGGAGAGGAACGTATAGCATTATATGCTGATGATATATTGCTCTTCCTGGGGGACATGGAACACTCTCTGGAAGAAGCAATGAAAGCGGTGGAGAGGTTTGGTAGCTTTACGGGCTTAGAGATTAACTGGACAAAGTCAGAGCTCCTTCCGATGGCCGAAATAGGGGAAGGGATATCATGGAACAGCCCTAAATTAGTAGTTGTAGACTCCCTTAAATACCTAGGGATCAGGATAACAAGGGACCCCAACCAATACGTGGATAATAATTTGATACCAATATTGGGGAAGTTTAGGGAGAAAATAAAAATTTGGAAATCTCTCCCACTGTCTAGAGCCGGGAGATGTTCATTAATAAAAATGATTTGGTTGCCCCAGCTATTGTACGTGCTTCACAATGCCCCTATATGGATCCCCAGAAAATGGTTTGATAAAATAGAGAGCCTGTTCAGGGAATTGGTCTGGAAAGGGGGACAGGCAAGAATACGGCTTCGTACTCTGCAATTGCCACTAGGGGAAGGGGGTCTTGCATTGCCCAATCCCGAGCTATACTATCTAGCCTCGCAATTACAACAATTAGCGGGATGCTGTGCTCAAGGGGGTGGGTCCCCTAACGGAAAAATCCTTTTAATGGGCGCCCGTCACGAGACCATAATAGAAACCGTAGAGGCAGGGTCATTTGGGTTTGTGAACCCAACAATAAAAATGGTTAGTAAAATATGGAAAGTCGTTAAAAAAAAGTTAAAGTATAGGGAGATTAATACATATACCCCAGTCTGGAACAATGGTAATTTACAGGAATTAAGCGTAATGGGTAAAATCAGGGAGTGGGAGAACAGGGGAATTAAAAAAGTGAGCCAATTGTACGAGGGCCAGTCCATCAAAAAATTCGAAGTATTAAAAGGTGAGTTCAATATCCCCCAGAATACACAGTTTAAGTATCTTCAAATTAAACACGCCCTAGAAGCCCAGTTCAGAAACCAACTTATGGTATGGGAAGAATTACCAGTGTTACAGGTTATTGGGATGCCAGGATCTACTAAAGGACTAATATCCATAATATATAAATTATTAAACAGAGGGACTCTAGGAGAACAAAAGCTACCGGAGGTGAAAAAAAAATGGGAACAGGATGTAGGAGCCATTCCACAGGGACAATGGAAGAGAATACTAGAACTAAGCCCGATGATATCGGTCTCACCCGCACAGAGATTCTCGCACTTAATGCTACTTAATAGAGTGTACTATACCCCAAAGATGCTATGTAAATTCGGAAGAAGACCTAATGATAAATGCCCGAGGTGCCAGGGGTTAGGGGATCTTATCCACATGATGTGGAGATGCCCCAAGCTCTTTCGGTACTGGGAAGGGGTGACAGAAGTACTGAAGAGTATATACAACAGGGAATTGGAAAGGGAACCTGGATTGTGTATTTTGGGGTATAGACAGGAAAAGGGAGAAACGAAAAGTACAACAGTGGCAATATTAAGAGGCGTGTACCAAGCGAGGAAGTTGATAATGTTGAGATGGCAATCGCAGGCACCACCTACAGTAAAAAACTGGATTGATATAATGAATGAAACCATCCCGAAGGAGAGAGCCGCATATATAAGGAGATACAATATGAAGGAATTTGAAAGGATGTGGAGACCGTGGATAGAGGGAATACACCAGATACAGCTAGAATAGAGGGGGGGGGGGGGGAGGGGGAGGGGATATAGCGCGGAAAGAGGGGGACAACGTGTGAGATCAAATTTGGGAAGTATCACTATGAAAGCGGCTCCCTCCTTCCTAGTAGATGGAGTATAGACAGCTCCCCTTTTAAAAGAGGGGGGGGGGGGGGTTGGCGGTGGGGGGGGGGGGGGGTGGGGGGGGGGGTTGGTGGGGGGGGGTGGGGGGATGAGGGGGGGGGGGTGGGGGGGGGGGGGGCGGGAGTGGCGGGTGGGGGGGGGGGGGAGATATGAATAATTTGTATGAAAAAAGAATTTTATTTATTGAATATTGAGACGAAATGTAAACTATGTATTATTTTTGGACGGAAAAATTAATAAAGATTATAATTAAAAAAAAGAATTGGTGAGCTGCAATAAACTCCTAGTGGAAATGTATAGGATGGATTATAAATGTAGGAGAACTAAATTGCTAAATTGAGGTTTACTCAAAAGCCTATGGAACTGCTAGCGCTGATATCTTTTGTGGCAATAATCACTAAAGGAAATTTTTGTAATCCATATTTTGGTGTACATTTATTTTCCCCTTCCTTTTTTTCCCATGTAATCCTCCCCTATAACTCCTTTCTTACAACATATAAATTCTCAATTTATGAATACAAGTTTAATGTATTAAAATACAAATAATATATGTGTATGGTTAGATTTACACATGGCATACCTACATGTAAGCCATTGCTGGACAATTGTTGGTTACAAATACCATTTTTTTTTTTTTTTTTTTTTTTTTTTTAATTGTCATTCCAAAACAGATATTTAAGATATGGGAGAATGCTGGTGGTTTGAAACAATTACTGGCTTTTCAACTTATGTGGAGTTACTGAAATTGTCTTCTGGGTCTCACATTGTCATTGAGTCTTGCTGTATTTATACATTCTCAGTCCTGTAAAACAATGTAAAATCCTACAGGGAAAGGAAGACATTTATAATTACTTGGTAGGTAGGCACACCTTTGTGCTCAGATAGAAAGATCTTATTGCCCAAGGCACCAGGTGAAGAAGTAAATTTGCAATTCAGGTTCAACAACTCAACCCAAATATCAGATTTGGGTAGACTGACCTTTTTCTAGTACAATGATGTTTAAAAGTATCATTCCAACTGTAGCACTACCCTGGCAGGGACCCCTTGTAACAACTGGCTCTTCCCTAAAAGTACAGAGACTGCCCACCACCTCAAACGCCTGCCCATTCCCACTGGCTCCAATAACAGTCTAAGGTATGTCTTTTTAGCATTTATTGCTTGAAGAAACCCCAACAAGATTCTTTTACAGCAAACCCTCCTGGAGGTAACAGAAATTGGCCAGCACATCCAGGACTCCATCAAAGAAGCCCCAGTCTATGTAGCAACCTCTGGCACTTAGATCCCTTCTAGCACAAACACAAGTCCACAGCAAGGTCTTTACCTATAACGTTCTTGTAGCTGTCTACCATCTAGCCTCCACAGGCAGATCCTCATTTAGGGAGACAAAGAGATCCTTCTCCGGATCCAGGACTTCAGAATAGTGCCCTCCAGCAAATTCTCCTCTAGCAGTCTTCCCTGGGCTCTCAGCCTGACTCCTGCTGAGACCCAGACTGCAATTTCCTTTTTCAGAAACTTTCTCCTAGGGGTAGTAGCCTCATAGGAGACTGCAACTCTCTTTGAGGTGGAAAACACACTCACCCAGGGCTTTCAAAACATTTACGTCCTTCCCAGCAACCTTCTGGATGCCTCCTTCCAGAGATTGGATGGGACATGACAAATATTCATACAGGTCATCTGCATCTCCCTGCCCTATATTCTGGAAGCTTCTTCCAAAGACAGGTGGGAGAAATCAAATACCCATCTTAGGAAACCCTGAACAGACAAAACCAACCAATCATTGCTCCACTCACTACAGTGAAGTCAAAAACAAAATCTACCTAGCAGCCCAACTAGTAGGGCTCTGCACAACGATCAAACATTGTTACCTATAAACATTGGATGGATGTGACAATGTGGGACATATGTTATAGAATATATAATGAAATTAAAGGTTTCCAAAACCTGTCCCTAAATCTCACCAGCTGTGAATATATGACAGCTAACCTCACCTGTACTGGTGGAGAAATCTATTTTTTTTTTTAGCAACTACCAATAACTTTTGACTCTCTTTGCAGATGTCCACAAGATATTAACAAAATATTAACTGTTAATAGAATGCTAATGCCAGAATCAGGCCCGATCCCTTCAACCTTGGCAAACAGATGACACTAGAAGTCTGAAAAACCATAGCTGTGGCGTAAGACTAAAGCCGCGTACAAAGCCGACCGTTTGTATGCTCCATCGGACAATTGTTGTCGGATTTTCTGTGGACAAATGTTGGATCGCAGGCTTTAAAATGTTCCGCGGACAAATGTCTGTTGTCAGATTCTCAGAAGCAAGGACGAGCTGGAAGTGGTCGGTCTCGTAAACTAGCATTCGTAATGGAGAATTAACATTCGTGACGCAGCAAATTATGAAATCTCGAAATGCAGCACATTCTCTTCTTCTTTTTTTAATGGGATCATAATGAAGCTGCTTTGCTGGTGATACTGATGGAGTTATGGCAAACAAATTTTAAAAGGCTTTTATTTTCTAGTGATATCAAGAATAATATTATTATGCTTTTTTTTTTTTGGGGCAAGTTACCACAACACCATTATCCCGTAGTTTTTATGATCAAAGATACAACAGATGTTGGTGGTCCTTGTCAATTTTACATTGTATTTTTTTAAATGTAATTCCCTACTCCCAAACTGCCATTTGAAGTAAAACACATAGCCAAGTATTATTCTACACAATATTTTTATTGTGCATTAAAAAAAAGAAAACAAATAAAATTAGACATGCTATCTGCCAATAGAAATTAACCAAAAAGTGCATTCTATACATCCAAAAATATAAAAAAAAAATATCAAATCAAATCACTATTCATAGTATTCAACCAAAAAATAAAATAAAAGCCTCATGCACGTGTCCTGCTTCTTAATATAGGGGGTCAACAATGCCAAGAGTTGGTGAAAGCAGGGGTCTATCATCCGGAGATAATTCTGAAAATCATCCGGATTATTCTCCTGGAGCTCCCGCAGCAAAGGCATATGACATAATTGGTCACGATTAATAAAGCAACCAATTTTTGATCCAAGAAATCCTCCTCCTCTTGTTCCTGGACTGGACTTGGGTCAAAGCAATAACTCCAAGGCAATAATAACACGTTATCTCCTCTGATTCCGCAACATGTTTGTTTGACGAACGGCCGTTCAGAAACTAACTGAAAAGCGCTAAATGAAAAGCATGAAATCAAAAGCGCGAATCAACACTCACCACACTTCTACTAACACGAGGAGCCCAAAGGGTGGTGCTACAGAGCTGAAAAAACACGTAGTACGTCACTGCGTTCGTGTTTGTTGGCCGATAATTCCTTGCCGTTTGTATGCAAGACACAATCCAGGCACACGCCTTCGGGCAAAAGTCCAAGGTTTTATCTGCGGAAAATCCGATCGTGTGTATGAGGCTTTAGTCTGATGCCCCGTACACACGGTCGGAAATTCCGACCACAAAATCCGTCAGATTTTTTCTGACGGATTTTGTCCGACACTGGTGTTGCATACACACGGTCGGACAAAGTTGTCGGAAATTCTGATCATCCTGAACGTGGTGACGTTCGTTGCGTACGACGGGATTATGTAGAGGCTAGTAGCCAATAGCTTTGGTCTTGTAATGTGATCTGAGCATGCGTGGCACTTTGTCCGTCGGAATTCGCTACACACGATCTGAAAAAGTCTGATAGGACTTTGTTGTCGGAAAATTTGAGAGCAGGATCTCAAACTTTTTCCATCGGAAATTCCGACGGAAAAAGTCCGATGGAGCCCACACACGGTCAGAATTTCCGACAACATGGTCCGATAGGACATTTTCCGTCGGAAAATCCGACCGTGTACGGGGCATAAGAGAGATTTCTACCAATACAAATCTGCCCTCCAAAAATACAATTCCTGACTCCTCACTGCCAAGCAGACCTAATTTTTCACTCTCATTAACAACTTATCATCCTGTCCCTGTCAACTCTTCTCTACCTTCAATGCTCTACTTTGTCCTCCACTGCCTCCACCCACTAACTCACTCACTGCCCAGGAGATCGCCAATCACTTCAAACAGAAGATTGAAACAATTCGTGAGGAGATCTCTGCTGTTCAGATACCTTTCACGCTTTACACTTCATGCCCACAGGTACAATCATTACTTCCCTTATTTAACCCACCCATTATAGACGAGATTGCTAAACTACTTGCTAACATCCAGCTAACCACCTGCCCTCTGTATGCTGTTCCCTCCCAAATGCTACGTTCACCCTCTGACTCTATCCTACACTCTCTAACCTACTTCTTCAATCTCTCACTCTCTTCTGGAATCTTCCACAAATCTCTAAAACATGCACTAGTCAGCCCCATACGTAAAAAGCTTTCACTGGACCAAACCAATCTTAACAACCTACACCCCTTCTCCTTGCTCCCCTTTTTATCCAAACTATTATTGAAAGTCTGGTCTACAACCGACTGAGCAACCACCTTGCTGAGAATAGCCTTCTTGATCCCCTTCAGTCTGGATTTCGTTCTCAATACTCCACAGAAACTGCTCTCATAAAACTAACAAACGATCTACTAACGGCCAAAACCAATCTACACTATTCTGTACTCCTACTCTTGGACCTTTCTGCTGCCTTTGACAAGGTTGACCACCCCCTCCTCCTCCAAAAACTCCAAGCCGTTGAGCTCCGTGACTCTACTCTTCGCTGGTTCTCTTTCTACTTATCCAACCGCACCATTAGCGTTACTTACAATTCTACTTCCCCCTCCTCTTCCTTTCTCTTTTGGGGTCCCCCAAGGTTGTGTTCTTGGGCTGCTCCTATTTTCGAATCTCCTTCCTGGGTCAGCTGATAGCCTCCCATGGCTTCCAATTTTCTACCCCTCAGCTCACTCCCTCAGTCTCCTCCCGTATCACTAATTTACTAACAGATATATCAGTCTGGATGTCATACCACTTCCTCAAACTCAATCTATCCAAAACCGAACTTATAATTTTTTCTCCACCACGTGCCCTCTCCCCTGATCTCCCTGTCAAAATCGATGGCACAACTACCAGCCCATCCCCTCATGCCAAGGTCCTAGGTCCTGGACTCTGAACTCTCCTTTAAGCCCCACGTCCAATCACTGTCCAAATCTTGCCACCTCAACCTCAGCAACATCTACGAAATACACCCCTTTATAACCAATGACACAACAAAGCTCTTAATTCACTCCCTGGTCATCTCTTGCCTCGACTACTGCAACTCCCTTCTCATTGGATTACCTCTACATAGGCTATCCCCCCTTCAATCCATCATGAATGCCTTGTATCCAGACTCATCCACCTTACCAATCGCTCTGTCTGCTACTCCTCTCTGTCAATCCCTCCACTGGCTTCCACTTACCCAACAAATTAAATTCAAAATATTAACAACATCTTACAAAGCTATCCCCAATTTAGCCCCCAGCTACATCACTAGCTTAGTATCAAAATACCAACCTAATCGTTCTCTGCGTTCCTCTCAAGACCTCCTGCTCTCTAGATTCCTCATCACCTCCTCCTTTGCTTGCCTCCAGGACTTTTCCAGAGCCTCTCCAATCCTATGGAACTCCTTACCCCATTCTGTCCAATTATCTCCTACTCTATTAGCTTTTAGACGTTCCCTGAAAACCCTCCTCTTCAGAGAAGCTTATCCTACCCATACCTAACAACTGTATTTTCATTTTCTCCATCAGTTCATCTGCAGCTGCTGGCTTTTAATAAATGGACACTTACCTGTCCTGCTGTCCCTCGATGTCGGCACCGCAGCTGATGTCTCCATCAGCTGTCGGGTGCTGCCGCTGCCATTGCGGGTAAGGGAACCCAGCAGTGTAGCCTTTCGGCTTCACGCCAGGAACCCTACTGTGCATGCGCGAGGCCCCGATCCTCTCTCCTATTAGCTCGGCGGCCGAGGGAGGAGGAGGAGGGAGCCCCGCGGTGACGTCACGGTGCAATCGCGCAGCGGCGTACTTCCGGAAGTGGGAAATGATACCTGTCAAAGACAGGTATCCTGTCCCCCTCCCCCCTAAAGGTTCCAATTGTGACACCGGAAGGGGGGAGGAATCCGATGAGTGGAAGTTCCACTTTAGGGTGGAGCTCCGTTTTAAGTTATGCTTCTGTAATTACTGTTTGCCAGATTTATCTGCTTATGTTTGTATCTTGCTACCACTACTTGTGCACCCACTGCAGATGCACCGACTAATCTTTGTCGCTCTCCCTTACAAACCTGATACATTCGCCTACTGACTTTGTCTTTATCTCTGACAATGTTTCTGCTTGCTCCTATACTGCTACTTGTGTACCAAACCCAGTCTGTTGTAACTACAAACTTGTCTGCTATTTCAGCTACTGTACTCCAAGCCTGACCCATGGCAGACATGAGCCTGGCCATGACAGATAAATTATACTGATTTACTAGGTATAATTTTTTTTCTTATGTACCATAAGATAGATAATTACAGATAGTTACCTTTAGATGGACTTTCTGGCTCTATCTCAGGCTCAGTAGGAGGTTTAAGAAAACGAGGGGGTTCTCCGGGTACTTTTGAAGGTCTGTCCTTATTCTTCAAGAGCCTCTTCATTTTATCTGCAATCCAGTTACCTCTCCTATGACTAAATACAAAGCATCCAATTAACTCCCATATACCATACATTACTTTTAATTTTCAGAACAGTTGCTTTGTCAAGGATACATGGTGGTTATCTTGATATAAGAGCTGGCGTAGAGAGCCAGATGTCTCTATGAGAATAATGGCATAGGAGACACATCTACCTCCCTTAAAAGCAGCTGGACCAGTTGCATTGTGCTGTAACTCTTGAATGATGGTGCTGCCTCATTGAGAATATGGATGGATCAATCCCACTGTATTAATGTTCCAGCAAGTTGGAAAAATGATGGTCAGTAGGGCTCGTTATCAGCTTTCAATGGCCTATTTTTGGATGGATGTTTATGACCATACCTAATTTATCCAAACAGTAACTCTGTTTGATGAAGAAATGAATAGTTAAATGATAACTGTAGTTGCAAAATCAATTACATCACTGCAATGTGTCGTTTTTTTGCTATCATTCTGTAAGTTTACATTGTATAAATTATTCTCTATGAGCCAACCTGCCTCAGACCCAATGCCTTCCTCTCCCTCTTGAGGTAACTGCCTGCTCTTCATTTACCTTTATTGGTTCACCGGCTGTGTCTCCTGTGGATGTTGTTTACACACTGACCCTGCAAACAAGCATATAGCTCTGTTGCTGTGGCAGCAATATTCAGGCGTCTTTTGTGTGCAGATCACCAGCAACTGAGTCGCAGACACAAGTTACAACCATCTGCCCCATGTATGGACACATGCACAGCCAACGCGTATCATTCCTCTGTACTGTCTTTTTTGCATTTATTTTGGCCTTCAGCCAGTGAATCTATGATATATTTGAATATAATTACCTAATCTCATATCACCCCTGAAGAAGGAATATAACGATGTAAAATCAAATTACGAAACATGTCGGGTTTATGTCATTTGAACTAGCCTACCAGTCTGCGATCAGTCTGGTCTATGCTTCTTCTCGACAAACGAGTTTGGGTTATTGTAGAGTATTATTCTATATATCTATAATGTTCATCGATGTACGTGTAGCGATACCCCACAGTTAAGAGGGCCGCTGGTTTGTTTTGGGTCCCTGAGTACAGCTCCACCAACCCCTGGCAATTTGCTCTACCCGCTCTGGCACAGTTAGTAAAGGGGTATGTTTCTATGCACATAAAAAATATCACTTATACTCTAAGTGTAATGGGTATGAACTCACAAGCAGACTGCTGAGATAAGAATAACTGGCTTTACTTTGTCAGTAAGAAAGAGAAATAGCAACATGCATTTAACATATGACTTATAATACTTTAGCAGGTCCCTGCAATATGCACTTTAACATGAACACATATATGTAACAAACTAACAATGGGGAAACGGAGTGC
Source organism: Lithobates sylvaticus (assembly GCA_028564925.1). Lineage (NCBI taxonomy): Eukaryota > Metazoa > Chordata > Amphibia > Anura > Ranidae > Lithobates > Lithobates sylvaticus. The sequence goes on along the minus strand of CM053034.1, from coordinate 60,551,289 downwards.
CAAGCGTGGCGACCGTCTGCTATGCACCCCTGAGGTGCAATAAATCTATCTGCGCCTACCTAACGGACCAGGCCTGATCCCTAGCAATAGAGCTCAGTCCTTGAATAAGTACAGTGTTCTTCACCGGCAATAGATCTGTAGAGGTGGTGCACATGTAGCTTTAAATGGTGTATTTGTAATCCACAGAAAGTAACATTTGCTGCTCTGAGGTGAATTGTGCCTAGGCAGTTCAATAGGCATAAACGTGTGTATAGTAATGCAGGATGAGCCTTCCAGCTCTCTCACCAATCCTGGGGTACCGTCCTCAGCTCCGGTCCCTCTAATGGCGGCTCCGGCCTCCTCCGTCACAGCCCCTGCGCTCCGGTCCTCAGCTCCGACCGACCGACTGTAGGGAAGAGTCTCCGCTCCGCTGCTGCTGACTCTGAGGGATGAGAGTCTCTCTCCACCTGCTGCAAAGCCCAGGCTTCAGGCCTTCAGCAGTCCCGGTCCGCACAGGTGTCTCCTCAGGAACAAGTCTCCGCGTCACCAGCTCAGTCAGAAGAGGGAGACCAGTCACAGGAGGCATCAGAAGAGGAAGAGGCGGTCTCTCCTCCTTCTTTTTATAACCTCCCCCAGCAGCCTCTCGGGCGGAAACAAGCAGCCCGGGAGCCTGGGGGATTATGGGGAATGTAGTCTTTTCCCCTAAAAGGGGTACGACCCCGCTACACACTCCCCCCACTTTGAATCTTTGGTCCCCAAAGACAGTGTTCAAATTACAAGCTTTCTCGGGAACAACACGTTCACATAATTTGGACAGGGGAGCTTCCCACCAACTAGCATAAGATGGGGAGCTGTCCTGTCTACAGGTCACTTCAGTGTGGGCGACCTGTTTAACTGTGCCAGAGAGTGAGCTGGGGTTGCCCTCCACCAAATGAACAGTGGATGGGTCAGGGCCTTCAGCACTTCTCCTTGCTGTGGTAACAGAGTCCTCTGAACTTTCTCCCATCTTGGGGTAAGTTAACTTCTTGGGAGGCTTCACACTTCTGCGAGCTCTCTGTTCTCTTGGGACTTCTTCAGGAACACATTCTGGCAACATCTCTGGTTCTGGAACATCTACTTCTTCTTCCTCTGAGTAGAGACCAGGGATATCTTCCCAGCACTCAGGCACAACACTGAATGGCACAAACTCTGTGGCTTCTGGGTTCAATGTTTTATCTTCCACATCCTCAGTAGGTGGAAGATCTATGGCAGAATTTCCTGGGATTGAGGAAGGCCATAGCCATTCAAGTTCTCCTCTTTTTTCCTCTGGTTGGGGGTCCTGTCCACCCCTAACTTGGGATGTTTGAGACCTAGTAATAGGCCTGGGGGTATCCAGAATGGAAACAGATTCAGGTAAGTCTCTTACTGGAGGCATTCTGACTGCTTCAGTGAGTGGGAGCAAGTGATTCCTGTGCCAGGTCTTCAAAGGCCCCACTCTTCCTTCTGGCTTCAACTTGTAGACAGGCAATCCAGGTAGCTTTCTACAAATGATATATGGCTCTGATCTCCATCTATCAGCAATCTTGTGTTTTCCAGGGATCCCTAGATTGCGTAACAGTACACGGTCCCCAGGCTGTAGGTCCTGTACTCGAACCTTTAAGTCAAAGTTCCGCTTGTTTCGGGCCCCCCTCTGATCAGAGGCCGCTTGAGCTTTCTCATAAGCTATCTTCAGACTGTGCCTCAGTCCACATATCCTTTGTGGGAGGCAGCAGAGGCATGGTCTAAGGAAATGCCAAAGGCCAAATCCACTGGCAATCTTGCTTCTCTCCCAAACATAAGTCGGTAAGGGGAAAAACCTGTCACATCACTAATTGTACAGTTGTAAGCATGCACTAGAGCTGAAATGTGTTGACTCCAATGTTGCTTCTTCTCTGTTTCCAAAGTTCCCAACATGTTCAATAGGGTCCTGTTGAACCTTTCAGGCTGGGCATCACCTTGAGGGTGATATGGTGTAGTTCTAGACTTCTCTACTCCCAGAGAATATAGTAGCTTCCTGATCAGGCGACTCTCAAAGTCCCTTCCTTGGTCTGAATGGATTCTCTGTGGAAGTCCATAATGAACAAAGTATTTCTCCAAAAGTACCTTAGCTACTGTAGAGGCCTTCTGGTCCTTGGTTGGGAAAGCCTGGGCATAGCGAGTGAAATGGTCGGTTATCACCAGAACATTTCCCAATCCACTCAAATCGGGTTCGAGGCAGAGAAAATCAATGCATACCAGATCCATTGGGCCTTGACTCTGTAGATGGCCCATTGGGGCAGCTTGATGGGGTAAAGTCTTTCTCTGAATGCATCTTGCACAGGAATGGCAATACTCCTCCACTTCGGCCCTCATGCAGGGCCAATAAAACCGGTCTCTGATAAGTTGGAAGGTTCTCTCTGCTCCCAAGTGACCATGCTGGTCATGTAAGGCAATTAGCACAGTCTCTCTATGCTTTTCTGGGAGAAACAACTGCCACTTGTCTTCTGGGCCATCAGAGGGGCCCCTTCGGTAGACTACCCCCTGATGCACCTGTAACTTGTCCAACTCTCTCCTCAGTAGGCGAGCTTCTTTGGAAGGGTGAAGGCGAAGTCCCTCCGAACTCTGGCCTTCCAGGGCTTTCAGGACCAATTTCCCCATGGGATCTTCCAATTGGTCACACCTTAACTCCTTCTTGGACAGCTTCGGTAGACACTCTTCTTCTAGTTGAGTTACCCCACAGTAACACTTTGGGACTCCCACTGTGGTAACTCCTATCTCTTCAGCTCTGGATCCTCCTCTGGCTTGGAGGTCAGCCCCCTGACAAAGGGCTCGCACTCCATCTGGTGCCACTTGAGTCCAGTCTTCCCAGTCATCGACCATGACATGGGATCTTCGGGACAGGGCATCTGCATCCCTATTTCCAGCCCCTGGTCTGTACTTGAGGCTGAAATTGAATCCAGACAACGCCGCCAACCATCTGTGTCCAGTTGCATCCAGCTTGGCGGTGGTGAATAGGTAGGTCAAGGGGTTGTTATCTGTCTTTACAGTAAACTCGGCCCCATACAGATAGTCTCTCAGTTTGTCAACAACTGCCCATTTGAGGGCTAAGAACTCCAACTTGTGGGTGGGATAGTTCTTCTCGGAGGGGGTCAGGCTCCGGCTCACATAGGCCACTGGTCGTAGCTGGTCTTCATACTCCTGGTAGAGTACTCCACCTAGGCCCTCATGGCTGGCATCAACGTGTAGCTCATATGGTCTAGTGGGATCAGCGTAGGCCAAAACTGGGGCGGTGGTGAGACTTCTCTTCAAGGTTCTGAAAGCCTCTTCACACCTTGAGTTCCATTGGTCTTGGACCGACTCACCGGGCCTCCTAGGCCCCAATCCATCTTCCTCCCCTTCTGTCTTGAGCAGCTCGTTGAGGGGTTTGGCAATGCGGGCAAACCCATCCACAAACCTGCGGTAGTAGGAGCAGAACCCCAAGAAAGACCGAAGTTCTGTAACTGTTGTGGGCCTTGGCCACGAAGTAACTGCCTCCAACTTCTCAGGGTCTGTAGCCACTCCTTTTTTAGACACTATGTGTCCCAGATAGTTCACAGAGGACTGATAGAACCGACACTTCTCGGGGGAAAGTTTGAGTCCCTCTTCACTGAGCCTCTTCAGTACTTTCTCCAATCTGGCTTCATGTTCTTCCAAAGTCTTTCTAAAGACAATGACATCGTCCAGGTACACAAGGACTTCTATGAGGTTCATGTCTCCAACTGTCCTTTCCATAAGGCGTTGAAATGTAGCAGGAGCTCCAGATAGGCCCTGAGGCATCCTGTTGAACTCAAAGAATCCTACTGGGGTTATGAAGGCAGTCTTTTCTCTGTCTTCTGGATGCATGGGGATTTGATAGTACCCACTCTTGAGGTCCATCACACTGAACCACTTAGCTCCAGATAAACTCTGTAAGGCATCTTCTATCCTTGGCGTGGTGTACTGGTCAGGAATGGTCCTCCTGTTGAGAGTTCTGTAGTCAATGCAGAGCCTCAATGACCCATTCTTCTTCCTGACTACCACAATGGGGGAGGCATAGGGGCTTCTGGACTCCCGAATCACTCCCGTCTTCTTCAGTTCCGCAAGCTGCTCCCTCAGATCCTCCAGATCTGCTAGCGGGACTCGCCTGACTCGCTCTCTGAATGGCTTGTCCTCTTGCATGCGGATTCGATGGGTGGCACTCCTCGCACACCCCACATCAAACTCATCTTTAGAGAAAATCTTCTCCCATCTGGTCAGCTGGGCCTTGGCTCTCTCTTTCCAAGCTCCAGATAGGTTTGGGTTTTCCATGGAGAGTTTCTTCCAAACATCTTCTCCTTCACCCGTCCCCTTCACTTCTGACCAGCCAACTGGGACAGCAGGACTCACCTGTCCCAGAAGCATCCTGGCAGGGATCTCCACAGGCCGTTCCGTGGGGTTCCTCACACTGACAGGGACTCTTCCTCTAGCCTTCTTCAGGTCCTTCAATGAGATTACTTCTGGTATCACTTCCAGACCTGAGTGACCCTCCATTGGGTCGGGTTCCAGCATAACAAAGGGGCCAGGCTGCTCCCAATTAAGTTTCACCGTGGCTCTCATGCAGGTCACCTCTCCAGGCTGCAACACTGCTCCTTCTTTTCCAAGCCTCCATACCCTTCCTATCCCCTCACTTGGGGTCTTCTGCTCTAGGACCAACCGCTGGTAGGCTGCCTTCAGCATGGGATGGATCTTGGGAGCTGAAAGATTCTCTTTCTTCACCAGGGGGGTCAGAAGCCTTCTGACTAGGTCCCTGTTCGTCCCTATGATCAGGGAAGTCTTGCTGGTTCCAGGTGGACGAGGGCACACCACTGCTAGGGTGTCGAACACTTCAGTCTTCCCAGCTACGGATGGGTCAAAGGTCAACCGTATGGGCAGGTATCCATCATAGGGGAAACTCTGAGTTCCCAATCCCCTTATCTCCAACTCTTCTATCTTCTGTATTGGCAGATGACTCAGGTATCTGTCATAGAAGTCCCTGTACAATAGGGTCACTTGTGCTCCAGTGTCCAAGAGAGCCTTCGTGTACACTCCTTCCACTTGGATGGGTACAGTAGGAGATGGACCAACTAGCTCTTCTGGGTAGGGCCGAGTTGGTGCTGTCCTCTTCTGTGGACTCTTTTCTTTGCCAGCACTTGATCTGCACTTGCTCCTTTCTTGAGCCTGGTATGCATTAATTTTCTCCCTCTTACTGGGAGTGTGAACCCGTTGAGGGACATTGTTATCTCTCACTTTTAAGGGTTCTCGCTTGGGAGTGCTGTGTCTCTTCGGAGGGGTCTTGCCCCCTTTCTCTGGGGTGTACCTTCTTTGAGGATCCCTGGGTTCCTTCCGAGGGGTTTGATCTCCTCGCTTTCTTTTCCTGTTATGCTTCTTGGAGCTCACTGAAGGTGATGGGCACCCGGTTGACTCCTTCACCGGGGCCCTTTGGCGTTTCCCGCCGGCTGGCGACTTTCTGTTTTCTTCTTCTTGGGACTGGCACATACAGCTGCAATATGGCCAATTCCTCCACAGTTAAAACAGATCATCTCACCGTAGTCAGGTGGGGATGCTGGTGCTGAAACAGCTGGAAACAATTCCCTCCTGCTTGCTTCTTTCTTGGGACTGGGCGTCTCTTTCGCCACTAGAGATGTCAGTATCTCCATCATCTGGGACATCTGCAACTTCAGGGCATCTACTTCTGTCTCTCTTTCAGGGGTTAAGGCCGACCTGACCGTGGCCACTGGAAGCTTTGTAGACCCCATTACTTGCTTTTCCCGTTTCTCTTCCAACATGGCCTCTTCTTCTCTGACCATTCGAATGAGATCAGGGTAGTCCAGGCTCTTCCCATCCTGCCGGATGCGTAGTACTAGTGCGACAGGGTCCAGGGGTTGGGCTCCCCTCATCACCTGCTGGGCACGGGCTTCATCTACCTTCCCCGGATCTATCCCCTTCTTCAGGATAATCCTATGCAGGATCTTGTCTATACGTCCCATATACTCTGACAGCTTCTCCCCTGTCTTCTGGTAACAGTGTTCCAGTTGATAGGTAAGTTCTGTGACTTTTTCTGTCCCACCAAACACACTTTCCAGGATGTCTATGTAATCCTGGGCAGTGCAATCCTTTTTGCTTGTCTTCAGATTGCGTATGGCCTCTAAGGCAGGTCCTTTTAGGCTCTCAACAATCCTTTGCTTCTTTCTGCCTTCTGGGACCTCCCATTCTTCTAAGGCCTGCGTGGCACCATCTAACCACTCTTCAAACCTCTCTTCTCCCGAGGGTACAGGTGTCCTCCCTGAAAACATCCGGAGTTTCCTGTATCCCGACATTGGGTAATCCCCGGGGTCTCTTCTGCACTGAGTCACAATCTCCCCTAGGACAGCACACAGTTCTGCACTAAGAGTAGGTTGTGCGGGTGCGGGACTTTCCGCGCCCTTCTGCCCTTCCTTCTTTGGGGATAGCATGGCTTTCATAGGAGAGCAGTCTCCCTTGCGCGGCAGCGCATGCAGCACTTGGTAGGCCTGACCATTCGGTGCTCGTATGCTTTGGCTCCTGAACTGCTCTGGAGTCTCTTCCTTCCATTCTATTAGGGCGTATGTATACCCAGCATCATTTCTCATGTCCATTATCCATGACTTTTGGCATGGGGATAGGGACATTATGAGCTGCTTCACTGCCTCTCTCTGCCATATCCCTGGCAGTTCAATGACTGCTGCTGCGGCTGGATCAGTGGCCCATGTTGCGGACCACCGTCCCACTTCTATTGGGTCCATGCCGGTACCTTCTGGCGGCTTTTCCCGCTGACTCAGGATCCCGGATTACGAGCCCCCACGTGTAGCGATACCCCACAGTTAAGAGGGCCGCTGGTTTGTTTTGGGTCCCTGAGTACAGCTCCACCAACCCCCGGCAATTTGCTCTACCCGCTCTGGCACAGTTAGTAAAGGGGTATGTTTCTATGCACATAAAAAATATCACTTATACTCTAAGTGTAATGGGTATGAACTCACAAGCAGACTGCTGAGATAAGAATAACTGGCTTTACTTTGTCAGTAAGAAAGAGAAATAGCAACATGCATTTAACATATGACTTATAATACTTTAGCAGGTCCCTGCAATATGCACTTTAACATGAACACATATATGTAACAAACTAACAATGGGGAAACGGAGCGCCAAGCGTGGCGACCGTCTGCTATGCACCCCTGAGGTGCAATAAATCTATCTGCGCCTACCTAACGGACCAGGCCTGATCCCTAGCAATAGAGCTCAGTCCTTGAATAAGTACAGTGTTCTTCACCGGCAATAGATCTGTAGAGGTGGTGCACATGTAGCTTTAAATGGTGTATTTGTAATCCACAGAAAGTAACATTTGCTGCTCTGAGGTGAATTGTGCCTAGGCAGTTCAATAGGCATAAACGTGTGTATAGTAATGCAGGATGAGCCTTCCAGCTCTCTCACCAATCCTGGGGTACCGTCCTCAGCTCCGGTCCCTCTAATGGCGGCTCCGGCCTCCTCCGTCACAGCCCCTGCGCTCCGGTCCTCAGCTCCGACCGACTGTAGGGAAGAGTCTCCGCTCCGCTGCTGCTGACTCTGAGGGATGAGAGTCTCTCTCCACCTGCTGCAAAGCCCAGGCTTCAGGCCTTCAGCAGTCCCGGTCCGCACAGGTGTCTCCTCAGGAACAAGTCTCCGCGTCACCAGCTCAGTCAGAAGAGGGAGACCAGTCACAGGAGGCATCAGAAGAGGAAGAGGCGGTCTCTCCTCCTTCTTTTTATAACCTCCCCCAGCAGCCTCTCGGGCGGAAACAAGCAGCCCGGGAGCCTGGGGGATTATGGGGAATGTAGTCTTTTCCCCTAAAAGGGGTACGACCCCGCTACATACGATTTTAGGATTTTTTATCCATTCATGTTTACATGATATATATATATATATATCTTTTTTCATAACTATATATAAATAAAGTTGGCACCATTGTGCCCCCTTTTTTATTCACATTTTGTCAATTGTATTTTGATCTTAATACTACATTGTTGCCATACAAAGTCCAAAGGGGCATGTTCTGTTCTGTGCATGTTCTGTTCTGTGCATGCTTTTGTATAATGTTATTAGGATGTTGATAGCAACAACACATTTATCGATTTCTCAAGCAAATCTTTTCTTCCAAGCCAGGAATTAGCGTAGTGGAACAGCAAGCAAATCTGGAGCCAGAAGGAATGTCAGCCAAGCAAGTCTTTAACAGGAGCACGGAAGAAAGTCTCTGTGATGTTGACCAAAGTAAAGGCAGAGATCATCTGGGCTGGCGGGCTTAAGTAAGCAGGACTGACAAGCAGGATATCATCAACAGGTGAGTCACTGTGGAGAGTAGACATGTGCGATTAGTTTCGTACGAATTTACGAATCCGTAGTACGAATTTTTTCGAATACGAATTCCGTACGGAATACGAAATTCCATTTACGAATTTCGTCGCCAAATTATTCGAATCCGACTACCAAATATCGAATTTCAACTAATATGAAAGAAATTATTATAGCGGATATAACGAATGATTCAAATGAATTCGAATGATTTGAATGACAAAGTGTCATTTTTGCAGGAAAAATTCCGTTTACGAATTTCAGCTCCAAATTATTTGAATCAAACTACCAATATCGAATTTCAACTAATTTGAAAGAAATTATTATAGCGTATATACCGAATGATTCGAATGAATTTGAATGATTCGAATGACAAAGTGTCATTTTTGCAGGAAAAAAAGCTATTTAAAATCACTCGCGGGTATTGCCGGCTAATGAATTGTCGGCTCCGTAACACAGAGAACAGTCATTCATTGATAAAAAAAAAAAAAAAAGCGTGGGGGTCCACGCAAATTCAATAACCAGGCCCTTCAGGTCTGCTATGGATATTAAGGGGAGCCCCAGCCAAAAAAAAAAAAATGGCGTGGGGTCCCCCCTAAATATCCATACCAGACCCTTCAGGTCTGGGATGGATTTTAAGGGGAACCCCGGCCAAAAAAAAAAAATGGCGTGGGGTCCCCCTCAAAATCCATACCAGACCCTTTATCCCAGCACGCAACCTGGCAGGCCGCAGGAAAAGAGGGGGGCGAGAGCGCCCCCCCCTCCTGAACCGTACCAGGCCACATGCCCTCAACATTGGGAGGGTGCTTTGGGGTCCCCCCCAAAGCACCTTGTCCCCATGTTGATGAGGACAAGATCCGCGTCCCCACAACCCTGGCCATTGGTTGTGGGGGTCTGCGGGCGGGGGGCTTATCGGAACCTGGAAGCCCCCTTTAACAAGGGGACCCCCAGATCCCGGCCCCCCCCTGTGTGAAATGGTAAGGGGGTTTTTGTACCCCTACCATTTCACCAAAAAAAGTGTCAAAAATGGTAAAAATGACAGGAGACGGTCTTTGACAATTCCTTTATTAAAATCTTCTTTCTTCTGGTCTTCTTCCTTCTTCATCCTTCGGTTTCTTCATCTTCTTCTTCCGGCATCTTCTTTCATCTTCTTCTTCCTCCGATCTGCTTCTTCTTCCTCCGGTCTTCTCGTCCTTCTCGTCCGGCATCTTCTTCCATGGCGTCGGCGTCTCTTCTCGGGCCGCTCCTCGCAATGGGAGGCTCCCGCTGTGTGAGGCTTCGCTGAGTCTGACAGGTCTTTTAAACGGAGGGCACCTGGTGACCCCGCCCCCCTCTGACGCACGGGGACGTCATGGGGACTTCCCTATGGCTTTCCCCATGACGTCAGAGGGGGGCGGGGTCACCAGGTGCCCTCCGTTATAAAAGACCTGTCAGCCGGAGCGAAGCCTCACACATCGGGAGCCTCCCATTGCGAGGAGTGGCCCGACAGAAGAACAGACGCCGACGCCATGGAAGAAGATGCCGGACGAGAAGGACGAGAAGACCGGAGGAAGAAGAAGTGGATCGGAAGAAGAAGATTGAAGAAGAAGAAGATGGAAGAAGATGAAGAAACCGAAGGATGAAGAAAGGAAGACCAGAAGAAAGAAGATGAAAGAAGATTTTAATAAAGGAATTGTCAAAGACCGTCTCCTGCGATTTTTACCCTTTTTGTTACTTTTTTGGTGAAATGGTAGGGGTACTTTTGTACCCCTTACCAATTCACACAGAGGGGGGGCCGGGATCTGGGGGTCCCCTTGTTAAAGGGGGCTTCCAGATTCCGATAAGCCCCCCGCCCGCAGACCCCCACAACCAATGGCCAGGGTTGTGGGGATGAGGCCCTTGTCCCCATCAACATGAGGACAAGGTGCTTTGGGGGTCTCAGACCCCCAAAGCACCCTCCCAATGTTGAGGGCATGTGGCCTGGTACGGTTCAGGTGGGAGGGGGGGGTGCTCTAGTCCCCCCTCTTTTCCTGCGGCCTGCCAGGTTGCGTGCTCGGATAAAGGGTCTTTTGAGGGGGACCCCACGCCATTTTTTTTTTTTGGCCGGGGTTCCCCTTAAAATCCATCCCAGACCTGAAGGGTCTGGTATGGATATTTAGGGGGGACCCCATGCCATTTTTTTTTGGCTGGGGTTCCCCTTAATATCCATACCAGACCTGAAGGGTTTCTTTTTTTTTTATCAATGAATGACTGTTCTCTGTGTTACAGAGCCGACAATTCATTAGCCGCAAGTGATTTTAAATAGCTTTTTTTCCTGCAAAAATGACACTTTGTGCAGGAACAGTTCTCAATATTACATATACTGAATCTCAAATTCATTCTAATCATTCAAAGCATTCATTATATACGCTATAATAATTTCTTTCGTATTAGTTGAAATTCGATATTTGTAGTTGGATTCGAATTGTTCTCTGTGTTAGGGAACCGACAATTCATTAGCCGCGTTAACGTTTCGTAACGATTCGTAACTTGAAATTGAAATACGATATTTGTAGTTGGATTCAAATTGTTCTCTGTGTTACGGGAACCGACAATTCATTAGCCTCGTTAACGATTCGTAATGATTCGTAACGATTCGTAACTTTACTAACGATTCGTAACGATTCGAAAAAAAATTTACGATTCGTTTCGTATATAAAAAAATTTGTAATTCTTGTACGAAATTCCGTTCGAATTCGTACGAAATACGAATTTCGTACGAATTCGATCGGAATTTCGTACACGAATTACGAATTGCAAATTTTTTTATATACGAAACGGAACGAAACAAAACTAATTTTTTGACAGTTCCCATGTCTAGTGGAGAGATAGAAGCTGGCAATTAGCTACAGCAGAGCGGCCAGCTCAGAGAAGGAAGGGCTGAGCCCAGCCCTGACAGTACCCCCTCCTCAACGACCCCTCCCCCTCAGAGGACCACCAGGCTTAAGGGGAAAACATCTATGGAAATCACGGAGAAGGACAGGGGCATGTACATCCGAGGATGAGACCTAAGAGCATTCCTCCGGAACCCTTTCCAATGTACCATGTACTGTATGCGCCCACAGAACCTACGGGAGTCAACAATGGACTGTACTTCATATACCTCATGGTTCTCAACCTGTACGGGGTGAGTACGTGGCACTGAGGTAGTAAATCGGTTGCAGACCAAAGGTTTTAATAAGGAGACATGAAATACATTTGAGATACGCATATTAGAAGGAAGGTCTAATGCGTAAGCCACTGGGTTAATCCTACGGAGAATACAGAAAGGCCCAATAAACCGAGGTGCAAACATCAGAGAGGGAATACGAAGTCGGAGATTGCGAGATGACAGCCAGACTCTGTCCCCAGCCTTGTAGGAAGGCGAAGGCAGGTGTCTTCCTGTCTGTACCTATCATTAGCATGACAAAGCCTCCTGGACTTGTGCCAAGTGGAACGAAGACCACAGAGATGCTCCTCTAACGCAGGAATACTCTGCGGAACAAATGAGTCAGGCAACATGGAAGGTTGGAAACCATAGTTCGCCATAAACAGGGACAATCGGGAAGCAGAATTCAAGGCACTATTTTGAGAAAACTCCACCCACGGTAAGAGGTCTGACCAGTTGTTATGATGGTCAGAAATATAGCAACGTAGGAACTGCTCCAAGGACTGATTGGCTCGTTCTGCAGCCCCATTAGACTGCGGGTGATACGCAGAGGAAAAAGGAAGCTGAATTCCCAACTGTGCACAAAAGGCTCACCAGAACCGGGACACAAACTGACTACCCTATCCGAGATGATCACCTTGGGTGGCCCATGTAAGCGAAAGATCCTCCAAGCAAAAATGGAAGCCAGTTCCTTAGAAGTGGGTAACTTCTTAAGTGGAATACGATGAGACATTTTCGAGAACCGGTCAACCACCATAAGGATAACTGTGTTGCCCTGGGAGTTGGGTAACTCCACAATGAAATCCATAGACAGGTGGGTCCATGGCCTCTCTCCATTGGGTATGGGTTGTAGAAGGCCCACTGGAAGGTGTCGTGGAGTCTTACTCTGAGCACACACTATGCTAAAATGATCACTAACAGCTCTCTGTTCCCAATCTCGTAATTGCACTCCGCAGGTGACAATTTCTTGGAAAAGTAGCCACAAGGATGCATATCGCCCTCAGAAGTAGGACGTTGAGACAGAAGGGTGCGCACTTCAGTTTCAGAAGCATCAACCTCAAGGATAAAAGGTAACATAGGATAAGGATATGCCAACACAGCAGAAGAAAGAAAGGCAGCCTTGAGACTCTCAAAGCCCTTAATGGACTCCGGAGACAAACTCTGTGGGTTACCATCCTTTCTGGTCATATCAGTCAAGGGCTTGACCAGAGATGAGAAGTTACGAATAAAATTCCTATTATAGTTGGCAAAGCCAAGAAACACTGCAGAGGACGTAAACCCATGGACTGCTGAAAGTTTCTCTGGGTCCATCGATAAACCAGCAGTGGAAATTACATAACCCAGGAATTTAACCTGTTCACGATGGAGTTCGCACTTCTCCAATTTACAATAGAGATTTTTCTATCATAGTTTCTGAAGCACACGACAGATATCTGTGTGGTGGCTCTCCAGACACTTGGAAAATATGAGGATATCATTGAGATAAACCACCACACATAACTGCAACAAATCTGGGAGGACATTGTTAATAAATTCCTGGAAAACCGCCAGAGCAAGGGCTTATCCTTCTGGATAACTGGGGACAAAGCAACGCCACTTAAGGTCAGTCCGTGACAGGACCTCAAGGTTTGGGCGTTCCGTGGACAAGTAGGACAAGACTTCAAAAAGTTACCTGCCTGGCCACAATAAAGTCACAATCTCTCCCTCCTCCTAAGGGCTCTCATATCTGCAAAGAAACGTGTGAAGTGCATGGGTTCACCTTCACTGACCTACTCAGGACCAGGAAGCATGAGAGGTAATGGAGGCAAGGGTGGGACTGCAAAGCTCAGAGACAAATGTACAGGAGGCTTCTGCAAGCGCTCCTTAAAAGAGAGTCTTTCTCTGAGTCTGGAGTCAATGGGGATGGCAAATGTGATCAACTTCTCCAGCTCAGTGAGTATATCTCGGGCTGCTATCTCATCCTTGATGGTATCTGAGAGACCATGAGAAAAAGCAGCCACGAGGGCCTCATTGTTCTAAGCAACCTCTGCTGTCAGAGTACGGAATTTGGTGGCGTAATCGGCAACACTCATACTCTGTTTGATGGACATGAGGCACTTGGCAGCATTCTCTTGCGTGTGAGAATGTCAAATACCCTTTTAAAGGAAGCCACAAACTCTGGGTAACTCAGGACAATGGGTTTTTGTGTCTCCCATAGAGGGTTTGTCCAGGCCAAAGCTCTCTCAGAAAGCAAAAATATCACAAAACCTACTTTGCTTCTGTCCGTGGGAAACACCTGGGGCAGCATCTCAAAGTATATCTCAACCTGGTTGAGAAACCCTCTGCATTGGACTGGTTTGCCCAAAATCGCTGGGGAAGCGGGCGGAACCAGACATACCTCTTATAGAGGTAATACTCAAGGTGGGTGCCTGCAAAGAGACTGGAGCAGCAGCAGGGACGGCCTGCAACACAGGTTGTACGGAGCAGCCACAGTGGGAGATTTCAGGTTAGCCGTGTGACTCAGGAGCATTTGTAACGCCATGGCAAACTGATCCATGGGATGATCCTGCTCATCCAATCTGGAAAAAATATTACCAACAAGTGGATTGACAGCATCTTCTGAACTTATGGGCTTCGCCTACTGTCAGAAACCATGAATCAGACCAAGACAGAACTACAGTTAAATCACACTTGTTTAACCACTTCAGCACCGGCGTATTGTAATATGATGCCCGCAGATGGGATCTCCCATCCTGGGCAGGCTTCGCTCGGGACCCGGTGCGCGGGCACCCGCGATTGCCCGGGAACACAGTAGGACCGTGGACCTGTGTGTGTAAACACACAGATCCACGTCCTGTCAGAGGAGAGGAGACCGATGGTGTGTTCTCAGTACAGAGAAACACTAATCAGTCTCCTCCCCTTGTGAGTCTCCTCCACCCACAGTTAGAATCACTCCCAGGGAACATAATTAACCCCTGCAGTGCCCCTAGTGTTAACCCCTTCCCTGCCAGTCACATTTACACAGTAATCAGTACAATTTTATAGCACCGATCGCTGTGTAGATGTGAATGGTCCTAAAAATGTGTCCGATGTGTCCGCCATAATGTCGCAGTCACGAAAAAAATCGCAGATCACCACCAATACTAGTAAAATAAAAATAAAAAAAATGCCATAAATCTATCCCCTATTTTGTAGATGCTATAACTTTTGCGCAAACCAATCAATATACGCTTATTGCAATTTTTTTTACCAAAAATATGTAGAAGAATACGTATCAGCCATTTTTTTTAAATGGGATATTTATTATAGCAAAAAGTTAAAAATATTGTGTTTTTTTCAAAATTGTCGTTCTTCTTTTGTTTATAGAGCAAAAAATAAAAACCGGAGAGGTGATCAAATACCACCAAAATAAAGCTCCATTTGTGGGGAAAAAAGGACGTCAATTTTGTTTTGGTGCAACGTCGCATGACCGCGCAATTGTCAGTTAAAGCGGCCCAAAAAGTGCTCTGGTAAGGAAAGGGGTAAAATCCTCCAGGGCTGAAGTGGTTAATAATAAACGTAAATGGAACAAATGTAGTCAAAACATAGCCAAAGTTCAGTAACCAGAACAGATAGTCAGACAAGCCAGAAAGTCAGGAAGCCAGGAATCAGCATAGTGGAACAGCAAGCAGGATCTGGAGCCAGAAGGAATGTCAGCCAAGCAAGTCTTTAACAGGAGCGCAGGAGAAAGTCTCTGTGATGTTGACCAAGGCAAAGGCAGAGATCATCTGGGCTGGACGGCTTAAGTAAGCAGGGATGACAAGCAGGATATCATCAACAGGTGAGTCACTGTGGAGAGATAGGAGCTGGCAATTAGCCGACAGCTGAGAGGCCAGCTCAGATAAGGAAGGGCTGAGCACAGCCCTGACAGCATCTGATTGAAGCACTTTTCTGCCAACAATTCCTTCAACAAAAGTCGATTGAACAATAAACTTTTATGGAACAGAGCAGTGTTGACAATGATATGCACTTCGAATTTTGGCCAACATTCATGCAATATATGGCCAGCTTTAGCTTGAATTGTGACATGTTTTTTTTTTTTTTTTTTGACCAGGAAAATTTTTATTGTGCCAAAAAACAATAAAAATACATGTAGCATTCTCTAGTATGCTACTAGTATTAGCACAGGCAAATCTATGCTATGATTCATAGCTAACTTGTGAGTCTATAATTGGGTCAGGGTTTACTGCAGGTTAGGCTGAATGACTCACAGATGCAGGTCTCTGGTACCTCCCCCTGGATCTGAAAATTTGGAGAAACTTCTAGAAGTTAGTGTGCAGAGGCCAGGAGAGCTGATCTGCATACATGAGGGAACTTGGCCAATCTCCAGAGTGCCTTACAGGGTGGTTGCATCAGCCCTTAAATATGAGAGAGCCATGCCAGCAGGGGATTCGGGTGGAAGATGGAGTTCTGAGGAGACTGTCGTGGCCTATATCTGGGGGGGGGGGGGGTCTGCCTTGGGCTGTGCTTGGGCTGGCTTGGAAAGATCCTGACAGCAAGAAGGACAGTGTTAGTACATCAGCACACCTGAGGATTCACAAGGGGAAAGACTACCATATGTAGCAAGCCTTTTGGGAGGACAGCGTTGTGCAAAACCTTACATTTCCCTTGCCTTGGGATATCTTCAGAGAATCCGGTGGGGTGGGTGAAGAAGCAGCCAGGTGGGCTGGTAGTTCCTGCAGGCAGTAGAGCTGGGATCAGTGTCTACAGTGGAGTTGGACATACTCCTGTATGCAGTCTACAACACATTGTAGGCTACTTTCTAAAGGTACTGAGAGTTCCTAGTCCTTAAGGGGCTTTTGCATTTTTGATTATCAGAGACTATCAGTGTCCAGGAAGGAGGACAGTTCAGGATCGTGTACATAGGGAGGAAATTGTCCCTGTTTATTGTTACAGTCAAGCTGGGCATCCTATAATTCCTATTCCTCATCCAAGTTATTACCCCTAATAAATTACAAAAACAAAGCTCAAAGACTGTTCCCTGTGTCTGGATGGAAGTTGAAAATGCTTGTCGCCTGGATGTGCAGGAGTAGGAAGACCAGTTATAGGCAGTCCCTGTGGAGGTAGTGCTACATACTATTCAGTATACATGAAGGATAAGGTACAAAAGAAAATTACAAAAGAGTCTAGAACAGGGGTCTCAAACTACCGGCCCTCCAGATGTTGCGGAACTACAAGTCCCATCATGCCTCTGCCATGCCTGTAACTGTCAGCCTTGCAATGCCTCATGGGAATTGTAGTTCTGCAACAGCTGGAGGGCCACCAGTTTGAGACCCCTGGTCTAGAAGCTCAATATAGGATAATCAGACAGTATAACCGGGTAACAATACCATGTCTAAAATGTAATTGAATAGATTTACCTGAATTAGCAGCATGAAAAAGCAACAATGGCACACAAGTACAGAAAAAAGGAAAACATCAACAAAACTAAATATTATAGAAAATCAACAATAAAAGGACGACGGCCAAAAGGCCATGCACAACAAACAGATTTGCTATCCAGTAAAAAGAAAACACAAACAACCTCAATGTGGGAGAATAAGAAGGACTAGCCTGAGTCATCTATGTTCAGATTTACCAGTGTGTGTAAGAACCCCTAACTGTGAATAGGAACCATCAAATAGAATAGGCCAAGGGCCAAATGATCCTTCACACCTGCAGTAGCCTATTCATAACCAGTTGTGGGGGGTCAAGTCTTGGAGTATCAAGCCATGGCTGCCAAATAGAAGAAAATATACAGTTGGCGTTTCTGTGTTCATAAGCCACTTTTTCCTCTTATAAGAATAAAATGAACCTGATCGATCCAGTGTTTCTTAGTTGGGGTATGCAGAGATCACCAAGAACAGGCAATTTGTTTAGGGAATTATGACAGGTTTATGTAAAAATAATTGATTTACAAAAAAGAACTTATATGCAAAACTGTGCGTTTCCTTGTAAGTTAGGTTTTGAGTCAGTTATCAGTGTCTGGAAATAAAACAGAAAATGACTGAGTTTTGATACAGAATAGAGAGAGGGGGGCTACACTTTAGCCCACACAAATATCCTTTGTTTGGTATAGTAAGCATTTTGAGCTATAAGCCTTTGCAATTTGGATTACCTTTGTATTGCGGGAGCTGGTTCTAATACTCGGTACTGATCCATAATCTTATCCAGCAGTTTTTGCTTTTCGTGCTTAAGCTCTGTCAGCTTTTCTCTATGGATTAAAAAAAAACAACAATCATTTTGGTATATACAATTTCTACTTGTATTTCTATACGTTTTAGTTCTAAAATATTTGATATCTGTCAGATGTGCTATGTAATGTATTGTGTATAATAAAGGGCAAGTTCCATCCCTGAGGTGCAGAAAAGTGCTTCTACATCTGTTAAATATACACTCACTGGCCACTGTATTAGGTACACCTTGCTAGTACCAGGTTGGACCCCCCCCCCCCCCCCCCCAACCCCCTTGCCCTCAGAACTGCCTTAATTCTTTGTGGCATAGATTCAACAAGGTGTTGGAAACATTCCTCAGGGATTTTGGTTCATATTGACATGATAGTTTTATGCAGTTGCTGCAGATTTGTAGGCTTCACATCAATGATGCAAATCTCCATTACATCCCAAAGGTGCTCTACTGGATTGAGGTCTGTGAACTGCGGAGACCATTGGAGTACAGTGACCTCATTGTTATGTTAAAGAATCCAGTTTGAAATGATTTGAGCTTTGTGACATGGTGCATTATCTTGCTGGAAGGAGCCATCAGAAGATGGGTACACTGTAGTCATAAAGAGATGGACATGTTCAGCGAAAATACTAAGGTAGGCCGTGGTGTTTAAATGATACTCAATTGGTACTAAGGGGCCAAAAGTGTGCCAAGAAAATATCCCCCACATCATTACACCACCAGCCTGGACCATTGATACAAGGCAAGATGGATTCATGCTTTCACATGTATGCTAAATTTGAACCCTACCATCTGATTGTCACAGAAATTGAGACTCATCAGACCAGGCAATGTTTTTTCAGTCTTCTATTGTCCAATTTTGGTGAGCCTGTGCAAATTGTAGCCTCAGTTTCTTGTTCTTAGCTGACAGGAGTCGCAGCCGGTGTGGTCTTCTGCTGCTGTAGCCAATCTGTTTCACTGTTCGATGTGTTGTGCATTCAGAGGCGGTATTCTGCATACCTTGATTGTAACAAGTGGTTATTTAAGTTACTGTTGCCTTTCTATCATCTCAAACAGTCCTGACCATTCTCCTCTGACATCAACAAGGCATTTTTGTCCACACAACTGCCGCTCACTAGGCATGTGCACTACCGAAAAATTTGTTTAGTTTCGTTTTTATTTCATTTGTTTTTTTTTTCCGTTTATCGGGTCATTCGTTATAATCGGCATTCGTTACTTTGGGTAATTTGCAACTTCAAATGCATTCGTAGCTGTCCTGAAGATCCTGGCAGTAACCGGCGCACGGAAATCCCTGGTACCCGTTTGCGGGTACCACTGCACGTGCGCACGAGCGCGCGTGCACGTGCGCACACACACCCACGCACGAGAGCATGCGCGGGAGGACAGGTGCGCGCTCCTGTTGGCGCCAGTTAGCCTATTCAAATCCGTCTGTCACAGACGGTCCCCGCTGTCTGCTCTATAGCGTTCTGTGCCCTGATACCTGATTTAAAGTTCCTACCAGTGTTTGACCCAGCTATCCTGTGACCCTTCTGCTTTCCACCTGTACCCGACCCTGGCTTGTCTGTGACCACTCTTCTGTTTGACCCACCTGTACTCCGCTGCCATTGATGACCCGCTGCTTTGATGACCCAGTCTGCTTTGCTGATCCAGTCTGCTGTGCTGATCCAGTCTGCTCTGCTGACCCAGTCTGCTTTGCTGATCCAGTCTGCTGTGCTGTTCCAGTCTGCTTTGCTGATCCAGTCTGCTGTGCTGATCCAGTCTGCTCTGCTGACCCAGTCTGCTTTGCTGATCCAGTCTGCTTTGCTGATCCAGTCTGCTTTGCTGATCCAGTCTGCTGTGCTAATCCAGTCTGCTCTGCTGACCCAGCCTGCTTTGCTGATCCAGTCTGCTGTGCTGTTCCAGTCTGCTTTACTGATCCAGTCGGCTGTGCTGATCCAGTCTGCTCTGCTGACCCAGTCTGCTTTGCTGATCCAGTCTGCTTTGCTGATCCAGTCTGCTGTGCTGTTCCAGTCTGCTTTGCTGATCCAGTCTGCTGAGCTGATCCAGTCTGCTTTGCTGATCCAGTCTGCTGTGCTGATCCAGTCTGCTGTGCTGATCCAGTCTGCTGTACTTACCTTGTCTGCTGAGCTGATCCAGGGATCTCTCGCTACCGGTCCAACGGTCCTGCTAGGCACCCGTGCCCCTCCTTCTTGATCCCCCTATTACCCCACCAGGGGAGTGGGAGCCACAAGGGAGGCTCTCCTCTGCAAATCCAGACTCATCACCACCAGGTGCGTGACAGTAGCATTCTATTCGTTTAGATGCGGCATTCGTTACTTCGGATAATTCATAACTTCGGAAGCATTAGTATTCGTTACGTTCACTAACAGTTACTTTAGCCAAATTTGAAAGGGAATTCCAATAAATATGTATATCTAATCTATCCCAAATTAGCTGCTATGGTGCAGAGACCTGAATAGAAGAATTACTGATTTCAGCTATTTTTCCTGTAATTTAAAAGTTTATAATAATAAGTAATAATAATAATAATAAAAAAACATAATAATAGTATTTAATAGAAAATATGAAAAACAAAATTATCCGAATGTAATCGATTCATTAAACTCTCAGGTTGAATAATTTTTCGTTCTTTTCAGATTTTTGTATGTTCGGATTTTCATTCTTTTGGGTTTTCGTTTTTTTCTGACAATTCGTTTTCATATGCATTCTTCAAAAGAGTCTTTCGTTCATTCAGATGCTTTTAAATGAACGAATATGCAGAATTTCACACAAAAAATAATTAGTAATGAAGCCCTGGCTTCCTGACGACGTCATCACGACGAAACGTAGGTCGAGGCATCACCCGGTCACACAATCTCTTCTGGCCACTTCCGGTTTCGGCTGATCAGGCAGTGGAATGCACGCCGCGACTAGGAAGCGGGACGGCTGCTTCAAACTTCACCTGACCCTTTGCTGAGCCTGTGTACCTTCAGTGCCGAGGAAAGGCACTCACAAAGTAAGCGGCCATTTGGCCTGTTGTTTTTAAAAGTTTTTTAATAAACGATATTATACTATGCTATTGTATTTTCCACTTCTTTTCTGAACACTATACCGGCGGAGCCTGCTTTGGAATATCCATCTGATACCAGTAAAAGACCACAGATCACGGTCACACAAAGCTCCACCTGACCTATCTTTTTAGTTAAAGGGGGTCATGGTGGTTTGGCAAGTAGGATACTTACCTATACTCACGGGTGCCATTTCTTATCCATGACTGCTTATTGCTACTGGTGATGGTGTGAAAGATAAATAGTTTTCTCTGAATAATTTGGTCAAGATCACTCAAGACCAAGTTGTTAAACACTTCAATATGGTATCAATGTATACATCAAATTTGCTAAATGAGCATGTTTTAAACCCAAATTTAGGATATTCATCTCTTTATGTGTCAGTGTCACTTTACTCAAATTATGAATACCTTAATTATTTCTTTTCTTATTTTAAATTTTTTTAGTTGAAGCCTTCGTCCTGCCCCTACATCCTCTACCCCCATTTTTTGCCTCTTTTACTCTCCACTCTGATTCAGTGTATTTGGGTAACCTTCCGGTCCCCCTACCTCTTTCCTTTTCCCTCTGGCTTGCAATTTTGGGGGGTAGATATGGGATATACCTTCTGGGGGGTGTGCAACTGGGTTAAGGACCTCTCCAGGAAAGAAACTAAATTGATTTATGATCTCCATTCTTTGGCACCGGAAGCTTTGAGTATCGAACTCAATATGAATTGCTTTATTAGTGATTATTAAAGTACTTTATATTTTTAGAATTCTCAAGGTTTTAGAAAGTGAGAATCTGATTTTGATGTGTTATATATAGAACAAATGTACAGCCATTATTACTTATAATCAAGGAATTTATGGTTCTTTGGCGGTGTTGGCAAAGTAGCGGTTAATTGAATGGCTGGATAAATATGCATAGTCATTTTGCTGACCCACTTTACTTTGCCTGTGTGGCCATGGAAACTCTGGAGGATTAAGGGTTAAGGTTTAGGATGAGGAGGATATAAAAGTATAGTTGCCATACCATGTAGCCACTCCCTGTGATAAAGTTGGAAGGCTACGTGACAACCGGAAGTGATGTCAGAAACAGAACCAGAAGTGACATATTGGATGCGGCCATGATTTCCGGACCTGGTGAGAGGTGGGCGTTAGAGGTTTCATTAGGGATGTGACGACACTGTGATTGAGATGAGCATTTTTAACTTTTGTTAATGGCATTCTTTTTAATAAAAGTGATGTTTTTAAAATTGCTACACTCTCGGGGCTATTTTGTTAAAAACCAATGAGTTGGTTTCTTTTACATTGTTACCAATGAGTCAGTTTATAACTGGAAGGAGGAATAATACACCAGCACCCCCCAGGAACCTATGGATATATACAAGCTCTATATGCCAAACATGTGAATGAGTGGCATATGAATCTGGTGAGTTCCTGCCTAGAGGGAGAGGTGTCTGACAGCTTCACATGGTGACCACAGAAATATCTTTTGGACACTTGAATATTATTGCATCACAGTTTCATGGACTTGTTGGGATTGTTTTTGGTGTACTATTTTTCACTATATTGGTGATAACTACTTTATGTAACACAGCACTGCTTTAAAATGAGAGTAGCAGTGAGTCAACACTTCTATTTTAAGTTCTTTTGTAATTGATATTGGAGTAAGGCAGCTGTGCTGAATTATTTTATTTAATCACTTAATTAAAAAAAATATATATATATTTTGTAGGGTGAAATTGGGATTTTGAAAATATGCAAAACTCTTGACTATTGATTTTTTATTTTTTTTTAATACACAACATTAAAAAAACATTGCTTCCCATACACAGTATGTTTTTGCCCTTACTCTTCCCACAATACATATAGCATCATTTCTGTATGTAGCCAGAATGCAGGTTAATTGTTCCTAAAACTGAAATATAATTATTTTGACATTACCGGAATTGCCTCTCCTCCTCTTGTCTCAAAGCTCCGCTTTCCAGACTGCGCTCTAATAAATCACGGTTATCGTGAGATATAGAGTTAATCTGAGACAGCAAGATATTATTCTGATCTTGAAGAGACAATTTCACCTGGGATAATACCTGTAAGATACCAAACAACTGTTATATGGGCTAACAGGTAAACACTAAAACACTCTAACCAATATGCCCATTATCAATGATGGGGTGGCTCTTGCTCCACAATGGTAAATGATAGGTGGGGAGCTGTTCTACCACTATATCATGTATCCACCTGTTACTAAAGACAATGGGTATTCAACAAGCAAGGGCAGTAGTCTGTGGTGGATTATGATGGCTGTGTATGGCTGTGCATACTTTTGAGCAGTGAAGAGTATAAACCAAAATGAATCTGCAGGGCTGGCATCCAGACAAAAAATAAGTAGATGGGTGTACATGGGTAAATGTGCAATCAATTACAATGTGTGGGCTAATGGGTAGATATAGAACACTTCTCTATTGCAATCCTAGTCACTAAAAAGGAGGTCTAGGTCTGCAATGAGGTGGGCCATGAGTGAAGCTGTGAACGGGCTAATGGAACTTCATGCAAAAATATCATCAACAGCATCAGTTCGGAGAGCTTACAGATCAACAAGAAAACCCATTTCTCGTCTCACAACTACATCACCTGGCATTAAAGTTAAAGAGTGAGGCACATAAGAGATATATTTACCAGCCATTTCTTTATAATAATTGTAACAATGCTGCCTGCTGGCTGGAGTGATACCGTTATATCTACTGAGCCACCACAAAGTTTATGACAAGTTTATTTCAATTAAAATTCTTTGCCCTTCAGTTTCCTATGGGTGCCATAGGCGAGTGCACAGGATGTGCCAGATGTGGTTCAGATTCCCCTTGTTCAAACTCCTGATATTTCAGCAAAGCCCCCTAATGGGGCTCATAAAAAAAATTGTAAAAAAAATAAAAAATTAAATAAAAAGAATAGTAAAAAATTAAAAAAAATAAAAACTAAAAACTACTGACACTGTCCACTGCTCTACTGACACCGTCAGTATATATAAACATGCATGTGTTTGAGCTTTAAGGTGCACATCCTAATGCAATAGGCTGTGCATACCTATGGCCCACACCTATGACTGTTCAATATCAGGATAATCAAGATGAGTTGGATTTTGATCTATATTAGCTGGTCTTCTGGGATGTAAAAATCTACAATTTAACAGGGCTGATAAATGTAAAAAGGACAGTCCTAATGTGATGTGGCCAATCGAAAATACGTTTCCAGGAAACTCAACATGTGACATAGACTGGACACCTACCAATGAAAAAACAGATGAGACAGTATTGCCCATGGCATATTTCCACACAGAAGGAAAGAAAGCATGATGGATTGTGCCAGGTACTTAACTAGGTGTATAGTGTCCACATAATTTAAGTATCTCCTAAATCATTTTATACACTTTATCATGGCTAACACTGCGTAGCACTAACATGTATTCTTACAATGATACCAAAAAAGAGAAATTAACCTGGCACTGCTCGGTTAGCACTGTATTACTGATCTCCATTCGCTGTACAAACTCTTTTAATTCCATACGCTCCCTTTCGAGTTGATCACTCTGTCTCTTGGCAGCTCCTAGCTCCCTCTTTAGTTCTCTTAGCTCTGATGTCTTTTCATTAGAAATCTTCTCTAAGTGTGACAGTTCCACCTGGAGCCTATATGGGTAAAACAGGTTAAGAATGACTTATCCCCATACCCTATCAGTTATTTTTTTTCATACCACATAAAACTATTCGATAGTATGCATATTTTTACAGAGATTTTTGAAGACAGATCGATCTGCGGTAACATGGAAGATTTACAGTTACAAATTGTGAGAACTTTTCCTTAGTTTCCTCTTTTTGTACCTCTGGACAAGTGGTAGGAGGTGCACAAGTTGTTGAGAAGAGGTCTGAAGGCTTTTTATAGTGGGAAACTGTTTCTCCTTGCTTAGTGGCCTGTATAATGTAAAATGCATATAAATCAGACCCTACACTACTACGGATTAGGGAACCAGGCTTGGCTAGGTTTATGGAGCATTCGAAAAACACAGCAGAATGTTAGAATTTAGTAGTGAACCTCACCAAAGTGTATGAAGGGGAGGGGTGAAAATAGCATTTTATAACCTTTTTCAAGGCTCGTAGGCATGCTATTGTTGAAAAAAGCGCATTTGTTTATGTTTGCTACCCTGTTTCCCCGAAAATAAGACGTAGCGTGAAGGTCGGTGATGGCTGCAATATAAGCCCTACCCCAAAAATAAGCCCTAGTTAACCACTTAACAACCGGCCCATAGCCGAAAAACGGCTACAGGGCGGTTGCTTAACTCTGGGAGGCCGTTAATTAACGGCCTCACAGAATGCTGCTCTTGCGCGCCCCCTGGGGCACGCACTCGAGAACATCCATGATCGCCGGGTCCAGAGGACCCGGCGGATCATGGATCACGGTAAACGGCCGCTCGTCGCGGCCGTTTACCACGTGATCGCTCCGTCAAATGACGGAGCGATCACATGTAAGCAAACCGGCGTCATTTGATGACGCCGGTTCCTCTCTCCTCCTCTCTCTGTACCGATCGGTACAGTGTGAGAGAAGAGGGGGAGGGATCGGTGGCAGCAGTGCTGTGGGCGGGATCTGTAGTGCCCACAGCCTGCTCTGCATGCCACCGATCCATCCATCCATCCATCCATGCTCAGCCATCCCTCCATACCCTGCAATACACAGCAATAGCCTGCAGTGTATTGCTGGGTATTGCAGGGTATGGAGGGATGGCTGAGCATGGATGGATGGATACCCTGCAATGCTCTGCCATACCCTCCAATACTCTGCCATACCCTCCAATACTCTGCCATACCCTCCAATACTCTGCCATACCCTCCAATACCCTGCCATACCCTCCAATACCCTGCCATACCCTGCCATACCCTGCCATACCCTGCCATACTCTGCCATACCCTGCTATACCCTGCGATACTCTGCCATACCCTGCGATACTCTGCCATACCCTGCGATACTCTGCCATACCCTGCGATACTCTACCATACCCAACAATACCCTGCGATACCCAACAATACCCTGCGATACTCGCTACGATCAAAGCCAGGATCGTTTTTTTATTTTTTTATTTCAGGCTTTCCAGCCTAGAGGTGAGATGTGGGGTCTTATTGACCCCATATCTCACTGTAAAGAGGACCTGTCATGCCATATTCCTATTACAAGGGATGTTTTCATTCCTTGTAATAGGAATAAAAGTGATCAAAAAAATTTTTGGGGGAAAAAAAAGGGTCAAACTAAAATAAATAAAGTAAAATGAACAATAAAATATATATATATATTTTTTAAAGCGTCCCTGTCCCCGTGTGCTCGCATGCAGAAGCGAACGCATACGTAAGTCCCGCCCACATATGAAAACGGTGTTCAAACCACACATGTGAGGTATCGCTGCGAACGTTAGAGCGAGAACAATCATTTTGGCCCTAGACTTCCTCTGTAACTCAAAACATGTAACCAGTAAAAAAAATTAAAGCCTATGGGGATTTTTAAGTAGCGAAGTTTGGCGCCATTTCACGAGTGTGTGCAATTTTGAAGGGTGACATGTTGGGTATCTATTTACTCGGCGTAACTTCATCTTTCACATTATGCAAAAACATTGGGCTAAATTTACAGTTTTGTTTTTTGTAAAGCACAAAACATTTTTTTTCCAAAAAAAAACACGTTCGAAAAATTGCTGCTCACACATGTGGTATCGCCATACTCGGGAGTAATAGCAGAATGTGTTTTGGGGTGTAATTTGTGGTATGCATATGCTGTGTGTGAGAAATAACCTGCTAATATGACAATTTTGTGAAAAAGAAAAAAAAAATCTTGCTATTGCAAAGAATTGTGGGAAAAAATGACAACTGCAAAAAACTCACCATGCCTCTTACTAAATACCTTGGAATGTCTTCTTTCCAAAAAGGGGTCATTTGGGGGGTATTTGTACTTTTATGGCATGTTAGGGTCTCAAGAAATGAGATAGGCTGTCAGTACTTCAGGTGTGATCAATTTTCAGATATTGGCACCATAGCTTGTGGACTCTATAACTTTCACAAAGACCAAATAATATACCCCAATTTGTACTTATTTTTACCAAGGATATGTAGCAGTATAAATTTTGGCCAAAATTTATCAAGAAAAATTACAAATTTGCTAAATTTTATAACAAAAACGAAGAAAAATTCATTTTTTTACTGAATTTTCAGTCGTTTTTCTTTTATAGCGCAAAAAATAAAAAACCCAGAGGTGATTAAATACCACCAAAAGAAAGCTCTATTTGTGTGAAAAAAAGGACAAAAATTTCATATGGGTACAGTGTTGTATGAAGGAGTAATTGTCATTCAAATTGTGAGAGCACCAAAAGCTGAAAATTGGTCTGGTTATAAAGGGTGTTTAAGTGCCCAGTGGTCAAGTGGTTAAAGTCCTTGTAGGTCTTATTTTCAGGGTAGGGCTTATTTTCGGGGAAACAGGGGAGGGCTTATTTTTGGGGTAGGGCTTATATTGCAGCCATCACCGACAATCACCTAGGTCTTATTTTCGGGGAAACAGGGTAGCACAAGTAATCCCTCTTTCCTTCCAATTTCTTCTGCTACTCATTACTCTCTGCTATGTATGAGGATATGCAAGATTTTTTTTAACTTAAATAAGCACACTGAATCAGCTCCTCATATCCCTATGTTATAAAGACCTGATGGTATTGCTATATATTGAGCTAGGTCAACATGGCTATGCATATCGGGACATCCAAAAAACCTGTATACCTTTTTCTTATACAAACTAAAAATGTATTGAATGAAAAATGTGCATTGGGAACTGGGCACTGTTACATTTAGAATGGATGGGGTCTTTTCATGTGGCTCAAATGGCAATATTGAAAATAAACAAATACTTTAATTAACATGCTTGGGGGATGCCTTAAAGTGGTTGTAAACCCCATACATGAAATTAAATTCAATCTAGGCACATATAACTGTAGTGTTTACTTATCTCTCTCCAAAGCTCCAAGTGCCGTTTCTCTCTGGTCCTCTGTTCCTCTGTTATAAGCAGAGTTACTTCTGAAAAGTTCTCCGGCACATGACATAGCAGCAGCTTAAAATTTGTGTCTGGGAGGGAGCTTAGAGGAAGATTAGCAGAGAGCTTGTCTATTCAGACTGCAGCTTTGCATGTTCCTTCGTTCCTCTGCCTGTGGAGGGGAGAAGTGTGCCTTTCCTCCAATCAGTTCTCAGATAGGATAAGCCCAGACACCTCATCCAGTGCTGGAACAAGAAGAACGATTTCTAACATGATCTGCACTTTCCAAAGAGTGTAGGAAGGGGAAGACAGCAGATATACAAGTAAAACACATGTAGGAGAATTTGTTTCCACTCTCTATATCATCTGAGGCTATTCACTTCACTGGGTATATGAGGGTTTACATCCACTTTAAAGCTGTTGTGGTGTTACACATCAGTACTTCAATGTAGTACTATAAAGTGACATTAAAAAATAGCAAAAATTATGTGGGGTTCCCGTAATATTCGAACCAAATCCATATCAAAGTATGCAGTCTGGGTGGCCAGGAATGGAAGGGCAGGAAGCAACGCCCCCCCACTCCCATCCTCTACCATCAAAGTCTTGCAAGGGATCTTATCCCAATGTTGAGGGACCAGGGCCTGGTCCCTCATCCTGTCCCCCAAAAAGAATGTGGGGGGTTTTGTGGGGGGTCTTCTTCCAAAGGAATGAGTAAAGGGGTACATTAGTACTCCTTATTACTCGTTACCAAACATAAATAAACACACATTTACAAAATTGTAAATAACATCTTACCAGTGTAAATCCATCACCACTCTCATCATCCTGGGTAACGTCATTGACCAAAATATGGCCATGACCATACACTGTATGTTGACGATGTCACTCAGTAGTGTGAAATAATAGGATATGTGGCAGCTACTGTTGAATATTAAAGTGGTTGTAAACCCTTACATATACTCAGTGAAGTGATCGGCCAGATGAAACAAATTCTTCTACATACGTTGTACTTGTCTATCTGCGGTCTCCTACGCTCTACATCCATTCATGGTCCAGAATTTATAAAGCTTGTCTGAGTGTTTAGAAAAAAAGGGGGCAACGAGCAAAGGTTACATTCTGCAGAGTTTAGTGGGGAGAGATTAAGGGCACCCCCATGCACCGCCATGCATCTTGCTAACATGTGTACCAAGTAACATGCGTGTTGGTGTGGTGCGAGTTTTAAAAAGGGTAAAGGACTTCTTTTGCATGTTTATTGCACATAAGACAGCCCATTGGAACTAATAGGCTGCCCTAAAGCTGGTCGCAGCATATGTGAACCCAGCCTAACTCTTTCTAAACTGTACTCTGCAATCCTTTATTTAGAAGGATTTTCTGCATGTCTTCCAGTTCACTCACCTATTTTGCTCTTCCTGAAGTTTATGATTTTCAGTCTTCATCTCTTGCACCTTGTCCAAACTGTCTTGCAGTTTTCGTTGATGCTCCTGCTGTGCTTGTTCCTTTTCTATAGAAAGCTGAGAAAACCTGCCATAATTTAAATGCAATGAAAAATTATTTTACATAGTGTATTTGCAAAGTATATTTCTTTTTATTCTACTGACACTCACAATCTCTGAACCTTCTGAGATGAACAAGACAAACACTGTATTGCAGCAACACTTGTGTAAAAGAAGACATGTATTTCACTTTAGGAATGTTAATGCATTATGTCCAAAAGTAATGGCACATGCTAGGGCTGCCCTTTTTCCCCCTAATCTTTATTCTGACCCTGGAGCCCTTTCTTTAGATTGTAAGAGCTGCAGAGTAGACATGTACAACTTCGGACTAATTTTGGGTTATTTGAAGATTCGGATGTATCCGAATCTCCGAGTTAAATAGTAATGAATAGTAACAAATTTAATTGAAATTCTTAAAAATGTGTTTTGTTTATTCATTCTCTAACAAATTACACATTTTCAGAATGATTAGAATTCAGATCGGCTGAAAAATGATTGTCCAATTCAAATTCTGTGTAAGGAATAGCTGGTTGTTAGGCAGCGGGCCAGGAAGCCGGCCACCGCGTCCTTAACAACCGATGACTCATTCCCCATTGAGAGCTGAAATGTAAACAAAACATTGCCGGCAATAGAAAATTCTGAAAAAAAAATGTGTGGGGTCCCCCTCTTTCGGATCTAGTATGGATTCTAAGGGGGGCACGGCAAAATAAAAAATAAAAAACAGCGTGGGTTCCCCTTCAAGACCCTTATCCGAGCATGCAGTCCAGGAAAGAGGGGTATTAGCGAGCGCCCCCCTTCTGAGTCATACCAGGCCACATGCCCTCAGCATGGGGGGTGCTTTGTGGCGGGGGATTCTGCCAATGTCAGATGCAGGAGCAGGCAATCTGATGAGTCATCGGTTGTTAAGGACACGGTGGCCGGCCTGCTGCTTAACCAGCTATTCTTCACACAGAATTCAAATTGGTCGATCATTTTTCGACTAATCCGAATTCAAATCATTCTGAAAATTTTTAATTTGTTAGAAAATTAATAAAAGAAATGGAATTTCACGAAAATAAAACTAAATTTATTGAAAACCAAACTAAAATAAACGAATTCCGAAATGACACTAAATGAATTTCGAAACAAAGTTAGTAACATAACGAATATATCCGAAACAAAACAAATGTTTCTATTCTGCACATGTCTACTGCACAGGACATCACTGGCCTATCATTACTGTTGAGACATCATAAATGATCTACCTTTGCAGATGACCTCTTATTTTTTCTTGCCTCACCGACAGTCTTAATCCCTGCACTGCTTTGCGAGCTGCACTGATATAGTTACCCATCTAATTTTCTGATCTATCTTTCCAAATCAGAGGCGATTAATATCTGGGTCACTGCACCTCAATTTTCTGCGATGAAACTACTTTTTCACTCAAATGGTCTAATTTGCATATTCGTTATCCCTGAATGAACATTCCGGAGCTTCGAGAGAGAATTTTCCAACTTAATTTCGCTCCCCTAGCCAAGGTCATAAAGGCAGACCTCCAGAAATGGGGCAGAGAAGCTTTTACATGGTTTGGACGCAACAGCGTTCTGAAGTTGAATGTTCTTTCACGTCTACTATATTTGCTACAGACATTTCAAACTAAACTTCTGCCCAGTTTCTTAGGAGACCTGAGGGCCATATTCCTCTCCTATATCTGGTAGGGGAAGAGAGCCAGGATAAACAGAATGACCCTAACTTTGCCAAAACAGTGGGGAGTAATAGGGTTCCCGAACACGGTTAAATACCAAGTAGCGGCCCATATGTCCAGACTCTTGGACTGGTGCACCAAAAAAGGTGTACAGTGCCTTGCAAAAGTATTCACCCCCTTGGCGTTTTTCATGTTTTGTTGCCTCACAACCTGGAATTAACATGGATTGTTTGAGGATTTGCATAATTTAATTTACAGAACATGCCCACAACTTTGAAGATGTTTTTTTTATTGTGAAGCAAACAACAAATAGGACAACATAACAGGAAAAGTCAATGGGCATAACTATTCACCCCCCTAAAGTAAATACTTTGTAGAGCCACCTTTTGCAGCTATCACAGGTCCAAGTCACTTTGGATAAGTCTCTATGAGCTTGCCACATCTTACCACTGGGATTTTTGCCCATTCCTCCTTGCAAAACTGCTCCAGCTCCTTCAAGTTGGATGGTTTGTGCAGCAATCTTTAAGTCTGACCACCGATTTTCTATTGGATTGAGGTCTGGGCTTTGACTAGGCCATTCCAACACATTTACATGTTTCCCCTTAAACCACTCAAGTGTTGCTTTAGCAGTGTGTTTGGGGTCATTGTCTTGCTGGAAGGTGAACCTCCGTCCTAGCCTCAAATCACACACATAGTGGTACAGGTTTGGCTCAAGAATATCCTTGTATTTAGCACCATCCATCTTTCCCTCAACCCTTACCAGTTTCCAAGTCCCGAATGCTGAAAAACAACCCCACAACATGATGCTGCCGCCACCATGTTTCACTGTGGGGATGGTGGTCTTTGGGTAATGTGATGTGTTGGGTTTACGCAAGACACAGTGTTTTCTTTTATGGCCAAAAAGTTACATTTTAGTCTCATCAGACCAGAGCACCTTCATCCATACATTTTGGGAGTCTCCCACATGCCTTTTCGCAAACTCAAAACATGCCATTTTGTTTTTTGCTGAAAGTAATGGCTTTCTTCTGGCCACTCTGCCATAAAGCCCAACTCTTTGGAGCGTATGGCTTATTGTCATCCTATGTACAGATACTGCAATCTCTGCTGTGGAACTCTGCAGCTCCTCCAGGGTTACCTTAGGTCTCTGTGCTGCCTCTCTGATTAATGCCCTCCTTGCCTGGTCAGTGAGTTTTGGTGTGCTGCCGTCTCTTGGCAGGTTTGCTGTTGTGCCATGTTCTTTCCATTTGGTTATGATAGATTTTTTGGTGATCCTAGGGATCATCAAAGATTTGGATATTTTTTTATAACCTAACCCTGACTTGTACTTCTCAACAACATTGTCCCTTACTTGTTTGGAGAGTTTCTTGGTCTTCATGGCAGTGTTTGGTTAGTGGTGCCTCTTGCTTAGGTGTTGCAGCCTATGGGGCCTTTCAAAAAGGTGTGTATATGTAATGACAGATCATGTGACACTTAGATTGCACACAAGTGGACATCATTTCACTAATTATGTGACTTATGAAGGTAATTGGTTGCACCAGAGCTTTTTATGGGCTTCATAACAAAGGGGGTGAATACATACGCGCATGTCAATTATTATTTTTTTATTTCTGAAAAAGTTTTATGTATATATTTTTCTAATTTTACTTCACCAACTTAGACTATTGTGTTCTGATCCATCACATATAATTTAGATTAAAAAAACATTGAACTAAAGGCTGTAATGTAACAAAATAGGTAAAAAGCCAAGGGGGTGAATACTTTTGAAAGGCACTGTAAACCCAGGATAGATCTAAAACAAGCTAGCATTGCCTTCCTCTTGAAGGGTTTGCATTCGACAAAGATCCCTCCTTCCCAATCCACTGCAACTTTAGACCTTACACTAATAGGAATGACCATCTCGGACTTGGCACTTAGGACACTATTCAAAAATATCAGTCTGTCCCCAGCCCTCGGCCCATTAATACCAATCTTGGGTACTCCACAGTTCTCTCACAACAAGTAAGATCTTCAGTTCCATATTCGTACCACACATGCCCAAAACAAACCGATGTCCGAGGTAGCGATTCAGGCCGTATACAGTTCCAAACTGGATTTTCTCAGATGTAAACAATTGAGCTCCCGGAAACGAGCAATATTCAACCTACTCCAAACATTACACCTATTCACCTTGCTGGAACAGCTCTGCCATGATAGCACCCCTCTGTGCATACCTTGCCCCTGTTTTACATTATGTTGACCTCAAACATGCAACCACGCAACCATTCCTTTCTGTGGAAGTGGGAGGGTGACTTGCAGAGAACATTTTAACAACCCCAAAAAGATAGGATACTCATCTTTGCCCATAAAGCATTTATAGTTAACAACTACCAAGAGAACAGCTACAAAATGATGTCAAGGTGGTACAGGACCTCCCAAATCCTACATAAAGTTGGTCCCCAATTATACTCTGTCTGCTAGAGATGCAATTAAAACGAAGGCACTCTACTTCACTAGGGATGAGCCGAACACCCCCCGATTCGGTTCGCATCAGAACCTGCGAACAGACCTAAACTTCGCGTGAACTTTAGAACCCTATTAAAGTCTATGGGACGTTGAAAATCAAAAGTGCTAATTTTAAAGGCTAATATGCAAGTTATTGTCCTAAAAAGATTTTGGGGACCTGGGTCTTGCCCCAGGGGACATGTATCAATGCAAAAAAACATTTAAAAACTGCAGTTTTTTCAGGAGCAGTGATTTTAATAATGCTTAAAGTGAAACAATAAAAGTGTAATATTCCTTTAAATTTCTACCTGGGGTGTGTGTATAGTATGCCTGTAAAGGGGCGCATTTTTCCCGTGCTTAGAACTGTCCCTGCACAAAGTGTCATTTCTGCAGAAAAAAAAGTCATTTAAAAGCACCCGCGGCTATAATGAATTGTCTGCTCCCCGTAATACAGAGAACAGTCATTGAAATTCATTGATAAAAAAAAAAATTAACGTGGGGTTCCCCCCAAATATCCATACCAGACCCTTCAGGTCTGGTATGGATTTTAAGGGGAACGCCACGCCAAATAAAAAAAAAAAAATGGAGTGGAGTTACCCCCAAAAACCCATACCAGACCCTTTATCCGAGCACGCAACCTGGCAGGCCGCAGGAAAAGAGGTGGGGATGAGAGAGCGCCACCCCTCCTGAACCGTACCAGGCCACATGCCCTCAACATTGGGAGGATGCTTTGGGGGTCTGCGACCCCTCAAAGAACCATGTCCCCATGTTGATGGGGACAAGGGCCTCATCCCCACAACCCTGGCCGGTGGCTGTGGGGGTCTGAGGGCGGGGGGCTTATCAGAATCTGGAAGCCCCCTTTAACAAGGGGACTCCCCGATCCCCTTGTTTGAAATGGTAAGGGGGTACAAAAGTACCCCTACCATTTCACAAAGAAAGTGTTAAGAATTGTTAACTACTTGCCTACCAGGCACGAACACCTCCTTCCTGACCAAGCCATTTTTCAGCTTTCAGCGCTGTCGCATTTTGAATGACAATTGCGTGGTCATACAACGCTGTACCCAAATAAAATCTTTATCATTTTTTCCCCACAGATAGAGCTTTATTTTGGTGGTATTTGATCACCTCTGCGGTTTTTATTTCTTGCGCTATAAACAAAAGAAGAGCGACAAGTTTGAAAAAACATAATATTTTTTACTTTTCATTATAATTTAATATCCAATTTTTTATTTTTTTAAACAAATTTTTTCCTCAGTTTAGGCCGATACGTATTCTTCTACATATTTTTGGTAAAAAAAATTTGCAATAAGCGTATATTGATTGTTTTGCACAAAAGTTATAGCGTCTTCAAAATAGGGGATAGATTTATAGCATTTTTATTATAATTTTTTTTTTACTAGTAATGGCGGCGATCTGCGATTTTTATCGTGACTGCGACATTGCGGCGGACATATCGACCACTTTTGACACATTTTTGGGACCATTCACATTTATACAGCGATCCGTGCTATAAAAATGCATTGATTACTGTATAAATGTGACTGGCAGGGAAGGGGTTAACACTAGGGGGCGCTGCAGGGGTTAAAATGTACCCTATATGAGTGATTCTAACTGTGGGGGAGGGGACTGACTGGGGGAGGGGACCGATCGGTGTCCCTATGTACAAGGGACACACCATCGGTCTCCTCTCCTCTGACAGGACGTGGATCTGTGTGTTTACACACACCGATCCACGTCCTGCTCACTTACCGGGCAATCGCGGGTGGCTGGCGGACATCGCGGCCGCCAGGCACGCGCATCGGGTCCCCAGCTACGCGGCGGGCGCGGGCACGCGCGCGCCCCCTAGTGGCCAAAAAACGAGCGCCGTCATATGACGGCGGCCCGCCACAGTAGCTGCACCGCTCCGCCGTAATTTGACCGTGGGCGGTCAGCTAGTGGTTAAAAAACACACTGACACCGTTGGGAAAAGTCCTTTATTAAAAATAAAAAAAAGATTCCAGCAGTGGTAATCCACTCTTGCTATGCAGCGATGGGTGATCTCTTCTCCGGGGTCCAGCGATGGGTGATCTCTCCCGATGGTCCAGTGCAGCGCATCCTGTCTCCACGGAGACACCGCGGGAATCCCAGTGATGGCCTGACAGGTCTTAGCTGAGGAGGACAGGGCCACCCGTCACCTGACCCCGCCCCCCTCTGACACAAGGGGAAACCCGGGCTTCCCCAGTGACGTGCGGGTGACCCGCCCCCCCCTCTGATGTAACGGAAACCTGCGTTACATCAGAGGGGGTGGGGTCACCCGTACATCACTGGGGAAGCCTGGGTTTCCCCTTGCGTCAGAGGGGGCGGGGTCAGGTCATGGGTGGCCCCCTCCTCCTCAGCTAAGACCTGTCAGGCTCCGGGATTCCCGCAGTGTCTCCATTGAGACAGGATGTGCTGCGCTGGACCATCGGGTAAGATCACCTATTGCTGGACACCGGAGAAGAGATCACCCATCGCTGGATAGCAAGAGTGGATTACAACCGCTGGAATCTTTTTTTATTTTTTTTATCTTTAATAAAGGACTTTTCCCAACGGTGTCAGTGTGTTTTTTCCTGCGGCCTGCCAGGTTGCGTGCTCGGATTAAGGGTCTGGTATGGATTTTTGGGGGGGAACTCAACACCATTTTTTTTTAATTTGGCGTGGAGTTCCCCTTAAAATCCATACCAGACCTGAAGGGTCTGGTATGGATATTTGGAGGGA
This sequence comes from Lithobates sylvaticus, assembly GCA_028564925.1. Lineage (NCBI taxonomy): Eukaryota > Metazoa > Chordata > Amphibia > Anura > Ranidae > Lithobates > Lithobates sylvaticus. Next base: position 60,515,119 of record CM053034.1, on the reverse strand, counting down.
ACCTTACGTCATTTTTTTTTTTATTTGACCCTGGGTTCCCCCTAATATCCATACCAGACCTGAAGGGCCTGGTAATTGAATTTGGGGGGAACCCCACACATTTTTTTTTTTTGATCAATGACTTTCAGTTACTGTTCTCTGTATTATGGGGAGCCGACAATTCATTATAGCCGCGAGTGCTTTTAAATGACTTTTTTTCCTGCAGAAATTACACTTTGTGCAGGGACAGTTCTAAGCACGGGAAACATGCGCCCCTTTACAGGCATACTATACACACCCCCTAGGTACGAAATTTAAAGGAATATTACACTTTTATTGTTTCACTTTAAGCATTATTAAAATCACTGCTCCCGAAAAAACAGCCGTTTTTAAAACTTTTTTTTGCATTGATACATGTCCCCTGGGGCAGGACCCAGGTCCCCAAACACTTTTTATGACAATAACTTGCATATAAGCCTTTAAAATTAGCACTTTAGATTTCTCCCATAGACTTTTACAGGGTGTTCCGCAGCTTTTCAAATTTGCCGCGAACACCCCAAATTGTTCGCTGTTCGGTGAACAGGCGAACAGGCAATGTTTGAGTCGAACATGAGTTCGACTCAAACTCAAAGCTCATCCCTATACTTCACATATTCTGGGATTGCTCTACAGGACTTCTGGACTGCAGGGCTCAAATCGATTTATAAGGTGACAAATGTGTCTCTTACGGGAGATCTAGTGGCATGCTCATTCCACGTTACCTGTCCATCCAATGCTACAAAAACTCACCTAAGACATCTGATTAACGCAGTTAAGGCTTGTATACCTGCCATGTGAAAGAAACCTTCTCCACCTACTATTTAACAATGGTTGGATCGTGTAGCTGACATACAATTTATGGGAGCAGATGACAGCCGATGTCAGAGAACAAACAGAAAAACGCTTCAAAATTTGGACTTCCTGGTTCATTTACAGGGACTCAGGGCCCACGTGAACACGTATAGTATATTTAATTAAAAAGCAGAAAAAAAATCAGAACTTGCCAACTGCCTCAAGAAAGTAAAAACTTTGGTAATAATTGTCCCCCCTGTATTTACATGTAGCAAAATGTGTTTTATATATTTTTTGGCTAAACTGAAGCGTTTCTGCCTTGTCTTTTCACAAGTCAGTCTTCATCAGATAAATGTCTCTTGTAACCAATGCACCATTTAATAGTCTCTTTGCTTTCTTACCTGTCTTGTAGGTCCCGTTGTTCTTGCTTCAGCAGCCTCATAGCACTTCGGCCTTTGCGCAACTCTCTTTGCATACGTTCTAGCTCCCCTTCTTGTCTTTGTAGGTCTCTGAGGAGGGAGTCATGACGCCCCTGAAGTTCTGACCTCTCTCTGCGCACACTATGCAATTCCAGCAGAAGCAACGACAGAGGGGACTCCGTAGCAGCTGGGATAGTTTCAGATGCAGGTTTTACTAGAGGAAGAGATTCAAATGTATCAGATAGAGTCGTTTGAAGTGGTGTTGTGGTTGATACAGGAGATTGTCCTGACATAGTTGTTGTTTCTGATGGTGATGAAGGAATGGAAAGGGCATATTCAGAGGCTGGAGATGCCACTGGAGTAGATTGAGGAAACACTGGAAACAAAGGAACAGAACTTGTGGTCCATAAAGATTTTTTATTAGAAGAAGACTCAGAGGATTCAACTATAGAAACAATGTTTTCTTTAACTTGTTCAATTGTTTTGTATTGCTTTCCACCACCAAACAGTTGGTTTACTTGTTCCTCTTGATTTTTCTTCCTTGGTTCTGTATTTTGACCATAGCTCTCGGTTTTGTTTTCAATTTTTCTCTTGTGTGTTGTCTTTTCTCCATTTCTATGTTCTAATTGTCTTTTAAGAGACTGAACATCTTCAGAACTTTCATACAGTTGTCTCTGCTGAAGTTCTGCCAGTTTAATGCTTTCATCTAGTTTAACCTTCAGTGACTGCTCTGATATTTCTTTTACTTTGAGCTCTTTTATCAAGGCTTCCTCCTTTCCTGTGCATTCTTCCAACCGTTTTCTTAGTAATTGTATTTCTCCTTCTTTTTCTTTAACTTGTCTCTGGGAACTTTCTGCTTCTTCACTGCTCAATTGAAGCTGCTTGAGGAGACTTTGAGATTGTTCATCTTTCTGTTGTACCTGTGGATGCAACTCTGTTTTCTGCAACTCCTCATTATTTTCATTTGTCTTCCTAGAAAGGGATTCTTTATTTCTAATTATTCCATCCAACTGCTTCTTAAGCTGCTGGATCTGTTCATTGTCATTTAAACTTCTTTCCATTAATTGGTTATGGCTCTCATCCAATTGCCTTTTCAATAACAGCTTCTCTCGTTCATGTTCTTCAAGCTGGATTTTCCATGAGTGCTCCTGCTCAGCAAACTCTTTCAGCTGTCGCCTAAGGAACTGAAGTTCAGCAATGTTCTCCTCCAGCTGTCCCTTCAGTGACTGTTCCCTTTCCTCCAAGCGTCTGTGAAGCAAAAAGTTCTCCCCACTTCTCTCTTCCAGATGTCTTTTTTGTGACTCAGTTTCTTCTATAAATTTTTGAAGCTGTTTATTCAAGGAATCTATGTCTTCGGACTTCTCCTGAATCTGTTTGTTAAGGGCAGTTTCAAAAGTCGCCTTTGCTTTCAATTGTAGTTTCAGGGTTTGTATTTCTTCAACATTCTCTTGCAATTTTATCTTGCATGCTTGTCTTTCTCTTGCATCTTCTTCCATCTGTCTCAGCTGGACCTTTCTTCTTCCTTCATTTTCTTCCAGATGTCGTTTCAGCAGTTGCAACTCCCAGTCACTCTCTTCTAGTTTTCTTTGTATGGACTGCTGTTTTGCAACGCTCTCATTTAACTTTCTCCCCAAAGACTGAATTTCCTCCTCTCTATCCTGAAGCTGTGTCTGAAGAGATTGTATGTCAGCTTCACTATTTTTTATCTTTCGTAATAAACTTTCTTCTTTCTCAGCTGTAATTTGAATTTGGCTCTTCAGACTCACTATTTGCTCAGACATCTCATGGAGTTGTTGCTTAAGTAAAGTTGACTCTGCTGTTGGAGCTTGCAGATCATTGTTTTCAACTGCATGGTCTTTTATTTGCTGCATAGATTTTTCTTCCAAGTCTATTAACTGTCTCTTTAAAAGTTGTATTGATGCATCTTTCTCCTGTAGCTGTCTCTGCAAGGACATCATTTTATCAGAATTTTCTTCCAGTTCTCTGTATTGGGATTGCCTTTCTCTTTCATTCTCCTCCAGCTGTCTTTTTAGTAACTGCTCTTCGCTGGTAGTATCTTGTAACTGTTTCTGAAGAAAGTGGATGGTAATATTACTTTCTTCCAGCTGCCTTTTCACTAATTGCTCTATGCCCTCTATCTTCTCCATGTTTCTTTTGAGTTCCTGTACCTCTCCTGTTCTCTCTTCAAGCTGTCTTTTCATTACCTGCTCCAATTCATCCCTTTTTATCAAGTTTTGTTTGAGTTCTTGCACCTCAACTGTTTTTTCTTCCAATTGCCTGTTTGCCAGCTGCTCTCTTTCCTCCTCTTTTGCCAGGTTTTCTTTTAGCTCTTGAGCCTCCTTAACCCTCACTTCCAATTGATTTTTCAGAAGCTCTTCGATTTCTTCTCCCTTTTCCAGGCTTTTCTTAAGCATTTGCACTTCCCCTTTCTTTTCTTCCAATTGCCTTTCCACTAACTTTTCAAATTGCTCTCTTTTGTCCAAGGTTCGTTTCAGTTCCTGTACCTCTTTGCTTTTCTCATCTAACTGCTTCTTTAGATAATGTTCTATTTTTTCCCTTTTCTCCAAGCCTTTCTTTAGGGTTTGTAATTCACCTGTTCTCTCTTCTAGTTGTCTTTTTACAAGCTGTTCTAACTCTTCCCTATTTTCTAAGTTTTTCCTAAGTAGCTGTATTTCTCCTGATCTCTCTTCCAACTGTTTCTTCAATAACTGTTCTACTTCTTCCCTTTGATGCAAGTTACTTCTAACAGTTTGTACCTCTATAGTTCTCTCTTCAAGATGCCTTCTTAAAGACTCAACTTCCATTGCAGTATCTTCACACTGCTTCTTAATCGAGTGGTCCTCTCGTCCTTGAAGATGCAGCTTTATAGACTGCATATCTCTTGTGCTTGCTTCTAGATGCTTTTTTAAAGAGAGTATCTCCTCGGAACTCTCTTGAAGGTGCTGTTTCAATGAATGTGATTCTTTCAAGTCATATATTTGCTTCTTTAATAACTGATTCTCTAAAGATTTCTCTTGAATATTTTTCTGATGGACAGAATTTTCTATTTCTTTCTCCTGCATCTGTTTTCTAAGTGTCTGTATCTCATGTGCACCCAGTTCTACTTTGGTACCTAAAGACTGGACCTCTTTAGAACTTAATTCCAACTGTGTCTTCAGAGAGTGTACCTCTTGGGTGCTTAGTTCTAACCGTGGCTTCAGTGATTGTACCTCTTGAGTGCTTAAATCCAGTTGCGTCTTCAGTGATAGTACCTCCTGAGCATTTAGTTCAGATCGTGCTTTCAATGATTGCAGCTCTATAGCACTGAACTCAAGTTGTGTCTTTAGTGAACACACCTCACTTGTACTCACTTCCAACTGTGTCTTCAGTGAGTGTACCTGTCCATTACTCTGTTTTAGCTCTGCCTTTACTGACAAAACTTCTTCAGCTTTTTGTTCTGATTGTTTCTTTGCAGATTGAACTTCATTTGCTGTACATTTTAGTTGTTCATTTAATGAATGAATATCTCCAATGCTTAATTCTAATTGTGTCTTTAGTATTTGTACCTCTTCTAATTTTGATTCCAGCTGTGTTGTTAAAGATTGCTTATCTTTATTAGTCTGATCTAACTGAGTCAGTAGTGACTTTACCTCTCCAGTGCTTATCTCCAGTTGTGTTTTAAATTTTTGCTTCTCTTCAATATTCGATTCCAGCTGTAAGTTTAGTGATCTCTGCTCTACATTTCTCAGTTCGAGCTGTGTCTTCAAACACTGGATCTCCTCAGCATTATTATTGTCTACAGTGCTTTCCTCCAACTGCTTTTCAATCAGCTGCACATCGCCTTCATGTTTTTTCTCTGTAATGTCCTTCTTTGCATTGGTTTCCAAATGTACATTTGATTGCTCAGTGCTTTTCAGTGCACAATGTTTTTCTTCTGTTTTTTGGGACTGCAAGTCTACAAAAACATCTTTGGGCGTCGTCTTTTCATTTTGATTCATATCTCCATCTCCATGTTGATGATCTTTATCCACTAAACTGCCACCTTCTGGCTCCTAAGATAAAAGAATAAAAAGATAAATCGGATTACTAAGATTAAAGCTGAAATCCAGGCACAACATGTTTTATTTAAATATATTCTTTTACATCGACAAAAGATATAAATCTACCAAATAGTAGTGAAATCATCACTGTGCTTCTCACAACCTGTTCAGAGAGCAGAGCTGTGGGATGGACTCAACAGGACCACCCCCATGGACTGACTGCAAGAAACTAGAGGGGGAGGGGGGTGGGGACAAGACCAGTAACCCCACACAAGGAGAGAGAGCAGCATTGATTGGTCTTTATTATAAGGACTTTGCACAGAGGCAAAGTTTCACACTAGATTACTGCACAGATCTGGAACAACTAAACACAGCACATCAAGATTCCACTAAGAATACACATGCCTCTTGTATTTAGAGACAATATTTTGAGGCTTCGACTATGCAAGCAGTTGTTGAAAAAACAGGTATGCATCAAAAAGAGAGCAGATATTTCCTAAATGAATTGGGAAGATCAAAATTACTATAGTCAATTAACTTATATAGGCCCAAATTTTTTTAAACTACAATTATTTCTACACAAAATATTTTATACCTCACAGAATTCCATTAAGATAAAATAACAGGTAAGGCAGGATACAGTTTATATTGCCTAGTCGAAAATGTGCCTACCTCTCCATTTAACGTTGCCTTTGGGTAAATACTGGGTTTTGGCATGTCTCTTTTGGTAGCAATTTATCGTACAGAATGCACTAGCACTTGGTCTAATAGTCAGCTAAGAGGATATCATTAATACCTGTTTCTAAACAATCTAAATAGCGGAATTTGCACTTACCTCCCGGACGCATGAGGCTTGTACATTTTTCAAGACCTGACCCATGAGCTCTTTCTGCCCCGTATGATATTGTACCATGCTTTCAGTTTCTAAATTTCCTCCTGTCAGTGCCTGAAACCTCTCTCTTAGAATATGATTTTCTTTCTCCAGTCGCAGCAGAGCCTGGGATAGTTCTGAGCTCAAGTCTAAAACTAGAAAATGAAATTGGGGCAATAAGAATGCTTTGCAGATAGGCAGAAGTAAACAGATTGTCATCTCTTGAAAATAAATCACATATTTTGTTCTGTTATTTATAATGTAAGTAATCACTAAGGATAAATATGTAAATATGATATTTTTAAATCATAGTCATCATCATCATCATAATAACACAACTCAAACTTCAGGCCTTATTTACCCATCAGATCTCTGAATTGACACAAAATTGTTAAAAGCAAGCTATGAGCTGATCATCATGGTCTGGTGGTCAGATTGTCTTTACCGCTTAGAAAGTGTAGCAGCAGTTGGCCTTTAATCACTTCAGCCCCGGAAGATTTGGCTGCTGAATGATCGGGCCATTTTTTGCAACTCGGCACTGCGTTGCTTTAACTGACAATTGCGCGGTCATGCGACGTTGCACCCAAACAAAAAAATTTATGTCCTTTTTTTTTCTGCAAATAGAGCTTTCTTTTGGTGGTATTTGATCACCTTTACGGTTTTAATTTTTAGCGCTATAAACAAAAAAATAGAGACAATTTAGAAAAAAAATGTTTTGTACTTTTTGCTATAAAAAATATCCCCATTTTTTTAAAAAAGCTAATTTATTCTCAGTTTAGGCCGATATGTATTCTTCTACATATTTTTGGTAAAAAAAAATCGCAATAAGCGTATATTGTTTGGTTTGCCCAAAAGTTATAGCGTCTACAAAATAGGGGATAGATTTATAGCATTTTTTATTAATCAGATCGCATGGGTGTTCATGCAATGCAATCTGATTCCTCCACCATTTCACAGTTCACACTGCAATCTGTGAACCGATCTGGGGGTGTCATTAACTTTTTTTTTTTTATAAGTGTCATTTACTTTACACTGACACCCGCATCGGTTCGCAGATGTTATTGTGAGCCACCAGCGAGTAACATGCTATGTGGGAACCCGCACTTGAATCGCACTGGTTCCCGCATCGCATATGTGTGAACAGGGACTAAAAAAAGCCCCCACTTGTCTTCCTAGTTGTTTTTAATGTGAAGTTTATAATGTAAATTCCAACTTAGAGACCTCTGCTGTGTATTTACATGTCAGGCTGCCAAGATCTGTTTGTAAAGCTAAGATTTTAATACTGGTGTTGTAAAATGTGAAAAATTATTTCTCTATAATGCCTATAGATACAGAGATGAATTGGGGCTTTTTTTAGTACTTCTAGTGCTTGTTAGGAATATGTAAATACTTTATTGTGCGTCAGCACAGGATCACTTTAAATGCCATCTAAATTTGCATAATGATCTAACAATACCCTATGACAACACTGTGGTGTGACTTCAAAATGTTTCAAGCCGTTATAGTAAGTGGAACATCCACACATCTACTGGCAGGACCAACAGTTAAAGCAGATCTTTACCCTCAATTTCAAGTTCCCTGCTGCAAATAGCACTTTTTTTTGTTTGTTTACCATTCTTTTTTTAATTTAAACATTTTCTGGCCTGCCCCTCCATGCATGTCACTTACCTATGCAAATTATGCACTATGCTTGCTTTACCTCCTGGTATATCACAAGTCACATATCCTAGGAGACATAGTCCTTAATTCACAAAGAAGGAGGGGCGTGGGCTGGGGGGGGTGGGCCAAGGGGTGCATCATGCCTGTTGGATGAACCCAGAAGAGCTGGCAGCCTTTCGATGATGTCACACAAGAAGAGGGGCTGAAGAGTACATTCTGCAGGACAATGCTGGATCCGCTGGGTGGGTGAGTGAGTATCTTAACTGTGCAGGACCCACAACCAGGTAAGCAGGGATTAAAAAAAAAAATGGGGGAGGGTGAAAATGCTATTTTATTAAAACTATCTCATGGGGGACTTTGAAAAGAAATAAAAACTCCTGTGTTATTGAAATTGACAGGCTGCATCATATATAATTTTTTTTATATTTTGCCATTGGTTCAACTTTAAGTATACACAACTATAGCCAGTTTTGAAGGAAAGAGTTTGACATTTACACCAAAAAGTCTGATTATGTTGAGTAAAATTGCAGTGGCCAGACAATGATTAATTATTTTATGCTATGTTTTTAACTTTGAGGTAGAATAGAACAGTCAAGTCACATGGCAAGTTAAAATGGTTAATGTTGCTTCAAATCATAAAAGGTCACAATATATTTTACTACCTACTGGTATATATAACTTCCGCACATACAAATGCAAGTAATGAATACAATTTTTTTCATAAACCTTATTAACACATACATTCTTTTTGTGGCTCTTGCTTGACCCAAGCTTTTCCTCTGATAGTCAAGTTTTCTCTCTCCCACTTTGAGATTGTCTCTGTATCAGCCTCATAATCTCTCTCCCAGCCTTGAGTTGCCTCTTGCCTAAGTTCTCGAATCTCCTCAGCCAGAGTTAGGTTGTCCTGGAGTAGACACTGCATTCGCTGGCACTCTGTATCTCTTTCCTGAAATACAGTTTAGCCTCATAATACATATACCCATAACCAAAAGAGCAAAACGTATGTGTGTATATATATATATATATATATATATATATATATATATATATATATATATAGTATCTCACAAAAGTGAGTACACCCCTCACATTTTTGTAAATATTTTATTATATCTTTCCATGTGACAACACTGAAGAAATTACACTTTACTACAATTCAAAGTAGTGAGTGTACAGCTTGTATAACAGTGTATATTTGCTGTCCCCTCAAAATAACTCCACACACAGCCATTAATGTCTAAACAGCTGGCAACAAAAGTGAGTACACTCCTAAGTTAAAATATCCAAATTGGGCCCAAAGTGTCAATATTTTGTGTGGCCACCACTATTTTCCAGCACTGCCTTAAACCTCTTGGGCATGGAGTTCACCAGAGCTTCACAGGTTGCCACTGGAGTCCTCTTCCACTCCTCCATGACGACATCACAGAGCTGGTGGATGCGCTCCTCCATCTTCTGTTTGAGGATGCCCCACAAGTGCTCAATAAGGTTTAGGTCTGGTGACATGCTTGGCCAGTCTATCACCTTTACCCTCAGCTTCTTTAGCAAGGTAGTGGTCGTCTTTTAGGTGTGTTTGGGGTCGTTATCATGTTGGAATACTGCCCTGCGGCCTAGTCTCTGAAGTGAGGGGATCATGCTCTGCTTCAGTATGTAGTTGCTAACAGTACATGTTGTCATTCATGTTTCCTTCAATGAACTGTAGCTCCCCAGTGCCTGCAGCACTCATGCAGCCCCAGACCATGGCACTTTCACCACCATGCTTGACTGTAGGCAAGACACACTTGTCTTTGTACTCCTCACCTGGTTGCCGCCACACATGCTTGACACCATCTGAACCAAATAAGTTTGATTTGGTCTCATCAGATCATAGAACATGGTTCCAGTAATCCAGTAATGTTCTTAGTCTGCTTGTCTTCAGCAAACTGTTTGCAGGCTTTCTTATGCATCATCTTTAGATGAGACTTCCTTCTGGGATGACAATTCGATGCAGTGTGCGGCGTATGGTCTGAGCACTGATAGGCTGACCCCCCCACTCCTTCAACCTCTGCGGCAATGCAGGCAGCACTCATACATCTATTTCCCAAAGACAACCTCTCGATATGAAGCTGAGCATATGCACTCAACTTCTTTGTCTGACCATGGCGAGGCCTGTTCTGAGTGGAACCTGTCCTGTTAAACCACTGTATGGTCTTGGCCACTGTGCTGCAGCTCAGTTTCAGGGTCTTGGCAATCTTCTTATAGCCTAGGTCATCTTTATGTAGAGCAAGAATTATTTTTTCAGATCCTCACAGAGTTCTTTGCCATGAAATGCCATATTGAACTTCCAGTGACCAATATAGTTTCATAGTTAGTAAGGTTGAATAAAGACACCAGTCCATCCAGTTCAACCTGAGTGAGTGTCTACAATTGTCCCTATCCCACACTCACATTGGTCCCTACCCTCAAGGAGCCCACAATCCAAGGTCCCCATTCCTATACTAGGGCCAATTTTTGGACAGAAGCCAATTAACCTACCTGCATGTCTTTGGATTGTGGGAGGAAACTGGAGTAACCGCAGGAAACCCACGCAGGCACAGGGAAAACATGCAAACTCCAGGCAGGTAGTGTCGTGGTTGGGATTCAAACCAGCGACCCTTCTTACTGCTAGGTGAGAGTGCTAACCACTACACCACGGTGCCACCCAATATGAGAGACTGAGAGCGATAACACCAAATTTAACACACCTGCTCCCCATTCACACCTGAGACCTTGTAACATAAACGAGTCACATAACACCGGCGAGGGAAAATGGCTAATCAGGCCCAATTTGGACATTTTCACTTAGGAGTGTACTCACTTTTTAGACATTAATTGCTGTGTGTTGAGTTATTTTGAGGGGACAGCAAATCTATACTGTTATACAAGCTGAACACTCACTACTTTACATTGTAGCAAAGTGTCCTTCCTTCAGTGTTGTCACATAAAAAGATATAATAAAATATTTACAAAAATGTAAAGGGTGCACTCACTTTTGTGAGATACTGTATATATATATATATATATATATATATATATATATATATATATATATATATATATATATATATATATATATATATATATTTATATATATATATATATATATATATATACACAAAGTTAGGTCCATATTTATTTGGACGCAGGCACAATTTTAGTTTTTCAGGTATTTACCTAAACATATTCAAGCTATAGTTATATAATGGATTTGTACGGAAAGTGCACACTCTCAGGTTTAATTTGAGGGTATGTACATCCAAAGGAAGTGTTTAGGATATATAGCCATAGAATAGCCATCCCCCTTTTTTAAGGGGCCAAAAGTAATTGGACAATTGAATCAAAAGCTGTTTCATGGCCAGGTGTGGGCTACTCCTTCGTTATTTCTTCATCAATTAAGCAGGTAAAAGGTCTGAAGTTGATTCTAAGTGTAGTATTTGCATTTGGAATCTATTGCTGTACATCATGCATTCAAAGTAACTGTCCATGCAAGCGAATCAGGCCATTGTAAGGCTTCAAAAAAAACTAATCAAATCCATAAGAGAGATAGCAGCAACATTAGGAGTGGCCAAATCAACAATTTAGTACATTTTGAGAAAAGAAGAACACACTGGTGAGCTTAGCAACATAAAAAGGCCTGGATGTCCACAGAAGACAACAATGGTTTATCGCTGGATCCTCTCTATGTTAAAGAAAAACCCATTCACAACATCCAGACAAGTGAAGGATATTCTCCAGGAGGTTGGCGTATCATTGTCAAAGTCTACAATCAAGAGAAGACTTCACAAGACCACATACAGAGGGTTCACCCCAAGGTGCAAACCATTCATAAGCCTGAAGAATAGAAAAGTCAGATTATACTTTGCCAAAAAACATCTAAAAAGCCAGACTAGTTCTGGAAAAGCATTCTTTGGACGGATGAAACTAAAATGAATCTGTACCAGAATTACAGGAAGAAAAAAGTGTGGAAAAGTCTTGGAACAGCTCATGATCCAAAAGCACACCACGTCATCTGTAAAACATGGTGGACGCAGTGTAATGGCATGGGCATGCATGACATGTGACAGAAGACAGAAGCAGCCGGATGAATTCTGTAGTGTTTAGAGATATAGTGTCAGCCCAGATTTGGCCAAATGCAGCAAAGTTGATTGGACGGCGCTTCACAGTACAGATGGACAATGATCCAAAACACACCGCAAAAGCAACCCAGGAGCTTCTGAAGGGAAAGAAGTGGAATGTTCTGCAATGGCCGAGTCAATCACCTGATCTCAACCCAATTGAGCATGCATTTCACTTGCTGAAGGCAAAAGTAAAGGCAGAAAGACCCACAAACAAAGAACAATTGAAGACAGCTGAAGTTGGAGCCTGGCAAAGCATCAGAAAGTAAGAAAACCAGTCTTTGGTAATGTTCATGGGTTCCAGACTTCAGGCAGTCATTGCCAGTAAAGGTTTCAAAACAAAAAATTAAAAATGAACATTTTATTCATGATTATATTAATTTGTCCAATTACATTTAACCCCCTCAAAACTGTGGGGGGCGGGAGGCTGTGTATAAAAATGATTGCAGTTCCTAAAATTTGTACTTGATATTTATGTTCAACCCCTTGAATTAAAGCTGAAAGTCTGCACTTTAAATTTATTTGGATTGTTTCATTTAAATTTTATTCTGGTGGCATACAGAGCTAAAAGTATGAAAATTGTGCCTGTGTCCAAATATATATGGACCTAACTATATATATACATACACACACATACATACAGTATATATATATATACAGGTCCTGAAGCAGCAAAACAGCCCCAGACCATCACACTACCACCACCATGTTTTACTGTTGGTATAATGTTCTTTTTCTGAAATGCAGTGTTCCTTCTACGCCAGATATACTTGGACACACACCTTCCAAAGAGTTCCACTTTTGTCTCATCGGTCCACAGAATGTTGTCCCAAAAGTCTTGGGATCATCAAGATGTGTTGTGGAGAAATTGAGACGAGCTTTGATGTTCTTTTTGCTCAGCAGTGGTTTTCTCCTTGGAACTCTGCCATGCAGGCCATTTTTGCCCAGTCTTTTCCTGATGGTGGAGGCATGAACGCTGACCTTAACTGAGGCAAGTGAGGCCTGCAGTTCCTTGGACGTTGTTGTGGGGTCTTTTGTGACCTCTTGGATGAGTCGTCGCTGCGCTCTTGGGGTAATTTTGGGCGGCCGGCCACTCCTGGGAAGGTTCACCACTGTTCCATGTCTTCACCCTTTGTGGATAATGGCTCTCACTGTGGATCGCTGGATTCCCAAAGCTTTGTAAATGGCTTTATAACCCTATATATAGATCTGTATAATATATATTATATATATACATATACATATACATACAAATACACACAAGAATTTCAAGAAGTTTAAACATACCTAGATATCTCTTACCATTTCTAATCGTTTGATTCTCTCTTCTAGTGAGTGCTTTTCTCTTTCGCACATGCGCAGTCTCTCAGAACGTTCTCTTTCAGCAGCTAGTTGATGTTCTAACACCTCTTTATCTTCCAACAGACTCCTAGAGAACTCTTTCTCTTCCTGTTAGAAACAAATATATTCCACATCAGTCTTCTGAACCTACATATGGTGCCAATAAAGTGAAAGTGGGCTTTTGAGAGGACAGACCTGAAGGGATCGCTGATAAAAATCCATAATGCGTAGTCTCTCTGTGAGAGTGCTCACTTGTGTCTCAGAACGTCGTGAGCGCTCTCTTAATGCATCAAGCTCATCACGGTAACTACGAGAGAGAGCAGCCGTTTGCGAAAGTTCCCGAACCTAGGAAATGTGAAGATATGTTTAACACGTTGCAAGAGTGAAAGAGCAAGCTGTCAATGAAAAATAAATAATATACATATATATACATATATATATTGTGACAGAGAGAGGCTCTGTCGGTATAAGTTTATAGGAAAAGGTGACCCAGGAGTCTCATTAAGGGTTAATGCAAGGTTCAGAACTAGCATCTCTCCAGGTTCTGTAGTTCTGAATCAGAACATTCAATCCTGGGTCCAGGTTTTGCTAGAGGCCTGCAACCTGGCTCACTACACAGGTGTGCAGGGTCATTATATAGTCAGCTCTGAGAATTGCTCAAAGCTCTCATTTTGGATACAGCTTCCAGTTTGGAGACAGAAGGTCTCACCCGGGATCAGGGGGCCCCAGCCAGAAGCTACGAGACAGAGCTCTCATCGAGGGGTCAGAGGGCAGAGCCAGAAGACACGAGACAGCAGGTCTCAGTCCCAGGAGTCAGGTCAGCTCCTATCAGGGGTGTCAGGTGAACCCCAATTCTTAGGCCAGAGGTGGGCAATGCGAATGAAGGCTAGGGAGCCAAGTGTTCTGAGAGAGCTGAATGGCACAGTCAGAAGACTGGTTAGAGGAGTAGCCGTGCTGCCAACACGTAAGACAGGTGGCTTGGTATTTTCGTTAATTCATGTTATGTGGAAGAATCCTTTGTGTGGGCAACTGATGTATAAGTGAACTTTCCTTCTTTTAAATAAAAGTGGGCTACCACGTCCCTAAATACAGTTTTGGACTGGCATACTCATTGGATATGCACCTACCGCTTCAGTCTGATCACCCCAATCTTACAATATATATTTATTTATATATATATACACACAGTATATATATATATATATATATATATTGTGACATTATGAAAGATGAGGTGATTGATGGACGTTATGTTTCACCTCGCATCCGTTCATTTGCTGAGATCTAAGGTGGAATCTGGTCCAGGTATTACCAGCCCCCTTGGCAGGGTTGGTTCCGGACCAGATTTTGCATTCCACTTGTGTCCACCAACAGGTTTTATAAATAAAGCAGGACTGAAGCAAAGGGTTGCTCTTGGCCTGGGACTTAGGAAGCCACAAACCTGAGAGAGCTGTTTAGGTGAAGTTTGCTTTTGTGAGTGAAAAGGTTTGCATTAACTTTGTTTTGTGGGTGACTGGGAGAAGCCCATAACCTGTGAGTTAGAAGCCTGCATGTTTTTATTTAGTGCCTGGATGGCAGGGATTTGTTTTCTGTTTTGTTTGTTTTATTATCATGCAACCATTTAAAATAAAACTGGCTATAAGTCAGATTTTAAGAAAACCTGCAGTTTGGACTGCCTTCTTCCCAGGGAAGGTGATCCCCCTTGAGCTAACCCCTGACATATGGTGGATTTGGCGGGTATCTACCTGAACAAGGGGAAAGATGGAGGACGTGTTAAAAGCTCTGCTGCATGCCACTACAACCTAGCAGGAAACCAATCGGCAAGTCACAGAGGCCACTGCAGCCCAGCAGGAGAGAAATCGCCAGCAGCAGGAGCAAATCCCCAGGCCATTGCAGCCCAGCAGGAAATGGACCGCTAGTTTGTGGAACAGATAATGGTGCATGCCAGCTATTACCTGTAGATGATGACACCAGCAGATGATGTGGAAGCTTACCTAGCAACTTTTGAAAGAGTCACTGTTCAAGAAGGATTGCAAAATAAGCACCATTTCTGACAGGAGAACCCCAAAAAACCTATTATGACCTGGAACCGGATGCCGCCCAGGATTATGAGACACTGAAGGATGAGATGCTTGCACGCCTGGGTGTCACCATTGCAGTCCGGGCTCAACGGGGGCCATACAGTACTGACAAGCCACCCCGCTTCCAAACGTTTGACTTGATACACCTCACCAAGAAGTGGCTACAGCCAGAGACTTTGGCACGCCCTAAAATTGTGGAGCATATGGTCATGGACCGGTATTTGTGTGGGCTCCTTGCCACTGTGAGGAAGTGGGTCAGCCATGGATCCAGTAAGACTGTTCTGGGGTTCAAGGGTGTGGGGACAAATTACAAGACTGTTGCTACAGATAATGAGACAATGGGCTCAGGACCTGGAGCCTGGCCAAATAGGTCAGGAAGGTCTCTGAGGCCATTTAGAGGACTGGGTACAGAACACATAAAATGTTATCGCTGCCATGTGTCAGGTGTTCCCTAAATGTTGAACCAATGCAATGTGATAATACTTATTTAAAAAAACGCATGTCTCTTTTGCACAGGTGGCATGTACTGCATCATGTCAGGGACGCATGAAAAAACAAATGTGTATGATTTCTGTTGATGGAAAGCCAGTCACTCCTCTGCTAGATTCTAGTAGTTTTGTGATATTAGTCAAAGGTGATTTTGTAAATCCTGCAAAGTTACACCCTAGCACTATTGGGGTAATTTGTATACATGGTGACACACGTGACTACCAGACTGCTGTGGTTGAGTTTGATACCCCTTGGGGCACTGTGACACATTCAGTGGGGGTGGTACCCTCACTATTTCATGAAGCCCTAGTGGGAAGAGATTTTCCACACTTTTGTAGTTTATGGGAAAACAAAAAGAGTCAGAAGGACAGAGCTCCCCCTGCTTAAAACCCTGGAACTCACTCCAGACCCTTTTGATTGCAAAATTGTTGGTGTGTCCCACGGAGGGGTAGATCCTTTTCTTTTTTCTGTAATGGCTGGGGAGCAGGAGGAGCTGGAATCTAGCCCCCAGCTTGAGGTTAATGAACTAGAAATGATCTCTGACTAAAAATGAGAAAGGTCAGAATGTGGTGCCTGACTTAAAAGTCAGGAAAGATGATTTTTGTACGGAACAACTAAGAGACTTAACACTCAATAGAGTCAGAGAAAATGTTAAAATGATTGATAGGGAACCTGTTGAACCTAATGTAGGGGTGTCGTTTCCCTACATGGTTCTTAAAAATAACTTGCTGTATCAAGTGGTAAAGCAAGGGGAGGAGGAGGTAGAGCAACTAGTGGTTCCCAAACCCTATCGTCGTATGGTATTAGATTTAGCCCATGGTCATATAATGGGTGGACACCTGGGTATAGAGAAAACTAAAGAGCGAATAACCCCAAAAAGATTTTGGACTGGTTTCCATGCAAATGTCACAGAATATTGGGAGTCATGCCCAGAGTGTCAGTATTTTGCGCCATCACCCCATTTTTGCAGTCCGCTGGTACCGTTACCGATAATTGAAGTGCCTTTTGAAAGAATTGGCATGGATCTGGTGGGACCAGTAGTAAAGTCTGCCTGGGGCCAACAGCACATACTGGTAATACTGGACTATGCCACATGGTATCCTGAAGCCATTCCCTATATAACTCAGCTAAGACTATTGCCAAAGAGCTGGTCCAGGTATTTAGTCATGTGGTTATTGCAAAAGAGATATTACTGGATCAAGGCACACCATTTATATCCAGAGTCACTAAAGTATAGTGCAAGTTGTTCAAAATCTCCCATCTCTGTACCTCTGGAGATAGGATTGCCCCTGTCATGCCGCTTGTACAGGAACATATGGAGCAAGCCCAGGAGGCCCAGAGAAAGATTTATAATCGGGATGCCAAGACCAAAACTTTAAACCCTGGTGATAGAGTGCTGGTACTAGTCCCCACGGTTGAGAGTAAATTCCTAACAAAGTGGCAAGGTCCCTTTTTAAATTTTAGTAAGAGTAGGGGAATTAAACTACAAAGTTTACCAGCCAGGGAAAAGGAAACCAGAGCAAATATATCACGTTAATTTGTTGAAACCATTCAGTGGCCCAACAGAAGGAAGTTAAAGTGTTTGTGAGTAAGAATAGAGATTTGTTCTCTCACCTACTCGGACAGACCAGTGTTATACAGCATGACATAATTACGGAACCAGGTGTCCATGTAAATGTAAAGCCCTATAGAATACCCAAGTCTAGGCAGGAAGCCGTTGCAAATGAAATAAAAAACATGTTAGGGCTCTTTCACACGGACGGACCGTATGTCCGTTTTTCATCCTTCCGTTTTCGGATGAAAAACGGACATACAGGTATCCCTATGGGATAGCGGGTGTCAGCGGATGAGCATCTGCTGACACCCGCTCTCGTCCGTGCCCGCTCTGCTCCGTTTCTGCAGACGGAGGAAAACCCCATTTTTTCATCCGTCTGCAGAGCGGAACGGATGACGACGGACTCTACGGTCCGTCGTCACCCGATCTCCCATAGGGGAGAGCGGCGCTCTGACAGGTCCGTCCCTGCACGGAGTGCAGAGACGGACCTGTCATCTTCTGCTCAGCGGAGATCGCTCCGGCGATCCCCGCTGAGCAAGCGGCTATCCACGGGGCGGATCTGCACTGATCCGCCCCGTGTGAAAGAGCCCTTAGAGTTGGACATGATAGAGGAGTTCCACAGTGACTGGTCAAGTCCTATAGTGTTGGTCCCAAAACCAGATGGAACTATAAGGTTTTGTAATGATTTCAGGAAGTTAAATAGCGTGTCAAAATTAGATGCGTACCCAATGCCTCGGGTCGACGAGCTTGCTGACAGATTGGGAAGTGCCCAGTACATAACTACTTTATACTTCAATGGAAGGAAAAAAGACAGCATACTAATTCATATGAGGCTAATTCAAAAGATGCAGGAAGAAATATGGAATACAAATTTCTGGTAAAGGACAATGTAACCCTAAACAATTGAACATATGTACCTGCTGATGTACTTTTCTCAGCTCCACTTCCAGTAACTGCACCTGCTGCTGACTGTCCAGTAATTCCTCAGACTTCTCCTCCCTTTGGAAGTGTAAAGAAAGAGATAAGATTACCCATTCAAGTTGAATGTTTAAAAAAAATATTACCCATTAAAGTCTAAACTGCATTTTATGTACACTTAAACTGTACATGCCAAAATTAAAGTGGTGCATCTATTTCTGATTCCAAAAAAATGTGCCTGTTTTCTTCTACTAACATTCTATATTCCAAATTTGCGCCATTTATCACAGCAGTTTTCACCCTTTTCAAAAAAGATTCACCTAACATCTGTTTTGTAATGGGAAAGTACTTTTTTTGTACCATTTATGCTTTTTATCACTAAGTGAATGTAGAGTCTGAAGATTAACACTTGCCCATTTTTAATTTTGCACAATATTCAAACTGTTGCCTGGTTTAGAGTGAAGAATTTGTATTTTAAAGTACTTTGGACCTGTGGATTTTTAGCTTATGGAGAGTGCTAAAACAATGTTTTTGTTTAACTGTAAAAATAAAATAAAAAAAACAATCTCTGTATGGCTGGTTCATTCTGAGGGGGGGTGCATGTTTTTTTTCTTAGGCCACATGCACATGGGGCTTAAAAACATTGCTTTTACAGGAATTTGGCTATGCACACATAGTTGTTTATAAGCAACATCAGTTAAGCATTCAGCAGATGAGCTTTTAGCCAGAAAAAATTATTGACGTGCCTAAATACCATTTATTGGCATATAACACGCACTTTTTTCCCCTTAAAATCAGGGGGAAATCGTGTGTGCGTGTTATACGCCGAACTGCTCGGACGGGAAGGAGGGACCGAGTGCTGCCGAAATAGACAGAGCCGAGTGTACTGTGTACTTGGCTAGGCTGGGCTCCGCTTGCAGTCACGCCCAGTTCCACCTCCTGTGAGAGGAGGTGTGAGAGGAGACAAGAGGAGCCGAGAGGAGCCGAGAGGAGCAGAGTACACTGGACATCTGTCTATCTCGGCAGCAACATTTAAAAACGATAATGCGTTTCTACAAAAGGCATGGGAATGCCTCTCCATGGTGATTCTTCATGATGACTTGGCTCATGTCACCCATGTGACATGAGCCTAACACTCCTACATGTAGACATCAGCAGGCATGTGTTAGCATATGATGTATTGACATGGATTTTGGATGCTTTGTGCTTAGATTACATTTGACTTAAATAGCAAAATTGAACGCACCCCTCCTAATCGTGGGGTGCATGTTATACGCCGGCGCGTGTTATACGCCAATAAATACAGTACTTGTAAACAAGTCTAAATGCTAGGCGTGTTCACTCCAATGCCCAGAAAAAAAATATTCTGACCAGTGAAATTAATAAATGCCAAAACATGTCTAAATGCGTATGCAAAACTTGTTTTTTTTTTTTTGGTGCGTTTTTAAGCAGTTTTTTTTCCTGCCAGGAGCAAGAGCGTCCAGGGGAGGAAAAAAAAATGTCCCGTGTGCATGAGGCCTTTATATAAAATATGAAATTTAACCCTTCAAGTGTTGAAAGTATAAACGCAGTTTTCTGGGCAGGATGGAAAATTAACCAAATTACATTCTATTTATTTAATACGATCCCCAAAAATAGCAGCTAATGTACTGTGAGATGTCCTGGCAAGTATCGCCACAGGGTGAATTCTGAGGGATATTGTTGGATGAATCTTATTTGCTGATAGGGAAGATGCTGACTGTGCCAACCTGGCTGTGCCATCAGTTTAATCCCTGACTTGACAGAATGTTGCTGCTTTAAGATGTGACCAATACAAAGTCTATTGCTATTAAAATATTTTGCTCAATGAATAAGTATATTATACATACTGTTCTTGACGCACACGCCGAAGTTTGCTCTGTAGATCAGCAATGTGCAAAGAGTGATTCTGCCAAGCGTTAGGATCAGATAGAACGGTTTTGGATACACCTTGTACTTTGGTATCACTGGACCTGTTTTGCTGGTCACATCGCATTATGGACAGCCGCTGTAAAAAGATTAATACAAGATTTAAAATTACCAATATTCAGAATATTCTAAACGATAAGAAAACAATTTGCACCTAACCTGGGTGCATGCATTAACCACTTGCCAACCGCCTCATGTATATATACGTCAGCAGAATGGCACGTACAGGCAAAATCCCGTACCTGTACGTGACATTCTTCCGGGGGGTGTGGGGTCCGATTGGACCCCCCCCGCCGGCGGAGACGGTCGGCTTCGCTTCAGGAGCGATCCGAGATGAGGGGACGGCCAGTGATTTCTAGCCACCCCCTCGCGATCGCTCCTGGCGAATGAAAAGCTTCCCCTGCCTGTGAATTGTAAATACAGGCAGGCGGAAGTGATGTCACACTCCTCGTGTCGGTCTTTCTGACCGGGACACCGAGGAGTGAAGACATCAAGGTTAGTGCACAAACAGTACACTGACACCAGGACACATAGGTACATATTTCACCCCCCTGTCACCCCCGATCACCCCCCAGATCACCCCCTGCCCACCCCAGTCACAGTGTCACTGATTGCAGTGATCATTTATTTACTGATCACTGCATTTAGTGTCAGTTGTGACTGTAATAACTGTCAGGGCAGTTAGTTTTAGGCCCCTTTAGGTCTAAGGTAGCCCCCTACTCCCCCTAATGAAGGTTTAACCCCTTGATTGCCCCATAGGTAACCCTTTCACCCCCTTTTGCCAGTGTCACTAAGCGATCGTTTTTCTGATCGCTGCATTAGTGTCACTGGTGCCGCTAGGTAGCCAGTTTTTTTTTAGGTTAACCAGCAGGTTTATATGGGTTCATAAATAGGTTTATAGGTAGGTACCCCCATATTACAACCTAAACAAAAGTTTTATTTTTTTTTTATAATTTATTCTTTATTAAATTTTTTCCATGTATACAACCACATCAGTAAAAAAGAAGACTGGCCATAACACAGTCATGTATTCTACATTGCATGGGGTCATTTCAGTACAATTCACATTTTTACTCATCCTTTGCCTCCCCCCCACCCAACCGCCCCCCTCCCCCCTTCTAATATTTCAGCAAAAGGCGTATTTATTGTTGCACACATCATACGTTAGCAATTGCACTTCCCTTCAGTACTAGAGAACAGGGATGAAGAACTCCCTACCCCTTCCATATAGTATTCGCTCCCCTCCCTCTCTACACTACTACCTCTGATGTATTCATTCTAGTTAACCATGGGTTCCACATTTTATTAAATTCTTGAACATTGCCTCTTTTTTATATATACCGCCTTCTCTCTATATATGGTCTCATTTACTATCCCAATCCAGTTAACTACATTAGGTGGCTCCTTTGACTGCCATTTACTTGCTATTAGTTTTCTAGCCTGGAATAGGCATCGCAACACTGCCCGAGTTTTACTTTTACTCTCTTCCTGTTCCTCTCTGTATCCCAATATACAGCCTTTGGGTTCCAACTCCACTTTGACTCCAAATGTCCCGCTTATACTGTCAGTTACTCCCCTCCAATAACAAACCAGTTTGGGACATCTCCATACCATGTGGATTAAATCCCCTGTTTTTTGGCATCTGGGACATTTATCATCCACCCTTAGGGGTATAATATGCTCTATTAATTAACATCAAGTGGGACACTCTCTGCTGGGGGATACTGACACACTTTGACCCTTTCTCCAAGATTCTCCTCCATTGTTTATCCGGTATTAAACCAAGATCTTTTTCCCATTTCAATTTTACCTTTTCCAGTCTCCCCTTTGAATCTATTTCCTGACCCATATCTTCATATAATAAAGATATCAACCCTTTAGTTGTTCCTGTCTGGAAGATCTTTTGAAAGAGTGGCATTTTTTGCCATCTTAGTGGTTCTGCTGAGAATTGTACCCCCAGCGCATGCTTCACTTGTATATATGCAAACAATGAATATTGTGCTATATTAAATTTGCGTTCTAATTCCTTAAATCTTTTTAAAGTATTGCCTCTAAATAAATGGCATAATCTAGTGATCCCATTTCTTTACCAGTTCCTTATTTTACCGATCATATAAATCTCTTTAAGGTTTTTATTATTCCAGAGGGGTGTTTGTTCAATCATACCCTTGTAGTGTAATTGTTTTTTGACCGTTGCCCAGATTTTTCTTATCATTTTTATAGTAGGGTATTCATGCCCAAATGAGCCCGCCTCTAGTGTTTCTATCAATGTATCGTGACCTGCTTCCATTACTATCAATTCTAGGTTCGGGGTACCTCCTCCCACAACCCCACAGCCCAATAGCTGCTGCAACTGAGCAGCCAGGAAGTAACGCTACGGGTGTGGGACCGCTAATCCTCCCTCTTTCACTGGGAGCTGGAGGGTAGAAAGGGGGATTCTTGCTTGACCACCCTTCCAGATAAGTTCCCTAAAAAGGGTTTCGATTTTCCGGAACCAACTCCTGCATACCCACACCGGGGAATTATGTAGCACATATAGGAGTTGCGGCATCCAAATCATCTTTATTAACGCACATCTTCCTGCTACTGAAAGGGGGAGATGTTTCCAAACTGCTATCTTCTTTTTAAATTTAATCAGCAATAGCATCAAATTGAGATTCACATATTGATTAGGGTCTTTCGTCAGGACCACTCCCAAATATCTCAGTGCATTAACCACTTCCAACTGGGGCATCCCTGGTATTCTGCCTTCCACATTTGAGTTTATTGGGAGTAGCTCTGATTTCTTCCAGTTTATTTCAAGCCCTGTATACCTGCCAAAATTTTCCACTATACTCATTGCACTGGTTAACGAGCTATTTAAATCCCCCAGAAACAGTAAGACATCGTCCGCATATAGGGCGATTTTTTCCTCCCTCCCCCCCTTCTTTTGAAAGCCTGTTATCTCAATGCTATTTCTAATAGCAATAGCTAGGGGTTCCATTACAAGCGCGAAGAGGAGGGGAGACAGGGGGCACCCCTGTCTCGCCCCCCTCTCCAACTCGATTTCTTCTGAGAGTTCATTATTGATTTTTAACCTGGCCCACGGGTTATCGTAGAGCAATCTTATCCACCTGATGAACGAGGGACCCATCCCAAACTTTTCCAGCACTCTCCAAATATATCCCCACTCCACACTATCGAACGCTTTTGTTACATCGAGCGCTAGGACCGCTCTTGGTCCCTCGTTCATCACAGGATCCTGTAGATTCAAAAAAGCTCTCCTTATATTAATACTTGTGGATCTATCGGCTATAAAGCCTGTTTGATCCGAGTGGACCAGCCTTGCAATAATCTTGCTCAGCCGGGCCGCTAGAACTTTGGCCAAGATTTTTGTGTCGGAGCACAGCAGGGAGATTGGTCTATATGCCGAGGTATCTAGAGGATCCTTCCCTTCTTTCTGTAAAATTATGATGGTAGCCTCCCGCATTGAATTAGGTAGCCTTCCTTCTTTATTAGCTTCCTCCAGCGTGTTTAACAGTGTGGGGAGCAGAATCTCACTGTACCTTTTATATATCTCAACGGGCAATCCATCAGGACCCGGCGTTTTTTGATTTGCCATATTCTTTACCGCTTGCTGAAGCTCCACCAAAGTTATTGGTGCCTCCAGATCTTCTCTCTCCACCTGGGTCACGGAGGGAAACTCCATTCCCCGCAAGAAATCCTCCATTTTACCCTCCATCCCAATCTTCTGTGCTGTATATAAGTTTTTGTAAAAATTTCTAAACGTCTGGATTATCCCTGTTGAATTAGCTATAATCTCACCACCCTCGGTTCTAATGGCCTGGACCAACGAGGTTGGGGAGTTAGTTTTTACTATTTGTGCTAGCATTCTTCCTACGCTTTCCCCTTCTGCAAACGAAGATTGACGCTGGAGGAGCCTTCTAGTCTCCACTTTTTCCATGATGACTAATTTATAATTTCTTTGCCTGTCTATCCAGATTTTTTTTTTTTTTCCCCTCTGTTGGATCTACTATAAAGTGTTTTTCAGCTTCCATCATTTCACTCTGCGCTTTTTCCTCCAATGCTCTAGATTTTCTATTAAACTTAGTTACTTGCTGTATCAAAATTCCTCTCAAAAATGCTTTCAATGTATCCCATATTATACTGGGTGATGCTGACTCTTTATTAAAAGCTATGAATTCCTTAAGTTTTGGCAGGATCTCATCTGGTTCCTTAATCGGGTCTAACCATCCTGGATTAATCCTCCACTCCCCCCGTACTCTTCTTTCGCCCACCTTCATTGAAGTGACTATTGGGGAATGATCCGATATCCCCCTCGGGCAATAACTTACTTTTACCACTCTCAGCCCCGCACCCACACTCCCCAGGACCATATCAATCCTGGAGAGTGTGGAGTGCGTAGCGGAGTAGCACGAATACTGCTGCGCCACAGGATTATGAGCCCTCCATATATCCATCAACCCCACTTCTTCTACAAACTGAGCTAGTTTACTTTTTTCCCCAATATCAGAGGCTATCTTTATAGGAAACCTATCTAGTTTATTATTTAAAACCTCGTTGAAATCGCCCATTACTAATACTGGGGTTTCCCCTTTGTCTTGTAGAAATTCATTCAATTTGAGCAGTACATCAAATTTTTTTTTAACAGAGGAAGCAGTACATCAAATTTAAATGGTGGAGGAATATAGACATTGGCGATCACATATGCTCCGCCTTCAATCGTGCAATACAAAAAAAAAAAATATATATCTACCATTTTCATCAATATCAATCTGTCTGCAGGAGAAGTTCACTCCAGGTCTTATCAGTGTACTAACCCCCCTGCTTTATGTAGAGTACACCGAATGATATTGAAATTGATACTTCCTATTTTGCAGGGCCCGGGCAGAGTGCTTGGTTAAATGGGTCTCCTGCAGACAGATCAATCCCGCTCCCCACCCCTCCATTACTGCAAACACAGCTGATTTCTTGGCCGGGGTCCCCAGTCCCCTAACATTCCATGATCCTATATTAAGCACTGTCATTTCACCTTATTGTCACAGGGACATCGGACAGTTCGGGGTATGCCCTCATTTAGGTCTATTCTTGCAACTATTATCATCTCAACTCTAAAACTTACAATACCTTTCCTACGCCTTAACATGGGACCACCCTCAATACGTGAATTCACCCTTATAGTATATATATCATACCAGTAGGGGTTATGTACCTGTACTACCACGTGCCTACTTCCCACCAGTGTTATACCTTCATTACTCTCGTGAGCTTCTAACCCCATTCTCTTATAGTGATAACCCAATGGTAAAAAAGGGAAGAAAAAAAAAAAAAAGGGGGGGGGAGGAGAGGGACCAAACAGATCCACCCTCCCCACCTAAATCTTCCATTTATATCTCCCAATATGTGGGAATTTTCTATCTTAATTTTTGGTGAAATTTGTGCCTCTCCTTTATTTAATATCTTTATATTTTTTGTTGTGCCCCTTACATCAAGTTCATAAAAAGCTTCTTTAATCCTATCTACCCTCTTTCCTCCCCCCCTCCCTCTCCCTCCCCCCTCCCTCTCCCTCCCCCCTTTTTTTTCCCCCCACCTGTCTAGGTGTTCCCCTAGAAGGCTATAGGTGACCAATACCCACTCTAACAATACCATACTTTCCCTTACACACATATCCCTTTCTTTCTTTCAGTGTATCTCCTATGTGTCCTCCCTCCCCCCATCCCTGCAAAACAACACCCCACATTGCAAAATAATAATTCTTAGACATTTCCCCCCCCACTCCTCCCCCCCCCTCCATCCTCAAATAATTGCAAGTCTTTCTTTATTTGTTTCCATCCATCTCTCCACTACCTCTGGGGAGTTGAAGATCTGCGATTCCCCCCATGCTGTCACCCGCAGTCTTGCCGTGTACATAAGGGCATAGGGTATTTTAACCTTCTGGAGAGAACGCTTAACCTGTATAAATTCTGCCCTCTGTCTCTGGAGCTCTGGAGAGAAGTCAGAATAGAACGAGATTCTAGTTCAGTTGAAGAGAATATTTCCTATTTCTCTGGCTCTCCTCAGTAGCGACACCTTGTCTTTATAGTTTAAGAATTTAAATAATAGAGGCCTGGGAAACTTTGCAGTTGGAGAGGCTCTGAAAGGAATTCTATGGGCTCTTTCAATGGCAAATGCCGTTGAGGAAAAACTCTCACTCAAAAAGATCGATTAGCCATTTCTCCATGAATTCCACGGTGTTCAGCCCCTCAGTTTTCTCTGGGAGCCCGACCACCCTTACATTGTCTCTACGGAGCCTATTCTCCATCTCTTCCAATTTTAAAGTGTGTCTTGAAATTTGTTCTTTCATATTTTTTACATCGGCCAAGGGAAAGGTATCGTCTTCTAATTGACTTATTCTCCCTTCCAACTCTGACGTCCTTTGCCCAATTTTTTCCAGCTCTTGTTTAAATATGCTCACATCCTCCTTCACTCCTCTTATCTCGTCACATAGTTCTTTAATTGAGCCATTACATGTGTTTACCGCTACCAATACATCTTTTAATGTCGGTTCTCTTTCAGATGATAAACCTGTTACAGCAGTTTCAATAGGTTTAGTTTTTCCATCCACTCCAGCTGGGTCTACTGCAACCACCCCACTTGCTATATTTTTAGAACTGGATCCTTTAGCAGTCCCCGGGGTCGAAGCACTATTTAGTTGCCCCAAACTTTTTCTATCTGGGGTGCACCTTGCTGTAATTTAGCTTGAACCCCCTTTTTAGGAGGAGTCTGTGCTGGGGCATGTGCATACTGCTCGAGCCTCGCCGCCGCTGATACGGAGGCGGCTGCTGCATGCTGTTGAGTTTGTTGGGGGGTTTTCTCCTTAGCGGAGCGTAAATGCTGCATGATTATTAAAACAGTAATGGCAAAGGAGGTAGTCACGGAAGAAGAAACAGTGTTTTGTTATAGCCTTATTGGCTTTCCAGGGTGTTATGTCAAAGAGAGCAAGGGTCCAGAGTGGAGAAACACAAAGTAAGTCACACTGGCGGGTATTACTTCAAATCCAGGGATCAGTGGGAGGAGGGAAAGAGGGGGAGACAAAGATGCCGGCGGGAGTCTTGTACCTTTATATGACAAAATACGACCACATTAATATGATGTAGATCAGTGGTAAATGTTAGACCCTTTTTGCTTTGTATCCATTTTATCCGTTTGAAGCAATATCTACCATAGAAGGCCGACAAGAAACAGCAAACGATACACCAAGGAAGGTAGTAATCAGTGTGGCTCCAGTAGTTACCACAATTACCGCAGTTCAGTCAGTTATCCCGCAGCGGAGTCCTTTACCAGGAATTTATTTTTTTATGGCGCTCCTTCCCCCTTTTTTTTTTTTTCCCCCTCCTTTTGTAACAATACTCTAATGTTTTTAGCGCCCATCCAATTTACTTTCACTGCGTATCCTGGATGCTATTTCAGCCCTTAGAATTTTTTTTATTTTAAAAAGCAGAGTCACTGGTACATATCAAAGGCATCAGAGTCAGCAGCAGTTTAATTTAAACAGGGACAATTGAAAGTTCTCTTACCAGTACCAGCCAGTGGATGTATTACATAGACTTACTCAGTCTTCCTATGTTGATACCAGTCTGATCCTGGGGGGGTCCGTCCCGCAGAGCGCACAGTACCTGGGGGTCTCGCAGGCTTGCCCAGTCCGGGCTGTGCAGTGTATTATACAGCGGAGAAAGTTACTGCAGCAGTGTGTCAGAAAAAAAACGCCGCTGACGGCTCCTCCGTCCCCTCTCGGCGAGCCTCCTCAGCAGCTGACACTGGCGCTCGGCGTGTGACGTCACGTTCCCCTTCGGCACTCTCCGGGCTCGCTCGGAGCCTTGTTGAACACAGCCATTCCACACAGCCGTTCCTGGAAGCGCATCCACATAGGGCTATGCGCTGAGGCTTCCACTGTTATGGCAACGGTAAACGGCAAGTAGTAGGCGCCCAGCGCGCTCTGTCCTCTCCAGCCCGGCTGCTCCGACAAACGAGGATCTCTCACAGCGGTCGCATGAGCAGTGTATCACAGTCCACCAGCATACCAGCGGAGCAAGGTTAGCAAGGCGGGGAATCTTTATATTAACTCAGAGGAGGGGAGAAATCTTATAGATATAAACCTGGATAACTGAAAATAGACAGGAAAGTTGGGGATACTTATGGAGGAGGGTTGGAGGGAGAGAGAAGGGGGGGAGGGAAAGGGTAGGTTTTGGGGGTTAAAATAATTTTTTTTTTTTTTTTTCCGGGGGGAGGGGGTAGGGTAGGGGTTACTGATTAGGTAATTTTTTGTTGGGGGTAATAAAATATAGGAGTAAGACAAGGTTCAACACCCTATGAATATATAAAGAGGGAATCCTAGGGCAGAGCTGGAGAGAAGCTCTGGCCTGGGGTAAAGGTAGTGGGTATCCCATCTTATTATTTGTGTTATTTAAGAAATCAGAAAATGACAGTGGAGCCGACGGTACCTACTGTATGGGGTTATATGTTTGGGAAATTACCTAATTGAATATCAGAGGTGTATTCATAGATTTGAATAATATATGAGTTGTGAAGATGGTAAATTGTATGCCTTGTTTTTCCTAGAAATAAATAAAGATTTAAATTTGAAAAAAAAAAAGGAAGGCGGGGGGCGGGAGAACACACACCTGTCCTCACTCAGCCCACATCTCTCTCAGCCCGCACACCATACACGTCCGGTCACGCCCTCGAACAGATCAATATCTGATCAGATCTATACTAGCATCCCAGCAGTTTAGGGTTCCAAAAAACGCATTGTAAGCGGGATCAGCCCAGATACCTGCTAGCACCTGCGTTTTCCCCCTCCGCCCAGCCCAGCCCAGCCCACCCAAGTGCAGTATCGATCGATCACTGTCACTTACAAAACACTAAGCACACATAACTGCAGCGTTCGCCCAGTCAGGCCTGATCCCTGCGATCGCTAACAGTTTTTTTGGTAGCGTTTTGATTCAATCGCTAACAGTCAGGAGCTTTTTTACCTGTGAATATCACTAGTGTACTACTAAATTTAGAGCCCAAAATGGCAAATCGAAAGTACACTAGTATCCCCGTACTCAGGAGAAGCAGCAGAATATATTTTGGGGTGTAATTCCACATATGCCCATGGCATGTGTGGGCAATATATCATTTAGTGACAACTTTGGGCAAAAAAAAAAAAAAAAGTTTGTAATATTCCCGCAACTTGTGGCAAAATATAAAATATTCCATGGACTCAACATGCCTCTCAGCAAATAGCTTTGGGTGTCTACTTTCCAAAATGGGGTCATTTGGGGGGGGTTTGTGCTATTTTGGCATTTTATGGCCTTCGAAACTGTGATAGGTAGTGAGGAGTGAAATCAAAAATTTGCACCTTTAGAAATCCTGAAGGCAGTGATTTTTGTGTTTTTGGGGCCCCGTACGTGGCTAGGCTCCCAAAAAGTCCCACACATGTGGTATCCCCATACTCAGGAGGAGCAGCAAAATGTATTTTGGGGTGCAATTCCACATATAACCATGGCATGTGTGAGCAATATATCATTTAGTGACAACTTTTTTTTTGTTTTTTTGTCTTTATTCAATCACTTGGGACAAAAAAAAAAAATATTCATTGGGCTCAACATGCCTCTCAGCAAATAGCTTGGGGTGTCTACTTTCCAAAATGGGGTCATTTGGGTTTTTTTTTTTTTACTGCTCTGACATTTTAGCACCTCAAGAAATGAGATAGGCAGTCATAAATTAAAAGCTGTGTAAATTCCAGAAAATATACTCTAGTTTGTAGACGCTATAACTTTTGGGCAAACCAATAAATATATGCTCATTGGCATTTTTTTACTAAAGACATGTGGCTGAATACATTTTGGCCCAAATGTTTGACTAAAATTTAGTTTATTAGATTTTTCTTATAACAAAAAGTAGAAAATATCTTTTTTTTTCAAAATTTTCGGTCTTTTTCCGTTTATATCACAAAAAATAAAAATCACAAAGGGCAATCAAATACCATCAAAAGAAAGCTCTATTTGTGGGAAGAAAAGGATGCAAATTTTGTTTGGTTACAACATTGCATGACCGCGCAATTACCAGTTAAAGCAGTGCAGTGCGAAATTGAAAAAAGACCTCTGGTCCTTAAGCTGACAATTGGTCCGGGGCTGAAGTGGTTAAATTGTTAGTAAGGGCTAACGCTAACTATTCTTAAAGCGGTAGTAAACCGCACCAATTTTATTTAATTTTTTTTAAACCCTGCAAGGTAAAGGCATAACATGCTAGTATGCATTGCATACTAGCACATTATAAAAATGCTTACCTTAGAACGAAGCCCTCCAGCGGCGCGCTGTCACTGCTGAGAGGGCTTCCATCCTCGCCTTGTCTTCCTTTTAGGTTTGTGTGCTCCACCCATTTTATTGGCCATGGCGCAATGAAATCATGCGTGGGAGTCATGGACTGTGCCTTGTGTGTGCCTTGTGGGGCTCTAAAGGGATGGCACGGGTATGCCGTCCCCTCAAAGGTGACATCACCGGCTGCATGCAGTTTGAATATCTCCTAAACAGTGCAGGTTTAGCAGATATTCGCAGTACCTACAGGTAAGCCTTATTAAAGGCTTATCTTACCTGTAGGTACAAGTGCAAAAAAAGAGTTTACTTCCACTTTAAAAATGTTCCCGCCAACCTCTTCCAACCTATCCTGAATACCCTGTAAGATCTGTGTACTTACCTTTATTTTATCCACTCTGGTCATGTTATTAAACAGCTCCGACTCTCCTGTGTAAGGGAGCACTTAACAACAGCTGTGATTTCCCAGAGTCATGTTGTTGCTCCTATGCTCCCATGGCCTATCCATTGTTGGCACTCTCCCCCCCTGCAGCTGATTTCTTATACAGGGAAGCTGGAGCTGTTGGGTCACCTGACTGGACAGGATTAAAAATACGTGCAACATGTTCACAAATCTTTTTTTTTATATAGGGTATGCAGGATAGATAGGAGGGGGAGGGAACATTTTAAAGTATAGTTGGAATAAGCCCTATCTTCCACTTCAACCCCAAAACACCTACAGAAAAACAAATCTTGCTGTACAAAAGGTAAAGATAACTTATTTAGTAGTAATGCCTAGTAGTTTCATGGCTGAGCTCCAAACTGGTAGACTGACTATCTGATGTTTTATAGCAGTTAAAATATGCAGATTTTCTATTGTTATGCCAAGGAATCAGGCAAGCAAAATCTTGCTAAATGATGCACCCTACAAGTATGAACGGCAACTTGTATTTGTGCTTGCACATATCCAAAATGACCTTTGCATACAATCTGGAAATATTATCTCTACAGATATTGAGATTTTTTTTAGTTTTGTATAGAGTATTGACCCCCCTGCCAAAGTTTTACTGCTATCGCTTTCCCAACTAGGAGGATTCACACTCCTGTTTTGTCCTGGTAACCAGTTCAGAAAGTGATTGAAATGCATTTTATTTTTTATTTATTCACACTTCAAAATTGGTTATTACACTTGGGCCACGCTGACGAAGTCCAGTAGCACGTAACGCATACGGGGAGGAGCTATTGTGCAGACGTCACCCGCAGTGATCTCTGTTGATACTACTTGTTCTGTCCATCGACGTTCGTTTGCACACCATTTTTACTTTGCCGCCTGATTTGATTGCTGTTCCATGGCTTTTATATGTCCACTAGATTTTATGTACTGTGGATTATCTGAATAAATGTACTTTATGGAGAACACTTAGATTGTGTTTCTTTTCCATCCACATCTACTCGTCCATATCCTGGTTCCTGGATCATCTGGTATCATCCGGTTTTCCCACTTACCATCTCTATCCCATTTGTGGATACAAGCTTGTATGACCTTCTGTTAGCTCAGAGGTCCTTCCCATCTGGTAAGAATTTGGATTTGGTGGTGGAGAATCAGTCACTCAGACTACTCAGCAATACTGAATTGTGTTTTCATTGCCAAGAACTGTTTGCTTTTAGACCCCTTTCACACCGAGGGCGTTTTGCAGGCGCTATAGCTTTAGAAATAGAGCCTGCAATCCGCCCTCAAACTGCTGCTCCATTGTCTCCAGTGTGAAAGCCCGAGGGCTTTCACACTGAAGCGGTGCGCTGGCAGGACGTCAGGAAAAGTCCTGCCAGCAGCTTCTTTGGAGCAGTGAAGGAGCGGTGTGTTTTCTGCTCCTCCACCGCTGCTCCCCATTAAAATCAATGAGGCAGCGCTGCAATACCGCTGGTAAAACGCCGCTATTGTGGCATATTGCGGACGGTTTTAACCCTTTCTCAGCCACTAGCGGGGGGTAAAAGCGGCCGTAATGTGCCGCAAATGCGATGGTAAAACGCTGCTAAAAATAGCAGCGTTTTACCGCCAACGCTATGAGTGGCTTGGTGTGAAAGCCCTCTTACTGGTTTATGGACTTATACATTGAGCTGCACTAGTTTTTATTTTATACATGTTTTTTGAGGTGCTGTGATTTGCCTTTAGTGTACAGCTTGCAATTTATTTTACATTTTATTTGTGTGTGCTCATTGTTTAAACTGAAGTGG
The DNA here is from genome assembly GCA_028564925.1 of Lithobates sylvaticus. Lineage (NCBI taxonomy): Eukaryota > Metazoa > Chordata > Amphibia > Anura > Ranidae > Lithobates > Lithobates sylvaticus. The sequence continues at coordinate 60,482,332 of CM053034.1, read as the reverse complement.
TTAAAGCAAATAAAATAAGTAAAACATCCAGCATATGGATATGGACATTTTTGTCCTTACCTCCAGAGCATCATCCCTCTGCTTGAGGATGTCTCTCAGGTGAGCAGAGAGTAAACGGACCAGCTCTTCCAGGTCGGAGGTTGAGAGGTCAGACAGTTCTGACCCAGGCAAAGACAATATCTTATGAGGGTCTTGTGTAATCTTCACATAAAGGGGAAGAAAATTGCTGGTGAGAAACAGTATATCAAGTCTGGAATTAAAGGGGGAAATGATGGGATTATAAAATTATAAAAAAGACAACCCAAATTCACCTCCTGAATTTTTTCAGCCAGCTTTGTCTGAAAATCCAAATTTAGACTCCTTATTGTACCAATTATTTCTTCTCGACCTTCACCCTATTATATTTAAAAAAAAAAAAAAAAGAAAGAAAAAAAAAAAGAATTAATACTATGAGAGCATGAAAATGTGTCTTTTTGTCAAAAATACAAATTTGGATAATCTTGCTCAGGAATCAATAAAGTTATCCATCTGTGATGACGACAACATACTAGTTGGAAAAAAAATAGCAAATCCAAAGAAGAACCATATACATCCCCTTCCTTTTTTGGTTAAAAAAAAATGTGATTACTGGAATTTTATAGACATAAAAGGTTATTCGCATGCTGTGGCTGTTTAAGGTCAGATCAAGCAATATTCATATGTTTTCTGAGGGTCTGTGTGTCAATTGGCTTCTGTGTGTATTGCCGTCTGGGCTCTTGAGTTCTGCTAAGTAGTTTCTAAGGGACATGTGAATAGAAGACTACAAAGGTAACTTCTTGATTAAATAAATACAAAATATTAAAATGCAATAATTCATATTTACCAGAATGAGAGAAAGCTAAATCTTTTTTTCCAATTTTTTATTCCACAGCACAACAAGAAAAACAAAACCACTATATATTCATCTTAACATGTTGAAGCCTGATCATTGTATTCTAGAAGATAATACTAAGTATTGAGTTTAAATTTAAACAATAGGGGATTCAATGAACTGGCATGTACCCAAAACTGTATGACCCTGAAACAGTTAGCATAGGCATATACTGTATATACTAGTTTCTAAATGTATGTATTCTTGTTACTCAGTTTTAATGACTAAAAACTTAAAATGCCCACACTCTAGGGATGACTGCTTTCCCCCTTATTTTTTTCTTCCCTTCAATATACCCCCTTTCCTCTTCCCCTTCCTCATCTTCGCTCCCCTATCCTGCCACCCCCTCTTTATGTCCCATTGCTTCCCCTCCTCCCCCCCTTTTTTTTTCTCATTCCTTATTTCAGCTACTCTCTTTCCATCTTTTCTTTTTGTCCTTTTTCTCATACTCTCTCTTCTTTTCTTTTTCTCTTTCTTCTACCTCTCTTTCTTCAAGATTTGCTATGTCATCACGGGGACAGTGACAACAGAAGAAAGTTGTTGGTCGCTTAAGTTGCTACCCCCTTTTTTCAAAATAATGTGACTAACCTTTCGCACCACCCCTTTTTCTGTGTTATATTTAAGCAGTTTCCCGCTGATTCTTAGCTAAATGGAAAGCTAATTTTTCAGCTGGTTTTTATACCCCCTTCCATAGGTATGTAATAATTGAGGGCTTGAAATGAAAACACCAGGACACTTTATACGTATATTTTTGGTAAAAAAAAAAACATTTTTTTGATGAACTTTTATTTTTTGATGATTAATAATATTTTTTGAATGAATCATTTTCTGATGAATTTGGTTTCATATTATGTTATTATGTCCGTTTAATCACATGGTGCTCATTTTTGTGTTTGTTCACAATACTTTACTTTATTGATTCGCATGAGACAGCGCATATCTTTTATATTTTGAGCACCGTGTTAATGTACTGCAAAAATTTACATGAACTCTAAAACACATTATTTCATTATATTTTAACTTATAACTAAAGGCTAAACTTTCTTTTTTAGATAGAGTGGAGAGGGATTAGAACCTCTGTCAGGTTTTTAATACTGTTTGTTCAGGGCTTTTTTTCTCAGAAAAGAGGTGCAGGAACTCAACCATAACCCCCCCCCCCCCCTCCACACACACACACACACACACAAACACACACACCCTCCAAACTGCATCAAATAGTGGGTGTGGTTAAATTTTACGACAAACATTGGAAGGGGCAATTATTACCAGGGGTGCATTACGTACAGATTGCAGAGTTTAGAGGGGAAGTGTTATACAGAGTGCAGAGTTCAGAGGTGCGCTAAATGTGCAGAGTTCAGGGGTGCGCTGCACACAGAGTGCAGAGTTCAGCCTTCCTCCACAGCTGCTTACCTCTGCACCCCCCATCCACATCTCACCCCTCTTCAGCTCCGACCTCTGCATGCAACACCCCCACCTCCACTGCCCCCATCTTCACCCTTCCTGCTTAAAAGCTCCACCTTCTTCCACATATCTTACTTGTGTTTCTGCATTAGGTTAAAACACCCAGCCGGCTCTAGTACCTCCCTGCACATTGTAGGTGGCTCTGCCTCTCTCACTTGCAGGGAGCTCATCCAGAGGGAGGGTCAAGATCTGCGCTGCCCCCTGAGCATCTGCGTCTCCCTTGTCCCCATCCTGCACTCAGTGGGAGCCACACAGGAGATCAGATCTGTGGGAGTCTTTGGGAGACAAGCTGTCACTTGTAAACACAGAAGCCAGACTTTTGTGATTGCAAGGGAAAATGATGAGCAGAGGGACTGAGCCAGAGGTGGTGGAACTGAGTTACACCAAGTTCCAGCTGAAAAAAAACCCTGGTTTTATTTCTGCAGTGGAGCACAGATCACATCCTTGTTTCGGAAAATCTGTCTGGACTTGAAGTCCTGTATGTCATTTATGGACACAAATACTGGAGCACATCAACTTGTTAGGAGAGTTTAATTTAACATTGTATTTGAATGATTCACTGAATGTATTGTTGGTATAAACATAATGCAGTGTTTCAGAATTTTGATTTATGATTAGTTATATTGGTTACTTTTCTAGATATTTTTTTTTTCTTTTGGCCATAGCACTGCTAATCACACTTGTTACATATTTACATTGGTGTGCACATAGCGGGAGTACATATTGAGCAGCTTCTGGGGTGTAATTATAGGTAAAACTTTAATTGTTTTGAATTTTGTTGCAATGTATATTAGGCCCCTTTCACACTGCTGCTACTTAAAAGTCACGCAATTTTCAGACATGATTTTTCCACGATTTCAGGAAATGCCTGTGTAAACTTGAGGTCTGTGAACCTTAACTCGCATCAAACTTGGACCAAAGTAGTACAGGGACTACTTTGAAGTCGGTGGGATTTGAAGTCACATAGATATGACTGGTTATCATGGGTACGACTTGTCATTCGACTGAAGTCCAGAGTCACACAAGTGTGAAAGGGTCCTTAGTTATATATTTTTAAATTAAATATTGTTCTTGTTTAACCCTGTTTGCAGTGTTTTTGTAGTGCTGCACTCAAATTTACAAGATATGCTTTGTTACAGAAACACAACTTTAGTACTGTATAGAGGAGAAAGCTACCTCAGTTCCCAGGCAAGGAATGGGTGTTACCCTATTGTGTTGTATTGTGCATTGCAGTGTGCTGAGGTAAAGTGCATATTACTGCAACATACAGGTGTGAAGGGCCCTCTGTGGTACTGACCCAAGCTTAGTCCTGACTTCATCTGCTTGTCTAAATGGAGTTAAACAAAATGTATTGGTGGTTTTAATTACCTGAACAGCAGCTCCTAATATAAGTGAAATCAGCTTTTCCATTTCTTGTAGGGAAACATCTAGAAAAGAGATTGTAAAGGATTTATAGTGTAAATAGTTTTGGGCAGTGTAGCATGCCACAAATTATATCACAAAAAACAGCAAAAATGTATTTTGAATGTAAGTGGTTAGCAATAAACAACCTACAAGGGTTTTTCAAAATTCTAAAAGTAGTGTGTTAGTTACACTCAAGAAAAAACTTTTTTTAGACATGATTTTATTATCAACCTTTCATTAGCAGTGTCACCAAATATAAGCTTGACAAGGCATTAGGATGCTCTTTGCGAGTGTGCCAATGTTTTTGGAATCTAAACGTTAGTATAATGATCAGTTTAATGCAGGCCATACGTGGAGCAATTTTCTTTCCTGCAACCACGGGTTGCAGGAAAGAAATTTGCTTGATTCCCCCATCAACACTGACTTCCATTATCCAATCACATGCAAGGAAAAATGCTGTTTTTTAAAATTTTCACTGCATGTGATTGGGTATTCTTTCCCAAATGAAGCTTTACCTCATTGACTAAGCTTTGCAAAGTGTAACTGTGCTTTGCAAAGTGCACAGTCTATTTGCCTTTAGTAAATCAACCCCAATATTACACATATCTGCATAGTTGACCTAGATTCATAATCAAATCTTGCAGTTAGATATTCCAATATTCTTAAGCAACATGTATACAAACTAAAAGTCATCATCTGCAACAGAGTATGCGCTGTCTAACTCACTTCCATTTTAATAAAATTAGTATACGCAACATGCTGCTGATGTCTAACTGCTGTCTCAAAGACAACTGTATACTTAACATTAGCAGAGAGTTTGGATAGTGGCACCAGGTACGGAGAGCCATGGGTTCAAAAATTTGACCAAACAATTTGGAGAACCCCTACGTTGGAAGATTAAGCAATCCCTAAAAAGAGAATTATTAACCTGGATACTCCACTACTCCCAAGTAGTGGGGTGAGCGGATATCCATTTCATAGCTATTAGCTTGGGGGCAATAAAGAGTAGCCTAGAGACTAGGGATGAGCCGAACACCCCCCCGTTCGGCTCGCACCAGAACCCGCGAACGGACCTAAAGTCCGTGCGAGCTTTAGAACCCTATTAGTTATAATGGATGCGAACGTTCGAAATTAAAAGTGCTAATTTTAAAGGCTAATATGCATGTTAATGTCATAAAAAGTGTTTGCGGACCTGGGTCCTGCCCCAGGGACATGTATCAATGCAAAAATTTTTTTTAAAAACGGACGTTTTTTCAGGAGCAGTGATTTTAATAATGCTTAAATTGAAACAATAAAAGTGTAATATTCCTTTAAATTTCGTACCTGGGGGGTGTCTATAGTATGCCTGTAAAGGGGCGCATGTTTCCCGTGTTTAGAACTGTCTCTGCGCAAAGTGTCATTTTTGAAAGTAAAAAAGCTATTTAAAATCACTCGCGGCTAATGTTAATTCACGGCTCCCGTAACACAGAGAACAGTGATTCATTGAAACTCATTCATAAAAAAAAGTCATTGATAAAAAAAAAAAAAAAATTAAAAAAAAAAAAAGCGTAGGGGTCCCCCCAAATTCAATAACCAGGCCCTTCAGGTCTGGGATGGATATTAAGGGGGATCCCAGCCAAAAAAAAAAAAAAAAAATGGCGTAGGGTCCCCCTCAAAATCCATACCAGACCCTTGAGGTCTGGTATGGATTTTAAGGGGAACCCTAGCCAAAAAAAATGGCGTGGGGTCCCCCTCAAAATCCATACCAGACCCTTATCCGAGCACGCAACCTGGCAGGCCGCAGGAAAAGAGGGGGGGACGAGAGCGGCCCCCCCTCTCGCCTGAACCGTACCAGGCCACATGCCCTCAACATTGGGAGGATGCTTTGGGGGTCTAAGACCCCTAAAGCACCTTGTCCCCATGTTGATTAGGACAAGGGCCTCTTCCCCACAACCCTGGCCGGTGGTTGTGGGGGTCTGCGGGCGGGGGGCTTATCGGAATCTGGAAGCCCCCTTTAACAAGGGGACCCCCAGATCCCGGCCCCCCCCTGTGTGAAATGGTAAGGGGGTACAAAAGTACCCCTACCATTTCACCAAAAAAGTGGCAAAAATGGTAAAAATGACAGGAGACAGTCTTTGACAATTCCTTTATTAAAATCTTCTTTCTTCTTTCTTCATCCTTCGGATTCTTCATCTTCTCCTTCCTTCATCTTCTTCCATCTTCTTCTTCCATTTTCTTCTTCCTCCGATCTTCTTCTTTTTGCGCTGGTCTTCTCGTCCTTCTCGTCCGGCATCTTCTTCCGTCGGCGTCGGCGTCGGTGTCGGTGTCGGTGTCTTCTTGGGCCGCTCCGCGCAATGGGAGGCTCCCGCTGTGTGAGGCTCCGCTCCATCTGACAGGTCTTTTAAAACGGAGGGCACCTGGTGACCCCGCCCCCCTCTGACGTCATGGGGAAAGCCATCATGGAATTCCCCATGACGTCCCTGTGCGTCAGAGGGGGCGGGGTCACCAGGTGCCCTCCATTATAAAAGACCTGTCAGACGGAGCGGAGCCTCACACAGCGGGAGCCTCCCATTGCGCGGAGCGGCCCAAGAAGAGACAGAGACACCGACGCCGACGCCGACGGAAGAAGATGCCGGACGAGAAGGACGAGAAGACCAGCGCAAGAAGAAGCGGATCGGAGGAAGAAGAAAATAGAAGAAGAAGATGGAAGAAGATGAAGGAAGGAGAAGATGAAGAATCCGAAGGATGAAGAAAGAAGAAAGAAGATTTTAATAAAGGAGTTGTCAAAGACTGTCTCCTGTCATTTTTACCATTTTTGCCACTTTTTTGGTGAAATGGTAGGGGTACTTTTGTACCCCCTTACCATTTCACACAGGGGGGGGGCCGGGATCTGGGGGTCCCCTTGTTAAAGGGGGCTTCCAGATTCCGATAAGCCCCCCGCCCGCAGACCCCCACAACCACCGGCCAGGGTTGTGGGGAAGAGGCCCTTGTCCTCATCAACATGGGGACAAGGTGCTTTAGGGGTCTTAGACCCCCAAAGCATCCTCCCAATGTTGAGGGCATGTGGCCTGGTACGGTTCAGGCGAGAGGGGGGCCGCTCTCGTCCCCCCCTCTTTTCCTGCGGCCTGCCAGGTTGCGTGCTCGGATAAGGGTCTGGTATGGATTTTGAGGGGGACCCCACGCCATTTTTTTTGGCTAGGGTTCCCCTTAAAATCCATACCAGACCTCAAGGGTCTGGTATGGATTTTGAGGGGGACCCTACGCCATTTTTTTTTTTTTTTTTTGGCTGGGATCCCCCTTAATATCCATCCCAGACCTGAAGGGCCTGGTTATTGAATTTGGGGGGACTCCTACGCTTTTTTTTTTGTTTTTTATTAATGAATGACAGCTCTCTGTGTTACAGGAGCCATCAATTCATTAGCCGCGAGTGATTTAAATAGCTTTCTTCCTGCAAAAATGACACTTTTTTGCAGGGAAAGTTCTAAGCACAGGAAACCTGCCTCCTTCACAGGCTACCTATAGACACCCCCCAGATGTGATACTGCAATGCTGTTCTAACAGCATGCACACACATATCCCCAGAAATAAAGCACATATTGTTGTCAGCAGTCAGCAGCACACTGACACGCTGACACTGTGAGTGAAACATAATATGCGAGGCCGCCGCCGCGGCGGCCTCTTATACCGTGGGGCGTGTATTAAAGCCCCTGAGCTATAATTGGCTACAGGCATCCTGCCTGTAGCCAATTATGGCTCTCCTCGCTGCCGGCGCTGTGATTGGCCAAGCATGCGGGGTCACAGTGCATGCTTGGCCAATCATCAGCCAGCATTGCACTGCGCGGGCCGCAATGCATTGCGGGGCCGCTCGCATCACACGAATTTGATGCGAGCGGCCCCAATAGTTCTGGGCTCGCCGAGCGAGCGAACACCCGGTGCTCGATTCGAACATGGGTTCGAATCGAACACCGGGCTCATCCTTACTAGAGACCAGGATCCTTATCCCAGGAGTATATAGTTCCTTGTTTATATTTTATTTTATTTGTGGTTGAACTGGATGGACTTGTGTCTTTTTTCAACCTACCTAACTATGTAACTACTATGTAACTTATCCACATTTCCAAGTACACAAATTAACGGGTAAAAAGCAAGCTGTATCTGATACCATGGTCCGCCAGTAGTGAAATAGCTTTAGGTACCCCCAGAACATAGGGTGATGATCTGCTGGAGTGCCCCGACATCTTGAACAATCTGAGCTGTCTCACCTATGTCATCTAAAGAGAATTTTAGGGCAGTATGATATACTCAAAGCATTATAACTAATTGAGAGAATCTCTGCATAGGCAAAACTAAGTGAAAATTTACTTTGCAAGGTGAACATGCTCCACTCCTTTAGTAAATTAACTGCATTGCCTACCAAAGATATTCACCCCCATTGGTAGTTTCCATGTTTCATTGTCATGGAACATTGAATCACAATTCATTTAATTTTAGCTTTTCTTTTCTTATTTACACCGACTGATAGAAATTAACTATACTTTTAAATGTCAAAGTGAAAACACATTTGCAAAGTTATATTTTTTCACTTTGACTTTAAACTTTTGTTTTTGGATAGAGTGTGGATGCTTAGACTCAAGTTTTTAATGCCTTTTTTAAAGGTTGTGTCCCCATTCAAGCTTGTCAAACTCAGAGGAAAGAGTGGGCTGAACTTAAAGGACCGAATTTTCAAGGGGACAGCATAATGTCTACTGCACCTACCTAATTCCAGAAAAAGTTCCAGAAACAATTGCAATTTACAATATTTATTCTCAGAGACAGGGCCAGAAAACATTTCCTGTAATATTTAGCCAGATAATGATGTAAGAAAAAGTACTGGAGAACAGCTGGGAGTTCATTGGTTTTCTTTTTTTTTTCCCCACCAACATTCTCAACAAAAGAGAAAGTAAGGAGAAATCCAAACTTTTAAGGTTGTCAGCAGAACAACAGACACGAATGAGTGAAGAATCCTGTTCCAAGGACAATTGTATAACAAGGGAATTACCCTGACTTTGCGAAGATTTCTACTCACTTCCAGTTGCCTCACTGGGAAAGGAACTGTTGGGAATCTCCCAAATGGGACACAGATGGCATAACACTAATTTGATAGGGGTTTTAAACATTTCCTACTCTATCCAAAACAAAAAAAACTTTATGTACTGTATATAAAAATATGTTTTTCTTTCTGTTATACTGTTGTTAGATTGTTACTTATTTTCTGTTTAAGGCCCCTTTCACACTGTCGAACCGTTCAGGTCCGCCTGTCAGTTTTGACGGCGGACCTGAACGAGCGCTCCATGCTGGTCTATGGAGCGACGAATGTCAGTGGTGACATGTCCGCTGACATCCGACCCGGTCCGATTCGCCAAAAGCAGATGGATGGCCCTACGTCTGGGTCTGTCGCTGGCGGATCGGATCGGGTGAGATCTGATGAAAATGGACACGCTGTTTGTTTTCATCCGATCTCTCCATAGAAACCAGCAGCGCTCGAAAAGCCCCTCCCCATTCAGTGAGCAGAGAGGGACCTGTCATCCGCCGGCTCAGCGGAGATCTCCTGCTGAGCCAGCAGACAGAGGCGGACTCCATGGAAGCGGATCCGCCTCATGTGAAAGGGGCCTAATGTGCCTCATGTGCCTCATGTCAAAGGGGCCTAAAACTAACTGTCCAGGGTCCTTTGCGTACAATAATTAGGGTTACAGCTGGTAAAAATACAGTTCAAATATTATTGTGCATTGTACAAAAGTTTTCAGATTTTGTCTGAAAATCTGAAAATGACAATCTTGATCTACAATTGCATACACTAGTGGCATTTAGACATATTCATCATCCGATTTAGCAGGATAGTTGTAACCTAAGTCACCGTTTGAGGGTACATCCGGCATGCAGAACAGATACAGTATAATAAAAGCATTAAAAGGTTGGCTCACCTGACACTGGATCCTGGACTATAAGGTGTGTATCTGGGAGTGGCATCAATATCATCTGATGGAGCAAATCCTGAAACATGATGTAATTTAATCATTCGTGTGGTCCATTCACACATGTACAAAAGTGAATATAACACCACGACAAAGGCTGGGTACAAGACTAAATCAATCTGTATATTGCCTAATAAATAAATCAACACTATATTTTCAAACATATTGGGACACCTGCCTTTACACGCACATGAACTTTAATGGCATCCCAGTCTTAAGCTGGATACACACTATACAACTTTTGTTGTTAGATTTCCTTTAAATTTACCTTCAACTATGTGGTGCAAGGGCCTACCTGATTGCATAAAAATTGAAAGTGTTTAGGTGTGACCTCATATTATATAGTTTTGGTAAATCTAAAAGGAAAAAAAATCTAAAGAAAATTGTACAGTGTGTATGCAGCTTTAGTCCGTAGGGTTCAATATTGAGTTGGCCCACCCTTCGCAGCTATAACAACTTAAACTCTTCTGGGAAGGCTGTCCACAAGGAGTGTGTCTATGGGAATGTTTGACCATTCTTCCAGAAGCCTATTTGTCAGGTCAGGCAATGATGTTGGATGAGAAGGCCTGGCTCGCAGTCTCCGCTCTAATTCATCCCAAAGGTGTTCTATCGGGTCAAGGCAGGCCAGTCAAGTGCCTTCACCCCAAACTCACTCATTTGTGTCTTTATGGACCTTGCTTTGTGCACTGGTCCAAATCATTTGGTGAAGGGGGGATTATGGTGTGGGGTAGTTTTTCAGGGGTTGGGCTCGGCCCCTTTGTTCCAGTGAAGGGAACTCTTAAGGCATCAGCATACCAGGACATTTTGGACAATTTCATGCTCTCAACTTTGTGGGAACCGTTTGGGGATGGCCCCTTCCTGTTCCAACATGACTGCACACCAGTGCAAAAAGCAAGGTCCATAAAGACTTGAAGGAGCAAGTTTAGGGTGCAGGAACTTGACTGGCCTGCACAGAGTCCTGACCTCAACCCGATAAAACACCTTTGGGATGAATTAGACCAGGGACTGCGAGCCAGGCCTACTCATCCAACATCACAAAAGTGTTTCTGGTAGAATGGTCAAACATTCCCATAGACACTCCTAAACCTTGTGGACAGCCTTCCCAGAAGAGTTGAAGCTGTTAGAGCTGCAAAGGGTGGGCCAACTCAGTATTGAACACTAAGGACTAAGACTGGGATGCCATTAAAATTCATGTGTGTGTAAAGTAGGGGTGTTGAAAATAATCGTAGACTCGATGCATCTTGATGCAGCCTTGCACGATTCAGCATCGATTCGGGAGAGTGGCTGCGTCAATTGCATGGATGACCTTATCCCGGCTCCCCCTGCCTTTTCAAGCACATCCCTGCCAGCGCACTTCTCCTCCCGGCCGGCCGGAGAGCATGTGCCTGTGACAAGCGATGGAAAATGGGAGATAATAAGGTAGAGGCACCGGTTTATATTAACCTTTACACATGTAGGAAGAAATGCATGAAACAGAGGGACTTATAGTGATATGTTTAACTTTAGAGTGCGCTGGCAGGGCTGTCCAGGGAGAGGCAGGGGGTCTACTGGGAGTGCAGGGGGTCTGTATAATGTAAATCAGCTTTATAATGTAAATGGACCATGTAATGTAAAATGGGGGGGGGGGGCTGTGTAATGTAAAATGGGCTGTATTATGTAAATGGGGGGGCTGTGTAATGTAAAATGGGCTGTGTAATGTAAATGGGGGGGGCTGTGTAATGTAAAATGGGCTGTGTAATGAAAATAGGGGGGCTGTGTAATGTAAATGGGCTATATCATGTAAATGAGGGTGCTGTGTAATGTAAAATGGGCTGTGTAATGTAAATGGGCTGTATCATGTAAATGGGGGTGCTGTGTAATGTAAAATGGTCTGTATCATGTAAATGGTGGGGGGGCTGTGTAATGTAAAATGGGCTGTGGATTGTAAATGTGGGGTGTGGAATGTAAAGGGGGCTGTGCTGTTTAGTATTTACTGCAGGGAGTGTCCTTTTTTTTTTTTTAAGAACAGATAAAATTAAAAAGATGGAGTTCTTCTGATTGCTTGATTTTTTTTTATGAAAATCAAGGGCAGTAATAGTGAAGCATCGTTGACAGGATAATCAAATCGAATCGTGAGACCAGTGAAGATGCGCACCTCTAGTGTAAAAGCAGGCGTCCCAATACTTTTGATAATATAGTGTAGCTATCTGGATTGAATTAGCCCCAACAGAAGCTACTAGACAACTATATGTAAACAGTAACAGGCTCCTTGATCTGTCATCACAAACATAATGTCTGGGCATCAATTCCAAGATCCACAGGATTGCAAAGGTCCATCCTATACTTTAAAAATGACTGATGCTACCCAATTTTCTGTTATTGTCTATGGTACTTGTACTACGAACACATATTACTTACTGTACTGTACGTTGAAAATTCAGTAAAAAAAATGTATTGGAATTAAAAATGACTGATGTTGATAAACTGATTCTAACAAAGCTCTTCACAGCTCGATGTCATAAAGGTTTTTCCTTCAATGTAAATAGCTTATAGATTTAAAACATGTCTGTTTTTGATCCAATCATAGATATCACAATCAACAATATTCATAATTACAGAATTGCAAAACAGATTTGGAGAAATGTGAGCTGACATAATTTTAGTGAGTCTTTAAATATTTCAAATATAAGACTTCTGTAATCATAGCCTGGTCGTTGGCTGCAGTATAGGGCTATGCTATACCAGGGTGCTGATAAGGAGTTACCTGGTAATATGATCGTAATCTCAGTTTGAGGCTGTGCAGATCCACATTTCCATGGTATGAGCGCGAATCACTAACAAAAAGGAAAAATATAGCAGTTTCAGTCAATGTACATGCACTTTTTTTTAGTTAAACCCATTACATGTGTTTGAATATTAGAAAAGTACACAATATCCTACCTTGACCATTTTGGTGCCATTTATACTCACTACTTGGTGAAATTAGTAAGTTAAAGGCTGAACAGGTGCTGAGGTTTGGTTTAGTGTAATGCCCTGTACACACGATAGGATTTTCCGACAACAAAATCCATGGCTCAAACTTGTCTTGCATACACACAGTCACACAAAGTTGTTCGGAAATTCCGAACATCAAGAACGCGGTGACGTACAACACGACGAGCCGAGAAAAGTTCAATAGCCAGTGCTGCTCTTCTGCTTCATTCCAAGCATGCGTGGCATTTTGTGCGTCGGAATCGTGTACACACGATCGGAATTTCCGACAACGGATTTTGTTGTCGGAAAATTTGAGAGCCAGATCTCAAATTTTGTGTGACGGAAATTCCTATGGAAAATGTGTGATGGAGCGTACACACAGTTGGAATTTCCGACAACAAGATCCTATCACACATTTTTCATCGGAAAATCTTAACGTGTGTACAGGGCATTAGGATAGTAGAAGATAAAACTTTCTATGGGTGTCTGTGACCCAATTGCAGGGTTTTCTTTTCATTTCCTTTGCCTGTGACAATAGGACACTAAATGAACAGACAACTTCAGGACAGGAAGACAGCAAGAGAACGACAAAATTCTAACCTTTCTAGACTTTTACTAAAACTATAAAGAAATTTTTTGGAGCGTTGCTTTAAATGGAATTATTTACTATTTCTGCTTATTGATTGTATGTTTCTGTACTTTAAGAGAGGATAATCTACTTGTGAATTGTAATTGTAAATTGTATATGTAATTGTAACTTTTTAGTATTTGATTTGGTTTCTGGGTCAGTTGCATGCATGCACAGCATAGCTTTTGTTGATGCTGACCATAGACTTTGCTTGATACTGTGAGCGTGACACCATGAATCAGAGCTAGGTCATGTGGTGATGAATAATGATGTCCGGGCAGAAGAATGTAGTTACCATAAGCCTTCCTTTGTCCTTTATTTAAAATTTTATGATTACTGTTTAATCAAACCTGTTGTAACAGTAAATAAAACCCAAGACAGATGGGTGATAAAATTAAATATATATGCTATACTGATTATGGTTTCAAATTGTAATCCCTTTTTTGTACAAATTTTTACGTCTGAATGGAATTTCCATTCTCTAAGGCTTAGATTTTGGACAGATATGATCAGAATATTTAAAGGTAGTGCAAACCCCTAAATACGGCTCTTCTGTATATATAGATCTCCTGCTCAATACTCGCAAAAAAGTTCCTATCCAAAGGAGGAGGGAGGCAGAGCAGTCAGACTGAAGAGGCAAGTTTACTGCCACAATGCTGGGCTGGGGTTTTTATTTTGCTTCCACTCACTGACCTCAACAATTAGGGCTCATTTTATCCGACCAACACTAATAACTGGTACTTTTTTTTACTAGCACTGACACTGATTGGCACTTATTTTACTACGTGAAGGAAAGTGCAGCGCTAAAAGGGTGAACGGTTATGATGCCCTTCAACCAGCAAAAGATTCTTCAGTTGTGATTAAAGAAACAATAATATAAACCTAAAGCAAACAAACAAAAAATTCCTCAATAGTGATTAAGGAAATAATAAAAACCTGAAGTAAAAGACAAACAATACAAATAATGTTTGTAGTACATAAAAAAGTCCCAAGAAATTCCTCAGTGATGGTTGGGGAACAAATTCCTGTATACATTTAAAGTGAAAGATAACATATAAAAATAATGATAATATCTTCAGTGAACAAAAGTGTCCCAAAGTGATGCTATATGGATGACGTCAAGTCAGGATGATCCTGGACAAAATCCTCTGGTACACACACTCGTATCGAAAAGGAAATAGATGTACGCTTACCAGAACTGGTGGACTCCCTGTCAGCAACAGGGAGTCAAACAGGCATAGAGAGGCTCTAGATGGCCTGTGACCTCGATGTTCCAGGGCGGGCGGATAGACTCTATGGAACCACTCACGACTTCGCCAACAGGATGCGGTAGGTCAAGGTAAAAGCAGCTGGCATGGAATCTGGATCCTCATGGATGAGATAGGGACTCCTGGATAGCCACTTGATAGATGAAATGGAGTGAGCCAATAATAGACACCCACTAAAGATGGAACGAGGGCTCTCATGAAAAGCTCTCCAAACAAATTTTCAGATCATATGGAGAAAAAATGAAAAAGAAAAAAACCAGGAGAAGACTCAAATGGTGTAGATCAATCAGGCGGGTTTTTATTTAAAAAAACCAAATACAAAACAAGTAATGGTATAAAAGTGATCACGTTTAAAAAGCAGTGTGGGTATGGGTATGACCAGGTCATACCCACACTGCTTTTTAAACGTGATCACTTTTATACCATTACTTGTTTTGTATTTGGTTTTTTTAAATAAAAACCCGCCTGATTGATCTACACCATTTGAGTCTTCTCCTGGTTTTTTTCTTTTTGTTTTTTTCTTTTTCGTTTTTTCTCCATATGATCTGAAAATTAGTTTGGAGAGCTTTTCAAGAGAGCCCTCGTTCCATCTTTAGTGGGTGTATATTATTGGCTCACTCCATTTCATCTATCAAGTGGCTATCCAGGAGTCCCTATCTCATCCATGAGGATCCAGATTCCATGCCAGCTGCTTTTACCTTGACCTACCGCATCCTGTTGGCGAAGTCGTGAGTGGTTCCATAGAGTCTATCCGCCCGCCCTGGAACATCGAGGTCACAGGCCATCTAGAGCCTCTCTATGCCTGTTTGACTCCCTGTTGCTGACAGGGAGTCCACCAGTTCTGGTAAGCGTACATCTATTTCCTTTTCGATACGAGTGTGTGTACCAGAGGATTTTGTCCAGGATCATCCTGACTTGACGTCATCCATATAGCATCACTTTGGGACACTTTTGTTCACTGAAGATATTATCATTATTTTTATATGTTATCTTTCACTTTAAATGTATACAGGAATTTGTTCCCCAACCATCACTGAGGAATTTCTTGGGACTTTTTTATGTACTACAAACATTATTTGTATTGTTTGTCTTTTACTTCAGGTTTTTATTATTTCCTTAATCACTATTGAGGAATTTTTTGTTTGTTTGCTTTAGGTTTATATTATTGTTTCTTTAATCACAACTGAAGAATCTTTTGCTGGTTGAAGGGCATCATAACCGTTCACCCTTTTAGCGCTGCACTTTCCTTCACATTGCCCTTTGAATATTTGTCTTATTCTAGCGCAGCTGCTTTATTTGCACTGTGTGCCTTTATTTGAGTCTAGCGCTATAATTTTTTCCCATTTTCCACTTATTTTACTACAACTGACACCAACAATTGGCATTTATTTTACTACCACTGGCACCAATGATTCAGACTAATGTAGTACTTTCTAGTGTGCTACTAGTGTTAGTGTAGGTAAATTTAAGCTTATGACTCATGGTAGGTTATGTGAGTATGTAATTGGGTCGGGTTATTGCAGGTCAGGCTAGATGGCTGTACAGATTCAGAAGTTTGTAGAAGCTTCTGGAAGTTAGTGGGCGGAGGCCAGGAGGTTCTGATCTGCATACTTCAGGGAACTTGGTCAATCCCCAGGCAGAATGTCCTGGCAGGGTGGCTAGGTCAGCCCTTTAAATTTGGTGGAGCCATGCCAGCAGGGGAGTCAGGTGGAAGATTGAGTGCTGATGAGACTGTTGGTGGCCTAGGATGGGTCCCCTGGGTCTAGGGGGGGCTATGCCTCTAGGCTGGGTGGATCTATTCAGCGTCCAGTTTGAAAGCAGCAGGGAGTAAGAAGGACAGAGTGAGTACATCAGCACACCCAGAGATTCACAAGGGGAGAAATTGCCACTTGTAGCAAGCTTTCAAAGGACAGTACTGTGCTTAACCCATTTTGTCCCTTGTCCTGGGAGATCTTTGGAGCAGCCAGGTAGGCTGGTAGACAAGCAGTCAGGAGGGATGGTAGTACCTGCAGGCACTGGAGCTGGGAGAAGTTCTACAGAGGAGAGAAGATACTACTGCATGCGGTTTTGCAAAATGTTGTGCTATTTTCCAGAGGAGATTAAGAGCTCCTAGTCTACAAGGGACTTTTGCTGACTGATTCTTAAAGACTGATTGTGTCCAGGAAGGTGAACAGTCCAGGATCTTTTCTCTGTACATAGGAAGGAAGTTGTTCCCATCTGTTTCAGTCAAGTTGAGCAGCCCATAACCCCTCTACCCCATACAAGTTTTTACTCCTAATAAAAACAACAAAAACAAGCCCAGGGACCGATTTTTTGTGTCCGGATGCAAGTAGAAAATGTGCGTTTCAGAAAAAAAAGTATTTTTACTGCCTGGGCCATTGTACAGAAGTCTGATGGATTTAGTTAAATTACTAATTATCCTAAAGCATGTGTATGATCATAGGTGTGTGCAGCCTATTGCACTAGGGTGTGGATCCCAAAGCTCAAACACTAATGCCTTTCTCTTCAGCCTCAGTTGTACTAGACAGTGAATGAATGGAAAGAGCTCTGTGCTGAACGGCTTCCTGTTCATTCACAAGCTGAAACACCCCTTGCACACGCGTATGGGATTGATTGTATCTTTGTGGATGTGTTTCTAGTGGTGTCACTACAAAACATAGTATCCCTGTGGACTTGTTTCTGGCAGTGTCACTTTGGAGCTAATCTTAGCTCTGCAGATGTGGTTCCGGTGGTGCCACTGCAGATATTATATTTCCGTGGATGTTTTTCTGGTGGCATAAATATGGGTCTGATTGTGTCTCTGTGCAGCTGCTGGTTAGGTTGTAAGCTGGATTCAGTAAGCCCTATATTAAAAGAATTGTCTCCATGTAAAAATATTTGTATGAGGATTGGAGCATTTATATGTTGAAGTGATTTTCTGCAATTAAATTAGCTACACTTCTTATTTAAATATCATGTACCGCTACTGGATCAACCTTTGTAAGCTACTCCCTGGATTTATATTTCTGAATAAATAAGACATAACGCAATGATGCTATATCCTGCCTGCTTCCATTCTAGTTCTCCCTAGGGCTGTGGCCATTCTCTAAAAAGTTTTTGTAACAAAACATCCCACACTCCGCTTGAGTGCTTTCATCGTATACCGCTTCCTTCCAGTCTGAATAGAGATATCAGATCTTTCAACTGCTTGCAACCACAATTTAGGCAGTACTAGTTTTGGCTGCTGAACATGGACTGTTTATTGAAACACATGTACACAGAGATACACTCCTTTGCATAATGAAACACGATGGGGTAGACTTTACCTCCACCACTAGCATGACACAGGTATAGTCAAACTTCTGATCAGTAGACTGTCTTTGGGAGGGGCTGCTGGAGAAACCCACCCTTCCCTCTCACAGCTATACATCCCATAATAGGTTGCTCCCAAGATAGACACAAACAATAGAACAATGGAATACAGCCACACTCCAAACGACCCAACAGAGAGCACACCATAGTAGGAGACAAAAAAAAAAAAAAATATATATATATATATATATATATATATATATATATACATAAACACACACACAACATTCCAGTGTGGTTGTACAGTAAGTCAGATTACCGTAAAGGAGTGGTGTTTTAAGCTTTCTGCCCTTCTATGCTCAACACCTCTCTGCGCTACTTGGATGTGAGTGCTTACAATATTTGGGGTGATGGATGGTGTAGACCCCGGAGAGAGATGTAGTAGGTGAATATATAGATAAATAAATAAATATATATATTGTGTGAGTGAATAAATAAATAAATAAGTATTCAGTGTAGCACTGTGTATGAATTATAAATAAATAAATATAAATATAATAGATGTGGTTGTTAAATACTAAATAAATAAATAGTAGTTGTAAACACTTAAATAAATAAATAGTAGTTGTAAACAATTGATTTCAGAGGTGTGCTAAAATACAATATGTAGCAGCTGCTTGAATTACAGTAGGATTGAAAAGATATAAGTAAAGGGACAGACACCTGGATGCTCTATGGCTGTGTCAGTCAAATACTTATAGCAGCGCTAGGTACTAATTTTCAACTGAATTTGAGGAATTAGTGCATATATAACCGTTTAGTGTGTGTATATATATACAAAATTAATTAAATGCCTAAAAGAGGTAAAAATGTGACATGAAAAAATCACCTTTAAATTACCCTTAAAGTGCTGAGTGCATAAATTAAATTAATAAATAAGAAATAATAAATATTAATAAATTCCAGGTGCACGTGAACAAATAAATAAACAAGTTTGATCGTTGAATAAATTGCACTGCGTATTTTCATCAAAAATTCAACAAAAAGTCCGCGTGACAAGTAAACGATCCTCCAATCTGATGGATCAGCAATATGACGAAAGTGACAGTTCAATTTAGCATGTGACAATCGATTCTGTGTTGATTCTCCGTGAGTAATCCAAAACTTCCACCTTAAGTGACACCGTGTTACGGGGATTAGCCCCTTTTGGGGGTACACTCACCAGAGATATACTCAAAATACGCCTGTAGTATTATACCCAGAAGGCCTTCTCCACCAGCAACTGATACTGCATTCACCCGCGCATGGATACCTCCACTGCATCAGCCTCTTTCTCCAGTGTGGTTATATACAGTTGTGCATGTAATTAAACAAGGGGCCACATAGCGTAATATTGCCAAAAAAACTCATTTATTAAAAATTACTATTTTTCCCTAAACAAAAAAACTTCCCCCTAGGGGGTTAAGCGTACCAGAAATAATTAAAATGTCAGCATTTGGATAAATGTATATGTATACGGTACTGTGCCTGCTCTCTAGCGCCGGATGTGGAGCCTTTCCAGTTTCCTGAGAGGGATAGAGTGGCGTCCTTCCTGTCCGGACCCGCTGGAGCGCACCGTGAACCGCAAACGTGTGACGTCACTTCCTGTTGACCTACGCCCTGACGCGTTTCGTCATTTCCGACTTCTTCTCGAGGGCGTAGGTCACCAGGCAGGAAGTGAGGTATAAATACACTGTGGGCTGAGGAGGACGTCCAATCAGCCGGCAGATCTGTTCCCCAATGGGCGTCGACATTATCCAGCCCTGTTAGTCAACGCTAGAGGCCCACTGCGGACAGTCCCAGCGTGCTGGCACCTCACCCACAGTGTAGTTTAACAACAACTTTTCAAAAATATTCATAGATACATATTGGTACCAGCCATGTCTTGTGACAAAAACCAATCAGCTACATTAGTATTGGACATTGCAGCATGTAGAACGGGTTATGTGGATGATTCATGAGTCCATCCTCCGTCATAAAAATGTACCGTAAATACGTGTGTATAAATACACGTCAAATTAGCTGATGGTGTTTATGTATGTCCGTGCACGGACTATATTAGTTGTTATCCGTATGTGTTTACGGATGAGGAATTAATATGAATGTGCCTGAATATGGATGTGCCTGAAGTCCCCCAAATTAACCCGTTCTGCACATTTATTGTGATGACATAGGAACATGAACATGTTGTGCAGTCGGGTTATGTTGTCAGTACTAGCAGATTTTAGGTAATATGGAATATATATGTGCACTTGTATTTATCCATATATCCAGGGGGTTGATTATACCAATAACACACATATTAATGCAGGATATTTTGTGTGTTACTGCTAGACTTTTGACCAGTGCGCACCAACAACCGAATGTTAGTGCGAACTTTTCTGCAAACAGAAATATGTTATGAATAAATCTCATTTTTAGTGTACTGCAGGTGTAACAACTGCTGTGTACAAAATATAAGACGGCTGGATATTAAAATAAATAAATAATAGCAAGACGGCTGGATATTAAAATCAGTGAATAATGGTCAGCCACCACTTGTATACTCATACAATTAACTTAGGACCAAGTAAAATTAAAATTAATTTCTTCTATTAGTCGAAACTTATATAAAAGAGAGTATCAAGAATACTTTGCATATTATTTAAAATACTCAAAAATAAGTTTAAAAAGTTTAAAAAGGTTTAAAAAAGTTTAAAAAAGTTTAAAAGGTGAACAAGGACGTGTTATATGCCATAAATGATAGATTAGGTCATACATTTGGATTTTGGGCCATGGGGCGATATATGTGGGTGATAATGTGTGTGGGGATTACTCCACATCTATTATGTATATTGTCAGGTCCCATCGGTGATGATAGAATATCCTATAATAGGGCACTATATAAATCCCCATCTATGGCGGCCGATTATCCCACAATATTGTTAATGTTCCTTTGACATCCAGGTGAAATCAAGAGCATGATAAATCAAAATATACCGCATGGGAGCTTCTAAAAGATGTATGACCTAGGAGGTGTGTTGGATCTCGTATGTGTGCAGATTATAAACTGAGTGTGCGGTTATGTGTCGCTAATGAAGCAGTTTATATCCAACTCTATGTTTAGACCTTTTGGAGAGAGTACGTCCACCGAATAAATCCATTGGGTCTCCCGTTTTGAGAGCTCACGAACCATATGTATGCCCCTCCAATGGGGTAATATCTGCTCAATGCCCCAAAATTGTAACCCTTTTGGGTCCATGTCATGTTTCATTTTAAAATGTAATGAGACATTGTGATCTGGATATATGGATAAATACAAGTGCACATATATATTCCATATTACCTAAAATCTGCTAGTACTGACAACATAACCCGACTGCACAACATGTTCATGTTCCTATGTCATCACAATAAATGTGCAGAACGGGTTAATTTGGGGGACTTCAGGCACATCCATATTCAGGCACATTCATATTAATTCCTCATCCGTAAACACATACGGATAACAACTAATATAGTCCGTGCACGGACATACATAAACACCATCAGCTAATTTGACGTGTATTTATACACACGTATTTACGGTACATTTTTATGACGGAGGATGGACTCATGAATCATCCACATAACCCGTTCTACATGCTGCAATGTCCAATACTAATGTAGCTGATTGGTTTTTGTCACAAGACATGGCTGGTACCAATATGTATCTATGAATATTTTTGAAAAGTTGTTGTTAAACTACACTGTGGGTGAGGTGCCAGCACGCTGGGACTGTCCGCAGTGGGCCTCTAGCGTTGACTAACAGGGCTGGATAATGTCGACGCCCATTGGGGAACAGATCTGCCGGCTGATTGGACGTCCTCCTCAGCCCACAGTGTATTTATACCTCACTTCCTGCCTGGTGACCTACGCCCTCGAGAAGAAGTCGGAAATGACGAAACGCGTCAGTGCGTAGGTCAACAGGAAGTGACGTCACACGTTTGCGGTTCACGGTGCGCTCCAGCGGGTCCGGACAGGAAGGACGCCACTCTATCCCTCTCAGGAAACTGGAAAGGCTCCACATCCGGCGCTAGAGAGCAGGCACAGTACCGTATACATATACATTTATCCAAATGCTGACATTTTAATTATTTCTGGTACGCTTAACCCCCTAGGGGGAAGTTTTTTTGTTTAGGGAAAAATAGTAATTTTTAATAAATGAGTTTTTTTGGCAATATTACGCTATGTGGCCCCTTGTTTAATTACATGCACAACTGTATATAACCACACTGGAGAAAGAGGCTGATGCAGTGGAGGTATCCATGCGCGGGTGAATGCAGTATCAGTTGCTGGTGGAGAAGGCCTTCTGGGTATAATACTACAGGCGTATTTTGAGTATATCTCTGGTGAGTGTACCCCCAAAAGGGGCTAATCCCCGTAACACGGTGTCACTTAAGGTGGAAGTTTTGGATTACTCACGGAGAATCAACACAGAATCGATTGTCACATGCTAAATTGAACTGTCACTTTCGTCATATTGCTGATCCATCAGATTGGAGGATCGTTTACTTGTCACGCGGACTTTTTGTTGAATTTTTGATGAAAATACGCAGTGCAATTTATTCAACGATCAAACTTGTTTATTTATTTGTTCACGTGCACCTGGAATTTATTAATATTTATTATTTCTTATTTATTCATTTAATTTATGCACTCAGCACTTTAAGGGTAATTTAAAGGTGATTTTTTCATGTCACATTTTTACCTCTTTTAGGCATTTAATTAATTTTGTATATATATACACACACTAAACGGTTATATATGCACTAATTCCTCAAATTCAGTTGAAAATTAGTACCTAGCGCTGCTATAAGTATTTGACTGACACAGCCATAGAGCATCCAGGTGTCTGTCCCTTTACTTATATCTTTTCAGTAAGTCAGATTAGTACAGATTAGACGGGGATAGGGAGCTGAAACAATGGTTTCCCAACCTTTCCATGGGATTCTGGGTTCCACGGGTCCTCCGCCCAAAGTGACTCCCGTCACAGCTTTCCTGGTATACATTCATACAATACCTAGAATTAATCTTCTAGTCAAGCAAATTGGGGGAGGCCTATATTCATGGCACTTGACTTGCCCTGCTCTTCCCTGCCCTGCTATTATCTCCATTCATAGACTAAGTTTACACATGCGTCAGACCTTGCCAATCCTCTGAAAAGCAATTCTTGCTGGACCGCTTTTTAAAGGCATATTACAGTTGGTGATGAAATGATATGTTGCATCCTGAGTGCCTGTTTTAACCCTATAAAGGCCACGCCACTGCTCTGCAACTGCGTACATTGTATGTGGTTGCAGAATGATTGTGGCATGGCCCATTCTCTTGAAATGGCCCCGAATGGCAGCGGTACTGCCCGTTGAACGCAACAGAGGATATCATTTTTTTGCTGCCTTTGCAGGGAGCTGCACTAAAATGCTGCCATGGTATAGAAACACACTTCCAGTGCTGTCCCTGATATGCCTGGAGCAGTCGTGACTTCACACACTCCTGAGGTGTGGGCAAGGTGAACAGGCTACTGACACAAGTGCCCCACAGCTGGCCTAGGAGAGCAGAAAGTACAAATCTGCCTCTGGTTTTAATGCTTGAAAGTGAATGGTAAACTTTATGAGCACATGACATTGAGGGAAGAAAGTATACTGTCTAATTATCCTTTAAGATACAGTAAAACGTGATTTCTAATTGTTTTTTTATTCTCATGAAAGGTGCATTAGAATAGGGCTAGTATTAAATGTATTTTTGTTGTCAACAAGTATTTCTCTAAGTTTTAATAAATTTGATAAAAGATGCCTAATAATCCTATTTCCGAGACTGATGATAGATTATGATAGACAGAATATAAATAAACTGACAATTTTTTCGGTGATGTTTCATTTCTTACTGGGTCATCCTTGAGATTTTCAGGTAAAGATGGTAAATGCCAAAGTTTATGCTGTTCATATATTTTTCAAGTACCAGAAACCTTATTGCTAATCATTTTAAATTAGAGATGAATGGCAAGTTAAATGTCCTATATGTTAGAAATGTGAAATATATTGCTGCCCCCTGGAGGAAGTTACAGAAAATACAATAACTAGTCATGACATCGGGAAGTCAGTTTCAGGTTTTACCTGGTATTGTAGTCAGTGGAGATTACATTTGTTGCAAAGTGGGAAAGTACTAGCTTGCCTAACTACAAAAATTACATTTACATTTTATCTGCCAATAAATAAGAAAGGAATTCCATCCTTTGTTTTGGTTGGAGCAGTGAAGCATTTTATTGCTATTGGCTTGCGCAGATTTTTCCCTCATTTTCTGTTCTGGAAAAATAACAGGAAGTGGAAATCTTACCAAAGTGAGGAGAAATCCCAACTTTGAAATTTGCCACCATCACAGGTGCTGTCATTGGGAAAGTTCTCCAATCTCCTGTTACAGGAACTTTTGTAATTTTTTTCATTTTTATACTGTTTCCCAGAAACTGTGATAGATACAGTATGTTATGTTAGGTGAATTTCTGGATATTCAGGAAAAATTGTAAATTTCATTTTTTCTTTCTGACATTATTAGGAATAAAAGTAAAACAAAAATTGATAAGACCTTCAATGACCTTATAGTCATTCGACTTACACAAAACTCATAATGTAGTGCAGTGTTCCACCTCCTGTCAGTTGCATATATTCTCTAACTGGATCTCTGAGAGGAGATAAAGGTCCATATTCTAATGCTCGATTTTGCTCAAAGGTTCGGATCTGTGGATAGATGTAAAAAAAGAGAGAGTTATTCTTAAATTTTCTTTAGGAGGGTCAGAGATTGTTGGAATACAGAATAGTATTTTGTGCAACAACTACTCAGTATCAGTATTTAGTAAAGATATATTCTTCAACTAGTAGATGGCAGTGTTTATATGTTTGTAGCTGCATCTATAGTATGCTTTATGTCTTTTTCCAGAATAAAAGTTGCTGTTACCTGTCTGCAGTTAAGCAACAGATAAACATATATGGACTGTGCACTGTCTGTTCTGTAGGGCTATACACAGAATTTTCTAACAGGTTATGCACCCAGGCCCAGACACCCACCCAGAGAAAAGCTGAGAACCCAGTCATAGCCAAGTCATAACCTGCTACAGCAAGTACAAGATACAGCAACAGAAATAAGACTGTAAAAGTATTTTTTTTTTAAATGGCCAGTAACACAGCTGCAACAAAGCTTTAATTTTCAAATCTGACAAACCAGAACTACCAGTCTTGGAAATTAAATATGAAAATGCTGCTAATAGGAGAAGGTATGTGGAAATGTATACATAAAGTCGGACCAGAACACCCTTCAGATGAGTGGATAGAGAAAGATCAGAAAGCTCAGAGCACAATCTCTCTTAGCAAAGAAGATGATCAGGTCATCACATCTCACTGTATTCAATTAGAAAACTATACCAAACCAAGATGATGAAAAGCCAGGATATGCAGGATTACATGGCACACCTTGAAAATGGTTGAACGTCTGAAAGGTATAGGAGAAGAAATAAAAGATGTGCATGTCGCAGCACTATTACTTAGTGATTTACCAGAAAGTTATGAAATGCTTGTCACAGCACTTGATGCATGTCTAGATGATGAACTGACATTGGGCTATGTTAAGGGCAAGCTTGTGAATGAATATACAGTTATGTGAAACAGAAAGCATTAATAGTGATGGTGCTTGTGTCACAGAGTCTGCTTTAAAGAAGAAAAATATGATAAAAACGTGAATGTTTTGTGTGCAAGAAACAAGCTCATTTAAAAGCAGATTGCAGAATCTGGAAAGCTATAATGCAAAAACAAACTAAACTACAAAAGGCCAAAAGTGTGATGGAAAAAATGGATTTTACTTCAGATAATGAAGACGTTTTTCAATCCAAAAATTGCACCTCATCTTTGCAGGCATGGCATGTGGATTCTTTTAAAGGGGCCATACCATCTAAAAAGTGCCCTACGTGAGCTCAGCTCTGAAGCTCTATTGTGGGCTGACAACAAACAGCATTTTTGTGAACTAAGTGGTGTCAGCCCTGTTCACTGTCTTTTGCTAAATTACCCAACAACTTGCACATTCAGATCTCTACAACATAAAGGCTATTTATTCTTTAGTCCAAAATAACAAATAGGAGTGCAGAAGAGGCTATTAATGATAACACAGAAAGTATGCAGAGGACAACAGACAGCCGTATATTTAACAGAATAAATAGGAACAATAGGACAAGTTGGGCCAAGATATATACCTGGAAACTATAGGCCAGACATCCTTACAGCAATAGTTTGTAAATTATTGGAGGGGATAAAAAGGGACCATATCCAGGAAATTTCAGAAAAGAATAATATCATTAGTAGTAACCAGCATGGATTAATGAAAGATCGTTCTTGCCAGACAAACCTATTAACGTTATATGAGGATGTGAACTGTAATCTGGATAAAGGAAGGCCGATGAATATAGTGTATTTAGACTGCACCAAAGCATTGGGCACAGTCCCCCATAAACGCTTAATCCACAAAATTGAGTTGGCAGTGACGTTAGTGTATGTACCTGGATAGAAAAGTGGTTACAGGGACACGTCCTTAGGGTGGTGATAAATAGCCTATCTTCTGAATGGTCTGCAATTATAAGTGGGGTACCCCAGGGCTCTGTCCTGGGACCAATCCTGTTTAACCACTTTAGCCCCAGAAGATTTGCCTACTTAATGAATGACCGGGCCATTTTTTCGATACAGCACTGCGTCGCTTTAACTGGAAATTGCAAGGATGTGCAACGCTGTACCCAAACAAAACTGATGTATTTTTTTCCTACAAATAGAGCTTTCTTTTGGTGGTATTTGATCACCTCTGCGGTTTTAATTTTTTCTGCTATAAACAAAAAAAGAGCGACAATTTTGAAAAAAACACAATAATTTGTACTTTTTGCTATAATAAATATCCACAATTTATTTAAAAAAAGCTAATTTTGCAAAAGTTGAGGCCGATATGTATTCTTCTACATATTTTTGGTAATAAAAATTGCAATAAGCATATATTGATTGGTTTGTATAAAAGTTATAGTGTCTTCAAACTATGGGAAAGATTTATGGCATTTTTATGGCATTTTTATTATTATTATTTTTTTTTTACTAGTAATGGGGGTGATCTTCGATTTTTATCGGGACTGCAACATTTTGGCACACAGATCGGACACTTTTGGCACATTTTTGGGACCATTGACATTTTTTTACAGCGATCAATGCTATAAAAATGCTCTGACTACTGTAAATGTCACTGGCAGGGAAGAGGTTAACACTAGGAGGCGACCCAGGGGTTAACTGTGTTCCCTTGTGCGTGTTCTAACTGAAGGAGGATGGGAATGACTAGAGGAGATTAAAGATCATTGTTCCTAGCTGGAAGGAACACCCGATCTGTCTCTCCTCTCCTGTTAACACACACATGTCCCTGTTCTGGCTCTTGTGCCCACTATTGCGTGTGACCGGTGGTCATCCTGACCGGCAGCTAAGGGGCATCGGTGCCCTCGTAGTGCAGCGGGCCACACGTGCCACCGGAGGCACGCGCGCGCCTGCTATCCCCGCTTAAAGGCCCGACGTACAGCTATGACAAGACTCACGGGAACGCGCTGACCTGCCGCAGTATAATGACGGCGGCTGGTTGGCAAGCGGTTAACATGTTCATAAATTATATAGAGGTTGGTATAAATAACTCAATCTCGGTGTTTGCTGATGATACAAAGCTAAGCAGGACAATAACTTCACAAGAGGATATAGCAACTCTATAGGAAGACCTCCATAATATAGGGTGGGCAAAGACATGGAAAGGAGGTTCAATGCAGGGAAATGTAAAGTAATGCAATTGGGGGCTAAAAATATGAATGCAAGTTAGACACTAGGGAAAGAACCTTTGGGGAGAATTGAGGATAGAGAAACATCTGGGGGGTCCTAGTAGATCACATGCTGAGCAATAGCATGCAATGCCAAGCTTCAGCAAGCAAGAACATTAGCATGCACTAAAAAGGGGATTTACCCAAGAGATAAAACTATAATTCTACCACTTTACAAAACTCTTTTTCGGGGACACCAAAGCTTTTTTGGATGTATGGATGGAGTTTATTTTGCACTCCTGTGAATTGTTTTCAGCCAAAAGAGGGGGCAAAAGGCTGGGGAAAGATCCTGATTTTACAGTTGGGATCCACCCACATGCCTGGATTGGCAGCTGGCTCAGCCTCCCCAGCCTAGAGCTCCAGTGAGCGCTGGAGGGGCAGAGCAGAGATCAGAGGGGAGAACTGAACAATCAGGGGTGTTTGATCGCTCAGTTCTCACTGCAGAGGCGGCGGGGGACAGATGCAGCATTGTACCGATGCTGCATCCATCTAGGTGAGTATAAGGGTTTTTTTTTTTAAATCATTCTTCTCTTTTAATGGGATTCTAGTATAGGAAGGAAACTATTCAGTTTTAGGTCACTCAAGGAGACACTTGGCCACTCAATGAAATTGGATGGGAAGTGGCTCAACCTTAAACTGTGTAAAGGTTTTTTTGCAGTTCGAGTGGTAATGATGATGATGCCTGTATGAGGCGAAACGCGTCGGGACTCGGTTAGCTGTTACCACTGCGTTACCAGTAGACCATTATATGCTTTTACATGTCGTTTTAAATGTGAGTACCCATTTTTATATGCTTTGTCAAAATAAATCCCCTATGGTATTACACTATGTGGCTCCATTTTTCTCTTTATCGGTCCCACTAATTTGAGCACTACCAGTGGTATAACATCCATCATCCCTCCCTCCTGAGAGTTCTTTGGATATATCCAGTGAAGGATCTTGTCGTTTGGCACCATCCCCAAGTAGATGCTCCCACGGGTGTAGTGACACCAACTGCCTTTTGTGACTCATACGGCGTAAGCCTATCTGAGTTCACGCTATCTGGTAAGCGCATTCCCAAGAGGTGGTGGACTGCAACAGACAACTTGCACCAAGTCACCTGTTATATATTTCTTAACGCACCAATGTTGAATTTATGTCACTATTAGGTGGTGTTTTTTGCTTAGATCACTATTTGTAACACACGTTGCTATATGGTTTTGTTTATATGGTGATATATATTCAAGATTTTTCTACTGTCATATTTATTGTATATGTGATCTATGCGATTATGTGATTAGTAGGTCTACCAACCCTTTCCATATATATGATCTTTTGATTCACAATCCATTTGATTTATCATATTTGTTTGTTCACTATTTTTAGTGACACACATTCATATATTAATTTTTATTTTTGGATACTGTATCATAATTTAGTATCATCACTTTTAGACATTGATTGTTATTTTTCATGCTCTATGAGCGCCGCACTTTTTTATATTCAGGATGTGGATTTAGCATGTCACTAATTAAAAAAAAATCTTAGATGGGAATCTTATTAAACACATTATACAGGGATATGGGAAGTGGTAGAGACATATACCCCACACTATGTAACTATGTAGGTTAACTGTTTGGGTTTACATAAAGCTTAAAGGGGTTGTAAAGTCTCCAGGTTTTTCACCTTAATGCATTCTATGCAATAAGGTTAAAAACCTTCTGTGCTGCAGCTGCCCCCCCCCCCCCTTTCTTACCTGAGCCTGTTTGTTCCAGCGATGTGCATGAGCCCAGCGACTCCAACCACTGTCTCTGCCCTCATTGGATAGATTGATAGCAGTAGGAGCCATTGGCTCCCACTGCTGTCAATCATATCCAGTGACACGGGAGCATGGGGTGGGGCCGAGTCCTGCTGTCTGTGTCAATAGACGCAGCAGTGGGACTTGTAATTGCGCCCACCGCCATGGAAAGCGGCTCTCCGTGGGGGTATCCGATGAAGAAGAGGAGCCAGGAGTGCCGCCAGGGCACCCCGGAAGAAGAGGATCAGGGCTGCTCTGTGCAAAAATCTTGCACAGAGCAGGTAAGTATACCATGTTTGTAATTTAAAAAAAATAAAAATAAACCTTTTACAATCACTTTAAGTGGATTTTGTAGAATCTGGTGTGTGCAGATTACAGAGATCAGTTGAATATTTAGAAAATATAATATAGTAAGTGTGAGCAGCTGGAAGAGCTGAAACACACTGCCTATGCAAGACAAACTCTGTGCTCTTGTAGAGGGAAGTGTACTTGAGTCCCTTTTGATGCATTCAACACGTGTGAGGGACTATACCCTCTCTTGCTAAATAGAGTCTGATGTTTTATCCTCGTTCCATTTTATCCCTGACTATCTATTCTGTACAAAGCCAGAGTCAGTGGTGATGCACTGTGTTGATTCTGGTCCTTGTTCAAGCTGTTTCCTATAGTGACAAGTAAAGTGATACCAAGAGTTTTTCATATCTGACCCACACATCAAAGGAATCTGTCAGCAAGGAGAAGTGGTTGGTTGTGCAATATCCTGCATCCTGTATTACATCTACATGCAGGGAATAATGGCTCACCAACCCCCTTGACTCAGGTTGAACAGAAGCTTCCAGGCTGACTATGTTCCATGGTTCCTCTGAAGAAGATAAACAGGGTTCTTCAGACTGTCAGCATTCCTGGTATTAAAGAGGAGTTCCACCCAAAAGGGGAAGTTACACTTGAAGCACTCCTCCCCCCTCCCACATTTGGAATGTACATTTTTTTTGGGGGGGGGAGCGGGTACCTAGTTATGACAGGTACCCGCTCCCCCTCCCTCCCTGCAAGCTGTCACAACTGGGTGCCCACAGTAGTTACAATGCCGGTGCCGGGGAGAGGAGAGGGAGAGAAGCGACGGTTCCGGTGACCACATCGCTGGATCCTGGGCCATGTGTGAGTGTATGTTTATTAAAAGTCAGCAGCTACACTTTTTGTAGCTGCTGACTTTTAATAAACCCAAAAATGACTGGAGCTCCGCTTTAAGAACTATGGGGCTTTGTTCCAAAGCATAGGAGAGTTTTTCATCCTAGGAACAGGACTGTTATATTAACCACTTAGCAACTGCCCCACGTACATATAATGTGGCAGGATGGCCGCTCTGTGCCAAATTACATACCTAGTACGTGATCTGACACTTCCAGGTCTGGGGCGTGTGCTGCTGGCCACAGCGGGAGCCAATCAGCGGGTCCAGCGCACGTGATGTCTGCGGGACCTGCCGATCGTTTGGGACACAAGCAGAACGTCTGTCTGCCTGTGTAAACAAGGCAGATTGTCATTCTGTCAGCGGGAAGGCTTTGATCCTGTGTTTCTTCAGGAACACGGATCTCGGCCTTACCCTAGTCAAAGCACCTCCCCCACAATTAGTAAGCACAACCTAAGCATACATTTAACCCTTTGATCGTCCCTAAAGTTAACCCTTTCCCTGCCAGTGTTATTCGTACAGTGACAGTACATATTTTTTAGCACTGATCACAGTATTAGTGTCACTGGTCCCCAAAAAGTGTCAAAAGTGTCAGTTAGGTGTCTGATTTATCCGTCGCAAATAGTGCAGTCCAACTATAATTCGCTGATCGCAGCCATTAGTAGTAAAAAAAATACAAATATCCCATAGTTTGTAGACCAATCAATATATGCTTATTGGAATTTTTGTTACCAAAAATAAGTATCAGACTACATATTGGCCTAAATTTATGAAGAAATTAGATTTTTTTACATGTTTTTATTGGATATGTTTTATAGCAGAAAGTAAAAAATATAGTTTTTTTTTTTTTTTTTTTAAATGTGGGTCTTTGTTTATATCGCAAAAAATGAAAACTGCATAGGTGATCAAAAACGTTATTTGGGTACAGCGCTGCACCACCGCGTAATTGTCAGTTAAAGTAACGCAGTGCCGTATCGCAAAAAATGGCCTGGTCAGGAAGGGGGGGTGAAACCTTCCAGAGCTCAACTCAAAGTGTCAGAGATGTTTTGATTCTGTTTTGTATCGATATAATATCCGTTTGGACTCCTTTTGTCCTCATGTACCAGATTTTACAAAGTACTATGAGGTGGCTGCGGTAGAAATGTATCCAAATGATGTACAGTATAGCACTTTATCAATATCATTTAAAAATGTGATACTTCACAGTTGAATAATGTGATGTTCTCACTAGTACAATGGATGGGGGGGGGGGGGGGGGGGGGGGGGGGAGTATTTGACCTACTGTTAGTTTTGCTCTGATCAAAATCTCCTTAAATATTGTAGTCATATTAATTCATAATAGGTATGGAGGTGTTATGGAAATAGTAATTCTTAATATTCAGGGTCATTGTAACATCTGCACATACAGTATTTCTTGCAGGTATTATACAGTTTGTATACTGCAAACTCCATAAAAATTAAAAATGCAAGCTCCAAAAAAATATTTGTAAAACAGTACATGTTTTAAGGGCATGTGTTAATGCCAGATGACTGCATTTGTTCCCATTACTCTATCACACTTACATTGCAAAAAATTGTATAATTAGGTTGACTGTAAAAAAAAAAAAAAAAAAAAATTACAAAATTTACAACATATTCAAAACAAAGAAAATTAAATAAATCTTCAAAAAATATACTTATTGCTGTTAAACTATTTGACACAAAAACTATTGTAAAAATGTAAAAGAAAACTAAAATACTAAATGAAACATCAAACAGATGGTTAGAGATGGTCAGGGATATTTTGACAACTAATAAGTACACTTGTTTCTCTTTATAGTCATAGCCACATTGCAAAAATCAATTTTAGGGGTGTATTTAACATGTAGGGGTATATTTATCATGTAGTTGTTATGATTAGGTAGGTTAAATAACTCCAGAAAGCAAGATTTAATTTTAAAACTGGGGAGATGTGTACACCTAATGCCACGTACACACGATCAGACTTTTCGGCCAGACTATCCTTGAATCTAGTTGTTTTGTTAATTCAGTGGATTTATCCTGTTAACTGGCGTTATCATATAGATAATACTGTACGACTGTAAAAGGATTTAATAAAAGTGTAAAATGAAAACAAAATCAGTGGCTTTAGTTCTGTTTTGAGTAAAGAGTTTCGAAAAAATCCTGGCAATAAAGCCTTTGCAACAGTGATTCTAATGCCACGTACACACGATCAGACTTTTCGGCCGGACTATCCGGACTATCCAGACAATCCGCCGGCCTTTCCAGCGGAGGTCTGCCGGACTTTCCGAACGCGTGGACTTGCCCACACGCGCCCGGACTTTTCCCTGAGTTTTGGCGGAAGTCCGCGGGACTTTTGAAATGAACGGACTTGCCCCACACACGGAGTAAAGTCCGTTCATTTAGAACGTGACTCCAGGTAGACGGGACTAGCGAAGGAAGTCAATGCCGCCGCCTTGATCGGCGACATTGACACCTCGCTAGCCCCGTCACCTGGTAAGGATTTAAAGGGGAATCCCTATGCCGAAAAACGGCGTGGGGTCTGCCCCAAATCCATCTCAGACCCTTATCCGAGCACGCAGCCATACCAGGCAGCGTGCCCTCCGGGACTGTGACATCATAGGAGGGCGGGGTCACCATGTGACATGAGCCGGTGGCCCCGCCCCTTGTCCCTATATAACTGGCAGCGCAACACATCTGGGCCATTAGAAGAGGAGACGGCGTTGTGTCAACATCGGAAGAAAAAAGAAGAACAAGAAGCAGAAGGTGCAGAAGGCGACGGCGGCAAGAAGAACAGAAGAGCGGGACAAGACCCCCGATGTCGGAACAAGACCCCCAGAGGGCGGCGGCGACGAAGGAGAAAGCCGGGCTCCTCCGCTAGTAAAAGAGCTAGCAGAAGATAGAGGAGGAGGGGGTTGTTTCCTCGGGCTGTATGCAGTTTGCTCGGATGGCCAGGTATGTCCTTATACCCATAAAATGCCTGACTGCTGAAACTCTGAGCTGTGTTATTCAACTGTAAAGCCGTGCATTGCTGAAAGTTCTCTGACTATCTCCTGTATAATGTCAGCAGTCTCAGATTGTCTCCTGTATAATGTCCTCAGTCTCTGATTGTCTCCTGTAGCATGTCCGCAGTCTCTGATTGTCTCCTGTAGCATGTCCGCAGTCTCTGATTGTCTCCTGTATAATGTTCGCAGTCTCTGATTGTCACCTGTAGCATGTCCGCAGTCTCTGATTGTCACCTGTAGCATGTCCGCAGTCTCTGATTGTCCCCAGTAGCATGTCCGCAGTCTCTGATTGTCTCCTGTAGCATGTCCGCAGTCTCTGATGCTCTCCTGCAGTATATTTACAGTCTCTGACCCTTTCCTGTAGTATGTGTATTAACGTGCTGCTTTATTTGCTCAATTATTTGGAATGCTCAGTGAGTGGTAATGATGTGCATGAACCTGTAGCAACCAGTGAACAGTAGGTGCTGTAATCTCTAGCAACCAATCAGTGAGTGGTAATGATGTGCTGTAACCCCTAGCAACCAATAAGTGAATGCTAATAATGGGCAGTAACCTCTAGAAACCATTCGGTAAGCAGAAATTATGTGTTGAAACCTTTAGCAACCATCCAGTGAGCGGTAAGGAAAGTCTGTAACCTCTGGCAACTAATTGCAATCCCTGTGTGATCTGCTACAGTAAACAGATTTTCAGTCCACCTGCTATTTTTTGTATGTCTCAGAATGGAGGAGGGGGGGCAAGAAAATGTTTGCCCAGGGCCCAATCAATATCAAAAACGGCCCTGGTTGAAGATCAAACAGAAGCAGATGCCTTAGCTGTAAAGGATAGGAAGGTTTAATTCTGGGTTAAGGCTGTCATCAGATCGGCCTCTACAAATTTGGCAGTGCCTAAAATTGGAAACAACTGAGCATGTGAAGCGCAGGGTGAGACAGTGTATTGCTAGATTTTACACAGTATAGACACCTATTTTTAATGTTTTACATAGCTATACCTGCAAAAGAGGCCAGCCTGAAGTGATCTAGCAGGGCTTAATTTTCTGACTAATGTTCCACTTTAAACTAACTGTAGAGTATTTGCTGTGATCTTTAAGGTCATTGGAGAATGAATCACTGCACAGTACAAGCAGCTAGAGAGGTCAGGTAGGGCGTTTTTGAAAGCTCTTTTCCTGGTGCCTTCGACCCCTTTCACACCAAGGGCGTTTTATAGCGTTAGAAATAGCGCCTGCAATCCGCCCTAAAACAGCTGCACCATTGTCTGTAGTGTGAAAGCCCGAGGGCAGGGCGTCATAAAAAGTCCTGCCAGCAGCTTCTTTGGAGCGGTGAAGGCGCAGTGAACTCACCGCTCCTCCAGCGCTGCTCCCCATTGAAATCAATGGGGCAGCGCTGTAATACCGCCGGCAAAACGCCACCATTACAGCGTTTTACGGGGGGTTTTAAACCTTTCTCTGTCGCCAGCGGGGGGTAAAAGCGCCATGCTAGCGGCCGAAATGCGCCGAAAATCCGCTATGGGTGGTGTGGTGTGAAAGGGGTCTTCATGACAGCATACCGGTGGCAGCATACCTGTGATAGAGCTCCGCCTTGACTCCTCTCTCAGTGAATAGCATAAATTAAAGACATAGTACCTCCCCAACAGTATCCTTTTTTCCTCATACCTCTTGATTAAGTAAAGAAGTAGCCGCTTGTCCCTACCTCTGACCTTGGCAGCATCTGCCAGGTTCAACCTCTCCCATGCACAGTCCCTGTTCTTGGGCCGCTATTAGCGCTAATAAGACTGGGAACCCCTTCTGTGGATCTTTTGGGGTCCTTTCTTGGAGAGTTTCCTCATAGGAACGCAGTCTGCCGATATCTGAAGTGGCGGCTGGTGCTCAAAATTTTTTGGGGGGTGCAAACAAACTGAAAAATCCTAAAAGAAAAACCCATCAATTGCAGCCTCACTGTGCCCATCAAACGCAGCCACTGTGCCATCAAATGCTCCCATTGTTCCCATCAAATGCTCCCACTGTGCCCATCAAATGCTCCCACTGTGCCCATCAAATGCTGACACTGTGCCCATCAAATGCTCCCACTGTGCCCATCGAATGCTCCCACTGTGCCCATCGAATGTTCCCATTGAATACAGCCACTGTGCCTGCCCGCCCGCTGTCTTCCCGGCACTTACTCTGTCTCAGTGGGGCAGTGGGTGACGGCGGCGGGTAGCGAGAGGTATGCAATGCATGAATCTATCTATTGGTGATAGAGGGTGTGGCTGGAGAGAGAGAGTGAACGCACTGCCACTGTCTGAACTTATGAATGCTGGTGGATGCACAGGGGGATCAGCTGCCTGAAACTTTCTGGGTAAGTTAGATTTTCTTTCCTTTCGTTTAGTTAAAAAAAAAATTTTAATAGGGAATGGAGGTGTACAATAGATCATTTTTTCTTCCCCTTTAAGACTTTTATTTTCAGTTTGCGCATGTGCGGCTCGGTGCAGCACAGTCTCCTCTTTGGGATGGTTCCTGGAAATTGGCGGGCCCCCACCCACGATTTACGGGGCCCTTGTCACATGGCAGCGGCATAGGCTTGGACCGTGGGCTATCCGTTTTCAGGCTTCCCAGCTTACTTTGGTGAGTCAGGGTACGTGCGCAGCCTCAAGATGCTTCGGGGAGCACGTGAGTCCATCAGGGGTTTAGGCGGCAGTCAATGCGCATGAGCGGAGGCATGCGCAGTTAGCTTTTAGCCTATGGAGGACATGTCTGTTTGGGGAAACTGGCGCTGCAGGTTCCCCTTGTCAATTAAGGTTACCAGAAGGGGGCAGATGTGGTAATTAGCCCACCCACCCTTTTAAGGTTTCATAGTGTGTAGTGACAAAGAAATATTGAAGGGTGCAGAGGTATGCAGGGGGCACAGTGGGGTGTTTTTACATTTGAACGTGGGTGGGTGCCAGATATAGGATCTGCCCCTGGTGCCAAATGCTCTAGGTACACCCCGGGCTCTATCACAGGTATGCTGCCACGGATAGGCACCAGGAAAGGACAATTTAAAGTAAGGGCACTTTCACACTGAGGCGCTGGCCGCGTTAGCGGTAAAGCGCCGCTAATTTTAGCGGCGCTTTACCGTTGTTTTAGTGGCGCTTTTCGGCTGCTAGCGGGGTGCTTTAAACCCCCGCTAGCAGCCGAAAAAGGGTTAAAAGCGCTTCGGCAGCACTGGTCATTGATTTCAGGGGTGGCAGGGGTGGTTTAGGAGAGGTAAATACAGCGCTCCCGCTCCGCCCCAGAGATGCTGCTTGCAGGTCTTTTTTTCCTGTTCTGCAAGAGCACGCTCCAGTGTGAAAGCACTCAGGCTGTCACACTGGGGCTGCAGCCAAGGCAGTTTACAGGTGCTTTTAACCACTTCAGCCCCGGAAGGATTTACCCCCTTCCTGACCAGATCGGTTTTTGCGATTTGGCACTGCGCTGCTTTAACTGACAATTGCACGGTCGTGTGACGTGGCTCCCAAACAAAATTGACGTCCTTTTTTTTCCACAAATAGAGCTTTCTTTTGGTGGTATTTGATCCCCCCTGCGTTTTTTATTTTTTGCGCTATAAACAAAAAAAAAAAAAAAGCGACAATTTTGAAAAAAAAAACAATTTTTTTTTACTTTTTGCTATAATAAATACCCCCCAAAAATGTATAAAAAAACTATTTTTTTCCTCAGTTTAGGCCGATACATATTCTTCTACATATTTTTGGTAAAAAAAAAATCGCAAATAAGTGATTATTGATTGGTTTGCGCAAAAGTTATAGCGTTTACAAAATAGGGGATAGTTTTATGGCCTTTTTATTAATAATTTTTTTTTACTAGTAATGGCGGCGATCATCGATTTTTATTGCGACTGCGACATTATGGCGGACACATCAGACAATTTTGACACATTTTTGGGACCATTGGCATTAATACAGCGATCGATGCTATAAAATTGCATTGATTACTGTAAAAATGTCCAGGGCAGTGAAGGGGTTAACCACTAGGGGGCGGGAAGGGGTTAGGTGTTCCTAGGGGCGTGTTTCTAACTGTCTGGGGGCGTGGCTCTGTGTGACACCTGTCATCGGGAGCAGCGATCAGTGTGCTGTCACTAGTCAGAACGGGGAGATGCTGTTTACATCGGCATCTCCTCGTTCTTGAGCTCCGTGACATGATCGCGGGTATCCCCGCAGCGATCAAGTCCGTGGGACCCGCGGGCACGGTCAGGAGCTGGTCGGGAACTGTTTAAGGTGCTATTATTAGCGCAAAAGCGCCTGAAAAAATGCCTCAGTGTAAAAGTGGCCTGAGTATGATACAATTTTCAGTTTTACTGCTTGTTAAAGTATGCAAACATTTTAGTGTCCATGGTCTAGGACTAGGCAAAGGCAAGCTTGAAGTGGTTGTAAACCCCATTTGTGAAATCTGACATGGGCACATTTATCTGTAGTGTTTACTTATCTCTCTCCAAAGCTCTAAGTCCCGTGTCTTTCTGCTGCTCAGTTCCTCTGTTATCAGCATGATAACTTCTGACAAGTTCTCTGACATAGGAGATAAAAGCAGCTGGACATTTGTGTTAGGGAGGGAACTTAGAGGAAGATTAGCAGAGAGCTTGTCTATTCAGACTGCTGCTCTGCAAGTTCTTTCGTTCCTCTGCCTATGTGGAGCGGGGGTCTGTGCCTTTCCTCCAATCAGCTCTCACACAGTGCATGCTCAGACTACACACCCACTGCTGAACGAGGAAACAAGATTTCTAACACGATGTGCACTTTCTAAACAGTGTAGAAAGCTGAAGACAGCACATATACATGTAAAACTTTTGTAGGAGGATTTGTTTCATCCCTGTGTATCATCTGAGGCTGTTCACTTCACTGGTTATATGTGAGGGTTTAAATCCACTTTAAGGATGCACTCACACTTGCAAATGCAGCCCCATTTAGCAGCTCTCAAAGCTAAACGCAGCCACTCGCATGTAATTGCTGCCTGCGTCCAGCGGCAAAGGTGCGTTCAGCATGGATCACTGCAGATAATCGCTGGCTAGCAACTCACAGGTGGTCATCAGCAGATTCCTGCCACTGTAATTCACATTGGGACAAATCACCTTTGTGAATGTAGCCATAATACCTGAATTAAACTTGGAGACAATTAAATGTCCTGCATGCACATGCACTGTCAAGGAACATGCTGAGAGTATTAGAGAGCAGAGTGATCATGGTGAACCACTGCTGCTCTTTTACTGGTCCGTTGCAGGCTGGTGGCAGAGAAGGGACATAGCTTTATTGCTTACTTTTTAAATATTAGAATATTAATATATATTTCTAAATATACAGAAATACAAATGATTTGACAGGAGAAACAGTTCCCATATATTTATTTCAACCATATTTTAGGTGTTGGCTTGCAGTTCAGCTTTAGAGAATATGTAAACCTATCATTTCACTATCCTGATATGTGAATGCTGTTCCATGTACTTGTCTAAAAAAGTATCCTGTTCTCTTGTATTGCTTCCTTTGTGTGAAATACCTGGTGTTCCTGCCAGTCCTTCTCCTTTCCTATTAAAAACTGACCACACCAGGCATGAGAGTACAGCGTGGTAAGTTTTCTGGCTGTGCTGGGAACTGAGCCTGCTTTCCTCCAATGATCAGACCTGACCCAACACTTCCCCTCACACACGCACACACTCACATACCTCCCAACTTTCTGAGATTGGAATGAGGGACGCCTATTAGCAAAAGTTTGTAGGCATAGGACATGCCCCCCTGCCACGCCCCCTTAAATGAGAATTATATAAAAAATGATTGGTTAACCACTTTCAGACCGGACCATTTTGCTGGCTTAAGACCAGACCACTTTTTGGGATTCGGCACTGCGTCGCTTTAACTGACAATTGCGTGCGACGTGGCTCCCAGACAAAATTGACGTCCTTTTTTTCCCACAAATAGAGCTTTCTTTTGGTGGTATTTGATCGCCCCTGCGGTTTTTATTTTTTGCGCTATAAACAAAAAAAGAGCAACAATTTTGAAAAAAACACATTATTTTTTACTTTTTGCTATAATAAATACCCCCCAAAAATATATATAAAAAAAATGTTTCTTCAGTTTAGTCCGATACGTATTCTTCTACATATTTTTGGTAAAAAAAAATCGCAATAAGCGATTATTGATTGGTTTGCGCAAAAGTTATAGCGTTTACCATATAGGGGATAGTTTTTAGCATTTTTATTAATAATTTTTTTTTTTACTAGTAATGGTGGCAATCAGTGATTTTTATTGTGACTGCGACATAACGGCGGACACATCGACACATTGACAAATTTTTGGGACCATTGTCATTTATACAGCAATCAGTGCTATTTAAATGCACTGATTCCTGTGTAAATGAAACTGGCAGTGAAGGGGTTAACCAGGGGGTGGCAGTATAGGGGTTAAGTGTTCCTTTTTTACCACCACTATTCCTTTATATTGGTTTTTGGAATTTACAGATGCAGAAATTCAGAAGTTGAATGAAAGGTTTAGCGCTGTAAAACACTTTTGGATAGATAAATAGTGCATTTTATATGCAACTATATAGATCAGACCAAAAATGAGGGAAAAATAAAGAGGGACATTGTTCAAGATGAGGGACAGTCCGTCGAAATCAGGGACAGTTGGGAGCTATGCACTCACACACACACGCACACAGCCATTTACTGGAAAGACCAGTGTTCTGCTGTTTCACCTCCCCCAGCTCTTATGCAGCTGAGAGCAAAGGGAATGTGGTCACTTATGAAAAAGGGTATTTATAACTTTATATATATATATATATATATATATATATATATATATATATATATATATATATATATATATATATATATACATACATACACACACAAATGTGTTGCCTCTGATTTTTATTTTAAACTGAATGGGTTATTTTAGGTATGGGTGCACAGTAAAGATCTGTCAAAATTATTCTATAAGATTTACATAGAACAGATTTAATGAAAGAGGATTTTATACTAAAATCACTTCAAATACCCCAAAAAATTGAGTGGCATAAAAAGGAAAATATAGCATTGCTTTAAACTTGATTAGAAGATTCGTTTCATTTAAATCTTCATTAGTTAACAAACAATCCCAGTGAAGAATATATTCAGAGGAACTCTTGTGGCAGTTTTTGTGTGACTCACAGGAAGTATGACAGAAGTATGATAGAGTTCTAAGCTTCTTATGACTGAATATTATTTTGTTTGTATTATTGTTGCTACAGGATTGGATAGGTTTTACAGAAGTACATTTTAGTAAAGGTTTACATCTGGACTGTAGGAGGAAATGTATAACAAAAATGCCAATAAATACATTTATGTATTCACTAAAAAAATAAAAAAAAATCAAGATCCAACCAATTTTCTTTTAGTTTTGGACAAATCTGGGCCATCTGATCTGATGTGTTCAATAGGGGGACCCTTTCCAAGGCTTGGCTTGGCAACTGCATTAGTTACTAAAGTAGTAAAACTTGTAAAAAATATAAAACTATCTGTGCCAGGTCTTTATACTGTTTTTTTTTTACTTTTCATTTTTTGTGGTCAAGTAAATAGGATGGCATATGCCATGTGTGATACTTACCAATTTCCAGCTAGTAGGTGGAGTTCTAGGCATCTTTTTACATGTTTACTGAGCTAATCTTAAAGGCCAATTATGGAATAAAAAAAAAATCTAAACATACATATTCGCCCTAATGCTGCAGCATCATGAGTGATCACATGACCTCTGAATGCTCAGTTCAGGTCTGTCCCAAGCAGGGAGCGGTGACTGTCAGTCACTGCTCGCTACCCCTCCAGAGCACAATTAATGACTCAGGATCTCCGAATGGGGGACAGGTGGATGATTGATAGCTTTGCCCCCCTCTATTTAGAGACCCTGTGTCATTCGTAGAGGCTGTAGTACAGATTCTATGAATGGCAGATCGGGCAGGTAAGTGCGGGCATAGTAGAGCTCCCTTGATGATGGCTTTTGACAGCCCCTTAGCTGTATTAAAGAAGTTGTAAAGGCAGAAGGTTTTTTTTATCCTAATGCATTCTAAGTGTGTAGCAACCCCCCAGCACCCCCTAATTACTTACCTGAGCCCCTTCTCTCTCCAGCAATGTCCACAATCCCCACAGCCGTCCAGGAAACTCCTCCTGATTGGCTGAGACAGAGCAGTGGCACCTTTGGCTCCCGCCGCTGTCAATCAAAGACAGTCAGTCAATCAAGGGAGAGAGGGGGTGGGCCAGGTTGGGGCTCCATGTCTGAATGTATACAGGGAGCTCTGACTCAGGTTGGTTGCCCCTTGTAGCAATCTGCTGGCTGAGGGTATGGTTGCCACCTGTCCAGGATTCATCCGGACAGTTCGGGTTTTGAATTATGTGTCCGGGTTTCAGTCCGCCTGAAACCCAGACACATTATTCAGACAGGAATGTGTTTTAGAACAGGGCCTGACAGGAGGGTGAGTACTATGTCCACCATATTACTATTCTCTTTGGAGTGCCCAAAGATGTCCCAGGTCTGTTAGAATTCTACAGTGTATACTAAAAAAAAAAAAATTGCAGTGTGTCGCTAAAGTGTTCGGGTTAGACTTGAAGAAAAAGTGGCAAAAGTAGAGTCAACACAAAGGACACATCATACTAACTGTAACAGAGGGGTAACCAGAACCTTCAGGGCCTCGGTGCAAGAAAACATGAAGAGCCCCCTGGCCCCTAACCGATGCCCTTACCAACTGACCCCGGGGCCCTTTACTCCCATTGTGGGACCTTTTTTAGTGGGACCCCCCCCCCCCCCCCCCCCCACAGTGGCAGACTGGAAGTTTTTTTATTTTTGTTGTATTATTTTTTTTATCATTTTTTTTGTTTTTCAATTTTATTCTATAGTTAGCTGAAACATCATTCAAAAGAAATTGCAATTCCACGATTTGATCACAGAAAAAAAATAAAACAGGAAAGAGTTGAAAACTCAGTAACGACATAACCAGTCCATGTTCTAAAGGCCTAATAGGTTTAAACACTAGGTAAATGGAGAAACAAAGGTAAAGAAGAGAAAAGCAGATACGCAAGAAACAAGGGAAAGAGTACAAGAAAGGAAAAAAAAGAGAAGGAAGAAAAGATAAATATAAAGAGGTCTCAGGGAGCAGTGGGCTTAGAATTCTCAGACGGACACAAGATTATCAAAGCGCAATGGCTGAGCATGGCAAATCCATGGTTGCCAAACTTGGAGAA
The DNA here is from genome assembly GCA_028564925.1 of Lithobates sylvaticus. Lineage (NCBI taxonomy): Eukaryota > Metazoa > Chordata > Amphibia > Anura > Ranidae > Lithobates > Lithobates sylvaticus. Next base: position 60,439,338 of record CM053034.1, on the reverse strand, counting down.
ATTTGTCATAGGTGTCAAGTAGGGCTGTAGAAATTAAAGATGAATTCCTCGATTAATCGTTAATTTTAAAGTTAAAACGTTAACGTTAAAGTTCTGATTAAATGTAACGTGTACGGGGGAGGAGCTACGCATGACGTCACCGCTGCTGCCCTACGGAAATAACACGATTGTCGGCCTTACATGCTGTGTTTTTATCCTCTTTATGTGAGTAGTTTGTGTTTGAACACAAAAATGTAATCTTATACTTAAACGGTGAGCACTTAGATCTTTTCTTTCTACCCATGACCTGGCATCCTTACTGAGATCTAAGGAGACATGAGAGAAGTTTATGGTCCAAGTTAACCCTTTTGATACCCGCTTGTATGACCACCTGTTTGCATAGGGGTCCATGCCATAAGGTGAGAATGATTAGTTAGACTGGAGGTGGAGGGATTGTCATGCTACTGTGGAAAAATGTTTTACTTACGTCAGTGCTTGAGACGATTCAGTTCGCATTGTAGCGCTATACAAATCATTCATTCATTCAGTGCTACAGTTTGAATTTAAAACGTATTTGTGTGAACTGTGAAGTTAAGTCATGGATTGTGGAAACGAACTAGTGTCGGGTGATTGTATATAGTGTATACCACATTTACCACTGACTAATGCAGAGTTGCAATGCAAGGAGATCAGCTAAAAGTAGTTGGATCTGTATGTGCGTTATAATTAATCGAAATCAGTTGATTTAAAAAAAAAAAAAATCGATTAATCGAACACAAAAATTTTTAATCAGTAACAGCCCTAGTGTCAAGTAAAATGGCTGTTAATTTTTCATTGACCATAATAATCGGTCCCTTTGTGCTGATTTTTCTATTTGTGTTTTTAGTTGCAATAACAGCTTCCCTAATGGGGCCCCCAGTAAGGGATGTGTGGACTGCCTTAGAAATTGTAATGCCACTAACTATACCCCCACCTCTTCCCAACCCCCCCCCCCCCCCCCCACCTTCTTCCCATGATAAGACAAGCAAAGGATTGATCTCTATGAGATTTTGTACTATTGTAATCATGTTACACGTCTCTTTTTACTCATGCCAAATTAACCTGTATGTGCATCTATTGGTGTTATAATAGAATAAAAAAAATACATACATATACAGCAAATAAAATTAATTTGACAACCTTTACACATTGACATAAATCCATAGCAGTTTCCCTTCAACAAAGGTGAGAGACTTCACTTTTGACTTCCTATGTTATTAGTACAATATTCCTCTTTGGTTTATTGATATGTGGAACATGTTTTCATAAAATTCCCTTAACACAAGCCGCAACTTCAGTAAGTGAACAGGTTTCTACCACAATCCTCTTATTAGAGGAGGGTTAGCAGAACAGATACTGAAGCAGAAGAACATTCGGTTTCGGTCTGGACAGGTTATATTTCATATCTGTTTTTTTGCCAGTATTTGTAAGCAATGAAGCTTCAAGCAGAACTAAGCTCTCTCAATCAGTATTCTGCTAGTATTAGTAAATAGTAATATAATAATGTACATTTTTACATTTCTTCAGTTGCTTCCTGGTTTCTGGCCTAGACCAAAATGATGTCATACATCCAGGGAATCTTCATTGGCATTTTTTGCTTTGTAATCTGGACGAGGGGAGCTTTTCCACTAAGCACTCCAGCTAAGGGCAGATGGATTTCCAGAAGTAAATGCTACATGAATCATCTGCCCTCACTCAAGATGGCCACTGGTAGAAATGCAAAGGGGGTGGGGGATTCAAAGTGATCTCTCAACAAAATAAAGCATGAGGACAAGGATGGATTGGGGAGTTTGCTCTGAATATTAAACATGGATTAAATAGTGCTTTCAGTCTATGTTGGTCAGAAACAGTGTACTTCCCATTTTAAAGCGTTCTTTACCAATTTTTGAAAAACCCTCCAGTTCAAATAACATTTATAATATGAAAAAGAACATTCCCAAAAACAATAAAAATGATACAAAACAAAAAACAAACAAAAAAAACCCCACAAAACAAAAATTTCAGTAATATGCGATACTATGTGAAACAGTAATAAAGTGCACTAATTAACCACTTCACATCCGGCCGTAGCCGAATGACGGCCACAGCGCGGATGTAAAATCCCTGGAGGCCGTCATATGACGGCCTCCCCTTTCCTCGTTCCCTGTGCGCGCTCATGAGCGCGCAGCAGGGAAATTCTGTGTTGGCCGTGTCCCTCGGCCAATCACAGATCGCTGTAAAAGGCCAATCACAACGGCCGTTTACAGCGCGATCGCCCTGGCCAATGAGAGATGATCTCATATGTAAACATATGAGATCATCTGTCAGCGCCGCTCCCCCTCCTCACACAGAGACAGCGTGTGAGGAGGGGGAGATGAACGGCTGCAGCGCCGTAAGTTTTAAAAAAAAATAAAAATAAAAATGAAATGCCATCTGTGCCCACTGCCACCACTGCAATCTGTCCCCAATGCCATCTGTGCCCAGTGCCATCGCCATTGCCATCTGCCAGTGCCATCCCCAGTGCCATCTGCCAGTGCCATCCCCAGTGCCATCTGCCAGTGCCATCCCCAGTGCTATCTGTAGTCAGTGCCATCCCCAGTGCCATCTGTAGTCAGTGCCATCTGCCAGTGCCATCTGTAGTCAGTGCCATCTGTAGTCAGTGCCATCTGCCAGTGCCATCTGTAGTCAGTGCCATCTGTAGTCAGTGCCACCTGTCATCAGTGCCACCTGTCATTAGTGCCATCTGTCATCAGTGCCACATAGTGCCATCTGTCATCAGTGCCACATATTAGTGCCATCTGTCATCAGTGTCACGTATTAGTGCCATCTGTCATCAGTGCCACCTGTGAGTGTCACGTGCCATCTGTTATCAGTGTCACCTGTCATCAATGCCACGTATCAGTGCCATCTGTCATCAGTGTCATCAGTGTCATGTGTCATCAGTGCCACGTATTAGTGCCATCTGTCATCAGTGCCACGTATTAGTGCCATCTCTCATCAGTGCCACATATTAGTGCCACGTGATATCAGTGCCATGTATGAGCGCCATCTCTCATCAGTGCCACATATTAGTGCCATCTGTCATCAGTGTCACGTGTCATCAGTGCCCCGTATTAGTACCATCTGTCATCAGTGCCACGTCAGTGTCACGTGTCATCAGTGCCACGTCAGTGTCATGTGTCATCAGTGCCACGTCAGTGTCACGTGTCATTGTCCTGTTGCTCCAGGGCCTTCAAAAGTGTAATAGGTAGTCAACAATTTAGATGTATAATTTATGCTCCCAGAACACGTGATGGCGCTCCCTGCATGTTGGGCCTCTCTATGTGGCCAGGCTGTGTAAAAGTCCCACATATGTGGTATCGTAATAATCAGGAGGAGTAGCAGAATTTATTTTGGGGTGTCATTTGTGGTATACACATGCCATGTGAGAGAAATAACCTATTACAATGACAATTTTGTAGAAAAAAAATAAAAAATAAAAAAATTAATTCATTTTGCAAAGAATTGTGGGAAAAAATGACAACATCAAAAAGCTCACCATGCCTCTTACTAAATACCTTGGAATGTCTACTTTCAAAAAAGGGGTCATTTGGGGGGTATTTTCACTTTCCTGGCTTGTTAGGGTCGCAAGAAATGAGATTGGCCACCAGTGCATCAGATGTGATCAATTTTGTATAATTCGCACCACAGATTGTAGAGTCTGTAACTTTCACAAAGACCAAATAATTTCCACTAATTTTGGTTATTTTTACCAAAGATATGTGGCAGTATAAATTGTGGCCAAAATTTATGAAGAAAAATTAATAATTTCCTAAATTGTATCACAGAAACAAAGAAAAATGCGTTTTTTTTTTTTTTTTCAAAATTTTCGGTCTTTTTTCAATTATAGCGCAAAAAATAAAAAACCCAGAGGTGATCAAATACCACCAAAAGAAAGCTCTATTTGTGGGAAAAAAAGGACAAAAAATTAATTTGGGTACAGTGTTGCATGACTGAGTAATTGTCAGTCAAAGCGTGAGAGCATCGAAAGCTGAAAATTGGTCTGGATGGGAGGGGGGTTTAAGTGCCTGGTAGGCAAGTGGTTAAAGAAGCTAAACAGCAAAAAGACAAATATGCATAAATGACTATACCTAACTTAAAAAAAATAAAAAATACAATAATATATGTGATATGTGAAACAGTGATAAAAGTGCTTGACTCAAAAGCAGGTATTCATCTGATTTTACATAAAAAAAACAATAAAATAAGTCCCAAATAATAAAGTGCATGTGCATGAAAAAGTAATGAGATGTGAAGATAACGTGCTCAAAAAACAGTTCTTGAAAGTTGTGAATACAATTGTTCCCACCATCCAGGCATCAAACAGGAGTGTGCCCTAGTAGCTCTCCTTAAACAAAGACCGCAACAGGTCTAGTGGTGCTTTGGTATACAAATCCTTAATGGCAGTTCACGTACAAATCTCCTATCCTCGCCTGCATTGAAATCCACAGCTGGTCTGACAAGGCTTTAACCGATTGCGGAGCAGCCGCTGCAATTTTACTGCGGCAGGTTGGCTCTGCTGCACAAAATCACGTTAATGTATGTGATCTCACGAGGCTTGCATAGCAGGCGTGTGCCCGCCGCAAGCTCCGTGAGTCTGACCGTGGGTCCCACAGACTCTATGTCCGCGGGGATACCCACGGTCGTCTCACGGAGAGGAAGAACAACAAACAAGCATTTCCCCGTTCTGGCTAGTGACACTGACACTGATCACAGCTCCCTGTAATTGGGAGCGGTGATCAGTGATGTGTCACTGCTAGCCCATCCCCCCTACAGTTAGAACACATCCCTAGGACACACTTAACCCCTGTAGCGCCACCTCCTGGTTAACCCCTTCACTGCCAGTCACATTTACACAGTAATCAGTGCATTTTTAATCGCACTGATCTCTGTATAAATGCAAATGGTCCCAAAATAACAGCAAAAGTGTCCGAACTGTCCACCATAATATTGTAGTCATGATAAAAATCGCAGATCGCCGCTATACTAGTAAAAAAAAAAAATGATTAAAAAAAATGCAATAAAACTATCCCCTATTTTGTAGAAACTATAACTTTTGCGCAAACCGATCAATAAACGCTTATTGCAACTTTTTTACTAAAAATATGTAGAAGAATACATATTGGCCTAAACTGAGGGTAAAAAAAAAAATGTTAATATATGTTTGGGGATATTTATTATAGCAAAAAGTTAAAAATATAGCTTTTTTTCAAAATTGACGCTCTTTTTTTGTATATAGCGCAAAAAATAAAAACTGCAGAGGTGATCAAATACCACCAAAAGAAATCTCTATTTGTGGGAAAAAAAGGACGTCAATTTTGTTTGGGAGCCATGTCGCACAACCGCGCAATTGTCAGTTAAAGCGACACAGTGCCAAATCGCAAAAAGTGCTCTGGTCAGGAAGGGGGTAAATTCTTCCGGGGCTGAAGTGGTTAATATATGGATCCTTTATCGAAAATCACATTCCACTCCACTCTCCTCTACTAAAAGCACCACTAGACCTGTTGTGGTCTTTGATTAAAGTGAGCTGCTGGCATATAAACCCGGAAAAATAAAACATTCCAAATTGTGCTCCACCAAGGAATATTAGGGTTAGTCACTCCAGTCTCTCCGAACTCCATATCAGCTCTCATAGATACCACCCACCTCTCTGCACACTACACCCCAGCACCAATTAAAAAGAAAAACCTTACACAGAGCAAGGAGCAATGATGAAAATTCAGCCACAGTGACCCCTGTGGTAGGATGACTATTACAATACCTAACTGACCCAGAACTTGCAGAATGTTTGCAAAGAAAGTTGATCTGAAGTCATGCAATGCAGACCAGCTGCAATTGTGCAACAAACTTGTGAAGTTTGCCAAGTCTAATAAGAGCTTAGCAAGTCATTTTTGAACTTGTAGCACAATTACTTGCTATCTGGGAGGGAGATGACCAAGAACCCGATGTTCACTCTGACAGAGCTCCAGCGTTTTTCTGTGGAGAGAGGAGAACCTTCTAGAAGAACAACCATATCTGCAGCACCCCTCCAATCGGGCCCATATGGTAGAGTGGCCAGATGGAAGCCCCTCCTCAGTAAAAGGCACACGACAGCCCACCTGGAGTTTGCCAAAAGGACGCTCAGAACATGAGGAACAAAACTCTTTGGCCTGAATGGCAAGTGTCATGTCTGGAGGAAACCAGGCACCGCTCATCACCTGGCCAATACCATCCCTATGGTGAAGCATGGTGGTGACAGCATCAGGCTGTGGGGATGTTTTTCAGCGGAAGGAACTGGGAGACTAGTCAGAATCGAGGGAAAGATGAGTGCAACAATGTACAGAGAAATCATTAATGAAAACCTGCTCCAGAGCGCTCTGAACCTCAGAATGGGGCGAAGGTTAATCTTGCAACAGGGCAACGACCCTAAGCACACAGCCAAGGCAACAAAAGAGTGGCTATGGGATAACTCTGTGAATGTCCTTGAGTGGCCTAGCGAGAGCCCAGACTTGAACCAGATTGAACATCTCTGGAGAGATCTGAAAATGACTGTGCACAGACGCTCCCCATCCAACCTGATGGAGCTTGAGAGGTCCTGCAAAAAAGAATGGGAGAAACTGCCCAAAAATAGGTGTGCCAAGCTTGTAGTATCATACTCAAAAAGACTTGAGGCTGTAATTGGTGCCAAAGCTGCTTCAAAGTATTGATCTAAGGCTGTAAATACTTATGTACATGGGATTTTATTTAGCTTTTTATTTTTAATAAATTTGCAAAGATTTCAAACAAACTTCTTTCACGTTGTCATTATGGGGTATTGTTTGTAGAGTTTTGAGGAAAAAAATAAATGTATTCCATTTTGGAATAAGGCTGTAACATAACAAAATGTGGAAAAAGTAAAGCGCTGTGAACACTTTTCGGAGGCACTGTATATGGTAAATGTGTAAAAATATGAACAAATAAAACTAAAAAGTTTAAATAATAATAGTTAATAAAACAGAAACAAACAATAAAAAATAAGCAGCAAAATAATTGTTGACTTGAGGGGAAAAGGAAAATAAGGAGTTAATTAAGGCTGATTAGAGTAAACAAAGGGTTAATAAGAGGTTAAACAGAGGAACATTTTATTAAAACAAAAAACAAAACTTTTTTTATTTATCAGGTTTCTTTCTTGATCTGCAGAACTAAGTTCATCGTAGACAGCGGCGCACAAGCGCACTGAGCGTGCTGTTGCTAACGGCGATCATGCCGTTAGTGGGGGCTTCCACGCGCATGCATGGGAGTGACATCATCGCAGCTCCGGCCAATCACAGCGCCAGAGCCGCGATACCCGGAAGGAAGATGGACGCTTCGTGGAAGAGGGGACAGCGGTGACATCGCAGGCTCCTGTGTCAGGTAAGTGACACATAATGGGCTACGATGCGATGCATAGTAGCCCATTATGCTTTACCTTTGCAGGGAAACAAAGAGCAAGTAAAACCCATCAGGGTTTACTTCCTCTTAAAGATGATAACCAAAAAAAGGTAAATTATCTGGTGTAAGGCTACGTTCACTCTGGTCTGCATGGCCAAAATCTTCCTTGGTATGGAAGAGGTTTAAAGTGGGGATCAATACACGCCCGGGTGGGCGTCTGATACTTTTATTTCGGTTCCCATTGGCTAACACGAAGTGGAACATACACCTCCGCTGCCTTAATAAACCGTGAGGTGTAGCAAGATAGCGTCGCCTTTGAGAACGTCTGACGACGAAACTAGTAAGGCGTGCTGACGTCACTTCCGGTGTGGGAACTAGAGGTCTGGTACGCAGCTGGAGCGCAAGCTGTATACCAACCCTATTCCCTCTATCTTGTCTACTGTGTGAGGCGGACCAGGTGTATCCTGCGAGATACCCTGGCCTTATATTTCTAAATTTTTTTTATATATTTGTTTTTATCTATTTTAAATAAAAAAAAATTTGCCGCCTGATATCACACAAGGGATCTTCCTCTTTCCTTTTTTTGGGAGTTTTACCCCCCACACCCGGTGGGGCACGCTGGATGCCATTACCCCTCATTCTTTGAGGCCCTTCAACATCTCCCAAGGAACCTGGGTGAATCCATCGGAGGGAATAACTGGCCAGGATACCTTCCAGAAACGGGATGAGATAAAGATATCTGAAAAAGCTGTTTACCCCTGCAGGGGTACTTCAATCTGGTGAGTGAGGGAGCCAGAGGGGGCAACACCAAAGTCACCATCACTGCTGGAGCACAAAAGTCACTTTTGAACCACTTCTGGAAGAAAGCGGGTTTTTTTGACACAGTGTTTTTTATTGTTATTTTTTCTTTTTCACTTGAAACTGGACTTGTTTTTGTGCCATACCCAGGACTTTTATTTAATCAATCACTTTCACTTTATGTTTCACTGGGACTGTCATTTAATCAACTTATATTGATTTGTCACACGTTTTTTGGTCTTTATCTTATTTGTCACTTTATATACATATATATACTTTTATTTATATTTATCACTCACTGAGATTGGGGTTTGGATAATTAGGGATTCTACCCCACTTTTAAGGGTGGGCCCCCTGTTCCCCTAAAAACCCTCCCAAATCTCTCACAAGTCTATGTATTTATAGGAGGGGAGGATAATAGGTGGGGCCACTTGCTTCACAAACGCACACTCACACGGCCCCCCCCCCTTGCTCATTAACCCTTGGTAACCCTGCATTTCTTATTAGAGGTAGCGCCAATTTTTTTCCTTTTATCCTGCATCTCACATTTAAATAGTCCTCCAGGGGGCTATTTTTTGGAAAGGCTGCACACCTATACTACTTGCTCCTAAGCGCGGAGTTGTTTGTTGTATTATTCTGTTTTTGATCACCTTAGGGTGTGACTATACTCTGCAGCTATGGACATATTTGGATATATGGCAAGTAGAAACATTGACCTAGGCGGGGTATTTAGCCAGGAACAAATCACCAACACACAAGACATGCAAAGTCTGTTGAAACAGCTTAAACACACCATGGAGAAACAACTTAGAGTGTGGTGGGATGTGGCTACCCTAGAAACCTACATTAGAGAAAAGATGACTCCAAGAAGTCTAAGATGGGATATACATCCCAAAGATAATGTAGATGATTCTGCTCTCATGGGAACATGGTATAACTTTTTCAACAAGTGTGAAGGGGAACTACTCCAAAAGATTGTAGAAAAGAGGAAATTTAAGTTAAAAGGGATAGAAACCACAATAGGAGAAATTAAGACCATGCTGGTACCCTTTAACCACCAAAAATAATTTAAAGATAAAGAAAAGGAGTTGCAAGAGACCATTAAAAAATATGACAGTGAAATACAAACCAAAAAACAGAAGAAATTCAAGAGGGATGTACTTGATTATAGGAATAACTGTGTGTATAAATGGCAATCCTCAATGGGAGAGTATAATGAAGAGCCCCAAGATGATGATCTAGAAGACACCTCCATGGATGAAACCCCTGAAGATGCCATAGGTATCAGGATGCTAGGGCTAATGGAGGGTGCATCACAATCAACACCTCCACCTAACCCCACTATGGCCAATAGAGGGAGACCTAGGGAATCGAATTGGAACCCAAATAGACCGAACTTTCGGAGGGGCAACCACCAAGAACACCAGGGTAACACAACACCCTACCTGGATAGACATAATGCCCCAAGTAGGAATAGGTTCTCTCCTCCGAGGAGGGGGTTCATCCAGAAACCATACTCCCCATATAGGGGTCATTATAATAATGAGGGGGTTTTCACAGAGGGGGCCAACGAGCCCAGCCCCCCGGAAAATGGAAGACCCGTGTCCCGTACAGGATCCCCGGAAGGAGAGCACAGTATGGGAATCGAGGTGGGACATACAGAGAAGGCCAATACAGCACAAGAGAAGATCAAGACCCAGAGCCCCAGAGGAACATAGACCGAGTACACAATGGCAATGGATGGAACCACAACCAAGGGAGAGATATGAGATCACCACCGAGAAACCAGGAAAGAGGAGGAAGACAAGAGGAAGGAGAGGAGGCAAGAAGAAAAAGGAGACGGGAATATTAGGAAAGGGTATTTTTAATCTAAGTAATATTTTATTTTCTGAAGAGGAAATCAAAGTCCTTGATCTGGGGCTAAAATATGCCCCAGACAAGAAACTTGATAAATTTGAGGTCTATATAGACCTACAAAAATTTATGCGGAAACTAAACCTTAGGAAACATTTTGCCATAAATGAAGACAGTAGAATAAAAACTGTTCCTGAATATGTACAGACGAACTTAAAAAACAATTCAATTTTCAATCCCAAAACCCCAGGGAACCAGTGTTTGGGAGCATTCCAAAAGATGGTCGAGGATGACCTACGACATTTGGAGCAAAAGGACAATAAAAAGGGCAGAAATATTTGGAAAGCTATAAAAATGATCGGAAAAAGACATGAAGTAGTCATCAGGCCAGCTGACAGGGGGGGGGGGGGGGGGGGGTGGGGGGGGGGGGGGGGGGGCCTGGTTATTTTAAGCAAAGAAGACTACCAGGAGGAAATGGATAACATTCTTAGTGTTGCGAACACCTATAAAAAACTAAAGGGGAACCCTAAAAAAGCATTCGAAACTAAACTCAGTACCTACATTGATAGAGGAAAGAGGCATGGCATACTGAATGACAAGGAAGCTGAGTATTTAATTTCAAATTCCACCAAAACCCCAGTCATATATACGCCAAAGATTCATAAGCGTTTGGAGAAGCCACCAGGGAGGCCCATTATTAGCGTGATTAACTCCGTGTTTTCTAGGCTGGGTGAATATTGGGACAGTTACTTAAAGCCACTTGTCAAGCAGGGCCGCTCACATCTGAGGGATAGCCCGCAACTTATTCAAGAGCTACAGAAAATTAAAGGAACAGATGACTGGATATTGGTCACTGTCGACGTTAACTCACTGTATACCAGTATTGAACAACCAAACGGGTTACTAGCGGTTGAAAAAGCTTTACACGAAGGGACCAGCATGAAGCAGCAACAGATCAGTTACATCCTGGAAGGACTCAGCATGGCAATGAGTTGCAACTACTTTTGGTACAACAAGGAATTTTTTGTACAAACTAAAGGGGTCGCCATGGGGGCTCGCTATGCTCCTAGTGTGGCGAACCTCCTGATGGACATGTGGGAGGAGGAATATATCTATGCTAGGAACATCCCCCAAATCAAAATGTACAAACGGTACATTGATGATTTGATAATACTCTGGGATGGCACACTCGACACCCTGACTGAATTCCTCAATAATCTAAATACTAACAGATATGGTCTCACCTTCTCGGGGAAATGGGACCACAACAAGATAGACTATCTGGACTTGGAAATCTACAAAGGAGCAGGCGAGCTATGCACAAAAACCTTTTTTAAAACCACGGACCGAAACGGGTACATTCCCTCCTCCAGCTGTCACCATCCAAAATGGAAGGGCAACATACCAAAAGGTCAGCTGTTGAGAATCCGGAGGAATTGTGATAACATCGAAGACTTCAATGCCCAATCCATAGTCCTAATCAACAGATTTGAGGAAAAAGGGTATTCGCGGGAGAAACTAGTAAAACTAAAATCAGAAATAGGCATGATGGACAGACAGGCATTACTTGAAAATAAACCTATGGGGCAGGTAGAGAAGATGAACGCAACATTCATAACAGGGTTTAATACCCAATATAGATCGGTTGAACGGATCATCAAAAAGTACTGGCCTATCCTCAAAGAGGACAGAACTTTGGCCAAAATTCTACCTGCAAAACCAAGCTTTGTCTATAGAAGGGCTCCCAACCTCCGCACACATTTAGTACATAATGTTATTGACCCCCCGAAGAAAGTAAAAATCTTTGCTGACATGAAAGGGTTCTATAGGTGCCAGCGGTGCCTCCCGTGCAAGGTTAGCAAGAAACAACCAAGAAAAAGGGAATTTTTCAAATCTACAGTAGATCATCAAGAATACCAAATAAGACAACTCATTACATGCCAAAGCACGCATGTAACCTACGTCATCGAGTGCCCATGCCACCTCCAGTACATCCGGCGCACTACTCGACCCCTATTCGTTAGAATTAGGGAACATATCAATAATATACGTAAAGGGTTCCCCAAACATAGCCTGTCACGGCATTTCGACGAGGTCCATCACAGAGACCCATCCGGGCTTGTTTTTTATGGGATAGACCACATAGATGATCATTGGAGAGGGGGTAACAAGACCACCCTTATCTCCCAGAATGAAACGAGCTGGATCTACAGGTTGGGGTCCCTTGCCCCCAGGGGCCTCAATCTGGAGATTGATCTTAACTGCTTTATAGCTAACCCCTAGGACCCTGACCATACCATCACTGGACACCTGACAGCCCATGCTGGACCTATAACCTAACGTTTATGCTGGATTTTCAATCTGATTCATTACCATCTTACCGGCCCAGTTGGGTGAGATCTATGAGGAGATACACCCATAGTTTATAAGGATACTCTTATGGGCTCACCAGACGATAGCTATGTTCTTCTGGGAACGACCCATAAGAGACATTATGGACATATAATAGTACTGGTGCCTGGGGCTGGAACTGATTTTTTACTCAGTGTAGAAGGTACCCCTCAGTGTATACCACTAACTCAAGCTAATAGTACGCTGCAATATCAGGAAATCTTGCCATATATGCCTTATAATATACTATCATTTCTTCCATTCACCCATTGGGCATAACGATATTTGAGAATGAACCATCCCCTTTGTTGCTCTGGGTGGTTGGAGCTTATTATATCTGGAGGGCCAGTGTATTGAAGCAGCACACTGGATCTATCAGACATTTAATGGGACCGATATATTAGTTCCCTTGGAATGGGCCCTTTTTTTCCCCTGGGCCATGCAATATATTGGTTCCATTGGATATGACGCATGGGACAGGGACCCTATAGGACTCATTGCAAACTACTCACCTCCATTATAAGTTTACACTTAATTCTCACATTTTGATCATTATTATTTTTTTATTTCTACTGTTTTTTTGTCTCATCTAGGCTTGGTTTCTATATAAATATATATAAGGTTACCCCTGATATGGAGGGGTTAAACACTCTATGAAAGGGTTAAACACTTTATTATGAATACATCCATGGTTCAACTATTATGAGGGCTTTTTAGCTTTACATAGTAGTAGCTGGGTTTGACCTGGCATTTAATTTCCCAGGGTGGATGTAATCCCCCTGGCCACCACAACAAGCTGCATAATTGGAAAGCGCTTATACAAAATAGTCAAGCTCACCCGCACGATGAAAAAAAAAAAAAAAAAAAAAGAATTTTTTTTTTTTTTTTTTTGACTTATAGCTACCAGTAATTTTAAGCATTCCCCTCATCTTGTCCTAGTAATGTAAAAATACTAAGCAGCAGCTGGGTTCGACCTGACATTTAAATCCCTGGCTGGATGTAACTCCCCTAGCCACCACATTAAGCTGCATAATTGGAGACCGCCTATATGCAAATAAGTAGCTCAACCTTATGAACAACTTTTTATTTTTATTTTTATTTTTGTTTAATTGTTGACCCAACAATAACGTTTAGTATTCCCCTTTCACATGTTCTCTTCTTTAATGCAAATTAGTAAACGGCAATTGCCCTTCTCCTGTACAGGGTAAGCGGAGATGTGTGACCACTGTATCTTATTGGGGGCTATTTAGCCTGCCTTTTTCAAATAATACCACCCATCTGGTCTGCATGGCCAAAATCTTCCTTGGTATGGAAGAGGTTAATGTGGGGATCAATACACGCCCGGGTGGGCGTCTGATACTTCTATTTCGGTTCCCATTGGCTAACACTAAGTGGAACATACACCTCCGCTGCCTTCATAAACCGTGAGGTGTAGCAAGATGGCGTCGCCTTTGAGAACGTCTGACGACGAAACTAGTAAGGCGTGCTGACGTCACTTCCGGTGTGGGAACTAGAGGTCTGGTACGCAGCTGGAGCGCAAGCTGTATACCGACCCTATTCCCTCTATCTTGTCTACTGTGTGAGGCGGACCAGGTGTATCCTGCGAGATACCCTGGCCTTATATTTCTACATTTTTTTTATATATTTGTTTTTATCTATTTTAAATAAAAAAAAATTTGCCACCTGATATCACACAAGGGATCTTCCTCTTTCCTTTTTTTGGGAGTTTTACCCCCCACACCCGGTGGGGCACGCTGGATGCCATTACCCCTCATTCTTTGAGGCCCTTCAACATCTCCCAAGGAACCTGGGTGAATCCATCGGAGGGAATAACTGGCCAGGATACCTTCCAGAAACGGGATGAGATAAAGATATCTGAAAAAGCTGTTTACCCCTGCAGGGGTACATCAATCTGGTGAGTGAGGGAGCCAGAGGGGGCAACACCAAAGTCACCATCACTGCTGGAGCACAAAAGTCACTTTTGAACCACTTCTGGAAGAAAGCGGTTTTTTTTGACACAGTGTTTTTTATTGTTATTTTTTCTTTTTCACTTGAAACTGGACTTGTTTTTGTGCCATACCCAGGACTTTTATTTTATTTAATCAATCACTTTCACTTTATGTTTCACTGGGACTGTCATTTAATCAATTTATATTGATTTGTCACACATTTTTTGGTCTTTATCTTATTTGTCACTTTATATACATATATATACTTTTATTTATATTTATCACTCACTGAGATTGGGGTTTGGATAATTAGGGATTCTACCCCACTTTTAAGGGTGGGCCCCCTGTTCCCCTAAAAACCCTCCCCAATCTCTCACAAGTCTATGTATTTATAGGAGGGGAGGATAATAGGTGGGGCCACTTGCTTCACAAACGCACACTCACACCACCCCCCACCCCCTTGCTCATTAACCCTTGGTAACCCTGCATTTCTTATTAGAGGTAGCGCCAATTTTTTTCCTTTTATCCTGCATCTCACATTTAAATAGTCCTCCAGGGGGCTATTTTTTGGAAAGGCTGCACACCTATACTACTTGCTCCTAAGCGCGGAGTTGTTTGTTTTATTATTATTATTACGTTTATAATCGCCTAAATTGTGACTGTCCAATAACACAGTTCAGCTCTCATGCGAAATATGAAATGACATCACTCTCTTCTGTGGGGGAAGCACAGTAGCTAGCTACTGACCACACAGTTCTCAACTTTGGCTTCCTTACATATAGTTACATAGTAGGTGAGATCAAAAAAAGACACAAGTCCATCAAGTCCAACCTATGTGTGTAAATATCTGTCAGTATTACCTTGATGCAGGCTCCAAGGTCTTTAGGCATCCAGATAGTTATTACAATTTTGCAGGTTCTTGTACTGGCCCTCAAAACCAGAAGAGTCACTTTACTTTTGTTCCACCCTCCCTTCGTCATATAAATGCCCTTGATGGTACAGATCTCTATGTTTGCAACCCTCTGCCTCGTCTGACCTAGAATTTTTTCATTCTGTTCATCTGGTATTCTACACTCCCCAGCTTTGATTGGCTTTGATTGTCATCTGAATTTTGACTTGGCACCTTCTGACCATTTTATGAACTGTGGTTTGTGCTATTAAAGTGGTGGGACATCCTGAAAACAAAAACTTGAAAAAATGTTAGTAACAATTTAAAATGAAAAAAAAATAATTTTTTTTTTTTTTACTTTCCAGAAATGGCTGTTGCTAGGCAGATCGTCCTAATCTGCCTCCTCCAGCGTCGCGGTGATCTTCTCTCCTTCCATCTTCTAGTGAATGGGGCGCGGTGTGTTGTGGGAACTGTGTCCCACAACACACCGCGTTCCCCATTCACAAATAAGACTCGCGCATGCGCAGTAGGCCGCGCTCCGATTCGCGCATGCGCAGTAGTCCGCGCGCCGACTCGCGCATGCGCAGTAGGAAACGTGAAGCCGTTTCCCTTACTGAGGATGGCGGCGCTGGATCCGGATCACCGAGGGACAGCTCGTCCTCCACGAACGACATCGCGGGCGCCCTGGGAGGGTAAGTGTACTTATTAAAAGTCAGCAGCGACTTTTTTTTTAGCTGCTGACTTTTAAAAAAAAAAATTTTCAGGTGAAACACCGCTTTAAGTAAAATATATAATTTCTCACTGAATGAGATTTAAGAATTCACTTAATAAAATAACTTTAAAAGCATCCTTTGGTATTAGTATCAAGTTATTCTATTCTGAAATGTAGGTTCTCATAGTCTTCCCCATTCCTGCTCTTAGCCCTATTCACACCTGAGTGTTTTTCTGCTAGACTCTGAAACCTGTGCTTTAAAAAAGTACCTGAGCTTTTTTTAATGTATGCAGACATTTTTGGCCCCGTAGACTTCAATTGGAGCTCCAGGGCAATATGCGCATTTTTGTGCACATTTTTATATCTGAAGGACTCCTCTCCTCTTATAACACAGCTATCCTCCTTGTCTGGCCCTGGAAAGAAAGTCTTGAAGCTTGACACAGTGTTGCCAACCTACCAGATTGAAATTTACTGACACGACACCCAAAATTTCCTGGCACAGCCAAGTTTTTACTGGCATTGCCAAAAGTTACAAAATTACAGTTTTAAGTGCACATTTTAGTATTTAGGCTACAAAGACGTACAATATACCATTATCAATGGGATTTAGGTAGATATTAGGGCAAAAAGCATACAGTATTTCTTATTTTATTTTCGATATAGTAAGTAGCTCAGGGACAGGACTCAGGGGGGCAAGAAATTAGAATAGGAAGGCACACACACATGAAGTTGGTCCCTTCAGTCCACTCCAGTCTAAACAGCACTGACAGTCCCACTCCCGACCTGCCCTGCTCCTGTCCTGCAGACCGACACATGAGGCGCTGGCCGCTCTGCTTGGCTCCCTTGCACCATGACATCACACGTCACTCTCGGACATCGCCTCCACCAGAGCTGCCAAACACACTGTAGCAGGGACTTGGATGGTCTAGGCCGGCTCTGGACCGAGCCGAACATTACAACCATATTTTTTACTGGTAACTTTTTCCTTTTACTGGCATTTACTGGCAGGAGGAAATTGCCTGTTTTTTACTGACTGCCAGTAAAAATACTGACGGTTGGCAACACTGGCTTGACACATCTGCAAAAATGGCTGTAATATGCCTAAAAAAAGTTTCAAAATCACCAGGAAGACGCTCTGGTTCCACACAGGTGGGAACGCAGGCTTTAAGTCCAACTCCAATCCTGTTGGGAAAACCACAATGGGGGAATTCAAAAAGGGTGTCATAGACGCACTTTAGAATTCCATCAGGGCGCACCACCAAAGTGACGGCCAGTGCCGGTGTTGTGTGTAATACTGTCCCCCGTTGGATAGTGTCTGCCCTGTACTGCTCTTGCGCAGTACAGAGGACAAGGAGATGCCGAAAGTCTCCGAAGATGTCCGAAGAGTCCAGGTTCAAGCCCCACCATCCAAGTGCACATAGATTTAAAATAAAAAATTGCCGAGCGAAGCAAGGCCGTGCCCGAAGTGTGGCGAGCGGCCCTCTTACTAAGTGCTACCGTATGTCCACTTGCATGGTGGGGCTTGAACCTGGACTGGAGTGCGCAGGTGCCGTTCATCTTCGGAGACTTTCAGAGTCTCCTTGTCCTCCATACTGCGCAAGCGCAGCACGGGGCGGACACTATCCGATGGGGGGACAGTTTTTGGCAGAACACTGGGACAAGGTCACCTCCAAAAAAAAAAAAAAAAAGAGCACTAATGGAAATGCTTAGCCTGAAGCATGAATTTCTCTTTGCAAGCCAAAATTCTCCCCAAACTCAAATTCCTCCGACTCCCAGTACAAAAACCCCCAGCACAAATCTTTCCCAACCATCCGAAAGGAAAAATACTAATGCGTAAAACCTAGGCTCACTCAAATAAACAAAATAAGGATAAGAGAAGCTGCCAACATATAAAAGTGTTCCCACGCAGAAAAAATAAATGAGTAAAGAGGTACGTGGCGCTAGCTAAAAATAAATAAACAAAAATAATTGTGATAAACACACTTAACACTTCCAGGACCGTGCTAATGGTGAAATTGTAGAAATAGGGACAACCAGTAGTGTTGGTTGCTTAACCCCGCGCTTGGAATATATAGGCAAATTATTATTGAATCCCTAATTGATTGAGGGTATGCAACAAATATATAAACTAACAAAAACAAATATTGAATAATAAATATTGTAAGCAATAATGAGCTGCTCCCTATAGAAATCGGCGTGATTTAGAAAATAGGTTATATGGTGTAGTAGGGGCGCTAATTAATTAACACACCTAGTGAATATCAGGTATGTATAATAAAAACGAGCTAATTACCCTTGAGTAGAGTGCTATGGATGAGCCATCTACTGTGAACAGTAATACCTAAAAATTCAATGCTATATGCCTAGTTCTACCACACATTCCATGTACACTATATTACGCACACATTATCAATCTATTGCAACCATACAAGTTTCTTAGAATGTGATTAATACCTCCGCCAAACAAACCAAAAAATTGGTGTACAAAACAAACTCAAATACCTCCTTAAGAAAAGTAATTGCTAAATGTCACTGATTCAGTGACTGAACGTGACTAAAAAATAGCATGTGTAATTACCAAATATTGTGCATATATCTTATCAAATTGTTACACATTTAAATATATGCTAAATTATGGTGGTTCTGAACATGTGATCATACATAAAAAATTGTGTGGTTAAACATATAGTCCATAATCAATTCCAATAATACTGAAAAAAACCTCAAAAGATATAAAAACTTATTGTGTTTTAAAAAGTAAAAAGAAAAAAGAAAGTTCGTGACAAACAATTCTTGCTGAAAAATTGTGATAATTCATTCCTGTTGATATCGCAAAAAAAACATCACCACAGATATCCTTTTACACCCAGAAAGTGATGCCAGTGAAGTTTGGATGGCCGCTTACCAGATGGAGTTGATTGTCTTAATTAAAAGCCAATCAATCACACTTTTACAGGATTGTGCCTGTTCACAGCATATGCACCCGTTTTCTAGGCAACTCTTCCTCCTTCTCAGATCAGCTCGCATGTATTAACATAGGTGGGAATATAAAAAAAAAAAAAAAACGCACCTCATAGCGTAAAATTGTTTTATTAAAACTGAATAAAAAATGTACAACAGCCAAATGGCTACTCACATTGTTGGGTGCCTACCCGGCACTGGGGCTGCTTGCTTGTAAACAAAGAATGGGAGAAATATTTTCCCTTTAGGACGTTTCCTGTGGAGC
This sequence comes from Lithobates sylvaticus, assembly GCA_028564925.1. Classification (NCBI taxonomy): domain Eukaryota; kingdom Metazoa; phylum Chordata; class Amphibia; order Anura; family Ranidae; genus Lithobates; species Lithobates sylvaticus. Next base: position 60,420,094 of record CM053034.1, on the reverse strand, counting down.
TCCGGCGTGCGTTCCACTCGCTCAGTCTCTGCACCTTGCAAACAGGAAGTCCAGGGAAAACTGTGTCAGGTGATCAGGTACCGCCTACCGACGTACGTTTCGTGGAGTCACGTCTTCAGGGTGGCGTACCTGATCACTACTATGTCCTGATTATATATTGCCATTCATTAGCCACCAGCCAATGACAAGCTATGTTGTGCGCAGCCTCAGTCTCGGTTAAGTCTCCCAGCGCGGTCCTGCCGCTTGCACACAATTAACATTTAAAACGACATGCATCTCTACCTGTCTTTGTTTTATTAGGGGTTGCAAGGTATAGTTAGTATTTTGTGAGATCTAAAACCTATTTTCTAATGGATATAAACACCTCCGTTAACCGTCGATGTTTCAATAATTAGCATTAATGCTCATTTACAGGAAAATTCCTTTGCAGGAATTTTTTTGGTGTTTAAATTAACCTACTCATTGTATATTGTTTTGAATTACCCAGGTCTTTTTATTCTATTATTTTTACCAATATTTGCTACTATCGGAAATTTGTTCCGATAGTAGCAAATATTGGTAAAAATAATAGAATAAAAAGACCTGGGTAATTCCATTTGGCTGTTGTACATTTTTTATTCAGTTTTAATAAAACAATTTTACGCTATGAGGTGCGTTTTTTTTTTTTTATATTCCCACCTATGTTAATACATGCGAGCTGATCTGAGAAGGAGGAAGAGTTGCCTAGAAAACGGGTGCATATGCTGTGAACAGGCACAATCCTGTAAAAGTGTGATTGATTGGCTTTTAATTAAGACAATCAACTCCATCTGGTAAGCGGCCATCCAAACTTCACTGGCATCACTTTCTGGGTGTAAAAGGATATCTGTGGTGATGGTTTTTTTGCGATATCAACAGGAATGAATTATCACAATTTTTCAGCATTTGTCACGAACTTTCTTTTTTCTTTTTACTTTTTAAAACATAATAAGTTTTTATATCTTTTGAGGTTTTTTTCAGTATTATTGGAATTGATTATGGACTATATGTTTAACCACACAATTTTTTATGTATGATCACATGTTCAGAACCACCATAATTTAGCATATATTTAAATGTGTAACAATTTGATAAGATATATGCACAATATTTGGTAATTACACATGCTATTTTTTAGTCACGTTCAGACACTGAATCAGTGACATTTAGCAATTACTTTTCTTAAGGAGGTATTTGAGTTTGTTTTGTACACCAATTTTTTGGTTTGTTTGGCGGAGGTATTAGTCACATTCTAAGAAACTTGTATGGTTGCAATAGATTGATAATGTGTGCGTAATATAGTGTACATGGAATGTGTGGTAGAACTAGGCATATAGCATTGTATTTTTAGGTATTACTGTTCACAGTAGATGGCTCATCCATAGCACTCTACTCAAGGGTAATTAGCTCGTTTTTATTATACATACCTGATATTCACTAGGTGTGTTAATTAATTAGCGCCCCTACTACACCATATAACCTAATGGTGAAATTGTGCTAAATTAATCAGGTGCTAATAATCTTCAATATAATAGAACAATAATAGAACAATAATAATGAATACTTCCAAAAATGTGCAACAAATCTTCAACATGATATATAATATTAAACGTTCATAATAACATGTATCTCTAATAAAGTGCAAATAAAGCAATAAAGTGCAAATGTGTTCTAAAAGTGATGGTAGTGTAATCAAAGTCCAAAAAAGAGACAGATCACCAAGTGACAGTTCATATAAAAAGACCAAAGTGCATGTGCAGTAAGATCAAACGAAATCGCAGATGATCACAGCAATACCGATACCAAGATAGACTTCAAGCTCATCCGATGTTGTAGGGTAATGCAATAAAGAGGGGGGCTCCATAGTGTAGTAAAATCAATCAACTTATTAAAACGAAAAGTAGTAACTTACAATCTTAAAATCCTGAGTATAGCTAAGTAGTATACTTCCAGTCTCGGTCGCGACCGGAAGTGACAACACATGGCTCCTCACTGACACGTTGCGTCACTGAACACGTGACCAGTGATGCAACGCGTCAAAGAGGAGCCAGGTGTCGTCACTTCCGGATTGATCGATCGCTGAGGGTACTGGATATATTCATACTAAGGCCTTGCTTGACCTGTAGGGGTCTTTATAGGAGGTGAGAGGCTAGGGGAAATGAGTGGCGCACCACTGATGGTGATATCTATTGGATGAAGTGGATTTCATTCAATTATACTGCACACTTTGGTCTTTTTATATGAACTGTCACTTGGAGATCTGTCTTTTTTTGGACTTTGATTACACTACCAGCACTTTATTGCTTTATTTGCACTTTATTAGAAATACCTGTTATTATGAACGTTTAATATTATATATCATGTTGAAGATTTGTTGCACTTGACTATTCAGCACATCAGTTTTAGCACATTTTTGGAAGTATTCATTGTTTATTTGTGTATATTATTATCATGAATGTTTATTATTGTTCTATTATATTAAAGATTATTAGCACCTGATTAATTTAGCACATCACCATTAGCACGGTCATGGAAGTGTTAAGTTTATCACACTTATCTTTGTTCATTTATTTGTAGTTAGCGCCACATACCCCTTTACTCATTTCCCAACCATCCCCCATCTCAGTTCAGGTCCTCTCTCTCTCTCTCCAAATCTCCCTTGCTAGCTCAACCCCCCCCCCCCCCCCCCCCAAAAAATAAATACATGAATAGCACCCTCTTAGCACACATCCAGTCCTCACCCCTCAAATTTCCCCTCCAAGCACAAATCCTCCCATTCTACAAATCCCACCTCCCAGCACACATTCCCTGTCTAAAATCCCCCCTTCTAGTACAACCCCCCAAATCCCCCCTCCTAGCATGAATCCTCTCCCCCCCAATGCCCCTAAATCACTCCTAGAATAACTTACCCCTGTCACCCCTCAAATCCCCGCCCCCCCCAGCACAAATGCCCCTCCAATCCCCCCACCTAGATTTAATCATCTCCTCCCTCCCCCTTCTAGCACAAATACTCTCATCCTCACCACAAATATGTATAATGCCGCGTACACGCGAAGGGACTATCCCGCGGCATTATCCGCTGGACTCGAGTCCGGCGGACAATCCCCTCGTGTGTGGGCCTTCGACTGACTTTTTTTCCAAAAAGTCCGGCGGACTAGGTTTTAAGTTTTGTTTTAAAATTATCCGCTGGACTTGGCAGTCCGGCGGACAATACGGCCGTCTGTAGTATGGTCCGGCGGACCAAAAAGGACGCATGCTCAGTAGCAAGTATTTTTCTAGTATTTTTCATTTTCTAGTCCCGTCGTACGCGCTGTACGTCATCGCGTGAACCGCCGGACTTTTAGCGTGATCGTGTGTGGTCAAGTCCGTTCGCTTTCAAGTCCGCCAAAGCCCAGCTGGAAAGTCCGGCGGATTGTCCGCTGGACTAGGTCCGGCGGACAAAGTCCCTTCGTGTGTATGCGGCATTACTCTTACCCGATTATTTGTGAAGGGAAGACTGAGGACTTATGTGATGGGGGAGTCTGATGTGAAGGTGGGGTTCTCTATTGTACACGGGGGGATTCTAGTGTGAAGAAGTGGCTCTGATGTCATGGGGGGAGAGCTCTGAAAGTAATGGGAGGGCGGGGGGGGGGGGCACTCTCATGTGTAGAGAGGCTAACTTTGATATAATGGGAGAACTCTAATGTGAAGGGGGTGTCATCCTAATGCAGTGTACATGTTTCCTTTAGCCCAATAATTACATTTAGGGATTGGGGTGCTTTGTGATTCTTCATACCTTTTAAAAGGTGCCATGACTGAAGAAAGGTTAAGAAACACTGACTTATTACATGTGCTCTTCAGTGCAGTTATGTAAAAGATCCAGGGAACTACCATTTCCTGTTTACTTCTGCACTACCCAGAAGTAGTTCCTTCAGGGTCATTACTTGTGGCACAAAGCCAGCATCATCGCAGAGGAGTGGAAGAGGACTCCAGTGGCAACCTGTGAAGCTCTGGTGAACTCCATGCCCAAGAGGATTAAGGCAGTGTTGGAAAATAATGGTGGCCACACAAAATATTGACACTTTGGGCCCAATTTGGACATTTTCACTTAGGGGTGTACTCACTTTTGTTGTGAGCAGTTTAGACATTAATGGCTGTGTGCTGAATTATTTTGAGGGGAGAGCAAATTTACACTGTTGTACAAGTTGTACACTCACTACTTTACATTGTAGCAAAGTGTAATTTCTTCATTGTTGTCACAAGAAAAAATATAATACAATATTTACAAAAATGAGAGGGGTGTACTCACTTTTGTGAGATACTGTATATTGCAACTTAGTGGTCCATACATGTCGACTGCATTTGTTTTTTTTTTGTTTTTTACCTGCGGATCCTTCCATTATCGCACCTCCCATTAAAGGGTGACAACACTGTAAATATCTGCATAGAATCAGCAAGGTTAGCTAGGCTGCTTTCCTGATTTATGCTACAGAACATGTCCTGCTCTCCTCTTTGCCATTATATAGGGGGAGGTTTTCTGTAGCCCACAGAATCAAGAAAATTAGTGACACAATAACAAACCAGGCTTCTCTCATTTAGCAAAGGTTAGTGAGACAATTTTTCTATGCATTTACAACCCCTACAATCCTTGGATAGAGGACTGAGACTTGTTTGCATAGATCTGCATCAGTTGTAGAAGTGAACATGAAATTGATATTTACTCCAGACAGATGCACAATTAGGCCCCTTTCACACGGGCGGACCGTTCAGGTCCACCTGTCAGTTTTTTAGACGGACCTGAACGGACGCTCCATACAGGTCCTATGGAGCGACGGATGTCAGCGGTGACATGTCCGCTGACATCCGACCCGCTCCGATCCGCTAAAGTGTGACGGATGGAAACCCTATTTTTCCATCCGTCTGGCGGATCGGATGAAAACGGACTCTACGGTCCGTCTTCACCCGATCCCCCATAGAGGAGAGCGGCGCTCTGAAAGGTCCGTCCCTGTACAGTGTGCAAAGACGGACCTGTTATCTGCCTGCTTAGAGGGGATTGACGGAGCGATCCCTGCTGAGCAAAGCGGAGCCCGTACATGGACACATCCGTGTGAAAGGGGCCTAAAGGGACCTTTTACACTGGCGTGCTTAAAAACATGGTATGCATTTTGCAAAAACGCATATCGCAATTTTAATGTGTTTTTTGTGCTTTTTCTGAATTCAAGACTTCCAGCATGCACCTGGAACCACAACCTTGGATTTGGGCTTCAAAAAACACACCAAAAATGGACCGCTGGTGTATTTTTTTTGTGTTCCCTATAGAAATCAATAAGAGGTGCGTTTTTGAAACAGAGCACCAAAGACGCAGCACACAGGACTTCAAAACACGCCGCAGCACACTGATGTGAAGAGTTCCATAGAAATGGTGGCACTGATCGTTTGGAAAAATCTCAACAGACTGGTTGCACAAAGTCGATCAATAGATTGACTTGTGTACAACCAGCCTACACTTCGATGGATCGAAAATTGGCAGGTCACTGCTGAACCGGACAAATTCCGACCCATATATGGCCGGCTTTAGAGCAAACCCACAGTACACAATTTCAGCAATCTTCCTTTATTTCCTATTCACTGCAGAAGAGAGGAAGTGGTAAGCAGGGAAGGCAGCCAGAATACATTAAATAGATTCTACTGTGGAGTTTTATGATCTTTAACTATCCTAATCCTCAGTCACTGCACAGTATGGTTTTCATACCTGGCATATGCAGTTGTGCTCTAGATAGAAGTGAACACACAAACATCTGTGCAATGTCTAACAAGTGCATATTTACCATTATACATTCTCGTCTCCTTAAAATACATTAAACACTAAGCTGTACTATAATTAGAGTTGGATTGATCTCTCTACACAGTGGGGTTGATTTACTAAAGGCAAATCCACTGTGTACTACAAATGCAGTTGCTGAGAAGATCTGAAAGGAGGGGAACCTCTGCCGATTTCTATCATCCAATCATGTACAAGCAAAAATGCATTTTTTTTTTTTCATTTTCCTTGCATGTTCCCCGCAGATCTACTGCGACTGCACTTCCAAGTGAATTTGCAGTGCACAGTGTATTTGCCTTTGGTAAATAATCCCCTCTGGTTCACAATGCCAAGGAATTATATTTAAAAAATAAAAGGAACTAAAAAAAAAAAAAAAAAACTGTTTCCTTACCCACGTGACCAGTGCTCCATCCATCAAGCGTTCGAGGGCTTTCCCTTCACGGTTGTCCATGATCTCCTGACTATATGATGGTTGTCACAACTTGTCTAGCTTCTCCTACTTTCACACACACTGTCTCAGATCCCATCCACCCATTTCTCACTGTCCAACATTCAGCCTTGTTGTTGTCATCCCTCTCACTCCGTTCTTTCTAACTAACACTACTTTAATGTGTCACAGCCTGTGGTTTCTACATGTACATCAGTTCCTCTCCCTTTGCCTTGTCCCCACCCTTTTCTTACCACATAGGCACTGTGATACAGGAAACCTCCTATTGCGCAGTCTCCAACAGCCAAATGTCACCCAAAGATATCTAGTTTAAAAAAAAAAAAGAAGAAGAACTTTTGACTGTAAAATTCTTTACTTGGAGTACATCACAGGAAATGGTTAATCGTAGACCAATGGGTGATTGGACACTGGCACTTTGGCAAAGCCTAAACTAGCCCTGCATAACCCCTCCCACTCTTAGCATTACCTCTGTTTTGTCAGCAATTAATATCGGAGTGAAAAAAGGGGAGGGACCTGTATACTGTGATGTACTCCAAGAAAAGGGTTTTGAAGGCAAGTCAAAAATCTTATTTTCTTATCATACATCACCAGACACAGGAAAAAGTTAAATTTAGACCATTGGGATTTCCAAATAACGGCTAACAAGCCTGCCACAAAAAAATAGGGCAAAGAGCCAAAGCCCCTATAGGGTTGTCTGGAGGACCTTCTGACCACACAACAGCAAAGGTCTGTAATGACGTGCGTCTCTAGCACGCTCCTGATCATGTCTACGTTGAGCTCTTCTCTGACTCAAGAGACGACGATCCTGGGGTAGGAAACCTGACTTACCCCCGGTAGCGCGTGTGATGGCCGAGTCCAGCTTGTTCCCAAAGAGGGAAGAACCCTCAAAGGGAATTTTGCACCATGCCTGTTTGGAGGCAGGATCCGCCACCCATGGACGCAACCACAGGGCCCGTTTAGCTGTGACCGAGGATAGCATGACACGCGATACCAACCGGATAATGTCCAGGGATGCCTCACCCAGAAAAGCCGATGCCATCCTCAGTTCGTGCACTGGGGAATTCCTGACCACGTCATCGGATATACTTCCCAGGGTTGCACCCACGTCATCTGTCCATGATTCCATGGCTTTCGACAAAGCCGCAAGAGCTAAGGCCGGTTTGCAGGCCATCCCTGCAGTAATATATATCCGTTTGAGGTCAGTGTCGATCTTTCTTTCCAAACCATCTCTGAATGACACTGTATCTTCCAGTGGAAGCGTGACATGTCTCACCAATCTCATGAGCGCCGCATCAATGAGGGGGGCTGAATCCAGATATTTCACCTCCTCGCTCTTGAATGGGTACATTTTTGCCACTTTGGTGATTAAAGAGTTCTTTCTTTCAACCTTCCCCCATTCATCAGATATGATTTCACCAAGCTCACTTAGGAAAGGGAAATTCGGGCGCTCTTTTTTCAGATGTTTAAAATACTTCTTTTGTTTTGAGGGCATCTCTATTGGGTCTTCCCATTTTAGCGCATCTTTAACTGCCCTGACCAAATGAGGGACTTGAGAGAAGTCGAATCCCGCTCCATATTCATCCACCTCGACCTCCTCATCTGAGGATCCATTTGACGAGAGATAGTCATGAGAGGGACCCGGAACTTCAAGTTCGACTGCGTCCGCAGTTGAGGCCGGTGCTGAAGGGGGAATGGTTATGTTGGCTGACTCTGTCCTGCTCAGAGATTCTTGCACAACCTTCCTGACCAGTGCTTCCACCTGCTGGTCACCTGCACCTCTCTCCTTCGCAGCTCTGGAGTAGCATGCTTCGCAGAGAGATCTGTCCTCCGGGACATAAGCCCTACACCCCAGCAGGCTTTTTTCTCCGTGCGACCGGAATGGTGGCGGGAATCATGTTTAGAGCCGGACCTTGATCTGTCCGTGTGATGTTTAGAAGAAGATCTTGACTTTGATTGGTCACGCTGTGACCTGGATTTCTCTTCACGTGCTACTGGATGATGATCGGACCTAGAAGGGCTGAGAGAAGAACAGGAAACAAAATATTTTATAATTCCCCAATAACCCTGACAACCCCTGCAAAACAGGTAGAGGAAAAAAATTCCGTCCTACCTGCGGCATAAGGGCTGACCACTAGGCGGCGACGACACATCCATGGCAATGGAAAAAACAGCAGAGACTGCAGGCAAGACATAATACATAAACATCCCACAATAGCATAGGCAAAGTAACATATTGCTGCATAAGACAAAGGAGTGTTCAGCCTACCTTCCACAGAAATCGCTATAGGAACAAGAAAGCCAGCGTTTGCAGATTCCTCTAGAGTATCTGACAGCTATTTAAATTTGCCGCCCTGGATGACGTCACGGCGCTCCGAGCGTCGTCGTGCGCCGTCCGCGCGCATGCGCGGCCACCGCCGTTCCGCCCGGACCGCGCATGCGCGAGCCAAGCCTCAATCTGGCTCGGGGCCGTGCGCATGCGCCGTAGGGACGAACAGCGGCGGACTGGAATGCAAATGCGCTCCAGCCGCCATACTGAGGACAAACAGGAAACAAACACACAGAAATAAACACCGGCTGCCATGGAATATGAAAAAAACATACGATACCCATCCAGTATGACGAAGCGATCCGACCTGATCCTCCAAGCGCCGTTCACAGGCGGGCACGACCGGGCATCAAATGGAAGGCCTCCTGCTAATAGCGAGGACGAATGGCCAAATTGCCGCTTGCCAGTCAATGACTGGATAGTAAGCTCTTCAGGACCTTCTGACCAAGCTAGTAAACTTGGGGAACATGTGCATGAAAGACCAGATGGCACTCGTCCTCCTGGGAGTCCAAAGAGCAGGTTCAATTGGAGGTCTACTTACTCAAAGTGAATACAAGGGGAAATCAGCGATTAGACCCTTGTAAAACCTGGGGTACATATCCATGCGGGTCCTGTTCCTTTTGTGAAGTGATAGACAACGAACATCTTTTCAGCTACCCAATGGAGAAAGATTCCAATTAAAACATTTCGCTAATTGTAAAACTAAAGGAGTTATTTATCTCCTCCAATGCGAATGTGGAGCTTTCTACATTGGGAAGACCAAACAGGAGCTAGGACAACGCGTGAGTAAACATCTTTTCAGTATGAAGATTTGTAATTTATATCTTCCACTTGGGAGACATGTGGCCAAAAGACATGGTTATAAAATGCCCTCTGTTAATTTTACTGTCGTGGATCGAGTACATATACCTATACGTGGAGGGGATTGGAATAAGACATTACTACAGCGCGAAATGTGCTGGATTAAATACTTAGATGCTACCATCCCTCCAGGTCTCAATGAGACAGAAAGCTTCAGGCCCTTTCTTGATGGATTTTTCTCAGGTAAAACTGATTAATAATTTGAGCTTGCAGATTTAATCTGTTTCGAACAATTAGGGCCCGGTAAATTTTTTTCCTTTAGGTTTGGCTGGCCTTATTTCCCTCCTTTTTTTATCTTATCATGGGGGAAGTTATGGCTTCTTCCTTTGACTTTACCTGGATTTTCACCTTTCCCTTTTTTCTGGGATTTTACTAGATAGGGACTATCTTCAACCATTATATAGAGGTTTGTTTTATTATTGTTGTTATTCATCTTATGCGCTGTGGGGTTTACTTGGCTATTTTTTTTTTTAGTGTGGGTATTTTTTTAACAGCGCATGCGATGTGTAATGTATTTTTGATTTATATTTTTTATTTTTTGAAGTGTATACTTGCATGTTTATATATGTTCCTTTAGGATGGTGACTCTCCTCCACTTTGTAATACAACTCGGGTCCAAAAGGTCTTCATCAATTTCCCGCCACATGTAAGCCCACACAAATTTATGTGTGGGTTAACCGACAAGGTGACATTTGCCGCCTGGCATAGTATATCGCAGGGGTTTTTTTCTTGTGTCGGGTGGCTTTAGTTTTCGCCTTAAAATGGGGCAGACACACCACACCAGATGGGAATTCTCTGGAGTTGTTTGTGGTGATTTTTACCCTGACCTGTAACATCTGTTTTTTTTCCCCCCATTGTGACCTTAAGGATGGCTCTGACGTGGGTAGGTGTTCAGCAGGGTCATCTCTGGTGGACGGTTGCACTGTCCGAACATCGGAAGTGCCCCTTGTCCCCCAGGTGTTTAATAGGCCCCTTTCAATTAGTGGCGGCTTTGTCTCATGGTGGCATTGCTTTCCACTTTATTTGTTACGGACAGGCCCCTCCCTCTTTATTTGGAGCTTTGTCTGGTAGTGTATGGCCATGTTTGTTGCGTCGTTTCCATGACAGCGGCGCCGCCATCCCTTCTGTTCAAGCTGCCTTTGCCTCACTTATTGTGTAGGCAGTTTCGAGTTTGCGCAGTGACGTCACCGCCGTGATACATGGGGCAGGCGGTGGCACCTAGGTGATGATGCAGCGGCCTGGTCTATGGTGTATGGATGGCGGCGGTGTCGTCTTGACGGCGATGACGGGTCGCCCTGGTGGTGGTGCCGCGATTGGTTTGCGGCTGCCAGCTGTGGCGCCGCCGTCCGCCGCCTGTATAGTGCCCTAGACGGGGGATTTAGCCTTAGGTACTGATCCCCCAGCTCCCTGTATTTCGGCCAATCACTTCGGCTGGTCACATTGGCCCCTCCCACCGCTGTCAGAGTGTATATCCGCAATTGCGTCACGTTTTGGCACCGTTTTAGTTCACTGATGGGGCTACTTAAGGCAAACGCCAGGAGCCCAGTGGATGCTGCTGCATGCCTGTCTCTGGATTTAAAGGGAATCAGAACTCTTTGGCCGAATGGTGGATTGCTTTTGTGTGGGATCTGGACCATTGGTGGTGTCGAGAATCCTGTTCAATACATCTTTGCGGCCTTGTAAGTTTATGTCCTATATTTTTTTTGTGTGTGTGTGTGTGTGTGTGTACATATATAGTTGACCTATTATCCAATAAATGGTATTTATATTCCATTTATTTCTGCCTGGGGTTGGGGAGTGTCTCTATCTTTGGATCAATAAGCAAATATGCAAGTAGTTTTCTAGAGGCGTTATGTATACGTCCATTTATTTATATGTTATTTTTCTATGTTTTGATTTCATATTTTGTGCTTTCAGAGAGTGGCTTCCCTGAGGAAGAATTTATATGCATTATTCGAAACACGTTGGAAGTTTTTCAACTACTTACCTTGTAGAGCCATGATTCATCGTATGTCTCTTCATTGATTGGTAGTTGGAACTCGCTGCTCTCTAAACTGTTATATATCTGTAAACTATACATTTTATTGTATGATTGATTGTACAAACCATCATTTTTAGTAAATTTTTGTATCAATAAATATTTTCTTTATATCGAATTTTCTTTATATTGCCTTTAAAATCCCACCATTTGAGATATTGTATTAACATGTATATCAAGAGATGATGGCAATTACATGCCGTTCCACATGAGTCTATTTAATTCAAGCATTCTCTGGTTGGATGGGGTAGAGAAGCGGGACAGTGAAATCATGCTCCCAGCTCTCCATCTCATCCAGAGTACACTGAATTCATTCAGAAAATGTAAAGCATTCTCTGAATGGCATCCATGCAGAGCGGTTGACCTCCTGTGCTTAGAATGCATCAGGCCGGGAGCTCAGCACAGGACCCAAAAGCGAGTGCACCGGACCAGCTGTGTCTATTTCAGTGATTTTCAGCATCCAGCGGCATCAGCCAAGTATGTATGTATATTGTTACTATGTAAAAATATACCATACCTGGAATTCATCTTTAAAGCAGCCCTCAAAATTTCCACTCACCTGCTTGCATTTGGCAAGTGGAAATTAGCTGAGGGCAAGTCAGGAGCTGTATCGGAGGGGTGGGGGGCAGAGGCAAGTGCTTCCGGCAGGTGGGGGTTGAATGGGAGCCAATTCTGTGGGGAAGGGAGAGAATAGAGGAGATCCAGCCGGATCACACAGAGAGGGGATTTCCGCTGTCAAACAAATTACTGCCTCCTGGACCGGTTCCTATGAAATACAGCACACTGGTCCAATGCTGGGAAATTTAAGTAGTGTGATGTCTATCATAGGAGCCGGTCCAGGAGGCGGGACTTTGTTTGACAGCAGAGATCCCCTGTCTGTGTGATCTGGAAAGCTCTCCTCTTCCGATCTTTTCCCTTCCCCAGTTTCCTGGCCAATCGCTGGAAGGAAAGTCAGCTCCCATGAGGCTCCATTTATGGGTACTGGTAGGCTGCATTGATGGGCACTGAGAAAGTTGTTGTTAATATTTATTTTTGTAACTTAATTCTGCATAAAACATTTAACAGTGTAATTTCATGAGATAATTTATGAGGGCATGTTTAGAAGCGGGACAGGGTAGGAGTTGGGTGGGGCAACTGGTGGCGAGTAACACTTAAGGCCTGGCTAGTAGCTCAGGACTTGAAATTTTGAGCCCGGATTAAAGTATAACTAAAGGTAAAACTTTAGTTTTTAGTTTTTGGACAGAGTAGAGAAGGATTTGAACTTTTGTCAGGTTCTATTGCTGTCTGTGCCCCCCCCCCGGCGACCCATGGTGATCATAATTTACCATGATCATTGAAAGTAAAAGAAAATCCCAAATTTTGGATTGTTCCCAAAAAAGTAATAGAGGGGAAATCTTCTAATGGGGACATCAGTTCTGGTGACCTCAGGGTTCCCAGGAAATCCTTGCAATTTGCAGGCATTTCCTTTCACTTCCTGTTTGGCTACAGAACAGGAAGTAAAGGGAAATCTCCACAATGGGACACAGATGGCGAAATAAAATCTGACAGGGGGTTATAACCCTCCCTTGCTCATTCTAAAAATGAAAAAATAAGTTGAGCCTATAGTTCTACTTTAAAGAATCAACAAAACCAGACAGAGCTAGCTGGCTTTGGAAAATTGGACCCAAGATGGAAACATGACCCTTATCGCCCTCAGATGAAAAGACTTACCCAAGCCAGACTGATAAAAGAATAAAACTCATGCCACAGAGTACTTCCTAGAGGGAAAGCTTTCTCTCCCTACTTTCTAGGCAAAGTGGTAAACCTTATAGGCAGGTGACTTTCTAACCTACAGCATGGTGGAGGACTCATGGATTCTGAAAGACCCATGTCGTTCAGGATCTGGGCATTAATAGACAGCAGTTGAGCTTCTTCCTATGGCCACAACAGTTGGACTTGCTGGGCATTCAGGACTTCTCCCCAGCCGGACAGGTTGATGGCAGTTGTACTTCCTCTCAGTGGTGCAGAAGGTATGGACTTCCCTGCTTCTGGAAGAACAGCCACCACTTCAGGGCTCTCCTGGACTTGTTTGACCACATGGGATGATCGAATGACAGTGCCCATTTGGGCCATGTTGCCCAGATGTTGAGATGCAATATTCTGCAGTGAAACAGTGTGTATGGGACAGCCTCAAAAAAAAAAAAAAGGCCACCATCAAGCCCAGCACCCTCATGCTGAAGAGAATCGACACAACAGATCATACATCCTATTCCAAGGGTTCCAGTGGATTATGGAATTGAATGATGATGTAATCAACAATTTATACCCCACCTAAGTACATTAGCCAAAATATCAACTTTGCCCCCTTTTCTATGCAAAGCTATGCCAGATTTTGCACTCTCCAGTGTTAGTAAATCAACCCCCAAGTATCTGGCAAGCAGCCATGGAAGCAACTACAGGTATCATGCATGGGACCTGTTAAAGGAGGGAAAAATAAAAAAAAAGGGGGCCTTAAAAAGGATAAGCTCACATTTAAAAATAAATGTACTTTTTTGCAGGTTAAAATTTTTTTTAATGTATTTTTTTGTTGTGGACCTGTAAAGCAGTGCACCCACAATATGCAGATTGTGGGTGTGAGGCCTGGTTTGCATTTTTTTTTTGTGCGTTTTCAGTTTTGCAGAAACACACTACAGTCCATTTAACATGGTTTCCTAAAGGTCACGTTCACATATGTGCATTTTATGGAAAGGTCCAGGGACTTTTAGGTTTTTAATTCCATAGACTAGATTAAAAAAATATATGCATAGGTGTGAACCAGGCCTTATGCCACAGTCCTGCAGACTGTTAGTATCTGTCTGGCCCTACTGCAGGGCACTCTGAACTATCAAGAGTTCTACCAAGTAGATTTAGAACTACAAACTGAGTCGCAAAGACTGTTGGAACTTGTAGTCTTCTTCTCTCCCCCCCCCCTATTTGTAAAATGTTACATCCTGAATATGGGTGCAACATGTTACAAAAAGGTGAATTTATACTTTTATCCACTGGATTATTGAGCACAGGATTATCGTCTACAGGTATATTCACATTAATCAGCACCGTTTACCCATTACCCTGACTTTGAATGCTATTCTATAAGAAAATTGAAAAAACTGAATTTCAGATAAATACAATGTGCAAAGTCACCTAATGAATGAGCCCCTAGCGTTTATGCGGGGCTCCATGGGACAGTACAAAGAGCGTTACCAATATTGCGCCCCCCTCTCTTTTTTGTGGTATTGGGTTGCCCCAGGTGATGGCAGGATTGTTTGAGGCATAGCAACAGGTTGCCATTGGCTGAATCGGGCGGGATTGAGCCGGGCTGTGTCTATTTAAGCTGGCGGCTTTCCCGCTCATTTCACAGCCTGTGGAGACCCCTGAAGAGAACAGACCCCCCTGCGCTGCTCAGCGGTACCTGTGAGGATGGAAGAACTACTTCGCCGGCTAATCCACAAAGCGGAGAGCTGTGGAGGGGAGGAGTGGCTGCTGAGGTGTTTGGAGGAGGACGCAGTCCCTGCTGTGTCAGCGCCAGCTGTGGAGCATGCTCAGACTGCGCCCATTGAAGTAATGGAGAATGTCAGTCAGCAGGCTCCATCTGCTGGTCAGAAAAGAGGTCGCAAAGGTAACAGGGGAAAGAGGTTGAGGAGGGAAGATTCTCCCTCTTCTCCTGTGAGAGGAAAATTGAAGCAGGCAAGGTCACGCTCTAATGACAGAGCCATGATGAAATCTCCTCAGATAGCGGTTGCAGGCATGTCAAGTGAGTTTCCTACATCTGGGCAGTCTGTCAGCGTGGATCACAATGCTGGTGAGAGAAATGATTTTAATATAATAGAATTGGGTAAAGTTGTTGGTTCTTTAGCCAATGTATTTAAAAGAATTAGTGAACCTGTTAATATTGGTAATGTATGGAATGGCGGTGGATTGAATACAATGAGTTTACCGGTTAATGATAATTTTTCACAGGTTAACCCCGCCAATGTAAGTATTAACCCTTTGCATAAAAATATTATTATGGATAATCTTACTCCTATGTCTGTTTCTATGCCTAATTCTTTACCTCAGTTTCCTATTAAAAGCACTGTGGCTGAATCCTGTTTTAAAGAGGCACTCCCCTGCGAATTATCCCCTCTGGGATTTCATTTATCTATTTCATTCAAAGAAAAAATATGGCGTGGGGAGTTCATAGATATTTTATCGTTACTCCCATCCTCTAAAGAGTTTTTATTGAAATCTGAGAAAAAATTGGATGACAGATCTGAGGAGGATAGGAGGGCAATTCCCAGGACTTTTCAGAACTTCAGGCATTTTGTATCTTTGCCTCTGTGATGGGTGAACGTTTTCCTGACAAATGTTCAGGATTATTTCAGCATTTGGATATAGTTGCAGAAGCATACCGTCATTTTGGTGCTGTCGCATGGTTTAGCTATGATGAAAGTTTCAGGCAGAAGCTTTCTGTTCATCCATCTCTCCGTTGGGGAGTTAAAGATGTAGGTTTGTGGCTTAACCTGATGTTGCCACAGAGGCCTCAATATACTCAGAGGCCCCCGGCAACACCAGTTCAATCGACTTTTCGTAAGGGATTGTGTTTTGCATACAATGATTCCCAATGCAGATTTCTGTCAAACTGCAGGTATAAACACGAATGTTCCTTTTGTTCAGGTACCCATCCAGCAGCTCGCTGCTTCAAGAAAGCAGCGACTGCTGCTCAACCCAGAGATAATGTTCCAAAAAGCATTGACGCCAGTGAAACTGTCAAAAATGCAGTTTTGGCTAGATCTTTATCCAGATTGCAAGATGGCGGCCCTTCTTTATGATGGTTTTCGGTTTGTTTTTTTGGTCCCCCCTTTTCAGGGCGCTGGTTGTCTTCCAGTTAAAAACTTGCGCTCTGTTTTTGCGCACCCTGATATTGTTCGGGAAAAGATTTTTAGAGAATTACAGGACGGCAGGATTGCTGGCCCCTTTTCTACTCCTCCGTTTGTCAATTTTAGATTATCCCCTTTGGGCCTGGTTCCAAAAAAGGAGCCAGGCTCCTTTCGGCTAATTCATCATTTATCCTTCCCTCATGGGTGTTCTTTGAATGATGAAATTGCTGAGGTTGAAGCAACAGTGTCTTATGCGTCCTTTGACGATGCTCTTACACTGTTGAGGCAATTTGGCAAAGCTGCTTTTATGGCAAAGGCTGATATAAAAGCAGCATTTTGTCTCTTACCAGTTAACCCAGCGGGTTTCAATTCGCTGGGTTTCTCTTTTGAATAGCAATTTTATTTTGACAAATGTATGCCGATGGGTTTTTCTAAGTCATGCAGTTATTTTGAGGCCTTTTCGACTTTTTTGCAATGGGTTTTGTCACAAAAATTTCCCCAGGGTGGCGCCATCCATTATCTGGATGACTTCCTATTCATAGGCCCAGGTTTTTTCACCATGTGCGAATCTTTTGGCATTCCCTTAGCACATGAAAAGACTGTGGGTCCAGTGACAGTGATCGAATTCCTTGGCATCACAATTGATTCGGTTGCTATGGAATTTCGTTTGCCCATGGAAAAAGTAGTCAAGATGAGATTGGTTATACAGAAGTTTCTAGCTAAGCGTAGGGTTCTGTTGCAGGAAGTTCAGTCCTTACTGGGTTTGTTTGCTTTTGCAGCTAGGGTTATTCCGATAGCTAGAATTTTTTCTCGTCGATTTGCCCTGGCCACTAGGGGTTTAAAAAAAAAACTTTTCGCATGTCACTATTACTCGACCCATTAAGGAAGACCTGAAAATATGGGAGCAATTTTTGATCGGTTTCAACGGTTGCACGGTTTGGCAGAGCGAATTCATTACAGATTTTGATATTCGCTTGTTTACGGATGCATCCGGTTCGGTTGGTTTTGGTGCCTTCCTCAATGGTCATTGGTGTGCTAAGGAATGGCCTGCTTCTTGGAGGTCTCCAGATATTCTCAGAAATTTAGTTTTATTGGAATTATTTTCAGTAGTGGTGGCTATTACTATTTGGAAAGAATTCTTTCAAAATAAACGAGTGGTACTGCATACTGATAACAAGGGTGTGTTGTATGCGGTGATCTGTTTATCCTCCAAGTCTGAGTTTGTGATCAAACTACTCCGTTTTCTCGTTTTACAATGTATGACTTATAACATTTGGTTAAAGGCAAGACACCTTCCGGGTAGTACTAATGGAATTGCTGATTCCTTATCTCGTTCGCAGTTCCAGAGGTTTCGGGAACTTGCTCCGGAGGCAGATGCAGACGGTTTCCTATGCCCAGATTTTCTCTGGGGCCTGATATGGGATTGATCGAGGACACTATCAGACGTTCCATCGCTCCCAAAACTTGGGAGGAGTACTCCCAGGCATGGTTTCGTTGGCGCTCGTTTTGTGCAGATTCCAACTTTCCGGCTGACTCTGTTAGAGTACATATGGCTTTAGGTTTTGTTTCTTCTCTAATCCAATTTGAACTTAGCCCTGCCTCGGTTAACAAAATTGTGGCAGGGGTCTCTTTCTTTTTGAAGCTCTCAGGCCTCCCTGCTTTGAATTCCTTTTTTCCAGTGAAACAGATGTTGAAAGGTCTTAGGAGATCTTCTCCGGTGGTGGATGGTAGACTCCCTATTTCTACAGAGCTATTGGTTAAACTGATGTCTGCATTGGAGTCTGTTTGTTTCTCCCCTTTTGAGACTTCCCTGTTCAGAACAGCGTTTGTTTTAGCATTTTTTGGGGCTCTTAGGCTTGGGGAATTCATGGCTCCTAATAAATTTGCTTCTGCTTTTCTACTTTTTTCAGATATTTCTGTTTCAGGGGATTCGGTTAAGGTTTTTATTCGCTGATCCAAGATGGATCAGTTTGGGAAAGGTTGTTGTTTGACTCTTTATAGGGCCCCTGTTCAGTTAATCTGCCCAGTATTTAGGGTTTCACAATATCTTTCTTTACGTCCTCAATTTCCTGGTTCGTGTTTTTATACATGTTGAAAAAAGGGAAGTCAACACCGTGCTAATCTAAATAAACAATCTAGGAATTACTGATATTGATCATTAAAATACATATGAAGTAGGTGTAAAAAAATGTGAAAATAAGCAGCAGCTAAAAAATTGCAAGATATGCGCAATAAACAAACAGAATAAGACAAAAAGCCGCGCTAGTGACTCAAAATATACAAAAATTACATAAAAATGTAAATTAGAAGTGATAAAAGTCCAAACCCAGGAGAAAGGGGTTAAACCAAAAACAAAAATAGAAGTCAATCAAAATAATTGTGATATAAATTAGAACAATGTTCATAAGTGTGCCAAAATGAAATCCAAAATCTGTGACTGTGAACTCAAAAGCACCGTGATCCACCACCGTAATTTAAATGCGCTTACCAGAGGGCAAGCTTAATTGGGCCCATATGCTGATAACGGGATAAATTGCTCCAAAACGAATCTCCTCATAAAGGGTCAACCAGGGACAGATAACCAGATCCTGTTCCTCCTTGGGGCTAATAGTGGTATGAATAATCTCCAACGGTACCGGACCAGAATTCTCTCAGCAGCCAGTATAAAAATATAGAAAAGAGAGGGATGCTCCCATGGTGTGATACCAGATATAAAATTTATTAAAACGAAAAACAATCCTACTTACATATAGGCATAAGGATATAAGCAGGAATCGAGGATAAAAACATGTATGCCGGCCGGCAAATCGTACACCCGCTCACAGCGCGGAATGCGATGACGTCAGTGCGTCAGCCTCCCAAGTGCGTCCTGACTTCCCTTTTTTCACTTGTTATTTTGATATACCTACACTGCTGCTGGTGTTCGATTAAGATTAGATAATTAATTTCATTGTTATATTTGGATTTTTGGTACACTTATTTTTTTCTTCTAATTAATTGTCACATTATACACCTTTCAATATGGATGTGTTTGACTATAGGGCCGCAAGAGTGGTCAATGTTGAGGGCGTGTTTGAAAGATATAAAGATGAAGAGGGCGACTTAAGTGGTCTCTTCATGCGGTTAAAAAATCTAACAATATCTGAAATGCATACCCAATGGGATATCGCATATCTAGAAACCTATGTTAGGAATAACATGGTACCTAGAAGCCTCAGATGGGAGATCAACCCACAAAAAGGGGATGTGGAGTTGGAGGACTGGTTTAAGTATTTTAACACAGCTGGGGTTAATTTCCTGAAATTTTTGATCAAGAGGAAAACATCCAAGCTGACGAGATTGGATGAGGAGATTAAGACAATTAAAGATAAACTTAATCCTCTCAAAGATGAGATTGACTATAAAGAGAGGTCTACTACACTCCTTAAAATCCTTGAAAAGAAGACAGGGAGCAAAAAATTAAGAAAAAGAAAAAATTCAATAGAGACCTGACAGACTATCAGGGTGGTATTGTGTTCGAGTGGCAAAAAAAATTATTGATGGAGCAAGCTAATAGTGGGAATGTAGACATGGCAGATGGAGGGGGGACCGCTATGTCAGCACCCATTGCTCCTAACCTTGTACCCAATAAACCCAATAAAGTTGTTGCTAAACCTTTAGGGTCTGTACATCGGTCAAATCAGGGTACCTACCAGTCTCCTAATAGACAAGGGCACTTTGGTAGGAATTTTCCACCAAATAATCAATTTCCACCATCCTCAAGAAGATCTCGTGGATCTAGTTATAACAATAGGGGGTCTAGGGGTCGTGTGAGTAGCAACTATGGAGATAGTTTTCCTCCATCATCCAATAGTAGACCCTTAGGACCACCTAATTATTACCCTCTAGGAGGTGGGGGTTCGTTTCCACCAAACTTTGGACCCAATTATGTGGCCAATCCTTATGGCAGTTATGGGATGAACCCCAATTTTAGGATGGACCCCTATGGACCACCTCCCGCGACTTTTCACCACTTTGATACCACAGGTGGTTATGACCCTAGAAACGAATTTGGGCAGAATTCGAATTCTCAGAATAATCTTTATCCCCCATTAGAATTTGATAGATCCCCTGGTGAGTATGAGGGGACTGAAGGAGGGGGGTTGGCTAATCCCAACCCACATTTGAATTCAGGACCACCCAACCAACATTGGGGTTTTCTAAGACCAAATCAGGGCATAAAAAGGCCTATGGAGTGAAAAGGAGGAACCAGAGGGGGGAGGAGACATCGAACTAAAAAGAAAAAGGCCCTCTTAGATGATGGTATTTTTAATTTGAGCTCCGTCTCTTTGAGTGATCCGGAGAAATTAGTTCTGAGTAAGGGTTTAAAATTTGCCCCCCCGCGGGGACTTAACAAATTCCAAACATACATGGATGTTCACAAATTTGTACGCAAAATTAGCATTAAGAGACATATGGCTATTAACCCCATTAGTGTGAACAGCGATGTGACCACAAGTTTTCGGCACTCAGGGTTATCCAACGCCTCACTCTTCAACCCACCTGGTGCTTTAGCACCAGCGGTGTAGGTTTTTAGGGATTTGGTGTTGTCCGAATTAGAACAAATACCCATCAAAAGGGTAAAAACTGATAGGGATATTGTGAACGGTATAAACTCTTTATGTCAGAATAAAGACCTAATAATCCGTCCTGCTGATAAGGGGGGAGGTATTATCATTTTAGATAAAAAGGACTACTTGGATGAGATGCACAGGATTTTGGGGGATTCTGAGACGTACACATCTCTTCGATCTGACCCTAAGTCACTTTATCTATCTGAATTGAAGATTTTGGTCCAGGGTGGAGTAGATGGTGGGATTCTCAATAAGAAGGAGGCCCTTTATTTGGTACCTAAGGCACCTCGAACTCCCACCATCTATTACTTACCCAAGATACACAAGCACCCTACCTGCCCCCCGGGACGCCCGATTGTCAGTGGCATTGACTCCGTGACGTCCCGGGTGGGCAGGTATATTATTTCCTCCAACCCTTGGTTAAAGGCATGCCTTCTTATGTTAAGGATTCCCGCTCCATTATTAATTTATTGGGTAACATCACTCCTTCCCCTGGTTTATGGTTAGTGACAGCCGATGTCACCTCTTTATATACCATTATACCACACGATTTGGGGTTGATAGCTGTTGAATTTTTTCTCAGGCGGGATTCTGGACTTTTCGATGAGCAAATTTTTTTCATTTTACAGTTGCTCAAGTTTGCTGCATCTCGCAGCTATTTTTGGTTTGGGGGACGTTTTTTCAGACAAGACAGGGGCGTCGCTATGGGGGCTAAATATGCCCCCAGTTTGGCGAACCTGTTTATGGCCCTGTGGGAGGAGGATGTCGTCTATGCCCAACAATGCCCACAGGTGGTCTTGTGGGCCAGGTATATTGACGACATCCTCCTCCTATGGGATGGAAGTAGGGAGGATTTGGACCTTTTCCTCACAGGTCTTAATGTTAACCAGAGGGGCATTGTCCTCAACTCTGAGGCTAGTCAAACTGCCATCTCCTTTTTGGACTTAAAAATAGGGGTCCAGAATGGAGCATTTACTACTGCCACACATTTCAAGGATACGGATCGGAACTCTTATATCCCCATGGGGAGTTGCCATCACGAGGCCTGGCTTAAGTCAGTGCCTAAAAGCCAGTATTTGCGTTTGAAGAGGAATTGTTCCGATTCTGTAGAGTTCCTTAATCAGGCTGAGACCCTCACCAAACGGTTTTTGGAGAAGGGGTACACTTTACCATCGCTTAAAGCAGTACTCGAGGAGGTCTCCCTTAGAGATAGGGCCGACCTTCTTATGGACAAAAATATTGGGGTTAATGATGTGGCTAGGGTTCCCTTTATTACAACTTTTTCTACTCAACATAGGAGTGTAGGGAAGATGATCAAGAAACACTGGCATGTTCTTACCAGTGATCTAACCCTTAATGCAG
Organism: Lithobates sylvaticus; assembly: GCA_028564925.1. NCBI lineage: Eukaryota > Metazoa > Chordata > Amphibia > Anura > Ranidae > Lithobates > Lithobates sylvaticus. Next base: position 60,397,751 of record CM053034.1, on the reverse strand, counting down.
TCCTGCCAGCAAAACCACAGATTGTCTATAAGGGTGTCCCTTCCCTTAAGACCAGAATATCCCCTAATGTCCTAGATCCACCGGTGGCTAATACCTATAATTTTTTCAGTAACTTGACAGGATTCTATCAGTGTAGGCGGTGTAGGATTTGTTCCCTTAGCGGGTGTACTCATAGGCGGACTCACAGATTCATCTCCACCACTACTAGAGCTGAGTTTGAGATCAAGCCGTTTATCACCTGTTCGACCGAGGGGGTTGTATACCTACTCCAATGCCCATGTGGGCTTCAGTATGTAGGGAGGACCAAGCGCCCCCTCAAGGTGAGATTAAACGAACATGTTACCAATATTCTGGGTGGGTTTCCCAAACACCCAGTATCCAGACACTACTTGGAAGTCCATAAGAAGGACCCCTCTAAAACAATTTTTTTGGGGATTGATAAATATGTTCCCCAGTGGAGGGGTGGCTCACTTGTCCGGGGTATTTCTAGATTAGAAATGTCCTGGATTTATAGAATTAAATGTTACACCCCGTTTGGTCTGAACGTTGACACCGACGTCAATGCATTTATTGACAATGCTTGACGTCCTGCCAACTTCCCCCTTGAACATCTGAGGTCCGATGAATTTGGAGTATAATTTTATCTGACCCAATCTCTACACCTGTTGTTTACACATAGGATCTGTAGTTGATGGATGATGTGAGGGATTAGATTGTAAGGTGATGTCTCCCAATGGCGGATGCTGTTTATTTAATTATTCATGATTCGTCTTTTTTAGGGAGGCGTAATAATAATATTTTTATACATATAATTCCAATTCACTTTTTTGACTATATACTTTTCATTACATGCCATTCATCTTTTTATTTATCTATTTTTGTTTATGTGAGCCCATCTGACTTACGTCATAATTGTAGTAGTTCTTAAATTGGACTTTCTACATATTTACTTATTATTCTTTTAGAACTGCATATTAAGTGTAATATGATCTTGGTTCGACTATGAGGGGCTCATACATTGAACCACCCTATATTACCAACGGTATCCCTAGCTTAGAAACCATAACCTATGTGAGCCTCATCTAGTTTATGTGAGCTTGATTGGGTTTCCCCCATTGATCTCTGTCAGGTATACTATTAATGGGATATGCATTCTGACATGTAGCCACAAGATGGGGTCCGACTTGGTTTTTCCTCTCGGATTACATCTGTGGTATTGTCAATGTCTGCATTTAACCCATAGCAGTTTTTTCTCCTTTTTTCAGCTTTTTTGTTTTTGAAAAAATCTGTTTGCCATATAAGTTTATTGTTCCCTCTCTGAGAATATGAGCCATTATGTGCTATTCACATAGGATCGACATTGGTGATACTCAATGCCGGTACCTGTGTTTGAAGTTCTCTAGCCTATCCGCCATTGGGGGTCACACCAGGGTGTGATTGTCTGGTGTCTATAAAGTTGCGATGAGTCAGTGCGTCGCCCGTTCCCCAGAAGATGTCATTGGACGAAACGGACGTAAAAAAAAAAAAAAAAAAAAATAGGGAGGCTGACGCACTGACGTCATCGCGTTCCGCGCTGTGAGCGGGTGTACGATTTGCCGGCCGGCATACATGTTTTTATACATGTTGACCTATCCCCTCTAACTAGGTTTCAATTTTCTTCTGTATTGTCTTCAACATCTCAACCTTTCTAGCTTTCAATTTTCCTCTCATTCTTTTAGGATTGGGGCAGCTACAGAGGCTACCCTGTTAGGTTTTTATGATGGTTTAAAAGCACTTGGGGCCTTGGGATAGTAATAGATTTAAGTTATATGTTCGTCCTGACCTTCTCATTGTTTAATTTTTCTTAGGTCCTGCCAAGCATGGGCGGGCTGACAACTCATGGGGCCCCCGGGCAATAGGAGATTATGGGGCCCCCCAGGCAATCAGAGATTATGGGGCCACACAGTATACAATCACACAGTATACACATAAATGTACACACAGTATACAAAGACATGTTTCTATTGGCTGAGAAGGTACTGGAGAGGTGGGGCAGCTATAATCTCTGGATTTTTAGAACAAAAGGATGTCGGTAAGGGACATTTCAGAAACAGATGTAAAAAAAACACAGATTTTTACATACTGTCACTAGTTTTACTGAGGCTGGCAACCCTGATGGGGCCCCCTAGTGGCCCGGGGCCCTCGGGAAGTGCCAGAGTGGCCGAATGGTCAGTCCGCCCCTGCTGCCAAGCGAGTTGTTTGGATAATAGGACATTCCTTTATATTTTGGGCCAGTCACAGAGCTTCCAGCAAGAATGGAAATGCCAATATTGGTCTGGATGAGAGACAATTTCTGGTCTTATGGTGGGGGGGTCAGGGGATTACAATGGAAAGGTGTTAAGGATCAGTTAACTTTACCGGGTTGATTTTTGTACACCTTTCCAATGTTGGCTTGGACATCTTTCTGTTGGGTCTACAAAACATGATTGAACTGGCCACGGCATGTTTGGGAGGGGGTGGGCTTCAGCCACTCCAGTTTAAGTAGCTTTCAGCGGTTGGGGTTGTCATCCAGTTCAGGATGGACTACGGGATATTAATAAATTAAATATTTATGGTTATGAATTTTAAGATTAAAGTTTTGTGCGATTATTATATTGGGTAACCCCTTAATAAATGCCGTGGCCAATTTTATGCCAAAACTTGAATTTTGTGGAGTCTATTTATTTATATCAGTTAAGTTAATGTGGTGGGTCCTTTGTGCTGTCCCATGAAATATCCTACTTTTTTTTTTTTTTAAAAAAAAAAAAAAAAAAAAAAAAGCGACCTGTGAAAAAGGGCAGACTTCTACACACTTCATTTCCACGGGTCTCTTGTGTATATGACAATAACCAACTGTATAATAAGTAGAAATCGTCTCAAGACGAACAAACACAACATATCGTTTTTTGTGATCCTTTCAAAAAGGATCTGCATATCAATGACAGGTAAATAAGTTGAAACCAGGGAGTTATATTTTATATAATGACTAAAGGAATAGATTATATATATATAATGTTGAGTAGAAGGGCTCATTCAGAAGAGCGTGTCACCTGTAGTTTTTGAATGAGCTCCTTGTTTATGAATCTTCAGCCACCCAGACTGTCAGCATTCAGTGCTCACCCCAGCCACTGTCACATTGGGACAAGCAGCCATATCCGTGCAGCCACTGCATCCCAATAGATATGAATGAGCTACCTGCACATAGCACCTTAAGCCGCATAACAAGGTGCCCATACCCATCTGAATGAGGCCTTATTGGTAAAAGGTATGGTATAATTTTGCTGTGCATCCATTTAAATTTATATAGAGAGATTTTATCATTTTTATACATTAATAAGGAGATGTATGAGCAATTGTTTTTCAAAACCCTTCCTGTACTAGAGAGCCAGTGCTCGAGGTTCTCAACCCTTTGAGCAAGTCCACAGGTGACAGGTACACACCACAGTTTGCCAGAACTCTATGGGTTTTACATATTTATGCATATATAGTGGATGCAGATAGTAGCACAAATCGTATGAGAGTGTAAATTTTGAAACAATTCAGACATCATACAAGTTTTATGCTGTGTGGACATTCGTTTTTAATTTGAATTGCAGCACTTGGGGTTAAAAATAAAATAAAAAGTGGGGAGAAAAGGAACGAAACATGGCGCAAATTCTGTTGTGAAGGGCTTTTTTTGACCTGCAAATCTGTTAAAATCTACATCTGACTACTAAAATTGTATAAGTGAATGTGTTTAGCTTTATTTTCTACAGGGACTGCAAATGTCTTGTTACAACGAGATATCAGGGCCCACTACAGAGACTGTTCATATTTGCATGAAGCTTTACCTGAGAAGGATATTACTTATCCAAAACATTTTGCTTTTTTCCCCCCATACCAGCCCTGATTAGGTTGGTGCACTGCCACTAAAACATGTAAGCTTTTGTGCCACTGACTGTTCAAGTATAGATTAAAAAAATTGCACCAAACTTTCAGCTTGTCTGCATTACTGACTGCAGTTGTAGTTTAGAAGCTATTTGATACAAACTCCAGCGACACTTGTAACAATAAAAGCCAGGGTTCCTTAGGGTTTGATTATATAGGTTTTGCTTTAGGGCTGGGTCACATCAGATGCAGTCCAGTGCATTTTTAATCTGCATCAAAAACACATGAAGTGTTTAATGTATTCCAATAGCCCTAGTTTACACTAGTGCAGCCATATAGAACAAATCTGAAACGCATCAAAAATGCAATGGAACGCACGGGAAAGCATTAAAAAAAAAAAAAAACAAAGTTACTTACGGTAACGTTCTTTTCGGGAGTCTTGCAGGACAGCCACCTGAGAGACCTTGGTTCCTCCCCTCTGTAGGAAACACCTGCGCCAGCTTGCTATAAATTTCCTCCTCCCCTGCTGCTCCTCAGTTCTTTTAAGAGCACCTCCAGTTTGCTGGGGAGACACAAGAACATATGATACACATAATAATTTATATCACATTTCCTGTAAGGAAACCTTATGCTTTGATATACATCTGGGTGGGTACCCGGCTGTCCTGAAAGACTCCCGGAAAGAACGTTACCGTAAGTAACTTAGTTTTTCCCTTATCGTCTTTCAGGACAGCCACCTGAGAGGATAACCGAGCACTTACCCTTAGGGCGGGACCACAGCTTGTAAGACCTTACGTCCAAAGGTCTGATCTTTAGCTGACCATAGGTCCACTCTATAGTGTCTTACAAAAGTGGCAAAGCTGGACCATGTTGCCGCTTTACAAATCTGTTCCGGCGTTGCTCCAGCTCTCTCTGCCTGTGACGCTGCCATTGCCCTCGTGGAGTGCCCTGATTCCTTCTGGGATCTGCATACCCCCTAACTTGCAAGCCTGTTCTATGGCTTCTCTTAGCCATCTGGCTATTGTACTCCTTGAAGCCTTGTGCCCTTGCCTGGCTCCAGTGTATAAAATAAATAAAGACTCCGTCCTTCTAATTGACTTTGTTGCCTCTAAATAATGCAAGATGCATCTCCTGACATCTAAATTATGAAATTTCACTTCTTTCTCCTGAAGGATTTACGCAAAATGATGGTAATACAATTTCCTGACCCCTGTGAAACTTTGAGGCCAATTTAGGTAGAAACCCCGGATTAATTTTGAAAATTATACGGTCCGGGAAGATCTGGCAGAAGGGGGATCTGATAGATAGGGCTTCCATCTCAGACCCTTTTGGCTGTAGTAATTGCCACTAAGAAGATTGCTTTAAGCGTCAGCATCTTCAAGCTACAATCCTTTAATGGTTCAAAGGGGTCTGCTGTCATAGTTTGCAACACTAATGACAGATCCCACTTTGGAAAGGCTGTACACTGTAGCGGCCTTTGTCTACTCACGGATCTAAAGAGTCTGATTATCCAGGGGTTTGAAGCTAAACTTCTTTCCTGGTAAACTGACAGTGCTGACACTTGACTCTTTAACGTGCTGAGGCTTAGCCCTTTGTCTACACCACTCTGTAGAAACTCCAGGACTGCTACTAAGCTTTGTGTTTTAAAGTTGTTCACTGAACACCATCTGTTAAAACACTTCCATACACTCTGGTAGATATTACGAGTCTCAACCTTCCTGCTTTTCAGCAGTGTGTCTATCAGACGGCTTGAGAACCCTTTCGCTTTTAGTAGCTGCTCCTCAGATACCAGGCGGCTAACTTCCATCTTTCCACCTGTGGACAGTGCACTGGGCCCTGGGCTAGCAGATCCTCTTGGATTGGTAGCAACCAAGGAGGCTCTATGGCTAGTTCTTTGAGCATAGAGAACCATGGTCTCCTGGGCCAGTGAGGTGCTATGAGGATCAATGACGTGTCTTCTGTACGCAATTTCCTTATTACTGCGGGTAGTAGCACTGGTGGGGGAAAGGCATAACATCTGCTGAACGCCCACTTCTGCGCTAATGCGTCTACTCCGAGTGCTCCCTCCTCCCTTTTTAGGGAGAAGAAGGCTTGGACTTTCCTGCTTTCTCTGGAAGCAAATAAGTCTACCTGAGGTATTCCCCATTTTTTGTAATCTGGTCGAATACCTCCTGTTTCAGCACCCAGTCTCCTTCTCTTACTTTCTTTCTGCTGAGAAAGTCTGCCACTTTGTTTAAGTCTCCTTTTAGATGTACTGCTGAAAAGGAGAGTGTTTTTCTGCCCATTTCAGGATCTCTTCTGCTAGGGCCCACAGAACTCCGCTTCTGGTTCCCCCTTGTTTGCTTATGTAAGCTATGACTGACGAGTTGTCTGATCTGATCTGCACATGATGTCCTTTCAACTCCTTCTGGAAGGACTGGAGTGCAAACCAAACTGCTTTCAACTCCTTCCAGTTGGACGATCTCGTCCACTCTTCTCTCCCCCAAGCACCTTGTGCTATCTGGGAGTCTAAGTGTGCTCCCCACCCTATGCCGCTTGCGTCTGGTTAGGATTCGGGAGATAGGTAGGATCCACAGTCGTCCTACGTCTATGTTTTCTGTCCTTCACCACCATAAGGGACTCTTACTTTTGCTGGTATTGATACCTGCGAATCCAGAGACTCCTGCTTGTGGTCCCATACCTTTAATAGGAAAATTTGCAGTGGTCGGAAATGCAGGTTTGCCCACTGAACTGCTGGGATTGCAGATGTTAGCAACCCTAATGTTGACATTTTCCTTATAGAACAGGGAACATTGGTCTGTATTGCTTTTATTTCTTTTTGAATTTTTCCTATCTTCTCTTTGGGTTAAAAAAACTCTTTGCTGGACTGAGTCTATTATATACCCCAGGTACTTTATCTGTTGCGTGGGTTGTAGACTTGATTTCTCCACATTCAACCAACCAACCTAGACTCTCTAGGAATGCCCGAGTATACAAGGTTTTCTAATAACCTTTTGGGTGTCTTTGCAAAAAGGAGAAGGTCGTCTAAATAGGCAATAATGGATATGCCTTTTAGTCGTAGAGGTGCCAGAGCTTCTGCCAGAACCTTGGTAAAGATTCTTGGCGAAGATGATAGGCCAAAGGGTAGAGCCTGAAACTGAAGGTGTACAGTTTTTCCCCGTTTCTATTGCTAGCCTTAGAAACTTCTGGTGATTTAGGTGTATGGGTATGTGCAGGTACGCATCCTTTAAATCTAGCAACGCCATATAACAGTCTGGGGGCAACAGAGCCTTCACTGAGTATATGGAGTCCATCCTGAACCTTTTGTAGGTTATGGATAGATTTAGTGGTTTGAGGTTGAGGATTGGTCTGACCTTTCCTGAGGGTTTCTGTACTCTGAATATATGGGAGTAGAAGCCCTGTCCTCTTTCTACCCTTGGCACCCTGATGATTACACCTTGTTTCCTGAGGTCCTTTATGGATCTCATTAACCCTCTGGCTTTTTTCCTTGCTTTTTGGCAGCTTGTGATGTACAGTCTGTTTGGGTGGAATTTTGAGAATTCTAGGGAATACCCATCTTATTGTCCTTAAAATGAATTGACTGGAGGATATTTTTCCCATTGTGAGATGAAGGCCCCCAGTCTTCCTCCCACTGAGAGGAGTTCAATCTTTATTGCGGGTCTGCTCAGGAGGGCGAAAAATTGCTCCTCCTTTGCTATTCCCTCGCTGACCCCAAGGCTTCTTTTGATTAGTTGCCTAGTTTTTAGCCATAGGGCCCGTCTGGTAGAATTGGCTAGAGCCGAGGATCTGGCTGCCATGCGTACCAGTTCTGCTGATGCATCTGCGATGCCTTTGAGAAGAGTGGGAAAATAGGACAAAATCTGCTCCTTTGCAGTTCCTTCCTCAATATGTGCCTGTATACGGTTTAGCCAGAACTCTACATTTCTGGCTACCGCCATGGCTGGCTTTAGGCTTCCCACTGTGGAGTCCCATGACTTTTTTAATAGGGCATCTATTCTTTTGTCCATTGCTTCAGAAAGGACCCCCATATCCTCAAAAGCTAGATCGGTGTGCCTGGAGACTTGTGAGAAGGCAGCGTATAGTTTTGGGGTTTTGTTCCATACTGATGACTCATCTGAAAATGGGAACCGTCTTTAAGGCTTTAGAAAAAAAAATGGTTTCCTTTTAGGTTCCTGCCACTCTTTAATTGCCTCTATTAAGACGTCATGAACCGGAAAATTCTTCTTTTCCTGTTCCCCTAGCCCCTCATACATCTGATCATGTAAGGATAAAGGCTTCTTTTCCGTCTGTATAACCAGCGTGGTATGAATGGCTCCCAACAGCTGATCTAACTCTTCTAATGAGAGTTTGTATCTGGAGGGTCTTCTGGAATCCCCTTCCAGTGTCTCACCCTCAGATTCTTGGGAGCCGGATGCTGCGCTGTCAGGCTCGTCCTCTGCCTCCTCTCTAGGAGTAACTACAGGACCGGCACTAATGGAGGGTAGTGCTTTTGCTAGCACTGGTAGTACTGGTGGGGGAGCAGTCTGCAGTTGAGGGATCTGAAATCCTTCAAAAAAGGTTTTGAAAGATTCAAAGGTACTAGATAGTTCCTTGACAGATGCCGCTAAATCACTGCCCTGCTCTGGAATGTTCTTGCACTAACTTGTGAATACATTCCTTACATAATGCTTTCCCCCAGGAATCTTTAAGTGTGTTTTTACAAGAAGGGCACCTCCTTTTTGAGTTATGAGAGGGCTTAGACTTGTCAGGTTTCTGAAAAGACAAAGAAAAAACCCCCACACACACATTAATATTGCCATAAGCTTCCCTGCATCTTGCAGGTGCACAGCGCCTTCCATATGGGCTTGCCACACTAGGGGCCCAATGAAAATAACCCTCTGACACAGGAGGGACCTGCCCACCCCCCCTTTGCTGAACCCTTGAAGGGGAGGGTGATGGTTATAGGCCAGGGGAGATCCACCCCAGGTTCCCCTTACCTTTACATGGCTGGAGCTGGTCTCTGTCGGAGCAGTCTGGTCCCTCCCTTCTGCGTCCGACATGCTTGTGTCACCACTGGAGCTTTTGCTGTCTCTACAGCATTTGCAGCTCCTCTCCTAGCCCATGCCTGGTCCCGTTTCATGATTCGCGGCCGGAACCGGAAGCCGTGAACCCGGAAGTACACTCCCCCTCTTGCCGGACGTGACGTCACCGACACTGCCGGTCCCTATACCCAGCGTGTTCCGCGCGCTACATGCCGCTGGAGGTATGGGATGGCAGGACCTGTACCCGTGCTCCGCACTCGGAGCCAAGGAACCCCCCTGACCTCCGCTGCGCTCAGGGATGCAGGGGCGGCAGTCTCTCCCAGGTTAGTTACCTGGTCTGTTGTCCAAAAAAGGAGCCTCTGCTGCTTTGTTTGCGGACATTTTCCTTTGCCTGAGCCTTACATACCCCCTGGTAATCCTGACTCTCCTGGCTGGTTCCAAAAAGGTGTCTCCCCTCCTGGAGGAAACAAAACTGAGGAGCAGCAGGGGAGGAGGAAATTTATAGCAAGCTGGCGCAGGTGTTTCCTACAGAGGGGAGGAGCCAAGGTCTCTCAGGTGGCTGTCCTGAAAGACGATAAGGGAAAAATTATTAAATATATACAAGAAATGCACATGTCTGGTATTAAGATGAAGGCAAAAAGAGGGAAAAAAACTTGAATGCGAAAACACATCTGGAATGCAGAAATTGTGGTGTGAACCAGCCCTTAAAGTTTAAACACTTATTATTCACAGTGCTGTCTGAAAACTGCAAATACTGAAATGGCTACACCTACAACCTCAAATCTACTATAATCCACTGAGTAAACATTTAAAAGCTGACAAATAAAACAGCTTTGCTCAGGAAAAATATTTGATATTGCCTTTAATATGCAATTATGGAAATTTATACAACCAGTAACTTTTCTGCAGTGCTATATTTCTATGAACAGTGACATAATGTGTATGCAGATGCCCAGCTTAGAGCTGAGTTAATATGTTTCCAGCCAGACTGCAGGTCAGACCGGTCCCATCTTCCTCCACATTAATGGCTTTCACCTTCCCACCTTCAACTATCAGCGAAAACCTGAAAAAAAAAAAAAAACAATTAACACTTGAATCAGCAAGACCAACACCATTTTCTTGTGGTCTGCCTTAAAGCAGGACTAGCAAGCATCAAATAGTTTATGGTCCTCGTTGGTCCTGCACAGGGCCGGAGCTACCACTAGGCAGACTAGGGCACACTGCCGCCTAGGGCGCAGCCATGGCCTGTCGCCGCCTCATCCCCGCTAGAGCTGCTGTCCCTGTGGGGTGGGTCTGCAGGAGTGTGTACCGGAGGAGAGGGAATGTCTGTTGCTGGGGTTTGTGCAGAGGCCCAGGGAGGGTACCATCACATACAGTACACTGACAGATCCCTCCCCAGCTGTAGAGCTGTTTGGCAGCTCAGGGCTCCGATTTATGTAGAGGAGCTGGCCTGCCTCCATTGTAACTGGTTGGGACTCGTGAGGGGGTGTGGCAAGCCAAGGGGTGATCCCACCTGCCACTGGGGGGTGGCAACCAGCCTCAGGTATGATTGCACGGTCCTTCTGTCCAGCGCAACATGGGAGGTTAAATTTAAAAAAAAAAAAAAAAAGCAGTTTGTTTTGCAGCCACTAGGCTGTGAGAAATTGTTGAAAACTGCTCTGCCCAATATCAGTCAAAGACAGTGCTACAGGAAACCGGTACCATCTTAATATTTGTCAACTTTATTACTTCCATCTTTAGACTTTTACATAAAGAGTGCTGTTAGTTGACAAAGATCAAGATGGTATCTGTTTTTTCCTGTAGCACTGTCCTTGACAGATATTGGGCAGAGCAGTTCAACACAATTTCACCCAGCCCTCTGCCCTGCTCTCACCCCATCTTCTGCTGCCAGTCCTCTAAAGAAAAATGTTGGCAACCCAGCTCGCTGTGTCCGGCAGTTTAATAAGGGGGCAACAAACATCACAGGGGGTATAGACAGGGCCGGTGCTAGACTATTTTGCGCCCTTTCTATACCGTATAGAAATTATATTTTAGAGGAATAAAAGTCTTATTTTTTTGAGGGGGGGGGGGTGTGAAGGGCAAGTAGCTGGTCTTGCTTAGGGTACAATAGTCTGGCACCAGCCCTGGTCCTGCATAGTATGCAATGACTACAACAGGCTATCCACATTTCAGGGCAAAAGAGAAAAGACAACCTGCACAGGACTATGGATTAGGTGTTACTCCATTAGACCCCCCCTCCAGACAAAAATGAACAATAAATCCTGAATATGCTGGGAGGAGACATTTTGCAAGTCCGCCTGGAGTTCAGCGTTAAAGGAGAAGTCCAGCCTAAGTTCGTTTCCCTGGGCTTCTATGGATCACAGGAGTGCAATTAGTGATTGATTGTGACAATAAAGCCTGGATCCACCAGGTGCCTGGACTGACACCCAGCTCGGCCTCTCAACAAGCCGCTGAGACAGCTGCTCCTCCCCCTGCACAGCTCAGCTCTCCAGTGAGCGCCAAGGAGCAGAGAGCTGCTGATTAACATCTGCGATGGTCGATCGCTCAGTTCTCAGTGTAGAGGTGCCAGGGGACAGATGCAGCATCAGACCGATGCTGCATGCCTAGGCAAGTACAATAGAGGAAAACCCCAAACCCATAATTTTTAAATATGCACACGCCATGTTTAAGTGACATTTACAGGTATTCTCTTTAGATAAAATTAAGATCACTGCACTCCTTTCCTTGCGAGATAGGTACAATATTAAAAAAAAAAAAAAAAATTTACACCTGCCTGTCCATAGGAATGCATAGACCTTCCAATCAGGTCCGCCTGAAAAAGACCGTCAAAAAAGGTCACCATTGTAAAAAGCAGAAACACACCTGTAATCTGTCGAAAAAGGTTCCAGAACTTGTTTGAGCGGAGGATATGAACCATCTCCATAGAGAATAAAGTTAATTTCCCCCTTCCAGCGTTTTGTAGCTTCAGGCTCCAAAACGCTCAGGTGTGAATGGGGCCTTAAAAAGACACATACTTTTGAACAAGGCAAAGAAAGGTCTGCATCAGGCAGCAAGGGCTCACCTCTTGCACCTTTGGGTCCCAAAGAGCTCGAGCTGTTCAGGTTTGTCCAAACCTAATCCAGCAACCTGAAAAACAAATTATAGTTAAACGCTATACCTGCTAAAACTTGATGAAAGCGGGCCATACCCTAGTAAAAGTTTGTTCAAAACTTAATTTTAAGAATGTTGAGTTACTGGCTTTTAGGATGTTGGTGGGTGCTTGCCAAAAAAGATGAGGAAGCAGTGACAACGCTAAATGTTTTGCTTTACACTGAAATTTGAGGTTCGTTCAGCTGAACACCCAATTCATTTGGCCGTTTGCACTGTACTGTCTATGCAGAATCTTTTGTAGAGATCTCCCTCATGGCATTTCCCCTGCTAGTCGAAGTTATTACAACAACATGTGAGCAGACTGCAGGTCTCAAAATTGATTGTAAATGATCAACTTGTAAAACAAGCCATTCCATATTAAAAAAAAAAAAAAAAAAAAGCAAAAACATTTGAGCTTCCCAGTGAAAGCCTGTGCAGAGGGGGTGTGTCAGGACAAGTCTGATCATTGGAGAACAGGCTAGCTAGAGAACTGACTATTTTCTGTTTAAAAACTGACCACACTAAACAAAAAAAGGGACTGTCACATTACACAAAGGAAGCAATACAAATTATATACATAGTATATCAGGAAAATGAAATGCTGGGGTGACAAACTTTAAAGGAGCCATAATATCTTTCCATTTACCAAGGCTGGCAGCATAAAGGGTTGATAGAGTTTAGCACAATTACATTTTGTACAAAGCAAATGAAGTTACATTATAAACTCTACAGTTGGCTTTCAAATGGTAAAGATAGTGTTGAGATTATTATTGCTAGGATACACAGCAATTACCTTGATGAAGTTCCCAGTGGGATCAGCCAACAGCCGAACCTACAGGAACATAAAACACAGGTAAAGAAATTAAACATGACAAGGTATTATACTCCTAAAATCTGAAATTTGACCAAGGTTCTCTTATTTTCAAATAAAGCAAAATAAAAAACCCGCTGCAAGTACTTAGAGGGTGCTACAGATATGTGCAGACACCTCTTAATACGCTGCTGTTAAGGCAGAATCCTGACCTGTCCATGATGAAGCTTGCCCACTCTATCCTGCATAACAATAATAACAACAACAGAGAGGTTGCAGCAAGATGCCCCGACACCATAGAAGTGTTGGAGCTTAACCTGTCAGAAAGGCCCAGAAATCAGCCATAAAAGCAAGGTATTGGAGGCTGTATTCTACCAGTCTAATGGTCTATGGCAGGTATCTTTTTGGCAGAATTCCAAAAAAAAAAAAAAAAAAAAAAAAATAATCAGAGCCCAAGAGTGGCCCAATTTACCATTTCCATAATGGGCCAATTCTGGCACTCCACATTTTTGGAAAAAATAAATAAATACATACAGGGTTGTCCCGATACTAGTATCGAGAAGGATACCAATCATTTGCACAAATGCTCCCGATTCTTAATCAGATACCTGGGAGAGGCAGGGTGGAGTCAGAGGGCAGAGAGTCCTCAGCAGTGGAACTAGGTAAGCTGGCAGGTGTGCAGGGCGCAGCTGCACTTTTCATCAGGATCAGTGACTGGAGCCGTCACATTCAGTCGACATCAGCGGTTGAACATATCGATGCCCATCTTGGTACACCCTGCCGCAGTAAGCCACCAGCGGACATCTGGTTACACCCAGCCCATAAAGTTTGGGTGTAACAAGATGTTCGCTGCTGCCTACTGCGGCGAGTGTACCAAGATGAGTGTCGCAGCATAGCATTGCAAAATAAATATTTTCCTCTCATGTCATTTATTGCTGCATTTCAGTGCCACCTGTCACATGACCAAAAAAAAAACAAAAACACAATTTTGAGTGATGGGAAAGATTTTACACCAAAGAAATACCCAACATGTCACATTTTAAAATGGCGCCAAAAACTTTAGTACTTGTCCATAGGCAACGCTTACATTTTATTTATAGGTTACCCATTTAGGAGGTACAGAGGCTTAAATTGGAATTGTTGGTCTCGCTGCAACGTTCGTGGCGATACCTCACATGTTTGGTTTGAATGCCGTTTACATATGTGGGCGCAAGGTAATTATGTGTTTGCTTCTGCGTGCAAGCAAGTGGGGATGCTTTAAAATTTTACTATTTTTTCTTTCCCTTAAAACTTTGTTTAATTTTGATTGCTTTTTTCCCCTATTAAAGGAATGTAAACCTCCCTTGTAATAGGAATAGGGCATGATGAATGACCCCACATCTCTCCTCTGGCCTGGAAAGACTGAGATAGTCAAATAAATACATGGAAGTGTTTACAACTGCTGGGGCTGGACGTAATGTCATAAAGTTGCACCCGGCCTACGAAGGCCATAGACCATCTGGACCGCGGTATTCTCTATGGTGAACTGCCGCCGGATTCATTCCCCAGCTCACCAACCGCGAGCCAGTTGAAGCAGGGCAGCGGGATGGGTCCCCTTCTGCCACCTGTAAAAACAATTAAGCTGCTATTGTTTTTACGGTCTAGGGAAATCACCACCGAAAAAGAATAAGATCTGAAGGATGCCCCTCCCCCACTCAAAGCCCAGGACATCATGACGTACTGCAGACGGGAAGTGGTTAATCTATCATATGCCCTGCATACAGCACCATTAAAAGCAATTCACTGCGTTAAATATGTAGTGAAGTACCACCTGCAAAAGACAATGCTTTTCTCAGATGCCCCACCTCCTGTTCCTCCGATTGGTGCTTTTGTACAACACCGGCCTCTTTACATCTGTTAGACCTGATGGGTCTGATGCCTGACCCCCATTGCATGCTCTGTTACCTTTCATAATCCCCTACATCACTACAGGACAGTTGTAACATCAGGAAGCCAGCAGAAAGAACCAAAGTGCAACCAAGGACACAGGTATGTGAAAAACCAAGATATTGAATGTGGCCCAATTCTGCCCACGATTTCGAAAAGGCCCAGGTGTGAATGGAGCCGAATTGTTAATGGAACAACAAAACACACATGTGCAAAACAAAGACATACTCCCACTACTCTAGGTGCGAGTGGGGCCTGAGAGTGAATGAGGTTTCATTCACATCTGTTTCTGAACGCATGGCAAACCAGAAAAATGTATGCTTCGTTTCAGAAACACTGCAAAATGTGCAAACGCACAAAAACTGGTGATGCACCATAAACTTCTCCAAAAAAGTTCTGAAGCTTTTCTGGGGCAATTGTGTAGGGCAGACCATTCTATGCATGACGAGTGAAAACGCTCCAAAAACAAACATGCAGGAAAATAAGTTTGTGCTACGTTGAGATGTGAATGAGGCCTGACAACCGAGTGTCTCCATCCACTTCCTCCCATGTACAATTTCCTTTAGATTTACCAGAACTACGAACTAGGACCCACCTGAGCAATCCATTCCATTTTTTGTCCAATCAGGCAGGCCCTTGATGGGAGATCGTATAAGTGGGTGGAAGGTAGCACTGTAAAGAGGGAGGTGTGGTCCAGAGTGGTGAACACACCCCATCACACCATCTTCTGTGATGCAACAAGGAAGTGAAGACTTCTGGGAGCTATTAAAAAAGAAATAAGTAAAAGCTAAGGCCCCTTTCACACTTATACGACTTGTCCCACGATTTGGGACTGAAAAGTAGCATGACATGTCATTCCCCATGACATACATTCATATTAGTACGACTTCAAAGTAGCCCCTGCACTACTTTGGTCCGATTTTGATGCCACTTACACAGGCATTCCTCAAAATCGTGGCAAAATCACGCGACTTTGAAGCTGCACAAGTGTGAAAAGGAGCCTAAGAATCTTCAGGAAGTGATGGAATCTGAAAAACCTTTTAAAAATTTAAATAAACCGACAATATTTTAAACCTGTGGATAAGGCAAGTGAGAGAAGCACCTTGGATGGCTGGGCCAGAAGTGGCATTAGAAAAGGCTTCCATTTATGAAAACTGAAATTCTACCTGAAAAAAAGGTGAAATTATCTTTTAATGCAAAGTAAAATGGGCCGCTTCACTGAGAAACATATGGAAGCTGTTAACATTGACCCCCAACTGCCATTAGTAACAAAATTACTGAAAGGGGCTGATCAAGAGGACACTTTAGCAATCCTCATCTGCAAATAGCAAGAAGTTGCCACCAATGGCAATCTACACATTTACTAGGGTTGCACTGATACAGATATCGGTGCCGAAACTAAGCATTTGCAGGAGTAATCGGTACTTGTGCAAATGCACTGATACTTTCAGGCTCTGTTCTTTCAGCTGTCAGTGGGATTCCCCACCAAAACCCCCCCTCAAAAAAAAAAAAAAAAAAAAAAAAAAAAAAAAACCTAAAAATTATCAGTTAAGGATGTGGCAGCCCCGCTCCTTAAGGCCCCTTTCACACTGGGGCGGGAGCCGCGGTGACGGTAAAGCAGCCATCGTTTTGCCCGTGGGATTCGGCCGCTAGCGGTGCGGTTTTACCCCACGCGAGCAGCTGAAAAAGGGTTAAAATCCCCCGCAGAGCGCTGCCGTAGTGGCGGTATCCCATTCAAATCAATGGGAAGGAGCGGTATAGGAGCGATGAACACACCGCTCCTATCCCGCTCCAAAGATGCTGCTAGCAGGACTTTTTTGCCGTCCTGCTAGCGCACCGCTCCAGTGTGAAAGCCTGCCGGCTTTCACACTGGAGTGAATGGGGCTGTTTTTTTCAGGCGGTGTACAGGCGCCATTTTTAGCGCTGTACCGCCTGAAAACCGCCCCAGTGTGAAAGGGGCCTTACTGATGATTCAGTCAGCTGTCAGTGAGGTTCCCCTGTTGACAGTTCAAGTAAAAAGCAGCCAGGCAATGTTCATCAACATTGCTTAGCCACTGAAACACCAAGTTAAACAAACATGGTTTCTTTTTGCATCTTCATATCAAAGGGATGAACTTCGATCTACATATGAAGTTAGTTTAAGCACACAGGACGTTATAAAAACGCTAGTAGAGCTAACTGTAGACTCAGTTTCAATGTTTAGCAAAACTATACTCATTGCTTTGTACCATTGCTGGAAGCCGAAGTGTAAACAAAACAGTTGCAGTAGGCGTCGGTGAGTACAAAAAAAAAAAGTGCCATCCTACCATAAAGAGAACATTGCATCTACACATAAATCCATCAGCAAACCATCCAAACTGAGCTGATAACAGGAATGGACAGACAGCCCAGGCCTGCTTACCCAAGAAGAAGAAGAAAACTAGAGCTTACAATGGATTTCCAGCTGCCTGCATGAAAACAGAGCCTACCCAAGGACAGTACATAACAGGGCAAAAATTATAAAGTAGAAGGCACTCAATTGTTTTATTTGGAACCAAAGGCCTCACGTGCTACAATTGTAAATAAAAAAAATTGATATCAAAAGGATGCCGTTTTGAATGACCAATAGTATTGCAGCTGACATTTTTCTAGTCCATGCAAAATAAAGAAAATCAAAAAAAAAAAAAAAGGATGGATTGCTATGAACAGACATGTTTTGATATGTATATAAATAAAATTATTAATAATCTACTTCATAAACCAAGTACTATAACCCTTTTAGTGTGCAAAAATGTATGCATGTTTTATTTTCACACATAGAGTGCAAAATAAGTATTGAACAAGTCACCATTTTCTTCTAGGTAAATACATTTCTAAAGGTGCTATTGACATGTTTGCAACCCATACATACAGCGAAACCAAAACAAAAAAAAGTTCAGAAATCAAGTTGTGTAATAAAATGGAAACACAGGGAAAAAAGTATTGAACATGCCAACAATACTTTGTAAAAAAAAAAAAAAAAAAAAAATCCTTTGTTGGTAATGACAGCTTCAAGACACCTCCTGCATGGAGAAACTAACTAATCGCATGCATTGCTCAGGTGCGATTTTGGCCCATTCTTCAAATCTTAAATGTTCCGTGGTCCTCTATGAACTCTGATATTTTAGTTCTTTCCACAGATTTTCTATTGAATTCAAGTCAGGTGATTGGCTGGGCCATTCTTTGAAACCAATTAAGGAGTTTCCTTGGATTTGTGTTCGGGTTCATTATCTTAGGGAAATGTCCACCCTTGTTTTATCTTCATCATCCTGGTAGACGGCAGTAGCTTTTTATCAAGAATGTCTTGGTACATTTTTCTATTCATCCCTCCTTCAATGACATGAAGTTTGCCAGTACCATATGCTGAAAAACAGCCCCACCCCATGGTGTTCCCACCTCCAAATGTCACTGTTGGTATGGGGGTGATGTGCAGTGCCATTTGACCTCCAACCATGGTGTATTATGGCATCCAAAGAGTTGAATTTTGGTCTCATCTGACCAGACTATTCTCCCAGCATTTCACAGGCTTGGCTAAATGTTGTGCAGCAAACTTTAACCGCTTCCCGACCGCCTCACGCCGATATACGTCGGCAGAATGGCACAGCTAGGCAAAGCCACGTGGTCCTTTAAGAGCCCAGCCGTGGGTCGCGGTCAGGAGCTCCGTGGCCGCAAAACCAGCGGACCCGATCGCCGCTGGTGTCCTGCGATCGGGTCACAGAGCTGAAGGGGAAACTAACCCCTATTTTGGAAACGCTACAACTTTTGCGCAAACCAATCAATCGCGAATTGCGATTTTTATTAAAAATATGTAGCAGAATACGCATCGGCCTAAACTGAGGGAAAAACTTTTATATATTTTTTGGGGATATTATAGCAAAAAGTAAAAAATATTGAATTTCTCAAAATTGTCACTATTTTTGTTAATAGCGCAAAAAATAAAAACCGCAGGGGCGATCAAATACCACCAAAAGAAACCCTCTATGTGTTGGAAAAAAAATTACGCCAATTTTGTTTGGGAGCCACGTCGCACGACTGCGCAATTGTCAGTTGAAGCGACGCAGTGCCGAATTGCAAAAAGGGGCCTGGTCCTTTGGCTGCAAATTGGTCTGGGGCTGAAGTGGTTAAATAAACATCAACATGCTTTTTCATCAGCAATAGAGTTTTGCATGGTGAGCGTGTATACAGATCATGGTGCATTGCTTGTTTTCTTTGAAACAATTGTACCTGCCAATTCCAGGTCTTTCTGAAGCTCTCCACAAATTTGGCGGCACAGTGGTTAGCACTTTTGCCTAGAAGGAAAAGGGTTGCTAGTTTGAATCCCAACCATAACACGAACAACGATGTTCTCCTTGTGTCTGTGGGTTTCCTCCCGGTACTTTAGACATGCTGGTGGTAAATTGAATTAAATTGAATTGGCCCTAGTGTGTGTATGAATGAGTTAGGGACCTTAGATTGTAAGCTCCTTGAGAGGGGGGACTGATGTGAATGTACAATGTATATGTAAAGCATTGCGTAAATTGATGGCACTATACAAGTACCTGAAATAAAAAAAAAGTAGCTTTTAGGCAACTTACAATTCTTTTCACTCAGATTATGGCCCAACAGTGCTCACTGGAACAGTCAAAATTTAGAAATCCTTCTGTAACCAATGCCATCAGTACGTTTTGTGACAATAAGGTTGTAAATGTCGAGAGCTCTTTGCCTTTACCCATGAGAGTTGTGTGACAACTTGGTAATGAGACACCTTTTTTTATAGGCCATCAGTTGAGACTGAACCAGCCGATATTAAATTTGCACTGACAAGGGGCAGGATTGCTTTCCAATTACTGATGGAAAGCCAAGACACCAGCTGATTTACAGTTTAAGTGAAGTCTCAATGTGTTATCGTGGGTGGTCATAATGTTATGGCTAACCAGTTTATAGGTCCGACCATTATGCGGCTTTTTACATTTTGTACAATAACTGTCCCTGCCCTCAAGGAGCTTACGATCGAAGTTCCCCATTTCACATGCATACAAATACTAGGGGCCAATTTAGACAGGACTCAACCAAATCAGCATGTCTTCGGAATATGTGAGGAATGCGGTGTACCCAGAGGAAACCCATGCAAGCACAGGGAGAACATGCAGACATGCACGTGGTAGGGGTGCGCATCTTCACTGGTCTCAATTTGATTACCCTGTCCACGATTTGCTTTCACAATGCATCACGATTACTGCGCAAGGTTAAACTTTTTATCCAAAATTTCAAGCAGTCAGAAAAACAAAATATTTCTCCAGTGAAAGAGGGAATTGGATCAGCGACACTGGCACTCACCTGCTCAGTCGATTCTCCCCTCCTCCATGTGTATTCCCCTTCCAATGCCTCCAGTGAAGCCTCTCCTCGAGCTCCTCCCCCTGTAAGCTCATCAGCTGACTTTCTGCTTCAGTGAAGGGGAGGGAGCTTTAACCACCATGCAGGCTCTGCCTGTTTCTCCTGGAGAGGCAGAGCACCGCATGGAGCCACAGATGTCAGCAGACATTGATTGGTGTCTGAATCACGAGGCACTGATGCTGCCATTATATTCAACACCCCTAGCAGGTAGTGGTCAAACCAAGGACATAGCCCTGGAAGGCTCAGTGCCAACCACCGAGTTGCCCATGGGGTTGGGTTCACACCTTTGCACTGCGGTGAACTAACATTACATGCAATTGGTGTTGCCAATCAGAATAGCACTCCAATACTCTAAGGCAACACAGTTCCAGTGTACATTCATTTCAGTACACCAGAGCACATGGTAACACAATGGTGCATGTCCATTTTCATGGACGTTTTGGTGCATTACCAGCCAATTCATTTGAATGAGCTGCCTTAAAGTGGTTGTAAAGTCAGAAGGTGTTTTTTATCTTAATGTATTAGGATAAAAAGCCTGAGTGCAGCAGCCTCCCCCAATACTTACCTGAGCCTCATCTGTCCAGTGATGTCCAAAAGTGTCCCGGCTGGCCAAGACTCTCCTTCCCAATTGGAGGAGACATAACAGATCCTCCATTGGCTAACTGACTTGATAGCAGCGGAAGCCAAATCAGGAGAACGAGGGGGAACAGGGCCGGGCCGCAGCTCAGTGTCTGAATGGACACAGGAGGCTGTGACTCGGCTTGGGTGCCCCCACAGCAAGCAGCTTGCTGTGGGGGCACTCAGCAGGTGAGAGGGGCCAGGAGCACAGAAGAGGGACCCGAGAAGTGTATGATCTGTAGATTTGCACAGAGCAGGCAAGTATAAAACTTTTTTTAAAGACTTACAATCACTTTAATGCAAGGCACATTAAATTTGCAAAAAATAAAAACACGGAAAACTGAGCCCAGCCTAAACAGTTATAATTGTTTACATCATACTAATAATTTCTCGTGAGTAATGCCCTATGAATTTTTCTACTTGTACCTTTCCATCTGCATCATGAGCTTTCCCCCACTCGCTCATAACAAAGGGATCATTGACAGAGATACAAGCAATAACTTTTACTCCACGGGATTTCAGGTCCTCAGCTTGACTCACATATCCAGGCAAATGTGTCTGCAGGCAGAAAAAAGTGACAATATTAAAAAAAACAAACACCCAATGCTTGCCAAGGATGCAGTCACCAAAATAATAATGTAACGGACTAATAATGTAACCCATATCACAGAGCGAGGCCAGATTACTAAAGGATTTGACAATAAAAACGTTTAAAGACTGACTTCAATTATCCAATCATGTAAAAATCAAATCCCTGTTTACCCACTTCATCTACACATAAATGGATATTTGAAGTGAACATTTACACAAGTCAATGTGTGAACAATGTCAATTCTTTTAGTATGCCCGCCTCTAGAGTAGATAAGAATTATACATGGCAGGAAACCACAGTATGATTTGGAAGAGTTAAACCATGTAGGAATAAAATTTACATCCGTTAGGTATGCTTATTGAATAGTGCCCCTGTGACAGACCTAGCCGGGACAGAGGCTGTTGGAGGGGCCATAAAGCAAGCCTCTTGCCTTGCGATTATGGGCCCTGGCATTTGGGGGAATGGTGCCGTTTGTGAGCTGTATGCCTGGGGACCGCTGAGCTGGTTTTACTTGGATTCAGGTCCATGCTGGCCCCCCAAGACCCAGACTCTGGACATGTCAGATGCTAATAATCCTGCCACCTGTCGGTTGTCTTGGATAATGCAAGTGAGTAGTCTGGCTTGACACAGATTCTGAAGAGTGTTTCACCTATTGTTCTATGTGCCAATTAACCCTGCAATTGAATGAAGGAGTCCAGTGTTGATTTAGATAATTAGCTCATGCTTTCCATCCATTTTAGTCATCCAGCTGTATATACGTGTGTGACATCTCAAATAAAATCTATTCCTGATGTACTCCAAGACTGGTGTTGTCTAGTTCTTGGGGGTTCCTATAACCAGATCCATTGGACTCATGTTCCAGGACTTAGGAAGCGGTATACTGACGGAACCCCTCAAGCCGAGTGTAGTTCCATCACAGCCCCCTCATGCCAAAATGTTGAATTCCACAATGCAGAAAAAAAACAAAAAAAAAAAACATTTTTATTCTAGAATATAAAACATTGTGACAGAGCGAGACCCTGTCACTGAAAATGGAGAAAATGACACAGGATTCGCATTAAGGGTTAATGTGAGGTTCCAGACTACTGTTTGAGCAGAGAAAACTTTTTTGGATCTCTAGTTCTGGATCAGGACTTTGTCCCGTGTCTGGATTTTACCAGGTGCCTGCACCGGTCCCTGAATAAGTATACAGGTGTGCAGGGTCATACACTCAAGCCTGAGGATAGCTCAGAGCTCCCGGTTTTGAGACAGTAAGTTTTTTTGGATCTCTAGTTCTGGATCGGGACTTTCAGTCCAGTGTCTGGATTTTACCAGGTGCCTTGCACCCCGGCTAAGTATACAGGTGTGTGGGGTCACTATACACTCAAGCCTGAGGATAGCTCAGAGCTCCCGGTTTTGAGACAGGAGGTTTCACCCAGGGGGGTCAGAGGAGTCCAAACCAGGAGGTCTCACCCAGGGGGGTCAAGTGGACTCCTATCTGGGCATTAGAACCCCTAGTCAGAAGCCAGGAATGGGCTATGCATAAGGGTGCTGCGATTAAAGGTCAAGAGCCAAAGGAAACCAGCGGAGCGGGACAACAGTCAGAGGGACTGGTAAGAAGAGTGGCGGTGCTGCCAACAAGGGAGTCAGGTGGCTCGGTATTTTCATATATTCATAATGTGCCCCTGCATGCAGATATATTTCGGGTCAGCATAACATCCAGGCATTGTGCATTTTCTAGTAAGCAAACAATAGCATTAAAAAAAAAAAAGGTCACCACTACAGGTTTACAGCTATACGAGAAAGCCACATAACAGGATAAGAAATGTGACCTACAAGTGATTTTATTTCTATCATAGTGAAATTCCACAATGCTCTCTACATTAGAACATTTTTCCCACATTGGGTTGGGTCCCTGAAAGAACAGTACTGAGGTGAATCACCAGGGCCAGCTCTTGGAGGTAACCAACAAGTTTTCAGGTCCGGGAAAAAAAACAAAAAAAACAAACACCCAACATAAACCCCATCAAACAAACATCGAAAAGTGAAGAAAAAGCCCTGATAAAATCCAAACCCAGGACTCCAGCACTGCAAAGCAAGACCAATAGGAAAGAAAGGCCAAATAGTCACTTCTGATGAATATTCTATAATGTCATCTACTTCAGGTTTCCCCAGAGGAAAATTATATGCACGTTTCTGGACATGCAGTACAGACATGTGACACCCAATCCCATGCACCTAATCCCTAATGCGCATTTGGTACTGTATGACCATTGCGTATACCGTATATACTCGAGTATAGGCTGTCCCGAGTATAAGCCGAGGCCCCCAATTCACCACAAAAAAAAAAAAATGGGAAAACGTATTGACCCGTGTATAAGCCGAGGGTGAAATATGCAGCAGCTACTGTAAGTGGAAAAGAGTCAGCAATGTCCATCTGCATGTCCCCTGTATAGACCCCCCGTTGCAGCCTACCCGTGCCGATCTGCGCCAATCTGCCGGTTCTGGGTCCTCGGTCCGTGTCCCTCCCTGTACGATCTGGCAGCCGATGCAGTCCCGCTCTGTCCCCCCCCCCCCCCCCATGTAAGGCGCCATTCTAATACAAAAACCGCGCCTCCTCCTCCGCGATAGGAGGAACACTTTTTGCCCCAGCAGTCAGTGTTCCGCCTATCACGGACGTTCTCTCATCCTCGTCCACGAGATGAGAATGACAGGATGTCCGTGATAGGCGGAACACTGCACACTGACTTACTGCTGGGAAAATTAGTGTCCGCCTATCACGGACGAGGAGCGGCTTTTGAACACTGCCGTCTGTCTGCATGACACGCTGTTCATGTAGGCAGATAGCGGTGACTCGAATATAAGCCGAGGGGGGGGGACTTTCAGCCCTAAAAAAAAGGGTTGAAAATCTCGGCTTATATTCGAGTATATACGGTATATTCATGCTACACTGTACTGTAGTATCAGTGTGTCACCTATAGGAAGTGCCCTGGCCCTGAAACATTGGCTTATTTGACTGATGTGACATTACACCAATAAAAAGTGTACAGTATATAATTGAAATAGGGTGCTGGTGACATCTTATCGATCTATTGTAATAAAGGGCTACATAATATAGTATAGAACAGACTCATAACTGCAGCCAACCTACCTTGCTACATCCTGGGGTGAAAGCTCCTGGGACACCAAACAGAATCCCCTTCTCAGAGCCGAACACATCCTTGACACTGGTCTTGTTTTCTGGACTGCCATCGAATACCTGTGCATCAGGAATTGGATCTCCTACCTACATCAGATAACAGAATGGTTCACATAACTCTTACTGGGTAACACAATGTTAGCATTTCATCAGCATGTACAATTTATTCATTCCACACCCATTGCCTCAACCACAGGACTGGCCAAACTTTTCTGGCAGTCACATGTCTGGGTTTTCCCATAACAGCTTTGGTGTAATTGCCGCATAAAATATCATCATGCACATCCCGAATCTTGAAATCAAATGGGGATTGTAACATATGGTAGCTCCACAAGATTTCACAGTACATAGTGACGCCAGACTTAGGCCCCTTTCACACTGGGGCGGTTTTCAGGCAGTACAGCGCTAAAAATAGCGCCTGAAAAAATCCGGCCCCCATTCACTCCAGTGTGAAAGCCCGCTAGCAGCATCTTTGGAGCGGTATATTCACCGCTCCTACCCATTGATTTCAATGGGACACCGCGGTAATACCGCCGCAAATCGCCGCTACGGTGGCGATTTTAACCCTTTTTTCGGTCGCTAGCGGGGGTGAAAACCGCACCGCTAGCGGCCGAATCCTGCAGCTAAAACGACAGTAAAGCAGCGCTAAATATAGCGCTGCTTTACCGTCACCGCGGCTCCCACCCCAGTGTGAAAGGCGCCTAATTGAGGATTTATTTATTTTTAATCCCAAAAAAGGTAGCAATTGTTTTTAAAATTTCTTTGCAATTGTCACATTATATTAAGTGACCCCCCCCCCCCTCACACTTGCATAGGTGGATCTGTCTGTCCCCTGTCAGTTCCAAGACTGAGAACTGAGCGACCAAACACAGCCAATCACGCGGTTCTAAGAGCCAAGCCCCACGCTCACTGGAGCACTTGGCTGTGAAGGGGGCTGGAGCGGCCAGCATCGGCTCACCGGTGCTGGTCCAGGCATGTGCGGATCCCGACAATAGGGTTGTGATCTTTCCCAAGCCTGGACTGGCTCTGACGTCAGCTGACAGTGGGCTGAAGCCCGCTGTCTGCTGAAAACAGATCACAGGAATGCAGAACAAACTGCACTTCTGTACTTTACAGGAGAAGTACAGCCAAACAAGCTTTAGTTGTACTACTTTATTGGCCCTGTAATCTATTTTTCATGGTATTGTTTTACTGCGTTTTTCTGCCTTCTTGTAGCCTCCTGAACCTCACCCTTTCCCTTATTTGGAAAGAAAAGCGCACATTAGTTGTGCCCATGTATACTTCTCTATGCACACTACAAATGTGACAGTCCATCTTGGGGGTGGGACCATGGAGAATGAATATATCCACCTCTAACAGGAAGAATATGCAAGTTCTTTGTAAATTCTAGTCAGAGCTTACACAGGGCCAAGGACTCTTCCCATCCACATGTGATGACCCTGTACCAGTGCTGTCACGAGACGACAAGCAGCAAGCCTCATAATTCCCACACCCAGAAGAAACAGGCATTTTTTTGTTCTGGACACTGAACATATCAATTGGGGAGTGAAGGGACTGTGTGCAGGAAGGTGGTTTAATAGTGAGCAGGTTACTTTAGGCCCCATTCACATGGGGCAATTTTTTCCATGCAGGGCCATCTTTCACTACCGACATGGGCATGCATAGGTACTGTGTGCATCCCCATGCCAACATCCCATTTTAGTCTATTGGGAAACAGCTGTACAGACAACCAACGTGTCCTTATATGACATGCAGGTGCAAGTTCCCAAACTCATCCTGTGTGCACTTGGGGAGCCACACCCCCACATAGAGACACAGTGGCTGTGTCCTTGCAGCTGCATGTGCCAATAGACTAAAATGGAATGCCAGCACGCAGTACCTGTGCATCCCTGTGCCAGTAAACATTGGCCCTGCATGTGGCAAAAATCACTGTGTATGGGGCCTTACCCTGCAATGCAAAGTGAGTGTTTCTGCAAAGGGCATCCATCAACCCTCCTTACAATTACACCCAGCCACCTTGGAAACTCATTCTTCTGCAGCTAACAAGAATGGACAGCACTTTCAGGTATTAGTGGGGGGGGGGGGGGGCATGTGACCTGGCCCTTTGAGATGGTACACAGGTCCAGCAGCCAATCACTAGTACCAAGCACTGTCACATGACATCGATCTCACAGGTTGCTGACACCCAATGTAACTGCCTGAGGACCAAGTTAGTGCAAGAAAGAGGAGTATATGGGGGTTAGAGGGGAGGAATAACCGATGCACTTTACCCTGCATGGACAAGACAAGAGTGTCTCTTTATGTAGAAACAAACTGCTGGGTTTTAGGTTTTAAATGTTCCCCTTTACCTGCAGAGACTTAGCAACTCCAGCCACCTTAAAAGTGATGGCAACAGTCACAGACCATAATATCAGGGTAGGATGGCAGCACAGCAGACTGGAATTGCTCCATCACATACTATACCGTGGCTTATCTTCAATTTTTTTTGTAACTAGAGCAAAGTGGTTCCCACTGCTCTGATCTGCAAGGACAGGAATTCAAATTTAGGCTGTGATGTTATCAAATTTCCAGGTAATTTACCTTCTGATGTAGAGAAAAAGTGATTAAATGTTGCTGAAACATGTCGCAATTAGCTACAATTGAAGCCAGGTGTGGCTGAAACATGTAAGTGGTAGCAGTTTGTGCTCTATGTGACTTTGTAAATAAATGATAGTCCATAAGACGTCCCGACATCTTCCTTTGAAAGTAGTAATGACTTAGAGAAGGGTTGCCCTGGCATTACTCAACCCGGACGGTACCCCCAAAATGGTAGCTGGGTAAGCATCGTTCTAAAATCATTATTGAAGTGGAACCTCTAAAAATGAATTGTGCCACAACCTCTGTACCAGGGGAATGGTGTTCATACCCTATGCATTAGCCACCAGGAAGGACTTAATAATCCTGCATGTAGGCAGTTGTGCAGACAGCCCCACCCAACTTCAAATAATCAGGCAGGTGTGTGGACAACCCCACCCAACTTCCAATCTCCAGGCAGCGGATTACCAGCAGGCAGATAAGCGGCCCCAAAAAACTGCCTCACTGCTTACAGGCACCATAAGAGTGGCCCTTCACTACTAGTACAAAACGTTTAAGACAATATTTGATCTGTAATAGTTAGGGATGCAGCAATAGTACTTTTTTACAATGAGTACAGATACTAACCGCAACAGTTTTGTTTTAACTTCAGCAATGGTACAAAGCATTGAAAAGGAGACGAGAGATAAAGAGGGAGTGAATTAAGGCTGATTGGCAAATTAAGGGTTATTAAGGGGTTAACCAGAGGAACATTTGTTCATCTCTTTGATCTGCAGATGAAGAAACAGAAATATACAAAAACAATGTTTATTTTTATTTTAGCGTTTCAGGGCTGAGCAATGTTCATAATAAACATTGCCGGCCCCAATTACTGGACTAACACTGGGGAGACCCACTGACCAATCAAAGAGCCGAGCCTGAAAGTATTGGTTTCAGGTATCGGTGCATTTGCATGAGTACCAATACTTGTGCAAATACTCGTACTAGTATCGGTGCAACCCTAGTAATAGTAGATATTTAGTAGAACATTCCTTAAAAAAAAAAAAAAAAAGGATTCAAAGTAGTCATCTTTGGTAAAAAAAAAACCCCACCATGAATGAGCGTTGGGACAATGATGCCATTCAGAAGATCACTCCCAAAACACTTACCAGCCATTTTTGTCTAGATATACCACAACAGTGATTTCATGGCATTTCTCAGGGTAGGCATCCTGAACAGTGGAACACGCCTGTACAATAAGCGTCAGCAACAATTCTTAGTTTCCACTAGGCATGCGAGAGGACGGCAACACGCGACAGACGGACAGAGTTGTCACTGCAAAACTATCTCTGTAAAGACAGTGAACACCACAGAACCCGGAGCTTGCGCATGTTTAAAGGTTCAACTTGCAGCATGAACGATGCCCCCCTCATGTATGTGCAGTGTGCCCTCCCTCTTAGCACTGAGCTCAGCCACCATGGCAGTGGGAAAAGGAGAGCGTTCTCTCTAGTGATGTTGGGAATGTGCCCAACGTACCAGGAGTCCCAAATCACAGGAGGGATGGCATGGTTCCAGTGGCATAGCGTGGGGGGCATCTCTCCCTCTCTAGTGAACTTAGTCTTTAAAGTAGTATTAAACCAAAAATGCAATATATTGCAGCTTACCAATCATTAGATTAGGGCTGAAACTAATCGATTATGAAATTAAGCGATCGTCCAGTAACAT